>QJPP01000010.1:1233195-2466390 GCA_003996215.1 Jaltomata sinuosa
AACTATGTGGATTATGGAAGCTTGCAAGAACTTGCCAATCGCCAACAGCCGATCAAGCATGTCATATACGGGACAACAAAAATTCTTACATGAGGTGAGTTCATTGAGCAGCTTGGAGTACTGGGGCAGAAGATGGGATTAGGAAGCAGTGGTGCTGTACCTGCCCATTGATGGGTTGAGCTTTGTATACAATTGTTTTATGAACCATTTGTATTTCAGTATGACATTGTTGTTCACTTTACTCGGCCACCTCTCTCGAGAAAAGTTTACGTTGAACCTAATAGTCTAGTTTGAGCAAATGGAGAATCTAGCTGACTGTACTGTTGATAATGCCAGACTTTTGATATTGGACTGTGAGGCGTACTGGTCTTTCAAGATATAGGATGATGCAGTTCTGATATTAAGGAGCAACTTAAGAGTTAGTTAATGAGTTAGTTAATAGTTTGGGGAATTACTAGATGACCCTGTTATGCTTTTAGCTTAAGTTCTGACTATTGTAATTAGGTCCCTTTATATTTAATATTCCAGCATTGTAGGTCCTTGTCAGGGTCTGTTAGCCTACAGTACTATCCTAGCTAGAATCCAAGAGTAGTGGAGGCTATATAGTGTACGAATTGCAGAAGGAAAGTTATCAATGAAAATTACCTTTTATCTTATCCTAGAATAGCCTCTTTCTTTTCTATTTGTCTCCCTCTTTCTTTAGCTACTGTGTTACTGTTCCATTGCTTTTCCTTCAAGAAATATCCTAATTTGTATCATTTGGTATCAGAGCACTTTCCTAAGACTCTGTGGGTAGTAACAATGGCTGGAGAACTGAGAGAAATCAAAGAGATGTTTGAGAAAATGGCCCTCGAAATGTCTAGCTTCACTGCGAAGCAAACCCAAATGGAGGAGCATTATGAGAAATTTATTGCTAGTTTGGGAGAAGCCATTGATGAGGGTAGAAGGGATGATAGAGAAAAGGGGATTACTTACAAAGAAGGACTTGGAGATATATACACACCATCTGGAAACCCCATGATTTGGGCAACTTCAGTTGCTACCTCTGCTCCACCGTGGGCAACTTTAGTTGCTATTTCTGTTCCACCCCTTCTTCAAACAACTGGTCCAGCTGCGGGCTACTCGGTGGGAGAAAGTTCTTACCCACAGTATCCTTCACCAACAGGAGTTTATGGTGTACCAGGGTCAGCTTACCAAGGAGGACAAGTATTTCATCAACCCTACTCCATGTATACCGGTGCAGCTCCAGCTTACAACTAATGGGAGGGGGTTTTCAACAGCCAGGAGGAGGATTCAACCAAAATGGAGGTCGACAAGGGCCTACTCCACCTTTGGGATCCATGACTCGATTGACTAAGGTAGAGTTTCCTAGATTCAACCGCACACACTTAAGAACATGGATGTACAAGGCAGAGCAATTCTTTTCTTATGATGATACTGCCTATACACAAAGAGTAAGGGTGGCATCTCTTCATTTTGATGATCTGGCTATTGAATGGCATCTGTTCATCTAAAAAGTAGGGGTCATTTACCTTACCCTACTTGAGATGAATATATATATGCTTTGGTGGATAGATTTGGGGGTGATTATGAGGAACCAGTGGCTGAGTTTAAGCTAGTGACACAAACTCACTCTGTCAAGGAGTATCAGGATGAATTTGACAGGATTATGACTAGGCTGGTTATCTCGCCTGAGCATGATATTAGTGGGTTTATGACAGGTCTCAAACCTGAGATTGGGTACGCAGTCAAATCTCATAGACCATGCAGCTTGCATCAACCTTACCAACTAGCCAGAAACACTGAATCCCAGATTTTGGCACAACTGAAATTAGCAAGGAGTAGCAACCATATCAGTGGAGGGTCATATTCAAGGAGCAACTCTTATAGTAAATCAACTGGTCTTAAGGGAAATCCTTATAATGGTTCATTTAAGAATCCAGGGGACATGAGAGGTGGTGAGTCATCTAAGAGAGATACCCCTACCAATTTGAACAAAAGTAGAAGACTCTCCCAAGCTGAAATGAATGAGAAGAGACAAAAAGGATTATGCTTCTTTTGTGATGAAAAATTTGTACCAAGCCATAAGTGTACAAGGTCCACTCAGCTACATTTGTTAGAACTAGATGATGATCATGTGATTGAAGTGGAAGATGCAGAGGAGGATCAGCCAGTGGAAAATGAAGCTGAAACAGAAGGTGAAGTAGATGGAATTAAGGAAGCTTGTGAGATTTCACTGCATGCTCTTAATGGAGTGGCTGGTTATCATACACTAAGAGTTACTGGATATTGTGATCAGTGTCTTATCAACATCCTGGTAGATCCTGGCAGCACACATAACTTTATGGAAGTAGAAATGGCTAAGAAGTTGAAGGGAAATATTGAGGTAGTAAAGCCTCAGCTTATTAATGTAGCTGATGGAGGGATCAGACAGGCTACTGAATCTTGTGCTTCTTTCACTTGGTTGTTAGGAGGTGCAACTTTCAGTGATGATTTTCTATTAATACCTTTGGGATCATGTGATATGATACTAGGGGTACAGTGGTTGAAACCACTTGGAAATTTGTATTTCAACTTCCAGAAATTGGAAATGAGGTTCCAATATCAAGGCCAAGAATGCTTGCTTAAAGGACAGGTTGATAAGATCAAGACTATAGAATCCAAGAAACTGGATAAATTGGCAGATAATGGGCATCAACTCTTTATGATAAGAGTCATGCAAGGTGAAGTAGAAGACATGGGGAAAGGGCAAGAAGATCACCCCTTAATTGTAGACCTTATTCAGCAATTTGATAAGCTCTTTTCTGAGCCAAAGGGGCTACCTCCCACTAGGGACCCTTTTGATCATAGAATACCAATACAGGTGGATAGAAATCCAGTCAACTCTAGACCTTACAGGTACTCATCACAACAGAAGGATGTTATTGACAAGCTGGTTCAAGAAATGCTCACCCAAGGAATCATTCAGCCTAGCTGCAGCCCATATGCATCTCTAGTGGTAACGGTGGGCAAGAAGGATGGATCATGGAGACTCTGTGTAGACTATAGAGATCTTAATAAGGCTACTATAAAGGATAAGTTCCCCATTCCCATCATAGAAGAGTTATTGGATGAGTTAGGAGGATCCAAGATCTATTCTAAAATTGATCTCAGATCAGGGTACCACCAAATAAGAATGGCAGAAGGTGATATTGAAAAGACAGCTTTCAAAACTCATGCTGGGCACTTTGAGTATTTGGTCATGCCTTTTGGCCTTACCAATGCCCCTTCCAGTTTTCAGAGTTTGATGAATCATATCTTTCATGCATACTTGAGGAAATTTATATTGGTCTTCTTTGATGATATTTTGGTATTTAGTAGTAGCTTGGAGGAACACTTAATGCACCTGAGGATCACTATTGAATTACTGGAAGAACATCATCTGTATGCAAGGAAGGGAAAGTGTACTTTTGGAGCTAGTAGGGTGGAGTACCTTGGTCATTTTATTTCATTAGAGGGGGTATCAACTGACCACAAGAAAATAGTGGCAGTGCAAAATTGGCCAGTTCCTAAGAATGTCAAGGAACTCAGGGGATTCCTTGGACTATCAGGGTATTACAAAAGGTTTATCAAGTCTTATGGCATCATCAGTAAGCCATTGACTGATTTACTGAGGAAGGAAGGGTTTAAATGGTCAGATAAGGCAACACATGCTTTTGATAGACTGAAGACTGCATTATCAACTGCTCCAGTGTTAGCATTACCAAACAGTTCCTCGATGTTTGTGGTGGAAACAGATGCTTGTGACTTAGGCATAGGGGCTGTTTTGATGCAAGAAGGGCATCCAATTGCCTTTGTGAGTAAAGGATTGTCTGGTAGGCACTTGATTTTATCTGTATATGATAAAGAACTGCTAGCATTGGTGATGGCTGTGACTAAGTGGAATCAATACTTGATGGAAAAACACTTCATAGTAAGAACTGATCAAAAGGCACTTAAGTACTTGTTGGATCAGAAGTTGCACACTGGATTACAAATGAAATGGGTAGCTAAGCTTATTCAGTATGACTTTGTGATAGAATATAAGAAGGGAAGAGAGAACAAAGCAGCTGATGCTTTATCAAGATTGCCATTTGCTGAGACCTTCATGTTGGCTGTAGCACATGTGGATCCTACATTATTTCAAAGGGTAAAGGACAGTTGGGATAAGGACCCAAACTTAGTTGCATTGGTAAACAAGATCAAGGATCAAGAAGAGGTGGTCAGGGGTTATACTTTCATTAATCAACAGCTCAGGAGACATGGCAGGTTAGTGGTAGGGAATGATCTTCTTTTGAGGAAGGAGATCATTCAAAATTGGCATAATTCTACAGTTGGAGGGCACTCAAGCATGGATAATACACACAAGAGGTTAGGTGGGCTATTTTATTGGAGAGGTATGAAGGATGATATAGTTGGATACATTAAGCAGTGCACCCCTTGCCAGAGAAAAAAATATGATAATGCGGTGTCGCGCCCTATTTTGGACTGGCCAAAATATGCTTGCAACATCCGGCTCTTCTACCTGGTTTTGAAAAAAAAAGGGTTTAGAGTCGCCACCTAACCTTTTAGGAAAAAATTAGGAAAAAACCATTTGTTAATGTAAAGCTATGTTTTTAGTCTGCGAAAACGTTTGAGATTCTGAGTAAGGGTTTTGGTTACTCGAAGGGAAGGTGTTAGGCACCCCTCAGAGCCTATCCGAAGATAGTCCTTAAACTCAATTTAGAAAAAAAAATTGGGAAAAGTTATTTGCTCATTATTTGCTAAAAAGGGTGATAAAAACGTGTTTTATTAATTTAAAGAAAACTCAAGGTATATGGCACATGCTACTACAATGGGCAAAAAATATAAAATGCTTATGGTAAAAAGGGTGAAACATATCTACGTACATGTCGAAATATATGAAAGTTTAATAGCAATACTTTTATCATGACTACAATTAAAATATGTAGAACTTTATGATTTCTAAGAATATATATACTTAAAAAGCTACGTAAAAAATGAAGATATTATTTATACAAATATGCTCTTTGTAAAGTAAAAAAAATATATGTGGTTTAGAGTTTTGGGAAAAGTTTATGACATGTTTATTAAAAGAAAATAAAGATGACGTATGTATGTTTAAAATATAAGAAATCATGTGAAAAGTTTATTATTTAAAAGATTTGGATAATTAAAATGTAGGAAATAAGTATACCGGTAGTAGAGAAAACATAAAGAAAATCATATTTATTTCATAAATATATTTCATGTGAGGGGAAATTTGAAGACTTGAGTAGAGAATGAAAATTATTTGTTTCATATAAAAGAAGACTTTTATTTGTAAAGTGAAGAATAAACATACATTGAATATGAAAGAAAGTATTATGTACGTAAATGTAATTGTGATAAAATAATATATGTATAATTTAAGTAGGAAGACGGGTAAGTAAAATATAAATATATACCTTGTAGTAGATAGCATATGACATATATACCTTGTGTTTTGAGGCTTTAAAAATCTGAAATCTCAAAATAGATATAGAGTATAACCAAAATATTTGTAAAATATTGGGGTTAGAATAAGAGAATAAAATGAGTTATTAATAAATATAAAGAAGGCTTGCCTAAATTAGATAAAACATTCTATAGTTTAAGGCCTAAGAATGACTAAATATTCGTTTGAAATATATTGAATCGCTAATTAATGCTTCTTTTTTTTTTGAAAATCTACCGCGAGTTATTTAAACAAGTTTTCCGACAAAGCCTAAATTAGTTAATCCTAAAAAATCTGCACTATTTATTATCATTATATATTTTTTAAGCGTTCACTCACTATTTTAAAGTACTTAAAAGGGAAATTAGAAATATTTTCCTAAACTAAAAGAGTGAAGGAAAACTCACTTTCAAAAATTGAAACTAAACAAAGTAATCCACGAAACTATAAGCCGAAAGATGAACATTAATCAAAAACCACAAAGGGAAAACACATATCCAAATATATTAGGTTAGTTAAAACATTCCAAGTAAAGCATAAAGGAAAGCAATAAAAAAAAAAAAAACTAAAAAGTAAAGGGGATAGATACATCAAGTTCCTTTGGAGGAACTAAATTTCTAAAGAAACGACTCTGAGCACCGCGATAGCCCCTTATAGCTGCTCGATCCAAATATATTGGGCCGAAAGTAAGTTTCAAATGAGAACTCGAGCTCTCCGGTTGTGCCATGAAACAAAGAAAGAAAAAAAAGATTAGAAACTAATGAAGATACGTTGAGTAATAGTGAAGACAAAGTATGTACTTATAAGGAAATAAGTATAGAGCTTGCAATATTGTAACAGAAGATCAAGAAAAGGAACTTAAATTCTGAACCAAAAGTTAAACAACAAATATTATTACTATTGAAAGATGGTTTTCCTATGGGTACGTCAACTTAACAGAAACTTCGAAAGACAAGATCTGAAATGAGGTTCATGCCCATAGCACTTGAAGCGTAAAGAAGTACCACGCTGGTTCATGCGATTTAATGAGAAGGGAACTCGCAAGCTATCGGGTTCAATATACACAAAAAAAACTATGAATTGAGTGTTGTATTATTAACATATTTTTGATTTGCCAAAGGCAAAGTACCAAGCTATGACTACCAAAAATGAGTCTACATATAGCACAAAAAAAAGAAAAAGTCAAATCCAAACTTGAAAACATAAGTTCACTTGAAATATGCGAACATACTCTGTTCTTGTTTCCGTAAAACAGAGGAGCAATTTGGCACTAACCTAAGTAAAGTTACATGCTTGCACCCTATCCACTTTAAACAAATCACCACCATCATTTAGTGCTAAAAGTTACTAAGGCCTCTTCACTGTTCGTTACCTTAGGACAATAATTTAACAAACGTAGCTGCACAAACACGATATATGTACAGACAAACATAGTGATTCACACTCATTTAAATCCGCTAAGGTACTACAATCACTGCACTTTCTACGCTAGCTCATACACTTAAATGAGGGGAAAACGAAGCAGCTATAAGTTAAACTAATCTTTAATATTTCAAACAAGTTCTTTGGTTAGGCTAAGAAAAGACATATTTAACCAATCCACAACTATTTAGAAAGGATAATAGAGCACCCTAAAAACTCAAGTTACAACTTTTATATCCATATTATGAAATCAAACAAAAATAGTAAACTTAAAACGAGCAGTTAAACACATTTTATAGTTTAAAGCTTGTAGAGTCACTTTAAGCTAAATCAAGAGTTGGAAATTTCAACTAGCCCCGGATATGTCGGAAATAACTACTTTCATATACATCAACCGAAAAAAAAAGTTACAAAAATCCAATAATAAATGACTGGACATACACAAAAGTCTCAAGTCTTTTAGAGTTTTTTTCATACTAATTTGAAGGTTGCTAACTTCTTATAAACATAAAACAAGCAGGGGAAAAAACTAGGCAATTGTTACCGCATTCGGACATCCAAACCGACATCACAATGCTCTTATAACGTGCAGCTAGCCATGCTTAAAATTTCAAACTTTATAGCATTTACTCAAGACAAATCACAAGCTGCATTTAAGTTAATATACTAGTTTTTCCATACAAGCAACTGCTCAAACGAGTTAGAATTTAACTTAACAGTGAGTTTCATGCCACTTGAAAACACATTAAGATTCCAAGCTACTACTTCACTATCCATGCTATGAAGCCAAACACCGCAGTGATCTACAAACAAACAAGGTTATATTTCAAAGTTTAGAACTAGTGAGGCCTTCTTTTCATGATGAACTAAAGGCTGCGAACATCTTAGAAAAACATAACTGGGAACGAAACGAGTTAAACCGTAACTGCATAGTTAGAAACATTAGGGATACTGCACTGATTTTAAACAGGCAATTAACCACACTTGAACCCTCAAACTTTATAGGATTTGTTTAAGCTAGATTTCAAGTTACAACAATTTTCCAAACACATAATCTAACATGAACAACATCAACCAGGGACTATCTTCAGACCATATTTTCTAACCAAAAATCAGCCAAACAACAACAAACAAACTCGCACAATTAACGGATCACAAAAACTAAATATAAAGTAATTAGGCGGGGTAGAATTTACCTTGTGTTGGGCAGCGATTGAGGCCGTCGAGTGTCGAGTTCCAAGCTAGCTACTCCGACTCCGACTCCGGTTATCCGAATAGAGCAAGCGAAACAAAAAGGGGCAAGACCGACAATGAGTATGAGCCAACCAACAGTGAACAATCAGAGAACAATTTGGTGAGCTGTTTGTGATAATTTTTCTGATCATTTCAATGGAAACCCAAGGGTTCCTTTTATAGCCGAATTCCCCGGGGCTCCAATCGATTCTCTTCAAGAAACTTTAAAGGGCTGATTTGAAGGGGAAAGTGACGGGTTGGGGTGTAGAACTCGGACCCTTCGGACTAAGCTCGTACCTGTCGGATAACACTTTGAATTCGACGGGTCTTCGATTTTCTCCTCTTTTCCGAGGTCTGCAGCCGGCGGCGGGGGGAGCTTTACAGCTCTGTTTCTTGAGATGACAAAAAGGTGAGGGGATGGCTATAAAAGTGGAGGAGAGAAGGGTGAAGACCACCGGATTTTACCATTATCCGGTGGTCTAGCGACTGTGGTCTTTTTCGAGGCTGCAAAAAATCTCCGGAAAGGGGAAAGGACAACGTGAGGTGACGGGAGAGGGCGCCGCCGCCGTTTGCCCGCCGGTACGAAGCAAAACCCGGCGGGTCTTGGCGGTGAGGCGACGAGAGAAAAGGGTTTGGGGGGGTCTTGTCGGTTTGGTTGAAAGTGGACGATGAGGGGAAAGAGAAGGGATTAGGAGTCTGTTTAATTTAGGGGTTTTGGGCCGGGTTAGGAGGTTGGGTAGTGGGTTAGGCGGTTTTGGGTCGGGTCAGGCAGTTTTTGGGCCGGGTTAGTCAATTTTAGGTTGGAAGAAATAAAGATTTGGCCCAAAATTTGGTAAATGAATTAATTTGTAGGGAAATTCAATTTTCCCTAATCGTTTTTTTCATTTAATTAATTTAACGATGCTTCTTTTATCCTAATTAATTTTCCAATACGCATATAGATGGCTTTAAAATAATTTTGATACGCGTAGTCGCAATCCCCAATTAATAGAACAATATTTAGGAAATGTTATAGCGATACGACAAATTTTATTTAGAGTTTGAAATAAAAGTTACTATACCAATATCTTGTTAAAAAGAATGAATTATAAAATATTTTTGGGGTGATTTATAAGATACAATATTATTAGTAATTATTATTACAAAAAGTAAAGGAAATCATTTTATAAAATGATTATTGGTGCCAAAATTTATAAAAAATTAATATAAAAATAAGAAAATTATTTTGGAAAAGTCCTCGGGACTAAGAAGCATATAAAAATTAATTATGGGAAAAAGGAGGGCAAAAATTGGGTGTCAATAACTTGCCCCTCTTCGAACAGAGATGATGAAAGAGTCTTTGGGCGAAGATGTTGACGTAAAGCCAATTTTGTCTTGACTGGAAAAAATCAAATTTTGGAAAGGTCGTACCTAGAAAGAGAAAGGTTATTGTCATTATGAATTCGACCAAACTTTGGTCTCCGAGTTGCCTACATATCTCGGGTTTCATGAGAATCAGGCCAATGTAGTTCACAAATTTTGAGAGGTCCTCAAAATTTGCCCAGTGTTGGTTTTATGTCGACACTGGTATTTTTTGCGGTAAAGGGGAAGATGATTTCGGCACGAATGGGGTGGGTACGGCCATGCTCGAAGTTGAGATGCCTACGTATCCCTAAGGAAATGGGAATTAGGGCGGTTGCAGTCCTGAATAGAGAATTATGGTAAATTTTGAGGCAGTCCTCAAAATTTTCTCCAGTGTATGATTTATGGTTGACACTGGTCTCTTAGTTGAGCTTGGAAAGAGTTTTATGGAATTTACGGTAGGTTATTTCCTAGATTTCAATAACCTTTTCAAAATGGGTGCACTTTCACAGCCTCCTGATTATAAATGTGGTGAACAACACACCCATAAACGAGACTCTACTAGGTGCATCTCGCATCCCCATAAGATCACATTGAATTGCTGGATGGAGGTAGTCCCTTTCATATCCTCTAGTGAGAATTCTAGGAGATAAAGAAAAGGGTATCGATGCTTGTGAGAGCAGGTGTACTCTAATTTAGAAGTATGGATGACTGATTGTAGGAATTGGAGTCGGAGTGCTAGTCTTGAAACTCTGGCTTGTGAGTTTGGTATTCCTCATCAAGCATTGCCTCAATCGCTGCTTAGAGGTAGTTCCACGTTGTAGTGTGTCGTCGATTGTTGACGTCTCCATTTTGCGGAGTGGATGTACTGTAGGTGAAATAATCTTGGGAAGTAAAGCCTCCGGCTGGCGGGGCAACACTTGTAAAGTAAAGCTTCTCGACTGGCGGGGCAACACTTGTAAAGTAAAGCCTCTCGACTGGCGGGGCAACACTGTAAGGTAAAGCCTCTCGACTGGCGGGGCAACACTCGTAAAGTAAAGCCTCTCGACTGGCGGGGCAATCTTGTAAAGTAAAGCCTCTCGACTGGCGGGGCAATCTTGTAAAGTAAAGCCTCTCGACTGGCGGGGCAATACTGTAAAGTAAAGTCTTCATCTCGTGAATCAGCCGTGACATCTCCATTTGGTGGAGCAGTCTTTAATGCGAAAATGAGGATGTTGCTAGCATGCATGCTTATGATTGATGGAGTTATGATGATGTTTGCTATGATGCAGCCTCCAATCGGCGGAGTATGTTTTGCTTGCTAATATACATTTCTCTGATTTGGCAGAGTGTTGCTTGCTTGTTTATGTACGGCTCCAATCGTCAGAGTGTCATCTTGTTTGCTTATGTACAAGCTCCAATCGGCAGATTATCATTTTGTTTGCTTATGTACAAGCTCCAATTGGCAGAGCATCATTTTGTTGGCTTATGTACAAGCTCCAATCGGCAGAGCGTCGTTTTGTTTGCTTATGTACAAGCTCCAATCGGCAGAGCGTCGTTTTGTTTGCTTATGTACAGCCTCCAATTGGTGGAGTTTGATGAAGTCAGTCAGCATTCTCCGATTGGCGGAGTTATTTGACGCAATTAGATGGCAATCTCCGATTGGCGGAGTTATTTGGAAAGAGATAAACTATCCTATTTTCCTATGAGAGCTCTCTATCTTTGATACTTGATCCGGATCTCGGGCGCACCTGCAGAACATAAATGAAAACCCTTTAAGAATTGTAAGAATCGGGATAAAGTATTTTAAAAATAGAGTAGGGGAAGAATATTCGGCTTATGGTGTCGTGATAGCCGAAAGATTTCTCCAATCATGTCCATGAGCTTGACTTGACATCATCCTGTCTTGATTCCTGTTTTCCTGCGCTCAAAGAAAAATTCTTAGTTTTGGGAGGGGTGTTGATTTGTGCCGGCTTGCGGGCCCTGGCCTTGCCATTAGACTTCTTCAAAACCTCATCAGCCGCTCGTGATTTCCTATCCCAGAGACTCGGTATGGTGGATCCCTTCGAAACCTCCTTGGTTGCTCGCGACTTCCTATTTTGGAGACTCAGTAGGTGGAAAGGCAGTAAAATATTTTGAAAATATATATATATATATATTTTTTTTTTAGAAAAATAAGTATATTTTGTATATACTAGGCGCATATATATAGTGATTATTCATCGTTCCTTAAATTATGACATGTTCCGAAATCCAATCGAGTTTTCCCCTTTGTTGAGGACGTCCAAGTGTATTCTTCTCGTAGCTTCGGCTTCTGGTGACGCTTCTCTATCTCTCTGTAGATGTTGTGATCACTCTGAAGGTATAAATAAAAAGGGGGGGGGAGGTTTATCCTAAGGGTATGACCGAATCTTTAGGGTTGCCTACGTATCCCCGAATGGGAATCAGGTCTGTACGTAGTTCGGGGGATATCAAGGAAGGATGAGAATATGTAATGCATTGACCGAGCCTGACTCAGGCTGCCTACGTATCCAAACAGAATCAGGTCAGAACGTAGTTCAAATACATTAGGGATAATGAAAAACATGTGATGCAATGACCGAGCCTGACTCAGGCTGCCTACGTATCCAAACGGAATCAGGTCAAAACATAGTTCAAATACATTAGGAAATGGAAAATATGAAGGGACCGAATCCGACGAGGATTACCTACGTACCCCACCGAGGGAAGTCCGGTCAATCGTAGTTCTAAATACATGAAAGATGATGTTTTTGGTTTTTCTAGGGGAGACCGGACCCGATATGGGTTGCCTACGTATCCCGCCGTGGGAAGTCAGGCTAATACATAGTTCTGTTTACATTAGAGAAAAACGCAAAAAAGTACAAGGAAATAACAACTAGTCCCTCTGTCTTCAAATGTAGTACTTCTTGATAGCGTCTGAATCGATCGGCTTTGTGCTCACGACGCCATCCATTTCTGTGAGGATTACTACTCCGCCTGAGAGCACTCGGTGAACCATGTAAGGACCTTGCCAGTTTGGCGTAAATTTCTCCTTAGCTTCACTTTGGTGAGGGAATATTTTCTTCAATACTAATTGCCCTGGTGTGAATCGTCGAGGCTTGACTTTCTTGTTGAACGCTTTGATCATTCTGTTTTGATAGAGTTGGCCGTGACATACTGCATCCAGTCTCTTCTCATCAATGAGCATCAACTGTTCAATCCTGCTACGAACCCATTCCGCGTCTTCCAGACCAACCTCTTGGATGATTCTTAGAGAAGGTATTTCCACTTCAGCGGGTATCACTGCTTCCGAACCGTAGACCAACATGTAGGGGGTTGCACCAGTGGATGTTCTGATTGTGGTGCGATAACCGAGCAAAGCATATGGTAGTTTCTCATGCCATTCTCTGTTACTATCTATTATTTTCCTCAGGATCCTCTTGATATTCTTGTTCGCGGCCTCGACTGCTCCATTCATTTGTGGTCGATATGCTGTGGAGTTCCAGTGGGTGATCTTAAACCTTTCACAAGTCTCTCTCATGATATCACTATTAAGATTGGTTCCGTTGTCTGTTATGATTGATTCTGGAATTCCAAACCGACAAACTATGTTATTTCGGACGAAATCTGTTACCACTTTCTTAGTTACCGCCTTGTGCGTTGAAGCCTCAACCCATTTTGTGAAATAGTCGATAGCTACCAGGATGAAACGGTGTCCATTTGATGCGGGAGGCTCTATGGGTCCAATTACATCCATGCCCCAAGCAGCAAATGGCCATGGGGACCCCATCACATTGAGCTCGTTTGGCGGAACTCGTATGAAGTCGCCATGAACTTGACACTGATAATATTTTTGTACATACCGGATGCTATCCCTCTCCATAGTCATCCAAAAGTATCCAGATCTCAAAATCTTCTTTGCCAAAGTGAATCCGTTCATATGGGGTCCACATGTCCCTGCGTGAACTTCCTCTAACAGTCTTGTCGCTTCTGTTGCATCGACACACCTTAGTAATCCCAAATCCGGGGTTCTCCTATACAGGATTTCGCCATTAAGGAAGAAATGATTGGCCATTCTCCTTAAAGTTCGCTTCTGCTTGCTACCGGATATTCTCCTGCTTCGAGCAACCTTCTAATATCATGGTACCATGGCTTTCTATCAAACTCTTCATCTACGTGAAAATAGTATGCGTGCTGGTCACGTATCTCCACTTCAATAGGGTCGATGTAATTCTCATCCGGGTGTTGGATCATTAAGGAAAGAGTAGCCAAAGCATCAGCGAACTCGTTTTGAGCCCGGGGGACATGTTTAAACTCAATCTTTGTAAACCTTTTGCTCAGCTCCTTCACACACTTCAGATAAGGAAGGATCTTGACATTTTTGGTGGCCCATTCTCCTTGTACCTGATGAACCAATAGGTCAGAATCACCTATTACCAAACGCTCTTTGATGTTCATGTCCACAGCCATCCTAAGTCCGAGAATGCATGCTTCATATTCTGCCACGTTGTTTGTGCAAGGGAATCTAATCTTGGCTGATATTGGGTAGTGCTGACCCGTTCTTGAAACCAAGACTGCTCCAATTCCGACTTCTTTGAAATTTGATGCTCCATCGAAAAACAATCTCCATCCATCATATGACTCTGAGATGTCCTCTCCTGCAAAAAATACTTCTTCATCGGGGAAGTAAGTCATGAGCGGTTCATAATCTTTATCCACCGGATTTTTTGCGAGGTGATCGGCCAAAGCTTGTCCTTTGACGGCCTTCTGTGTCACGTACACAATGTCGATAGGTAATGCCTCAACTTTTGCGCAATCCAAGTCAAAGCGCAACACGTTCGTTCTAACAAGGTATATCTTGCCTCGTATGGTGTAAACTTCTTGCTCAAGTAGTAAATAGCTTGCTCTTTCTTTCCTGTGTCATCGTGTTGTCCTAACACACATCCAAATGCTCCATCCATGATGGATAGATACAGCAATAATGGCTTTCCGGGCTCTGGTGGAACCAATACTGGCGGGTTGGACAAGTACTCCTTGATTCTATCAAAAGCTCTTTGGCATTCCTCCGTCCAATCTGTGGCGGCATCCTTCTTTAGTAACTTGAATATGAGTTCACAGATTACTGTAGACTGAGCTATGAAATGACTGATGTAATTGAGTCTCCCCAAGAAGCTCATCACATCCTTCTTGGTCCTGGGGGGAGGTAACTCTTGAATCGCCTTGATTTTTGATTGATCCAATTCTATGCCTTTCCTGCTGACAATGAACCCCAGTAGTTTTCCGGCAGGAACTCCGAATGTGCACTTTGCTGGATTCAATTTCAAATTGTATCTCCGCAACCTCTCAAAGAACTTCTGTAAATCCTCTAGGTGGTCTGAACTCCTTTTGGACTTGATAACGACATCATCTACGTACACTTCAATCTCCTTGTGAATCATATCATGGAAGAGGGTAGTCATGGCCCTCATATAGGTTGCGCCAGCATTTTTGAGTCCAAATGGCATCACTCTATAGCAATATACTCCCCATGGAGTGATAAATGCCGTTTTCTCTGCATCAACCTCATTCATCAGGACTTGGTGATATCCTGCAAAGCAATCGACAAATGATTGCAACTCATGCTTTGCACAATTGTCGATGAGTATATGAATGTTTAGGAGAGGAAAGTTATCCTTGGGGCTAGCTTTATTAAGAGCCCGATAGTCTACACATATCCTGATTTTCCCATCCTTTTTTGGCACTGGCACGATATTGGCCAACCATGTGGGGTAATTAGTAACCCTCACAACATTTGCCTGGATCTGCTTAGTTACCTCCTCCTTGATTCTTAAACTCAAATCAGGCTTGAACTTCCTAGCCTTTTGCTTCAAAGGCGGGCAAGAAGGATCAGTCGGCAGCTTGTGTAAGATGATATCGATGCTTAATCCTGGCATGTCATCGTAGGACAAAGCAAATATATCAACATATTTCTTGATCAATTCAATCAATTCTCGCTTTCTTTCGTCTTCCAAGTGTATGCTGACTCGTACTTCTCTCACTATTTCTTTATTTCCCAAGTTGACAACCTCGGTTTCATCCATGTTGGGCCTTTTCTGGCTTTCAAGTTGTTCGATCTCCTGAGGTAGATTTTCAGGCATCATGCTTTCATCGTATTCTTCATAGTGCTGCTCATGACTCGTACTTTGCTCAATGGATTCGTTACGTGTCATAACCTTTGTACGATGATTTTTACTAATATTAGCGCTGAAAAGTATGAAAGGTGAGTAAAAATAAATAGTTATTTTAAACAATCGAAAGATAAATTTTAAGAAAAACAAAGACTTTTTATTAAAAAGCAATCTAGCTTTTCAGAAGAGACAAGTAGCAAAAAAGGCTTAGGCATGATTCAAGCCTCAATTGATCATGCAAAAACATTTTGAAATAAAACTACATTTCCACACTACCAGGACTCCTGTCGAAATAGGGATGGGCTGATGGTCCAGTTCTGCAAGACTTCTCCAGGCTCGGCATCACGGATGGTCAGCTTCTTGATATCTTTCACCAGTCCATCGTCGGTCATGGCCACGAATAGATTTCCTATTCCCTCAATGACATCTTCATCAACTGCTTCCTCTGGGATTGGGACTTGTCCTGGCACGAACACTACTGACCCAAACTTTGTAATGTGGACTCCTCCTGAAGTAGGCTTATATCCTAGCCCGGCGGTACCCTTCTGATGTTTCAGCTGGATTGGTTCAATTATACCGTCAGCCTTAGGTCCGAGCCCTGTCTTTGGTTGATACCCATATTTCAACATCTCTGACGCAACCATCTTCGCTGCTCTCGACATCTCCATCTTTACAGGCTCTACTTTCTCATCAATTCTTACAGCTTGCATGATCTCCAGAGCATGGAAAGCGGCTCCATCCAATTCTTCGGTGACTGGAACAGAATTCACGGAATAGATGGTGTGACTGAGCTCCCCGTGAATAGTAACTTCGGTGCAACCCCACTCGAACTTCACACACTGATGGAGCGTGGAGGGAACTGCTCTTGCCATATGGACCCATGGCCTTCCTAGTAACAAGTTGTAGTTGGACGACACATCCATCACTTGAAATAAGATGGGGAATTCAGCTGGACCTACTTGCAATGTGAGATAGATTTCTCCAATGACGCTTCTCTGCGCGCCATCAAAAGCTCTCACCTTCACATGACTTTCCCTTATCTCTCCCATATTAACACCTAAATCTCTCAATGTGGTGAAAGGGCAAATGTTGCATCCAGAACCGCCGTCGATCAAAACTCTAGTCACGATCTTATCACAACATTTGACCGCGATGTGAAGTGCTCTGTTGTGGCCAACCCCTTCTGCTGGTAATTCATCATCATGGAAAGAGATTTTGTTCACTTCCACCATTTTTCCAATTGCTGCAGCCAATGTGTCACTTGTAGTTTCTTTTGGTATGCTAACTCCGCTCAGAACTTGTACCAAAGAGTTCCTATGGGCTTCAGAACTCATTAGCAAGGACATAATGGAAATGTGGGCTGGTGTCTTCATTAGTTGTTCCTCGACTGAGTAATGTTTAGACTACATCTTCTTCCAAAATTCTGTGGCTTCTGCATCAGTAACATTCTTCTTTGGATTTTGTTCTTTCCCGGGAACCCCTCGATTTAGATCCTCCGGGGCATAACACCTTCCCGACCTGGTGATTCCGTGAGCCACAGTATCGTCTATCATCTTGCCCTTGGCTTCCGTCCGATAGTCCCATGGGACTGCTTTAGTGTCATAGTCAGGTTTTCCAGTGGCTATAGTGGTTACCACAACTCTCGGCATGTAGGTTTGAATAGTCAAAGGTTCTCTCAACTGAACTGTGATAAAAGGTTGTGCTGGCGATGTGACGGCAACTTCTTCTGTGTTCCAGATAGGCACGATGGCTCCTTCCAGGTCATACTCTTCCTCCAGGGTAATCATGTTGACTCATCGATTCTCATAATCTGGTAGAGGGTTGTTGTTCACATTCGGAGGAGTATCGGTGCATTTGATTACTCCCTTTCTGATAAGAGACTCGATCTGGTTCTTCAAGCCAAAACACTCCTCCGTGTCATGTCCTTGGACTCCCGAGTGGTATGCACATCGCTTATTTCCATCAAAGCTTCGTGGTATCGGATCAGGGATTCTTCCCTCAATCGGCTGCAACAAACCTGCTACCCTCAAATTTTCAAACAATTGAGTCAAAGGCTCGGCAATAGGAGTGTAGGTGCAGGTATTTCTGGCTTCCAGATTAGGACGTGGTCTTGGTGCATATGCTGGTCTATTTTGGTGAACTGGAGCTTGGACAGGGGCATACGGCTTCGGTGGATTTTGGTATGCTGGAGCTCGAGGTGGATTATAGTGTGGCTGGGTACTATATATTGGAACATGTGTGATAATTTGGCAGTTGTTAGGGTATCGGTGGGATGATCCTCCGTGCTGGTAGTAAGGTGTGACAGCTGAGACATCTTCCTTCTTCTTCTTGACACCACCAATGGAACCTGACTGTATGGCCTTGCTTGCGGCTTGCAGTGCGACCATAGACTGAATTTTTCCGGACTTAATACCTTCCTCAATAAAGTCTCCCATCTTAACCAAGTCAGCGAACTTTTGGCCCATCATTGACATCATTTTGTCGAAGTAGACGCCTTCCTGAGCTCGGATAAAGTACTTAGAGAGTTCATTTTCGTCAAGTGGGGGCTGGATCCGAGCAGCCTCAGTCCTCCATCTCCATGAATATTCTTGAAATGATTCGGATGGCTTCTTTTGTATGTTGGCAAGTGAGAATCTGTCTGGAGTGATTTCGGTATTAAACCTGAAGCGACTCATGAAATCTTCGGCCATTTCTTGCCAATCACGCCATTTGCGAGGGTCTTGGTGAGTGTACCAAGTCAGAGCTTCTCCCGACAGACTTCGAATGAACAGTTTCATCCTCAACTTCTCGTTCCTTCCTACGCCGACCAGCTTGTCGCAATAGGCTCTTAGGTGTGCGTGGGGATCGCCCTTCCCATCAAATACATCAAATTTTGGTGGTTTGTACCCGACCGACATATCGATGTCTGGGTGGATGCATAGGTCATCATAGTCCAGACTTTCGGTTCCTCTGGTAACTTGCATGCTTTTAAAAGCCCTTTTCAAACTTTCAAGTTCAGCTGCTATCGACCTCTCTTCATTTGACCGGACATCCCTCTCCAATCCTATGTACTGATCGACCTCATATGGTACTTTGACAGCCATGGATGTTGCTAAAGTAGGAGCTTCGGTAGCATATACCGGTGGAACAGGCATTTCACAAGTGACATGTGCCTCAGGTATGTGCTGCATTGTTGGGTGAATTAGAACAGTGAAGTTCTGCGTAGGCAAGGAAAGATTAGGTGCAGCCCTAACAGCGGGCGGATGAACAAGTAGATCTTGAGCATAAGTGGGAACAGGTGGTGTCTGCTTAGGCGTGTTTGTTAAGTTGGCGGGAGTGACTGGCCGTAACTCAGCATTTGGAAATTGGAATTGAGCGGGGAAGGTAGCGGCTGTAAGCTTAGTCAAATCCTGCACTTGGCGTAGTTCTTCTTTCAAGATCTCAATTTCTTGTGCCATGTTGGCCATTTGTTCGTCGTTTTGAGTGTCCATCAGTTTTCGAGAACTTTCGGCGCCATCTACCGATACCATCGAGGCATTGTTAGATTATTCGCTCATTTTTCCTTTAGATCGGAGGTTGTATTACGATTCCGCCAGTTTGCAAATCGACACAAATCAACTTTCTTCGGGGGGTTGATAATAAACATAAAGAAAAGAAAGGAAAGAAAAAGGAAACTATGTTAGTTTGGGAAATGTTGGAATATACAACAAATATATATACGCCAAGTTGGCGATATTCACACAAAAATGCGTCCTAATATGGAGCCTCGTTTTGCCAGAGGTAGGCCTACGCCGCATACAATTTGATAATAGATGATCCATTTTGAACACATTTAGGATTTGAGATAAACATGACTTTCATTAAGCAAAATGTGGTTTTGAAAGCTTACAATAGATAGGCTGATGGGAGCCTGAAAATGAAAGACATGGGATGGCCACTTGGGCATACAAAGGGATGGGCCATGAGGCACCTTTAGGGAATATGAAAAAGGGGTACAATGGGAAAGGATAACCTAGGGCCACGTAGGACCGTCATCACTATCGTCCTATGGTGCTGGATGATACTCTGGAGATCCAGCGGAATAATGATACCTGGGCTCTGAGTCTGTCTCTATCATCCCTCCATCGTTAGGATCATAAAAGTTGGAGCCGGTCTCAGAAGCCTCCCCGGGATCTTCTTCCGGATCCTCTTCCTCAGGGTCTTCTTCCGGATCCTCTTCCAAGTCTTCCCCATTTCTTCCTCCGGATCTTCTTCTGGATCCTCGGGATCTTCTTCCGGCTCCTCCTCCGGATCTTCTTCTGGATCCTCGGGATCTTCTTCAGGCTCCTCCTCCGGATCTTCTTCTGGATCCTCCTCTACCTTTGTTATCAAATAATTGATGGAGTCTGGGACAATCTGGTTGTACATTGGTGTTGTGATCTCCATGCGGGAAAGCACCTCTTCCCTAACCCATTTGACCCACTGGACATCTGCCAAATCCCTGAATCCTTCTGCACTCGGTTGAGCCAAGTGGCTCACGGTCGTTCGCCAAGCATAGTATTCCGGCGTACACCATTTGTATCCTCCCATGTGCAATGTGATCATATAATCCAATTCAGCCTGCAAGTTCATCATTCGTACCGTTGGTATCACGGCACCATAACTGTCCTCATATAACGCCATGTTTGACCACAATGGTATGTCCTGGACAAAGCCAAACTGTCTTAAAACACGGAGAGGCGCATATGGCTGGATGCCTCCTAGTCCCATCAACTCGATGAAATACAGGTATCGAGTTCTGATGAAGGCCAATCCTGTCATCCAGGGATATCTCCACTGGATGAAATCTTCGGTAAGGTTGGTCAAAAATGTGCGCCATTCTTCTTCTCCAGTGGGTGCATATGTCCAATATCTCATGCATTCTTTATAAGTCTGAATCCTGTTGCGGGTGTCAATACAGTAGTCCATTTGCGGGTGGCGGCGATAGAAGTGTTCTACAGCCCAAATTTGCAATAACAAATTGTAGCCTCCAAAGAAATTGTGTCCTCGTGTGCATGCAGACAACGACCGAAACATCTCAGCAAGGATCATGTGTACCAAGGTAAGTCTTTGCGGTTCTGCAAAGACGTTCATCACTATCGGCAGGATATTGAGGACGATGCAATGAAACCTCATCGAAAAGATCATAGTTCCCAAAAAAGCCAACACAAAGACCCTCGGTCGCATGTATACCCACTGTCTGCTGGTACAAGCGAATTCACCTTGGTGTTCGTCAAAACTCTCGAGACGACCATATCTTTCAAAGAGGTAATCCAACTTCACCTTTCCTCCTTCCACATTTCTCAGTGATGGAAAAATGTGTAATCCTAAAAGCCTCAGAAAATCTGCCTTCTTTATGGGTGATGGGAGTACCGGCACTCTTTCCCTTAGTGGTAGTTCAGCAAAATTACTAATCTCCTCCAAGGTAGGAGTGATCTCGAAATCCAGAAATTTGAAGGTCACAGTGGTTGGGTCCCAAAACTCCATTAATAAAGTGGTGAGGGTTTTGTCAGCTTGGATCCCTATAAGCGACAACAAAGCCCCCAGCTGCTCCCGTACCTCATCCCCATGTGCTACGCGGATGTTTCACCACCACCTTTTTAGGTTGTCAGGTGCTGAGATGACCATCTGGATGTTTGGTAAGTTTTGGTTGATATTCATCTGAAAGAAAAGGTAAAGGGTATGATAAGTTTGTTTATCCCAAATCCATCATGTGTTTTAGTTTGGATCATTTACATCAATCTCACACAAAGTATACGTCGTTGGGTTTTTATGAAAAACCCGTTGACCCAAGGGCGGTTTCCTAAATGCAGTGTCAATCCCCAGGATCGTCATGCCTAAGGCTATGCAACATGACCTATTTCTAGAATAAGAGTATTTTCCTAGATTTGAGAGTGGACTTGAATAACTGCGAGACGACACACTAACCTAATTGCACCGACTCTGAAACTAAGGAATCCAAAAGAAGGTTTGGGAGGGCATAAAACCCTCCGCGTGTACCACAGTGTGTGAAATGTGTACGGCCAAAGACTCGATAGAGAAATGCAAGTGAGAAAGCAATAACAAGTAGTATTTATCAAACAAATAAGGAACAGAAGTTTGGATTTGGCTTGCGTCCTTTCAAACGAATAACGATATAAACGTAATTAAAGCAAATAATGTACTGCAAATAAACAAATATCCCAAATAACATTTATAAACTAAGCATGCTAAGGTAAAAACATAAGTTAGGTCCCCAGTAGAGTCGCCATTCTGTCGCGCCCTATTTTGGACTGGCCAAAATATGCTTGCAACATCCGGCTCTTCTACCTGGTTTTGAAAAAAAAAGGGTTTAGAGTCGCCACCTAACCTTTTAGGGAAAAATTAGGAAAAAACCATTTGTTAATGTAAAGCTCTGTTTTTAGCCTGCGAAAACGTTTGAGATTCTGAGTAAGGATTTTGGTTACTCGAAGGGAAGGTGTTAGGCACCCCTCAGAGCCTATCCGAAGATAGTCCTTAAACTCAATAAAGAAAAAAAAATTGGAAAAAGTTATTTGCTCATTATTTGCTAAAAAGGGTGATAAAAACGTGTTTTATTAATTTAAAGAAAACTCAAGGTATATGGCACATGCTACTACAATGGGCAAAAAATATAAAATGCTTATGGTAAAAAGGGTGAAACATATCTACGTACATGTCGAAATATATGAAAGTTTAATAGCAATACTTTTATCATGACTACAATTAAAATATGTAGAACTTTATGATTTCTAAGAATATATATACTTAAAAAGCTACGTAAAAAATGAAGATATTATTTATACAAATATGCTCTTTGTAAAGGAAAAAAAATATATGTGGTTTAGAGTTTTGGGAAAAGTTTATGACATGTTTATTAAAAGAAAATAAAGATGACGTATGTATGTTTAAAATATAAGAAATCATGTGAAAAGTTTATTATTTAAAAGATTTGGATAAGTAAAAATGTAGGAAATAAGTATACCGGTAGTAGAGAAAACATAAAGAAAATCATATTTATTTCATAAATATATTTCATGTGAGGGGAAATTTGAAGACTTGAGTAGAGAATGAAAATTATTTGTTTCATATAAAAGAAGACTTTTATTTGTAAAGTGAAGAATAAACATACATTGAATATGAAAGAAAGTATTATTTACGTAAATGTAATTGTGATAAAATAATATATGTATAATTTAAGTAGGAAGACGGGTAAGTAAAATATAAATATATACCTTGTAGTAGATAGCATATGACATATATATCTTGTGTTTTGAGGCTTTAAAAATCTGAAATCTCAAAATAGATATAGAGTATAACCAAAATATTTGTAAAATATTGGGGTTAGAATAAGAGAATAAAATGAGTTATTAATAAATATAAAGAAGGCTTGCCTAAATTAGATAAAGCATTCTATAGTTTAAGGCCTAAGAAAGACTAAATATTCGTTTGAAATATATTGAATCGCTAATTAATGCTTTTTTTTTTTTGAAAATCTACCGCGAGTTATTTAAACAAGTTTTCCGACAAAGCCTAAATTAGTTAATCCTAAAAAATCTGCACTATTTATTATCATTATATATTTTTTAAGCGTTCACTCACTATTTTAAAGTACTTAAAAGGGAAATTAGAAATATTTGCCTAAACTAAAAGAGTGAAGGAAAACTCACTTTCAAAAATTGAAACTAAACAAAGTAATCCACGAAACTATAAGCCGAAAGATGAACATTAATCAAAAACCACAAAGGGAAAACACATATCCAAATATACAAGGTTAGTTAAAACATTTCAAGTAAAGCATAAAGGAAAGCAATAAAATTAAAAAAAAACTAAAAAGTAAAGGGGATAGATACATCAAGTTCCTTTGGAGGAACTAAATTTCTAAAGAAACGACTCTGACCACCGCGATAGCCCCTTATAGCTGCTCGATCCAAATATATTGGGCCGAAAGTGAGTTTCAAATGAGAACTCCAGCTCTCCGGTTGTGCCATGAAACAAAGAAAGAAAAAAAAGATTAGAAACTAATGAAGATACGTTGAGTAATAGTGAAGACAAAGTATGTACTTATAAGGAAATAAATATAGAGCTTGCAATATTGTAACAGAAGATCAAGAAAAGGAACTTAAATTCTGAACCAAAAGTTAAACAACAAATATTATTACTATTGAAAGATGGTTTTCCTATGGGTACGTCAACTTAACAGAAACTTCGAAAGACAAGATCTGAAATGAGGTTCATGCCCATAGCACTTGAAGCGTAAAGAAGTACCACGCTGGTTCATGCAATTTAATGAGAAGGGAACTCGCAAGCTACCGGGTTCAATATACACAAGAAAAACTATGAATTGAGTGTTATCTTATTAACATATTTTTGATTTGCCAAAGGCAAAGTACCAAGCTATGACTACCAAAAACGAGTCTGCATATAGCACAAAAAAAAGAAAAAGTCAAATCCAAACTTGAAAACATAAGTTCACTTGAAATATGCGAACATACTCTGTTCTTGTTTCGGTAAAACAGAGGAGCAATTTGGCACTAACCTAAGTAAAGTTACATGCTTGCACCCTATCCACTTTAAACAAATCACCACCATCATTTAGTGCTAAAAGTTACTAAGGCCTCTTCACTGTTCGTTACCTTAGGACAATAATTTAACAAACGTGGCTGCACAAACACGATATATGTACAGACAAACATAGTGATTCACACTCATTTAAATCCGCTAAGGTACTACAATCATTGCACTTTCTACGCTAGCTCATACACTTAAATGAGGGGAAAACGAAGCAGCTATAAGTTAAACTAATCTTTAATATTTCAAACAAGTTCTTTGGTTAGGCTAAGAAAAGACATATTTAACCAATCCACAACTATTTAGAAAGGATAATAGAGCACCCTAAAAACTCAAGTTACAACTTTTATATCCATATTATGAAATCAAACAAAAATAGTAAACTTCAAACGAGCAGTTAAACACATTTCATAGTTTAAAGCTTGTAGAGTCCCTTTAAGCTAAATCAAGAGTTGGAAATTTCAACTAGCCCCGGATATGTCGGAAATAACTACTTTCATATACATCAACCAAAAAAAAAAGTTACAAAAATCCAATAATAAATGACTGGACATACACAAAAGTCTCAAGTCTTTTAGAGTTTTTTTCATACTAATTTGAAGGTTGCTAACTTCTTATAAACATAAAACAAGCAGGGGAAAAAACTAGGCAATTGTTACCGCATTCGGACATCCAAACCGACATCACAATGCTCTTATAACGGGCAGCTAGTCATGCTTAAAATTTCAAACTTTATAGCATTTACTCAAGACAAATCACAAGCTGCACTTAAGTTAATATACTAGTTTTTCCATACAAGCAACTGCTCAAACGAGTTAGAATTTAACTTAACAGTAAGTTTCATGCCACTTGAAAACACATTAAGATTCCAAGTTACTACTTCACTATCCATGCTATGAAGCCAAACACCGCAGTGATCTACAAACAAACAAGGTTATATTTCAAAGTTTAGAACTAGTGAGGCCTTCTTTTCATGATGAACTAAAGGCTGCGAACATCTTAGAAAAACATAACTGGGAACGAAACGAGTTAAACCGTAACTGCATAGTTAGAAACATCCCAAGGGATACTGCACTGATTTTAAACAGGCAATTAACCACACTTGAACCCTCAAACTTTATAGGATTTGTTTAAGCTAGATTTCAAGTTACAACAATTTTCCAAACACATAATCTAACATGAACAACATCAACCAGGGACTATCTTCAGACCATATTTTCTAACCAAAAATCAGCCAAACAACAACAAACAAACTCGCACAATTAACGGATCACAAAAACTAAATATAAAGTAATTAGGCGGGGTAGAATTTACCTTGTGTTGGGAAGCGATTGAGGCCGTCGAGTTTCGAGTTCCAAGCTAGCTACTCCAACTCCGACTCCAGTTATCCGAATAGAGCAAGCGAAACAAAAAAGGGCAAGACCGAAAATGAGTATGAGCCAACCGGCAGTGAACAATCAGAGAACAATTTGGTGAGCTGTTTGTGATAATTTTTCTGATCATTTCAATGAAAACCCAAGGGTTCCTTTTATAGCCGAATTACCCGGGGCTCCAATCGATTCTCTTCAAGAAAGTTTAAAGGGCTGATTTGAAGGGGAAAGTGACGGGTTGGGGGTGTAGAACTCGGACCCGTCGGACTAAGCTCGTACCCGTCGGATTACACTTTGAATCCGATGGGTCTTCAATTTTCTCCTCTTTTCCGAGGTCTGCAGCCGGCGGCGGGGGGAGCTTTACAGCTCTGTTTCTTGAGATGACAAAAAGGTGAGGGGATGGCTATAAAAGTGGAGGAGAGAAGGGTGAAGACCACCGGATTTTACCATTATCCGGTGGTCTAGCGACTGTGGTCTTTTTCGAGGCTGCAAAAAATCTCCGGAAAGGGGAAAGGACAACGTGAGGTGACGGGAGAGGGCGCCGCCGCCGTTTGCCCGCCGGTACGAAGCAAAACCCGGCGGGTCTTGGCGGTGAGGCGACGAGAGAAAAGGGTTTGGGGGGGTCTTGTCGGTTTGGTTGAAAGTGGACGATGAGGGGAAAGAGAAGGGATTAGGAGTCTGTTTAATTTAGGGGTTTTGGGCCGGGTTAGGAGGTTGGGTAGTGGGTTAGGCGGTTTTGGGTCGGGTCAGGCAGTTTTTGGGCCGGGTTAGTCAATTTTAGGTTGGAAGAAATAAAGATTTCGCCCAAAATTTGGTAAATGAATTAATTTGTAGGGAAATTCAATTTTTCCTAATCGTTTTTTTCATTTAATTAATTTAACGATGCTTCTTTTATCCTAATTAATTTTCCAATACGCATATAGATGGCTTTAAAATAATTTTGATACGCGTAGTTGCAATCCCCAATTAATAGAACAACATTTAGGAAATGTTATAGCGATACGACAAATTTTATTTAGAGTTTGAAATAAAAGTTACTATACCAATATCTTGTTAAAAAGAATGAATTATAAAATATTTTTGGTGTGATTTATAAGATACAATATTATTAGTAATTATTATTACAAAAAGTAAAGGAAATCATTTAAAGAAATGATTATTGGTGCCAAAATTTATAAAAAATTAATATAAAAATAAGAAAATTATTTTGGAAAAGTCCTCGGGACTAAGAAGCATATAAATATTAATTATGGGAAAAAGGAGGGCCAACATTGGGTGTCAACATGCGACATATCCAGGCTTGATTCAACCACTGCAGGTACCTGCTTCTGCCTGGTCTAGCATTAGCTTAGACTTCATTGAAGGACTACCTAAGTCAAAGGGAAAAACTACAATCATGGTAGTAGTGGATAGGCTCACCAAGTACAGTCATTTTATTTCACTCACACACCCTTACACTGCTACTATGGTGGCTCAAGTATTCATGGACCAGGTGTTCAAATTGCATGGAATGCCAGAAAATATGGTAAGTGACAGGGATCCTATATTCATTAGCAGGTTTTGGCAAGAGTTATTTGCTATGCAATGAGCTACCCTTAGCACATCTACAACATACCACCCTCAGTCTGATGGCCAAACTGAGGTGGTAAATAGAACTTTGGAGACATATCTAAGATGTTATTATTCAGATAGCCAACAGGACTGGATGATGTACTTACCACTAGCAGAATGGTGGTACAATACAACATTTCACTCGGCCATTCGAACAAGCCCCTATGAAGCTCTATATGGCCAGAAACCTCCCCTTCACTTGCCTTACCTTCCCGAGGATGCTGTAGATGAGGAAGTAGACAGAAGTTTGGCTACAAGAGAGTTCAAGACTCAACTCTTGAAGTTTCACATAGCTAGAGCTCAACAGAGGATGGTGAACTTAGCTAACAAGGGCAGGAGTGGTAGGCAGTTCCAAGTGGGAGATTGGGTGTATCTGAAGATCCATCCTTATAGGCAGATATCATTGTCTAACCAGCCTTTCAACAAGTTATCAACTAAGTACTATGGGCCTTACCAAGTGTTAGTGAAGGTGGGGGCTGTAGCTTACAAGCTGTCATTACCAGAACATGTAGCTTTGCATCCCACTTTCCATGTCTCTCAACTTAAATCGTGTCATGAGGTCCCTAGCTCAATTAATCATCCTCCAGTGGTGGACATAGCTAGTCCTTTTTGTGTTGAGCCAATGAAGATATTGGAAAGAAGGATGATAAAAAAGGAAAATAAGACAGTTGCTCAGGTGCTCATATAGTGGAAAGACATGTCTAGTGAACAAGCAATATGGTAGAACTATGCAGCTATGAAAATCAAGTTTCCTCAGTTTCTTCCTTGAGGACAAGGAAGATTTTAAGGAGGAAGAAATGATGCAGTTCTGATATTAAGGAGAAACTTAAGAGTTAGTTAATAGTTTGGGGAATTACTAGATGACCCTGTTATGCTTTTAGCTTAAGTTCTGACTATTGTAATTAGGTCCCTTTATATTTAATATTCTAGCATTGTAGATCCTTGTTAGGGTCTGTTAGCCTACAGTACTATCTTAGCTAGAATCCAAGAGTAGTGGAGGATATATAGTGTACGAATTGCAGAAGGAAAGTTATCAATGAAAATTGCCTTTTATCTTATCCTAGAATAGCCTCTTCCTTTTCTATTTGTCTCCCTCTTTCTTTAGCTACTGTGTTACTGTTCCATTGCTTTTCCATCAAGAAATATCCCATTTTGTATCATAGGAGGACTTCTATTTCAACTTTTGAGGGAGTTAAAGTAGCTGTTCTATCGTTAATATCTTGGAACCAAAATTCAGACATCTTCCAACACCTGTTAAGTCTCTTTCTTTACGTTTACATGCTCTGTCAGTCCAATGATTCTTTATGGGATTATGCTCGTCATACATAAATAGGAAAATCCTTTTTTTTTTTGTAAAGCTTGATGCATGCAGCTTGGTACAACTTTATTTTATAATGAGATAGAGCAGTGTTGTTCAAGTAAAACATGTATGTTTGGAAGAGCCACATATGACAAAATACCAACATGTTGCAGTCTCTAATCATTATGCTCATCCAGTCTGCAAGAACCTTAGTTGTGTTACCCTTCCATATGACATGATTCACAGATGCATATTTCTGTCATTCTTCGTTTTACACTGGATCCTAGTTGATGTATTGATGGACCTATAAAATATAAACTAAGTTTGACCATTAGGTTCAGCCTTGAACTCGCTCAAGTACGAGCTTGTCTATCATGGTTTGAATCTTCAAATAGTGATCCTCATGCAACATTTATATCTTGGGAAGAGTTCATTCTCAAATTTCCATAATGGTGTCTGCTCATTTGCGCATTATTATGCATACTTCTTGTTATCTTTTTCTCCTTTGAAAGTATTGCAACTTCCCTTTCTGTCGGGACTTATTTAGAATGAAATAGCTTGGTGCCTCTGTACTGTTTTAGGGGGATGTGACATTACGAAAGTCCGTTAGGCGCTCAACCTTACTTAGTTTGACTCAGTTTGAGGCTTGTTCATGCGTTAAGTTGTGTTGAATACCCGGATGACATGGGTTATAAGATCATATCATCGTTTGACAGATTGGGGTTGTGTAGACAATGGATGTTCGTTTATTGAGGCACCTTAAGGTGGTTTGTACAGTGCAAATAGGTCAGGGGATAAGCTTAATCATGGAGAGTTGGTCTCATGCAAGCCAACTGTGTATGTGTTGAACCCGTGCTAATTTTGGCTACTGCATTTGTTAACTATCTCCAAGGAAAGGAAAGATTAAATTGAATATTGATGGCAATGTCAAGACTCAAGTTGAAGCTGCTGTTTTTGGAGGTGATAAGAGCTGAAATTAGAAGTAATCGAGCTTGGTTTGGAGCTTCAATGGAGGCAGTTAACCGCCATTGTTGAGAGAATTATCAGAGTGATTTGGAAAAATATAAAGTGAAAGCTCAAATTTTATTGATTCACAACTACACTGTTTTATACAAGTAGAGAATGAGAAAATATCTAGTCTCAGCTAATTACTGTAACTAACCAGTCTAGAAGTCTAACTAACTAACCGACAATCTAACTAATCAAGGTACAACTAGGAACCCTGATGGTACAACATGTAAAACTGATAAATATAATTCCAATAGGAGGAATTTTAGAGATGAACAAGAAAGTGAATACTAAGATACTCTGGTAAGATGACGCCTACCTCAAGCCTCACCATAGAACTATATGAAGCATCAAATAAAGGCAAATACTAGCAAAAAAAGGGAGATGTAAAGAGTTGGAAGTGGAAACAAACTGGTATTTGTTGCCATTTGCCAAGCTTCCCAAAGAGGAGGACATATAGTCACGCTCTTATGGCTATTATTGAAGATTATAAGCATTTTTTAAGCAAATAAGACAACTATCACTCATATTTGGAGGGAGGCGAATCAATGTGCAGACTTTTTGGTGAATGAAGGTAACAAGCACAAGGAAGATTTGATAATATCGCTAGCCTTTCATTTTTTCTGATTTTTTTTTCATCAAAAAATTTCTTTCCAATCTACATTTGAACCTACAGGGATGATAATTTGCTAATATTTTTAACATATGAAAGTACATAATTCTAACTTTTAACAAATTCAACCCCAATACATCGTCAAACATGTTTGAATTCGCTGATAAAATTGTCTTAATTAACATCATCTTCGTCAACATTCATATAGAAATTTAGTTAGTTAAACATTATCAAATATCTATATATAAAGAATTAGTAATATTTAAATTCTCTTAAAAATATTATCGCTTTGAATTTGGGTACAGTCGTACAACCAATTTCGAGTAGCAACAAGTGGTTGGACATTTTTATGATGGATCCGATTTTTATACTTGATGATTAAGATTCTAGTATTAGGGATTTAACGCTAAATGAGTAAAGTATTGTGTAAGATACTAGAACTTATTCGGCAATCACTATTTCTAGTTCTTACTTTTTTTTTAATAATTTTCTTTTACACTGAATAGGAATCATACATGCAACTTCCATACTTGGTGATTAACATTTGACGCTTAATGAGTAAAGTATTATGTAAGATATTGAGACTTATTCGATAATTACTATTTTTAGTTTTTTCTTCTTTTTTCACAATCTTCTTTTGAAATTTTAATTTAAATTAAATAGTCTTTTGACCAATGGACTGGCCCAGCCCAGCCCAGCCTCGATCAAACCTCAAGGGCCAACGACTGACTTGGACTAGGCTTATAAGCCTCAATTTTAGATGGGCTTAAAAATCGCAACCCAACCCTACCCTAATAACGGGTTGGGCTGGCCTCAAGGGCCAAACTCATTTTTACGGCTCTAAATACACTATATTAAGCACTATTTGTATACATCTTACTAACTCCTAAGGAGTCTTTCGGTATGCGGACTCAATTGTACTGGGGTTATAATTCCTAGATTAATTTATTTCACATGAGAGATGGGATAATATAATTCCAAGTTGGATAAGATAAGATGAGATATTTCAAGATTAATCCTGGAATAAGATTTATACTATGTTTAGTAGACAATATAAATTTATCACGGGAAAGATTTATATTATCTAGTATCTACCAAATACATTATAAATTGTATCCCAAATTTAATCGTGAAATATTCCACCCCATCTGGCGTACGTCATTTGATAAAAAGATGTACAAACGTCAAGAAGGTATAATATACAAACGGAATTAGTATCCGACGTTAAAATTGCTAGTTGACATTTCCGTCGTTGGTCTTTCGTGGGCCGTCAAGTGGTCAATCTTGCGGCATCCCCTTTTCCTCTTCCTTTTTGCTCCTTGGCTTTTCCAATTTCATCACCCTGTCTGTCTCTTCCCTTCCTCAACAGCTCCACCCTAATTTCCATGTCCCAATAGTCAAACCTCTTGACCCCCCACCCCCACTCGATCCATTTTCGATCAATGGCTAAGCGAACCCTTCCCCTTCTCAAGCAGCTCCTCAACTCCCCATCCCATGCCCATTCTCTAACATCAGCCCGATCCGTCACCTACATGCCCCGACCCGGTGATGGCACCCCACGCGCCGTCACCCTCATCCCCGGTGACGGGATCGGTCCCTTAGTCACCGGTGCAGTCGAACAAGTCATGGAGGCGATGCACGCTCCTGTATACTTCGAGCGTTTTGAGGTTCATGGCGACATGAAGAGTGTGCCCCCGGAGGTGATGGATTCGATCCGGAAGAACAAGGTCTGCTTAAAAGGAGGGTTGAAGACTCCGGTGGGTGGTGGTGTTAGTTCCCTCAATGTTCAGCTTAGGAAAGAGCTTGATCTATATGCTTCCCTTGTTCACTGCTTCAACTTGCGAGGCCTTCCTACTCGCCATGAGAACGTTGATATTGTTGTAATTAGGGAAAATACTGAGGGTGAATATTCCGGCCTCGAGCATGAGGTTGTTCCAGGTGTTGTAGAGAGCCTCAAGGTACTTTTCCTTTGAACTACTTGTTTATTCTGAATTTCACATCGAAACGTGTAATATGTGTGTAGGATAATGCCAAGTAGTAATTCTTTTAGGCAATCAGAAAGGTTTTGGTGCTATGTTGATACCATCCTATCTTAGACATCTAGAGCAAATGGAAATGGCAGGAGAATGGAGCAACTAGAGACTTTGATTAATTGAAAGACCAAAGAGATCCTAAACTTAGAAGGTTCCATCAACTGGATTTTAAAGTACATTAATGCAACTGAGTGTGGAGGTCATAAGAAGTTACTTTATTTACATAGAAGTTGCAAACAAGTTAGGGAGATTGAAGGCATATCCTTGTCTTTGAACAAGATTTTGACCCATCTAGCCCAAAGCTTATCCTTGTCGTGTGATAGACTTAATCATTCTGGATTCTGCTTCTCCTGGATTTGAAGACCCAAATCCCAATCCTAAGTAGGATTTCAAATTGTATACCAGCTGAGTTTAGACCCATACTTTCTAAGATTTGGCTTCGACCAAAGAAATATTTTATCATACTGTTTATTACCCTCTCTGTAAATGGAGGTCCATGGTTGAATTCAACTCATTATCTTATTAAGATTGTTCTTAAAGATGTTGGAGGAAAAACCTAAAGAGACCTTAAACATTTTACAAATATTGGATTGCTTTTGTGTAACATATCCCTCTTTTTTCTTTGTCTATTGACTGAGTTCCCCCTTTTCCCCAAGAAAGTCTGAGAAGTGCTAAGCATCTGGTTCTGCCTACTCCTGCAACAAAAGGAACTGTGTTTTTACAATTTAGGATGGAGACCAAAGTGTTTATACTGAGCTAGAACAAGGTCCTGTTGATGGACCATATAGCTTTAGTTGTAGGTCCTGCTGCAATGAAGAAATCAGAGAAAAATGCACTATACTGCTGCTTATCGCACATAATTGATCTGTTTTTAACTGCAAATTGAAAGTAAACACCATTCTGATGGTATCTGATCAAATAGTTCAGGTCACCCCAGCCAAACCATCACATCGACTCTTATCACAAGCTAGGGGATAACACTTAAGAGTCACTATAGATTCTCAGTGAAAATGAAATTCAAAATAATTGGGGTTAGGCCTCTAGAGTTCAACACTTTTTTTTTGGATGAAGTAGAGTTTAACACTTTGTTTGTCCTAATTCTTAACTATTACCTATGGTTGCTCAGTGAAGAGTGCCTGACCACTGGGATAGTTGTGAAACTTAGAGGGTTATAACTTTGCATGGGCAGGACGGCTGTGAATTTCACCTGCCTGATTTGTTGAATAATTTGGAGTAGTTTGTTGACCAAGAAAGATGAGATTTTCAGATACTATTAGAAAGCACTGCTTATGATCATTTCATTTTTTTTGGATCAACTTTCTTACACTTGTAAAGATGTAAGCAAGGAAAATAGTAAGATTTTTTATGGTGACTTGAGAATTCCGTTATGCACCTTTCAAGAAAAACAAGAAGTAGAAATAATAGAAACTTATAGACAATTTATTCGTACAACTGTTGCATCCCAGCGGACTTCTTATTTGTGAAACTTGAACAAAAGAGAGCATGTAACTCTCAACTAGGTGATCTTGATCCCCTCAAATGTTCTGCTATTTCTGTTTCTCCATATTAACCAAAAAGCACAAGAAGGTTTCAATCTTCCAAATCTTCTTCTTTTTTTCTAGCTCCTGGAATTGTTTATCGTCCAACTTGTCAGTCTCTATCATAATACTGGGGAGCACCGATTGAATGTTAACAATGAAATATGTTTGAGGCCATAACTCCCAAGTGAAATCTCAGTGTAGTAGATGGTAGATTCTCCTCCTGCTGCTTTCATAAGCAACACCAACTATTACAGCATAAGCAACACCAACTATTACAACATAAGCAACACCAACTTAAGCTGTCTAGTCCAACTGGCATCCACATCGTACTCGCAGACCATGAAGAACACCTATTTTTCTTGTGATCCAGATCCATAAGGGTCTTGAATCACCTCCATTAAGTAGGTTGCTGTAATATGAGTTCACCATAGGTCATCTCGAGATGACCTTTCCTCATGTACCTTTCAACCTCCCCTAATTCCATTCTAAACATAATACAACCATGAGGTGCACTTTTATGATATTAAATGAATGAGTTTTTTTTTTTTTTTAATCTAGTTGAGTCATATTTATCCATAAATGTTGTTGATAAAAAGGGAAAATACTATTGAGGCCCTAACTATTTTTTTGTGGTAACTTCTCCTTAAACTATATAGTTTGTTTGTTTCATTTAATATGATGGTGGACATGGAGTTTAAGATGTTATTTTGGCTTATATATATTTTTTGACAAAGGTAACAATTATTTTGGCTTATATATTATAGGCCAAATACATCGACGCCCCTCAAACTTGGCATAATAGTTCATATTGGCACCTTATCTTGGGGTCGTACCTTTTGATTACTTTAAGTTGTCAATTATGTGTCTGTTGAACACGTAGTGAATGATGTCTAAAAAGGCCAAATGCGTGTAGTTTAATAGATTGTTTAGCCAGGCTTCTTCCAAAATTGTTCTTTTTAAGTACTTTTTTGAAAAGCACTTTTGAGAAATATTAGAAGCACTTTTTAAAAGCTTGGCTAAACGCCAACAACTGCTCAAAAGTGCTTTTTAAATTTATTATTCAAACACAAACTGCTTCACCAAAAGTAAAAACACTTTTCAAAATAAGCTGATTTTAGAAGTTTGGTCAAATTGAATGAAATGGCAAGGGAACGAATGAAAGAATAACACGTGGCCATTCCAACTCTACTTTTTCTTCTTCTCTTCCATACCCCCCCCCCCCCACCCCTGCACGCGCGCTTCCTAGTCCTTTATTCCATGCAATCAAGAGTGGTCTTCCGGGGGTTTTCTATTCTTGTGCATATTCCTTGTATGTGATGTGCCAAATGTTCTTCCCCTCTTTTTATCTCCTCTTCTACTCCATTTTCCACCATTCATTCAAGCCTCCATTAAAAAAATTCCAGCACCTTCCTCATTTCTTATTTTCACTCACTGCCAGTTTAAATGAAATAGAACCACAAAACAATCACTGACAAGCAACCAACCAAATAACAACAATTGAACAGACACCACAATTGGATTATCCGTGCTTAATAAATTGAACAGACACCAGTAAATCAAAACCAACAACTAGCTCAGAAAACAGAGCAGCAATCATCGGACACTATCTTGAAATTTCAATGTTTTAGCCATTGTTTTCTAACAGAGAGTTTAAGTGGGTTTATGATTAACAAGAATTAGGGGTGGCAATGGGGCGGGGCGGGTTACAACGTTTGCAGAAAGGGGTGGGTTTCAGAATTTTCTTAATAAAAATCATGCGGGGCGGGATTGCGGGGGGGTGATGTATTTTGTGGAAGAAACTATTTAACTAATGGTTGAAAAGTTAGTATGATGGAGAAAATTACAGGTCAAAGTTTAAAGTTTGAATAGCTTCATGGATTTGAATTCGTAATAGTTGAAAGTTGTATTAGAAAATGGAATGGAATCAAACATTTGGAAATATCCAAAACTCAAAGAGTATCACATATATATTGGAGTGTTGGGAGTATGTTTTTCTTACTTAACCGATTAACTATTGAATAATTAGCAACCTGTCGGCAGCACCCCGTTTCCATCCATAGAGAGATCCAATAGTCAAAATCAATCATAAAGCCGCTCCGGTTAAATTGTTTGAAAGTGGATGGAGAAGTTTGTTATTTGCTTCTTTGGATGAGTAAATTTTGGAAGTTAGATATACAACTCTAAGAATTAAAGGGAAAACAAAGAAAATAATAGCTTCTCGTGTTTTTTTTCTTCTTCGTCTTCACCAAATGCTTCTTCCTTTCTGAGTGCTATTTTGTGGCGAAGTCTAGTGAATCAAAAAGCTTGTAAATTAACACAGAACAATTTATATCAGCAAAGCCAATGGGTGTGGAAGAGAATGGAGATAAGTTTTTATTCACTGGAATGTGTTTTTTGTTTTAAGGTGATAAAAAAAGAGTCGAACGGCAGCATTAATTCTGTCTTTTTTTTTTGGGGGGGGGGGGAAGGTGAAAGGAAGGGGGAGGGATGTTCCTGGAGTGGTGGACTTTAAACCATTGCCAAGAAGAGGTAAAAGTGAAAATGTAATTGAAATTAACTTTTTATTCACGTGAATTTGCATTTTGTTTTAAGGTGATAAAAAAAGAGTCGAACGACACCATTAATTCTCTCTTTTTTTTGGGGGGGTGGGACCTAGAAAAAGCTGATCTTAAGGAGGGGTGTTCCTGAACCTTGAACCATTGCCAAGAAGAGGTAAAAGTAATGATGTCTGTGCCCACGAACTTCATAGTTGCTGTAGTGAAGCTAACTAAAGGTAAACTTGTTATCTTTTAGAGAGGCATTTGAAAAAAATTAAATAGACTTGAAGGAGTAAGTTGCCATAAGTTAAATAGTTGAAGGGGCTCTGTTGCACTTCTTCGTATTGAAATGATTCTATGGGAAAAATGCTAATGTTTCGTATTTCTAGTAGTGTGCCCATCTCCTGTTAGATAAGTTGCTCCTGTATAATTTTGTTCATTACCAGATGTCCAATTCGTTGCTAAGAAGTGTATACTTCTCTCGCATTTCTTTCTTGGTTTTTGTGCTAATGTATGAACAACCTCAGCCTTTGGGTTTCTCTGTTATTCTTCAAGAGTTTCTTTTCTCACTTTATCTTCTGAACATACTCTCCTTTCACCCTTTTTGTCAAAATTTTTATGTTAAGTCCCAAAATATTACATTTTTTGTCGTTAACTAGCGCCTAACATATTCTGTGCAGCACACCCAGAGATGTGCCGTGCAAATAGTCTGTGTTGTAATGAAAAGGTTCAAGTACATCATATGCTAAGATTATCTAAATGATATTTATCTAAACCAGATAACATATCCAGCTTTTTAAGTAGTTTGTAAGACAGCTTAATTACACATCTGAATCTAATATTGATGTACAAATTAACCGCTAGTCTTTTTACCTGAGATCTGGTGTGAGCATTCTTTGCTCTCACCTTGATTTTTCTTCTAAGTAGATTGTGTCACTTGCTGTAACAAGTAGCATTTTCATTAGATCAGGACCTAGCTCGTGCTAGCTTTTAAGGATATATGAACTGTCAACTCCATCATCTACTTGTTGCAATATTTCCATAGAAACTTTGTTTGTCTGACTATTGCAATTTCCAAGCTGGGACGTTCTGTAACAGTTTTGTGCCTTTTTCAACCACGGGTTATCTTGTTGCGGATTACTTGTTCAGTGGTCCCTATCTCCTTTTGTTTTCCTGTGCGCTCATGAGTTTCTTCCTCTTTTGTCTTTTCAATTTCCCCGGGACTTTTAATGCAAGGACATTATGGGCCATTTTCTCTTTGCTTCTTTCCTTTTTAGGATAAATTTTAATCACTCCCGTAAGGCAGGATGATTTCTTCTCAAGTTCTTTATACTATCTTTTGCTGCTTCCAGCTTAACTTTAACAGCCCTCCAACATTTTCTTTCTTGCAGATTCTTATTGTTTTTATCTTTGCTATGTGAATTTTCTAGGTGATGACTAAGTTTTGCTCAGAAAGAATTGCCAAATATGCCTTTGAATATGCATACCTCAACAACCGCAAGGTAGTGACTGCTGTGCACAAAGCAAACATTATGAAACTTGCAGATGGTTTATTTTTAGAGTCTTGTCGAGAGGTCGCAAGCAAATACCCTGGGATCAAGTACAATGAGATCATTGTGGACAACTGTTGCATGCAACTTGTATCAAAGCCTGAGCAATTTGATGTTATGGTACAAGTTTTGCCAATTACTCTCTTCTATTTTTGGTTCTTGATTGTTTTCTTTTTCGCTGGTGTTTGATTGCTGACATGGTGAGTTTTGCTTCATGATGGTAAAGTTGTACTCAATTTCTTCTCTATCTGGACCATTTCATTTAATCCTGACAAAAAGGAAGTCTTTTTGTGGTTGGGGGGAGGGGAGGGGGGCAGGGATAGAGAGCTAAAAAGCTTCTCATACAAGTCGGAGTATAGGGCCCTGGTGGTTGCTAAATTAAACATCAAATGTTAGACTAGTAAAACTACATTGCTAGGTTGACCTTTTAGCATATTTATCCTTTTCTTTTTTCTTTCTCTTGATATTAGAATGGGTAAAGGATTGAGAGTTTCAGCAAATGAAAAGATGAAGTTCTTACGTTAGGCTGCTGAAATGGGAAATAAAACGACACTTTCTTCTTGCTGGAATTTAATAAGTATGGAAGTTTACAAAATGGATTTTGTAATCGTTATCCATACTGCATGACAGGAACCTACTTTTGTATTCAACGTGTGCGTTTTTTGTGACATTACATTGTCACTAAATGTTTCAGTCTGGATATAAACTTGTTGAAGTTGTATATCACAGGTTACCCCTAATCTCTACGGAAATCTGGTAGCAAATACAGCAGCTGGTATTGCTGGAGGCACAGGTGTTATGCCAGGAGGTACATATAAGTGACAGTCAGAATTTGTTCTCTCTAATTAATGTGGATATGTTTGAATAGTTTTTCCTGCATATTCCATCCCCTCTACTCTGTAGGATTATTTGGGCGATTTGATATGAAATGATCATTCATCTTTTGAGCTGCTTTAAAGCATGAATAAATGACTATTATATGACTGAAGAGAGACTGGCTTCTTGTGCTTCAGGCAACGTGGGGGCTGACCATGCTGTGTTTGAGCAAGGTGCTTCAGCAGGAAATGTAGGAAATGACAAGATACTAGAGCAAAAGAAGGCAAATCCAGTTGCCTTGTTTCTTTCGTCAGCCATGATGTTGAGACATCTGCAGTTCCCTTCATTTGCAGATAGACTAGAGACTTCAGTGAAGCGTGTAATTGCCCAAGGTAAATACATGACCAAAGATCTTGGTGGAGATTGCACCACCCAAGAAATCACAGATGCTGTCATTGCAAATCTGGACTAATTTCAAATCCACTTCCATATCTTCCGTAATGGAGATGATTCATGCTACAACACGTTTTAAATTTATCATTCTTGTGATGACTTCGATTGTTCTGTACTTCCGTTGGTGCAGCGCGCCTTTCAAGGTGGCACATTCCACAAAATAATGTGAATCTCCCAAGTGGAAATATTACAGTAAGAAACAGGATTTTACAAGCTTATAGCCATTTATTTCCTATATTATGTTTTTTGTAACGAAGGTGAATAAATTTGAGATGGTACTTTTGAGCTTGAGGGAGGCTTCCTCATGTTTGCCGAAAAATGTCAGATGAAAATTTCTGTTGTGGTTAGGCCTAGCATAAGTTCATGTGAGTACTTGTGTCAAGGCACAAGTTCATTGGTATGAACTTCTTATGGTATAGTGTTCAAAAATTGAACTTATGCCTTATGGGACATATTTGCACCTATCGATTTTTTCTTTTAATATTATGGGTATGTCTTTGATTTTATTACTTAAATGCTTGAGGCCAAAAATTAAAGACCACCCAAAATAGTGGTAGTCTTACGAATGACCGTCGAAATTTCCTTACAAGTGGAATGTCGGTGTTCCAACTCAATTTTTTTGAAAAAGTTGATGCTGCAATTCTTATAGCAAGAGTTGTTCGAACTTTAGGATACAAATCACGGAGTTTTAAAACTCAATGACAATTCAAATCACAGACTACGCCATGCGTGAAATAATTATTCGTATATTATTTCACTATCTCTAGGATACAATCATGGACATTATCCTTAAAATCCAAAACAGATATACCTTGTTAAGTTGAAACTCCATGAATAGTTTAATACTTTATCATTATTTACTCAGAATACTCGTTACAAATTCCATGTATAAGACGAAACTCCATGAATCATTCTTGGAGTTTGAAATTCCAAAAACTTTTCAAACTCTAGCATCGTATGCTGAGATTCTTCAGTATTTTACCTAAAAATATTCTTGCCCAAATATCTTTTAGCATTAAAAACTAATTATTTTCTAATTACACTTAAAACAATGACTGCACATTGAGTATTAGCTCAAAATTGACCATTCTACTTAATCTTTTCATTATCGATAATAGCAAAAGTGCTTATTTTTTCTTAAAACTGCTTATTTTAAAAAATTAAGGTGTTTGATCCAGCTTTTGGGAGAAAATAAGTGTTTCTGAGGAGTAGCAAAAACTGTTTTTCAGAAGCTAAAAAAAGTAGCTTATCCCCAAAAGCACTTTTGATAAAAATACACTTAAAAACACTTTTAAAAAGTTTGGTCAAACACTAATTGTTGCTTAAAAGTGCTTTTTAAATTTATTGGCCAAACACAAATTGTTTTTCACCAGAAGTACTTTTTTGAGAAGTACTTTTGAAATAAGCATTTTTCAATATAAGCTGATTTTAGAAGCTTGGCCAAACATGCTATTAAAGTGACCCAAGGTGGATCAAGGATCGGGGTGGAGACTGGAGACTTAGCAAAGTGGATCAAGAAAGGGAAGTTAAAAGGGAAAAAACGTATATAATCAAGCTCAAAGTGTTTATAACTTTTGGTAGTCCCAAAAATAAGTTTACAAGAAATACCCATACAATAGTATGACCTTATCAAATTTATGAACTTTTTGTAGGCATGCGGAAATACTTCTTATACATGATTAAAATATTACAATTCAATGTTTATCCTTTACAAATGATTTATATTTACTATATAACATGTGTATAAATATTATATAATGAGAGATAATTATACATTAATTATATGATGATTATACCTTAAATATTTAATAATTATAAATTACACAACGTATAGAATTAAAATCCTATAAAGTACTCAAACTATTAATCTGGCTCATAAAAGTAAATAACGCGTGAAAGCTAATTATAATAAGATTATCAAAATAAATTATGATAATATTAAATTTAAAACTTATATAAGCTGCTATTTGAGTTAATTTTTCAAGTTAAAATGGCATCAGCTATTTACTTTTTAGAGTAATTGTTTAAGACTTGGTCACCGTTTGCAAAGTATCCAAAATTTAGCCATAACTTAAAAAAGTGGCACAAATTCGTCCCCCCCCCCCTCCCCCCCTCTCCTCTTCCTAAACTTCAGAATATTACATTATGTTCTGAAGTTCATTTTATTTCAGTTCAATTTCAGAACATCATATATCGATATCCTAAAATTTCAGCTTTTTTATATCAAATTTCAGGATATTATTTCATAAACTTTAGTTATTTCAGTTCAAAATTCAACTTTAGTATACTGAAGTTTAATTTTTTTCAATTCAAACTAAATGTTAATTTTGTATAATCTGAATCATATGATTATAATATAAAAGAGTAATCTCTATATTTATGTCAATGTAATTAAGAAACAAAAAACTCATCATATGAACTGTATAGAAGGAAAACAGTAGAGATTGTACTGAAAAAAAAATGAACCAGGAATTGGCTGTAGAGAAAAAAAATTAGGAAAAATTAGGTAAAATGTCAGCCATCAAACTTATTTACATTCGAAATAGCCCATTTTAAAATTATCATTTATTATATTAATTGGTTATTTGGCCATATGCCTCACTGCTTTCCCCCCTTTTTTCTCCTTTTCTTTCTTTCTCTTCTTCTCCTCTTCCATTAATGGTTTCTTCTCCAAACTAAATCACCTCCTCCTCCTCCTCCTTCTTTTTCCACCATTATGTTTTCTGGCCAAATCTGAAAAAAGATAATATGACTGTCGAAGTAACACTTAGTCGAAGATGAAGCTCGTTGTTGATTTGTTGGTATTTTCTCCGTCGTTGGAATCTATTTATTATTTATTGTGTTATTTATTGATTTTGCCAAACTTCAATTTTGTCGGAGCTTGTAGCTTGCCATTAATGGCGAAACTCAAGAAACTAAAATGAAGAAATTGTGATCCATATGTGCATAAATACCCAAAACTCTAGCAGCATTTTCTACATCATGACCAAAAAAAATGTACTTGTAACCAACTTCAATCATCAACAGAACATCTGGGTACTTAACCTTAAGCTGCACAACTTCTTGTTCTAATGGTGTGTACTTGGGATTTGCAATTTCATGACATTTGCAAGGTTCCAAAAGGTGGTAAGATGGTTCTAGAAGTTTATCCAGGAACTTCTGGTGGAGGGTGGGATTAGGAAGAGGAGGGGGTGGATTATGCACCGTCAACTTTTCACCTGCAAAATTCCTTAGAACTTCCCAACTCATGTCTCCTAAGAACAAACTTCCTTCTTCCTATGATGATCATCCCACAAAACCCACCAATATATGTGATATATACACGTTTATACATAATTTATATGATATTGATATATTATATATACATTATATATACATTATATATATATATATATATATATATATATATATATATATATATATATATATATACTATTTATATAATATTGACAAACTTTTATACACTATTTAATTTAGAAAAATAGATATCGATATATTACATATACATTACATAGTTATTTATATAATATCGATACAAGTTTAAATATCATTTATATAATATTGGTACATGTTTATACACTATTTATACAATATCGATACACGTTTATACACCATTTATATAATTTTGTTACATTACATAACTTTTATACAATATCGATACATATTTATACACTATTTATATAATATTGATAAATTACGTAATTTTTATACACTATCGATACACTACATATACATGCGGCTATTTTTTTTTTTTTTTTGGTGACTAGTTCATTTTTTGTCTATATTTTTTTGTAAAAAAAACTTATCTATATTTATTATAGACTAATTACTTTATTGTATATATTCGAAATTATCCTAAACAAATATGGTATGATCGACGAAGATCTAAATGACCCAACTTTGGCCTATGTATTCCTAAATATATTTTAGGCCCAAAAATAATGACAACTTATAGTCAAGCTCTAAAATCTCACTCATACTTCCTCACAACCCCCCCCCCCCCTCTCGCCTCTTTCTCCCCCCTCCACCTCTTCCTCTCTCTCTATCTTGTTTTCATAGTTTCTCTTCTTCTTTAACTCTAGCTTACTTTTTTCAAAGGGAAAAAAAATACTTTTACCCCCCCCCCCCCAAAAAAAAAGTAAAATATTTACCCTCAAATGCTCTATTACTTTCATGCTCCCTTTTTATCATAAAATATCATATATCTTTAAAAAAAAAATGGGCTGACGTCATGCTGACGTTAGTGCCCATCATTTTTTTCCCTCTCTGATACCATCACAGTATATTACAATATATGAATATATTCTGATGGTATCAATGAGTAACTAAGCAGTGTCGTCATTGAAGGACTACTTCGTCCTCCTTGATACCATCAAAATATAATATACTCTGGTGGTATCAAAGAGTAATTGAGCAGTGTTTTCATTGAGGTTTGCTTCAGTCCTTCGATGAGATCACTCAATCATTCATGATACCATTACGGTAATATCTATATATTGGCACGGTATCATTGAGGTATGTTTCAGTTCTTCAATATTTTAATTTAAAAACAGTTAAAAAAGAGAGTCATAATTTAGATACAATTTTTTTTAATTTGCAAAAAGAGAAAAAATTATAAAAATATATTTTCTACTAATTTAGAGTTTAATAAAAATAGTTTGTGACTTTAATAATTTTCTCTTAATTATTTCTTATTTATTTCTTTAAAAAAGAGATCAGTCCTATATGACACCGATAGGGTATCAATATATCGACAAAGTATCATAGAGGATTAAGCTCAGTCCTATATGATACCAATAGGGTATCAATATACCGATGGAGTTTTCTAGAGGATTAATTCATGAACTGAGTTGATGTCATGCTGACATCATGCGCAAAATAAGAAAAAAGGAAGTGAATAAGTGGATAAATAGTTTGGACCGCTGGTCCATTAAGCATAAATAGATTGGGTTGGGTCCATTTTGGATAAATAATTTCACAATTGGGTCCATTTTCTGTAGTATTCCCTTTTTCAAATAACCTGACAGTTAAAGATTGTATAAGATGTGTATAGAAATAGTATATTATTGTATAAAAATGTATCTATTATGACTGTATACGTAGAAAATGTATCATTATTGTATAAAATATATATACTTCTTATATATTTCAACTGAACTAGTACATTATCATTTATATATTTTAAATAAGTATTGTCTTAAATATATGTTTATGAAGTGTATATGAAAAGTCTACTAATATATATATATATATATATATATATATATATATATATATATATATATATATATTTTCTTATTTTCTCTTCTTCTTATTTCTATTATATAGAAGAGCCATGAGAAGGACGACTAATGGTATTTTAGTAATTCTAATTTTATTTAGGGGAAAAATTATAATTGTGTAATTAATGATCAAAATGAAATTCTAGAAGAATCCAATTCTTTCTCATGATCCACAAGGGCATTTTAGTAATTCTAACTTTATTTAAGGGCAAAATTATAATTGTATAATTAATGATCAAAATGAAATTCTCAAAGAATTCAATTCTTTCTCAAGATCCACAAAAAGCCTTATCCCACGTGAGACACACACACACACACACACGCACACGCACACACGCGCGCGCACACACACACACACACACACACACACACACACACACACATATATATATATATATATATATATATATATATTATAATATATATATATTATATATATATAGTTTTTATTGATATTTTTATTTTAACTAACATTTTCATTTGTATTCAAATTTAAAAGAAGAAATTTGCTTGATATAATCCACAATTTTATTTTATATACATTATAAAGTAGTACAAATTCTGGAAAGAACCAAAATTTCAGATTCAATATGGGATGATTAAATATTTTTTTATTCATTCCCATCCAATCAAAAAATACTTTTTTTCGATTTTTTTGAGTTTTTTCTGGATTTTGATGAGTTGTAAGATAAAAATGCCTTTTTTCTCAATTATTTGATTATTATTAATACCAATTTTAGTATTTAAATTACTGTTGTATATATAATTTTATCTTCTTACATAATTAATTTTATTTATGTTTACTTATGAACTAAAGAAGATTGTATATATTTTGACTCAAAAAAATTAAAAGGTATTTGTGTAGATTATCACATTAAGTTATAATTTTATTATTAAGCTAATAATTGTTAATGTTTTTTTTTTCTCTTTGAGAATGGTACTAAAATATTGTCTTGATATTTTTGTACACAATACATGAACTAAAATAATCATAATATTTTCTTTTCAACTACTATCATGTTCTAAAGAATAAAAATTCACGTATTAGTTTCACCTGAAATTTTTATTAATACATACGACACTTGCAATTTTAATATATTTTTTGAAATGGTCAAATACAAAATGTGGATAACATATTTTTTCAATTTAATATTTGAATTGAAGTTGAATAGAATGGGATTCATGTCGTAACTGATAAAGTTACTGCTATGTGATCAAGAGGTCACGAGTTCAAATCATGAAAACAACCTTTTACAAAAATGTAGGATAATACTGCGTACAATAGATCCTTGTAGTCTAGCACTTTTCGTAACCCGCGCATAATATGGATTTTAGTGCATCGAACTGCCCTAGATGTTGGAATAAGCAATGAAACATGTAAATCTTTTAATGTTAATTGATAGTTTAAACAAATTATATAAGTTATTGCTTTAGTTTGATCATATAGAAAAATAACTTATTCTGAAATATACATGGAGAATCTTATCATTGCTCCGTGTGTATATAGATGAAAGAATGATAATTGATTATTTTTTCATGTACAAAAAAAAGATAAACTAAACTTGCAATGTTGCGCCCGTAAATGGGCCTTTTCGTGTCTAGTTATTAAAATAAGTGGGAGTGGAGCTATTCAAGCAGACTCCACTTCGTCAACATGCTAGCTTAGATAATGGGCTCCACATTAATTTTGCTACTATAAACTTTTCTTCAAAGTTATACTATACTCCCTCCGTTCCGTTTTAGTTGTCATAATTTCCTTTTTAAGAGTCAAACAATATAAACTTTGATCAATATTTAATTTTTATTTAATTTTATGTATAAACGTTGTTATGTTATTAATAATTTAATATCGTATATGTAACGATCGGGTCCGTCGTTATGGGTGATCCATTCGTGCCAATTCTTGTAGTTAGAAAACTCCGGGTTTGGGAGTTTGAAATTCTGGGTAGGCTAGTCTCGGTCGGTTTTGGAGAGAGGTATGGTCTAGGGAAATCCGAGTAAGGATTGGGTTAAATGTCTTGATTTGAGCTAGTTTTCCTTTTAACTAAGACATAAAGGAGTCCGGGGGACTTTTCGGAATCAAATTTGGATAAGTAGAACTCTCGGAATCGAGGTTGACGTGAAGGGATTATTCTGGGACATCAGAAAAATAAGTGTGTTGTAAAATAGGCCAATTTTGGAGACTTTATGACTTTATGTCCCGTGTCAACCGCTATGGCGGTTGACACTCCTCCATAGTGACCTCCGCTGTAGCGGAGAAAATACCGCTACAGTAGAAGTCAACACCGGTTAGCCTCCGCCATATAGAATGACCCCGCTACGGCGGTACCTCTATAGTGGAACGGACCGCCATATCGGAGCGTGATGAGATTTAATGCAGAAACTCCCCCAAAACAGTTCAGTTTTTCTTGAAACATTTTGGGAGAAAAAGGGGGCGATTTTGGGCGAATTCCATCTGTTTTCCATCATTTTTCGTCCTAAAGGTAAGGATTCTACTCTTCAAACTCCGTAATATCTTTCCTACGCTATAGAATTGCTAGGGGTGGACTTGGGGAAAGGTTTGGGATAACCTAGGGATGGTAGAATCCGGGGAAAAAGGGGATTCTAGGGTGCTAGAGTTCTTGGGTCTTGATTCTTGATAATGGGTGATGATCATTTAGCGATAATTCTCTAAAGGAACCCGTAAAAATGATGAATTTAGGTGAATTAATGGTGGAAAACCCCGAGAATGGGTGGAATAATTATGGTTGGCCCGGGGTTTGGGATTTTTGCATAATCTGGGTAATTTGTAGGCCATAAAGATTGATTTTGGTTATTGTATATTTGTTTCTAGACCAAGAACAAGCGAGGGATCCTGAAAAGAGAAAAGCTCCGGTTGAGTAGAGCTTGGATATATTTCGAGGTAGGTGATGATTATTGATTCCTGTATGCATTGTATGTTTATGTACCTTTGTCTAAGTATTTGTATGGTTTGCATTGCTTAGGGAATGATTTAGGAATGTCCAAAAGTCCTGTTTTCAGTCTTGTGAAATGAACTAGGTGTTATTGCTTATTGGTTTACAAGTGTGGATTATTCATTGTATGTGACTGTGGATTTATGTGACATTAGGTTGGCTTGGGTACCACACCTGGTACGGATATACTAATGGTTGGTTCGGGTACCACGTCTGGTACGATATATACTAATGGTTGGCTCGCGTACCACGCCTGGTACGAAAAATACTAACTGGTTGGATCAGGTACTACGCCTGGTACGGGTATACTTTATTGCATTGTTGCATTTTGATATTGGTTCCATGAGTGGACCGGGTTGTGTTTATGAATTGTGATTGTGCATATGATCCTTGAGAGGCCGGGTTATCATCATATTGATTTGTGAGTTGGTCTTGGTATAGACTGGGATGTATGTTTGACACTTAGGTGTTGTCTAGAGGGGACCCCGAGGTGGGTCTGGGGTATGTAAAATGGTATAATTGTTGATTTCTATTGATTGCTAGTTTAATTTTTGCACACTGGTTTTAAGCTATTAGGCTATGCTAAAGGTTGAGTTCTATTAGTTCGCTCATCCGGGGGTTGGGTGGGTGCCACTCGCGGCGGTTTGGGTCATGACAAAGATGGTATCAGAGCCCTAGGTTCTTTGATCTCATCGTACCAAAACAGGTCTATCAGAGTCTTGCGGAACGGTATGGAGACGCCTGTACTTCTCCGCGGGAGGCTATAGGACTTTAGGAAAAATATCTCTTCTTTCTTCTTTCGTGCTGTAACTTGATTCCAATTGGTATCTGGTGATACAAATTGGTATCTGACTCTTTCACTCTTCTGTCCGGAGATGGTTAACACCAAGAACAACAGAGCTAGAGCAGCGGTCCCAGCGGCGGGCTCGATTGTCAGAGGTAGAGGCAGGGGTAGGGGCAGAGGTCGTGGTAGAGCCACACCCACCAGGAGTGGAGCTCAAGCTGCTGCAGAAGCACGAGAACCAACCCCTCCCCCACCTCAGGAATAGGTTATCGAAGATGCAAAAGTTGTTGTAGAGGTTGATGGGGCGCAAGCGGAGGCAGCACCGGCTAGAGGTGTAGGCCTTCCCTCTATGACGCCCGAAGCATTTCAGCAGGCTTGGAGCTTCTTGAGTGGTTTGGTTGGTGCTGGAGCCACCCCCGCGGGTGTTGCAAATCAGGATCTGGGCACTCAGCCAACAGTCACTACGGCTCCTAGGATGGATGCAGCTTTAGGCACCGGTGATTTCTTTCGGCCAATGCTAGGCCCAGTAATTACATGAAGTGAACATGAGATGCTGACCAAGTTTCTCAAGCTGAAACCTCCCATGTTTCAGGGTACTGATAGGGAAGATGCGTATGAGTTCATATTGGATTGCTATGAGAGGCTGCACAAGCTGGGCATTATGCAACAACATGGGGTTGAGTTCGTCACATTTCAGCTGCAAGGTGATGCCAAGCAGTGGTGGAGATCTCATGTGGAATGTCGATCATCTATTTTCCCCCCACTGACTTGGGAGCAGTTTCACGCTCTCTTCTTAGAGAAGTATGTACCTCGTACTCTGAGAGATAGGAAAAATGATGAGTTCTTGGCTTTGGAATAGGGAACCATGTCAGTCTCTGCTTATGAGGAAAAATTCCATGCTTTGTCTCATTTTGCTACTTAGTTGTTGGGTTCTGAGGAGGAGCGGGTTCAATTGTTTGTGAAGGGTTTAAATACTGAGCTTCAAGTATTGTCTGTGCACATGACTTCATTAAGGAAATTCTTCAATGAAGTGGCGGATTATGTAAAGAAACTCGAGGGAGTCAAACAAGCGGGGCAGGCTAAAGTGTTAGCCAAGAAGCCCCAAAATGAGGGAAATTACAGTGGTTCGTACTCCAGGGTCTAGAATCAACAGATATACTCAGCTCGTCCTATTCAGTAAGCTCTGCCAGCTGCTACAGGTGGTCCTCCGGGAGCTAATCAGCAGTTTTCAGCTCCTAAAGGCCAGGGAGCTTCCTACACATCTACCAGAAGGCCTACACTTGATCGTAGTTGCTTCTATTGTGGTGATTTTAAGGTTCAGCAATAGTCTAAGGTTGTGGTCCCGGAAGGTAGAGGTGGTCATGCTAGAGGTCATCCATAGGGTGGGCAAGGTAATATTCAGGGAGGCCAGGGAAACAGATGGAACATCGATGCGGGTAGGGATGCTGCACAGCCGTCCAACAAAGTTGCCCAGATTGATGATCGGGCTCACTGTTATGCATTTTAGATAAGGTCCGAGGTTGAGGCATCAGACGCAGTGATCACAAGTACTATTCTTGTCTGTGATAGGATGGCTTCGGTACTTTTTGACCCAGGTTCTACATATTCATATGTGTCTGTGAAATTTGCTATGGGTCTGGATTTGACTTGTGATATCCTTGATTTTCCTGTCCATGTTTTTACCCCGGTTGGAGAGTCGGTGATTGTGACTCATGTTTATCGTAATTGTTCTGTTATGTTTGTGGGGTTGCATACGTGGGTAGACTTGGTAATTCTGGATATGGTAGACTTCGATGTCATTTTGGGCATGACCTGGTTATCCCCTTATCATGCTGTGTTGAATTGTAACACCAAGTCTATGGCTCTAGAAATTCTGGGTAAGGATAGGCTAGAGTGAGAATGAGTGTACAGGGCCAAGCCGGTCAAGGTGATATCGTTTGTTCAGGCCAGAAAGCTATTGGGGAAGGGGTGTCTAGCCTTTTTGGATCATCTCTGGGATGATAGTGTGGAGTCCCAATCTATTGAGTCAGTTCCAGTTATTTTAGAGTTTCGAGAGGTGTTTCCAGTGGATTTGCCTGGTATGCCTCCAGGCAGAGATAACAATTTCTGTATTGAGTTGGATCCGGATACTCACCCAATTTCCATCCCTCCTTATCGTATGGCTTCGGCAGAGTTAAGGGAGCTTAAGTCTCAGCTTCAGGAACTCCTAGATAAGGGTTTTATCCATCCCAGTACTTTGCCTTGGGGTGCTCCGGTCTTGTTTGTGAAAAAGAAGGATGGTAGTATGCGGATATGCATAGATTACAGGCAATTGAACAAGGTCACCATCCGAAATAAGTACCCTTTACCCCGTATTGATGATCTTTTTGACCAGTTACAAGGTGCATCTGTGTTTTCGAAAATAGACTTGAGGTCAGGATATCATCAGTTAAAGATTAGGCCTGAGGACATTCCTAAGACTACTTTTTGGACTCGGTATGGACATTACGAGTTCTTAGTGATGTCATTTGATGAATGGGGTGTTTAAACCTTACTTGGATTCATTCGTCATCATTTTTATTGATGATATTTTGATTTACTCCAAGAGTAGGGAGGAGCATGCTGAACATCTCCATATAGTGTTGGACATTTTGAGGCGTCAAAAGCTTTATGTGAAGTTCCCCAAGTGTGAGTTTTGGTTGACTTCGGTTGCATTCTTGGGGCATGAAATGTCAGAACAGGGGGTGATGGTAGATCCCAGAAGATTGAGGCAGTCAAGAGTTGGGTCCGTCCTAGCTAGGTGACTGAGGTGAGAAGTTTTGTGGGACTTGCAGGTTACTATCGTAGGTTCGTCAAGGTTTTTGCATCTACTGCTACTCACCTGACAAGGATGAAATAGAAAGACGTACTATTTGTGTGGTCCAATAAGTGTGAGGAGAGCTTCCAAAAGCTCAAGAAACTCCTTACCACGGCTCTGATTTTGTTTTTTCCGGTTGAAGGTAAAGACTTTATTATTTATTGTGACGCTTCACATTCTGGTTTGGGTGCTGTATTGATGCAGGATAGGAATGTGATAGCCTATGCTTCTAGGCAGTTGAAGGTGCATGAGAGAAACTATCCGACTCACGATTTGGAGTTGGCAACGGTGGTGTTTGCACTTAAGATTTGGAGACACTATCTTTATGGTGTCAAGTGTGAGGTGTTCAATGACCATCACAGTCTGCAACATATCTTCACTCAAAAAGACTTGAACCTGAGGTAGAGAAGGTGGATGGAGTTGTTAAAGGACTATGATGTGACCATTCATTACCATCCGGGTAAGGCTAATGTGGTTGCAAACGCATTGAGCTGAAAGATAGTTAGCATGGGCAGTTTGGCTTGTTTGGGGGTGTCCAAACAACCACTTGCTAAAGAGATTCAGGCAGTAGAATTTAAGTTCATGCACTTGGGTATTTCAGAACAAGGTGGAGTATTGGCCAGTATTGATGTCAAATCCACTTTCATAGAGGAGATAAAGGCCAAACAATTTTAGGATTTGTAGTTGAGCAGGCTTTGGAGCAAGGCAATATTCAGAGAGTCTGGGGACGCCACGTTGGATTCTGGCGGTGTGTTAAATTTCAGAGGAAAAATTTATGTTCCTCGGGTTGATGACATAATTTAGAAGGTGTTGGCAGAGGCTCATGGTTTGCTGTATTCGACTCATCCGGGTATAACCAAGATGTACAGAAATTTGAGGCATCTTTATTGGTGGCTTGGGATTTAAAGAAACATAGCAGATTTTGTGTCCAAGTGTGATAATTGCCAGCAGGTCAAGTATGAACACCAAAGGCCTGCAGGATTACTTCAAAAAATGCCCATTTCAGAGTGGAAGTGGGAGCGGATAGCCATGGATTTTGTGATGAGTCTCCCCAAGACTTTGGGAACGTATGACTCTATTTGGGTCATTATTGACAGGCTGACCAAGTCATCTCACTTCATTCCAGTTAGTGTGGATTACAATTCGCAACAATTGGCTAAGATCTACGTGAAAGATGTTGTGAGATTGCATGGGGTGCCACTGTCCATTATTTCAGACAGGAGTACGCAGTTTACCTCCAAGTTTTAGGGTAAGTTTCATGAGGAGTTGAGCACTCAACTCACGTTTAGTACAACCTTCCATCCTCAGACTGATGGTCAGTCGGAGAGGATGATTCAGGTATTGAAAGACATGCTGAGAGCATGTGTGATTGACTTCGGAGGTCATTGGGACCAGTTTCTACCATTGTGTGAGTTCTTATACAACAATAGCTACCACTCTAGTATTGACATGGCACCGTTCGAAACTCTGTATGGGAGGAGTTATAGGTCACTGATAGGGTGGTTTGAGGAAGGCGATGTAAAGCCTTTGGGCGTAGACTTGGTAAGGGAAGCACAAGAAAAGGTAAGAGGCATTCAAGCCAAGTTGATAGCTGCCCAAAAGTAGGCAGAAGGAATATGCTCATCGTAAGGTAATGGACACGAATTTTCAGATTGGTGAGCAAGTATTGTTGAAAGTGTCACTAATGAAGGGAGTTATGCGTTTCGGTAAGTAGGGCAGTCTCAGCCCTCGGTTCATCGGTCCGTTTGAAGTTCTTGAGATTATAGGGCTGGTAGCTTAAAAACTAGTATTGCCGCCCAGTCTGTCGGGCGTCCATTTGGTATTTCATGTATCCATGCTGAAGCAATATCATGAGGATGGGGACTACATCATCAAGTGGGATGAGGTGTTATTTGATAAGAATCTTCATTATGAAGAGGACCTGATTTTGATTCTTGACCGCGATGTCTGGAAATTGAGGACAAGGGTGATCAATATGGTAAAGGTTCAATAGAAGCATCGTCCGATTGAGGAAACCACTTAGAAAACCGAGAAGGACATGCGGGACAACTACTCTCACCTGTTTGAGGATGCATGTACTACTCTTTTTGCTCTTTACTTTTCGTATTTTCAGGTTTGATCGTTCGAGGATGAACGATGGGTAAATTGGTATCTGTTGTAATGACCGGGTCCATCGTTACGGGTGAACCATTCATGCCAATTCTTAGAGTTAGAAAACTCTGGGCTTGAGAGTTTGAAATTCTGGGCTAGGCTAGTCTCGATCGCTTTTGGAGTGAGGTATGGTCTAGGGCAATCCGGGTGAGGATTGGGTTAAATGTATTGATTTAAGCTAGTTTTCCTTTTAGCTAAGACATAAAGAAGTCCGGGGGACTTTTTGAAATCGAATTCGGGTAAGTAGAACTCTCGGAACGAGGTTGACATAAAAGGGTTATTTCGGGATGTCTAGAAAATAAGTGTGTTGTAAAATAGACCAATTTTGGGGACTTTACGACTTTCTATCCCATGTCAACTGCCACTCTGTAGTTGACACTCTGCTATAGCGACCTTCGCTGTAGTGGAGAAAATATCGTTACAGCAGAAGTCAACACCGGTCAGCCTCCGCCATAGCGGATGACTTCGCTATGGCGGTACCGCTATAGTAGAACAAACTACCATAGCAAAGTGTGATGGGATGTAATGCAAAAACTCCTCCAAAATAGTTCAGTTTTTCTTGAAATGTTTTGGGAGAATAAGGTGGTGATTTTGGGCCAATTCCATCCGTTTTCCACCATTTTTCATCCTAAAGGTAAGGATTCTACTCCCCAAACTCCGTAATATCTTTCCTACGCTATAGAATTGCTAGGGGTGGACTTGGGAAAAGGTTTAGGATAACCTAGGGATGGTAGAATTTGTGGAAAAAGGGGATTCCAGGGTGTTAGAGTTCTTGGGTCTTGATTCTTGATAATGGGTGATGATCACTTAGCCATAATCCTCTAATGGAACCCGTAAAAATGATGAATTTAGGTAAATTAATGGTGGAAAAACCCAGGAATGGGTGAAATGATCATGGTTGGCCTGGAGTTTGGGATTTTTACATAATCCGGGTTATTTGTAGGCCATAAAGATTGATTTTAGTTATTGTATATTTGTTTCTAGACCAAGAACAAGCGAGGGATCTTGAAAAGGGGAAAGCTCCAGTTGAGTAGAGCTTGGATATATTTCGAGGTAGGTGATGGTTATTAATTCTTGTATGCATTGTATGTTTGTGTACCTTTGTTTAAGTATTTGTATGGTTTGCATTGCTTAGGGAATGATTTAGGAATGTCCAAAAGTCCTGTTTTCAGTCTTGTGAAATGAACTAGGTGTTATTGCTTGTTGGTTTACAAGTGTGGATTATTCATTGTATGTGACTGTGGATTTATGTAACATTCGGTTGGCTTGGGTACCACACCTGGTACAAATATAGTTATGGTTGGTTCGGGTACCACATCTGGTACGGTATATACTAATGGTTGGCTCGCGTACCACGCCTGGTACGAAAAATACTAACTGGTTGGCTCAGGTACTACGCCTGGTACGGGTATACTTTATTGCATTGTTGCATTTTGATATTGGTTCCATGAGTGGACCGGGTTGTGTTTATGAATTGTGATTGTGCATCTGATCCCTGAGAGACCGGGTTATCATCATATTGATTTGTGAGTTGGTCTTGGTGTAGACTGGGATGTATGTTTGACACTTAGGTGTTGTCTAGAGGGGATCCCGGGATGTGTCTGGGGTATGTAAAATGGTATAATTATTGATTTCTATTGATTGCTAGTTTACTTTTTGCACACTGATTTTAAGCTGTTAGGCTGTGCTAAGGGTTGAGTTCTCTTGGTTCGCTCATCCGGGGGTTGGGTGGGTGCCACTCGCTGTGGTCTGGGTCGTGACAATATATCAAAAAATTAATAGTTTAATATTTATTGCGACAATTTATATACATAGACCAATATTTAAGATACATTTTCCCATATTAATTATGAGAAAGATTGTAATTTATAAAAAAAGAATTCATATAGTTTTTAAATATTTAACTATTAAATTAAAAATATTCATCTAAAAATAATAAAGAACAAATGGACTATGAATACTATAACAACTTCTGAAAAATATTACACAATTTATACCACATTACTTAACTCTTACAAAACTTGTGGCAGAAGCAGACAACACTCTATCGATGTGTCTGCTTTAGCTGTCTACTTCAGCAAGTGTATTTTCGAAGAAAAGAAATTTTTTCTTTGAAATCTAAAATCATTTAATCAACACAATTGTATATCACTTATTTTAGATTAAAAGTTAAAAATTTATTTAATCAACATCACTTAAAATTTATCAATGTTAATAATAGTTATCAAGTATTTATTTTACACTTAATGAGATGATTTACTACCTTATCAAGTATAACTTATTTTATATAAAAAAAATTTAAAATCATTTAATTAATATTATTTTAAAAAATAATTTTGTGAATAAATATTGGGGCCGTGCACAACACGAGCTCTTCGTCACTAGTATATGTATACACCACACAATAGTATGAGCACAACAATGATAAAGATCAGACATCGGAGAACTTTTAGGACATATTATATAAATATTAAGTTTGTTTTCTAGATGATTAGACACATAGTTATTGAGAGGACTCAGATGTTTATAAGGACAAAACAGACCAGAAAATTTATAGAGTTCAATAGAGAGGATTTGTACTTAGCTCCGGAGACCTAAATTTCCTAACACTCTTTCTAAAAGGTGGTTAGAATTTTAGGGGTTCTTTTAGGTGTAAGTTTTAGTTGATATGGTAATATTTCACAGTTTATTATCAATAAATAAATAAATATATATATATATATATATATATATATATATTAAATAGTTAGTGTGTATACATTGCACATTGAGTATATATCGATCATAAATTTATTACACACGAACTATACAAAAAAATATGCGTGAAAAATTATAGAGCATTGACTTTTTTTATTTTAACTATTGCCATCATATTGCGAATAAGAAAAAAAATGCTAAAAAATTGTATTTTATGGTTAAAAAAAGAGAGCAATAATTAAAAGAGAAGATATTTTTTTTTTAAAAAAGAGTATCAAAAAAGGAAAAAAAAGATTAGTAAAAAAAAGCAATGAACACAAAAAAAGGAATGAAATTCAATTTCTCAGGCTATTTGGTTAAAATTATTTTTCGCTGAATAATAGTCATTGTCCTTACCACCTGTAACGACCGGGTTTGTCGTTACGGGTAGTCCAATCGTGCCAAGTTTTAGAGCTAGAAAACTTCGGGTTTGAGAGTTTGAAATTCTGGGCTAGGCTAGCTTCGACCGGATTTGGAGCGAGGTGGAGTCTAGGGAAATCCAGGTAAGGATTGGGTTGGATGTCTTGTGGTGAGCTAGGTTTTCTTGTAGCTAACACATAAAGGAGTCCGGGGAACTTTTCAGAATCAAATTCGGTAAGTAGAACTCCCAAAATCGAGGTTGACGTGAAGGGATTATTCCGGGATGTCGAGAAAATAAGTGTGTTGTAAAATGGACTAGTTTTGAAGGTTTTATGACTTTCTGTCCTGTGTCAACCGCTATAGTGATTGACACTCTGCCATAGTGACCTCCGCTGTAGCGAAGAAATTACCGCTACAATGGAAGTCAACGTCGGTCAGCCTCCGCCATAGAGGATGACTCCACTATGGCGGTACCACTATAGCGGAGCGGACCGCTATAGTGGAGCGTGATGGGATTTAATGCAGAAACTTCCCTAAAATAGTTCAGTTTTTCTTGAAATATTTTGGGAGAAGAAGGATTCGATTTTGGGCGATTTCTACCAGTTTTCCACTATTTTTTGCCCTAAAGGTAAGGATTCTACTCCCAAAACTTCGTACTACTTTTCCTATGCGGTAGAATTGCTAGGAGGGAACTTGGGGAAAGGTTGGAATAACCTAGGGATGGTAGAATCCGGGGAAGAAGGGGGATTCTAGGCATGAAAGTTCTTGGGTATTGTTAAAAGTAAGGTATTATGATCGTATGTTGTTAAATTCTCTGTTTCTATCTGTGAAAATGATAGAACTGGGAAAATTAATGGTGGGAAGCTTGGGAAAAAGGGTAGGATGATTATGGGTGGCCTGGGGGTCTGGGATTTGGTGTAATCTGGGTAATGTGCATGCCTTGTTTTGTTAATTTAAGTACTTGTATATTGTTTTAGACCAAGAACGATAAAGGAATCCAGAACACGGGAAAACTCGGGTTGAGTAGAGCTTGGATCATTTTGAGGTAGATGATGGCTTACGATTCCTGTGAATGTTGTATATTTTGTACTCTTATCTAAGTGTTTGTATGAATTGCATTGCTTAGAGGAATTATGTAGAATGTCTAAGGGTCCTGTCTTACAGTCTGTGAATTGAACAGTGTATTGCTTGCTGGTTTACAAGTTGTTTGTTCATTATTTGACTGTGGATTGTTGACATTTGGTTGGCTCGGGTACTACGCCTGGTACGGGTATACTAACGGTTGGCACGGGTACCACGCCTGGTACGGGTATAACAAATAGTTGGCTCGGGTACCATGCCTAGTACGGAATACTAACGGTTGGCTCGGGTACCACGCCTGCTACGGGTTTATTTTACTATATCATTGCATTGATATTGTTGCATTGCATTGACTGTTATTGGTTCCATGAGTCGACCGGGCTGTTTTCTTGAATTGTGATATTCGTTAGTGGTCCTTGAGTGATCGGGAATCCTATTATATCTGTTGAGTTGGTCTTGGATTAGGCTGGGTTATCTGTTTAGCACTTAGGTGTTGTTTAGAAAGGATCCCAGGGTGGGTCCGGGCTAGACAAAAAGGATGATTTATTGATTTTGTGATTGTTGTTTAGAGTTTAAAAGGTGGATTTCATGAGGGAACAAGCTAGGTAGAGACTTGTAGTCTAGGGGAGCCTATTTACTTGTTGCATGTTTTCCGTACTTATACTTGATTTGCTGTACTGATTATACACTATTTTATTTGGAACTGGCTGATGATCCTACCAGTATACGGTGGTTGTGTACTGATACTGCACTTGCTTGTTTTTCTTGTGAGTACATGAAATCTTCCAGCGGTTGATCCACGACCTCACTTGTAGGACGAACTGTTCCAGATATCAAGGGTGAGCTGTTCGACCAAGCCGCCTTGGTGTTTATCTTTGAGTTATAGCCCAATTATTTCGGGTTTAGACTATCTCCTTATTGTTTTATGTTTTTGTTGCATCCCCGTACTCTAGTATTGGTAGTGTTTGTTACGATGACTTTCAGATTCTAGGAGAATTTCTGCAGGTTTTATTTCAATGAAAGGCCTTTTGCATTATTTGAATTGCTAGTTTATTTTCTGTTTGCTGGTTTTAGGCTGTTAATCTAGGCTAAGGGTTGAACTCTACTGGTTCACTCATCCGGGGGTTGGGTGGGTGCCACTCACGACTGTCTGGGTCATGACAAAGATGGTATCAGAGCCCTAGGTTCGTTTATCTTATCTTACCAAACAGGTCTAGTAGAGTCTTGTGGAACGGTGTGTAGACGTCTGTACTTTTCTTCGAGAGGCTATGGGGCTTTAGGAAAACTATCTCTTCCTTCTTTTCTTCGTGCTATAACTTGATTCCAATTAGTATCTGGTGATACAAATTGGTATCTAATCTCATTCAATCTTCTGTCCACAGATGGTTAACACAAGGAACAACGGGGCTAGAGCAGCGATCCCAGCAGCAGGCCCGGCTATCCATGGTAGAGGCAGGGGAAGGAGAAGAGGATGAGTTAGAGCCGCACCCGCCAGGGGTGGAGCTCGAGCGACTTCTGGAATGCGTGAAGCGACTCCTCCCCCCTCAGGAACATGTTGCTGAAGATGTAAAAGTTGTGGCTTAAGATGGTGAGGCGCAGGAGGAGGCGACACCGGTTGGGTGTGCAGGCCTCCCTACTATGACATTAGAAGCCTTTCAGCAGGCTTGGAATATTTTGAGTGGGTTGGTTGGTACTAGAGCCATACCCGCGGCTTTTGCAAACCAGACCTTGGATACTCAGCCAACGGTTACTACAGTGCCTAGGATGGATGCAACTTCAGGCGCGAATAACTTCTTCAAGCCAATGCTAGGCCCAGTGATGACAGGGAATGAGCATGAGATGCTGACCAAGTTTCTCAAGCTGAAACCTCCTACATTTCAGGGTACTGATAGGGAGGGTACTTATGAGTTCATCTTGGATTGCTATGAGAGGTTGCACAAGTTGGGTATTGTACGTCAGCATGGGTTTGAGTTTGTCACATTTCAACTGCAGGGTGATGCCAAGCAGTGGTAGAGGTCTCATGTAGAGTGCTGGTCTTTTGTTCTACCTCCACTGACTTGGGAACAGTTCCACACTTTGTTTTTAGAGAAGTACGTACCCCGCACTTTGAGGGATCGGAAGAAGGATGAGTTATTGAACTTGGAGTAGGGTAGCATGTGAGTCTCTTCTTACGAGGCTAAGTTCCACGCCTTGTCTCATTTTTCCACAGAGATGTTTGGTTCCGAAGAGGAACAAATCCGGGTGTTTATGAAAGGTTTGAATACTGAGCTACAGGTACTGTCAGTGCATATAACTTCTTTAGGTAAGGGCTTTAATAATGTGGTGGATTATGTGAAGAAACTTGAGGGAGTCAGGCAGGCGGGGCAGGCTAAGGCGTTAGCTAAGAAGCCCCGGAATGAGGGAAATTATGATGGTTCGTATTCCAGGGGTCATAATCAGCAGGTATACTCTGCCCGTCCTATTCAGTCAGCTCTGCCAGCTGCTACAGGTGGTCATCAGGGAGCTCATAATCAGTCTTCAGCTCCTAGAGGCCAGTGAACATCTTATACATTATCTAGCAGGCCTACACTTGACCGTGGTTGCTTCCATTGTGGTGATCTGGGCCACTTTAAGAGGGAGTGCACACTCAGGCAGACAGGTAATCAGGGTCAACAATAGACTAGAGCGGTGGTCTCGGCAGGTAGAGGCGGTAATGCTAGAGGTCGTCCATAGGGTGGGAGAGGAAACTTTTAGAGAGGTCGGGGAGACAGAGGGAATGGCGGCACGGGCAGGGGTGCAGCGCAACTGGCCCAATAAGTTGCCCGAATTAATGATCGGGCTCATTGCTATGCATTTACATGGAGAACTAAGGCGGAAGCATCAGATGTGATGATCACATGTACCATTCATGTCTGTGATAAAATGGCTTTGGTATTATTTGACCCAGGTTCTACATATTCTTATATATCTGTGAGTTTTGCGTTGGGTCTGGAATTGATTTGTGATATCCTTGATTCCCCAATCTATGTTTTTACCCCGGTTGGAGAGTCTATGATTGTGACTCATATTTATCATGGCTGTTCTGTTGTATTTGTGGGGTTGCATACTTGGGTAGACTTGGTAATTCTGGATATGGCTGATTTTGATATTATCTTGGGCATGACCTGGCTGTTCCCTTATCATGCTGTGTTGAACTGTAACACCAAGACTGTGGCTCTAGAGATTCCGAGTAAGAATAGACTAGAGTGGGAAGGTGTGTACAAGCCTAAGCCAGTTAAGGTCATATTGTTCGTTCGGTCTGGGAAGCTAGTAGGGAGAGGGTGTCTAACCTTCTTGGCTCATCTCCAGGATGATAGTGTGGAGTCCCCATCTATTAAGTCAGTTCCGATAGTTTCTGAGTTTCTAGAGGTGCTTCCAGTGGATTTGCCTGGTATGCCTCCAGACAGGGATATCGACTTCTGTATTGATCTGGAGCCAGACACTCATCCCATTTCTATTCCTCCACATCGTATGGCTCTGGCAGAGTTAAGGGAACTTAAGACTCAGCTACAGGAACTCCTAGATAAGGGATTTATCCATCCCAGTGCATTGCCTTGGGGTGCTCCTATTTTATTTGTAAAGAAAAAGGATGGTAGTATGCGGATGTGCATAGATTATAGGTAGTTGAACAAGGTGACCATCCGGAATAAGTACCGTCTACCCTGCATTGATGATTTGTTTGATTAGCTTCAGGGCGTATCAGTGTTTTTGAAAATCAACTTGAGGTTGGGGTACCATCAGTTTAGGATTAGTCCTGAGGACATTCCTAAGATTGCTTTTCAGACTCGGTATGGGCATTACGAGTTCCTTGTAATGTCATTTGGTTTGACCAATACGCTGGCAACATTCATGAGTTTGATGAATGGGGTATTTTAAGTCGTATTTGGATTCCTTTGTGATTGTGTTTATCGATGATATTTTGATCTACTACAAAAGTAGGGAGGCACATTCTAATCATCTTCGCATTGTGTTGGACATCTTGAGATGCCAGAAGTTTTATGCGAAGTTCACTAAGTGTGAGTTTTGATTGACTTCAATTGCATTCTTGGGGCATGTAGTGTCAGAACTGGGGGTGATAGTGGATCCCCAAAAGATTGAAGCAGTCAAGAGTTAGGCGTGGCCTAGATCTGTGACCGAGGTAAGGAGTTTTGTTGGGCTCACAGGGTACTACCGGAGGTTTGTTAAGGATTTTGCGTCTATTGCTACTCACCTGACCAGGCTGACACAAAAAAATGTACCATTCGTGTGGTCTAACAAGTGCGAGGAGAGCTTTCAAAAGCTTTAGACACTTCTGACCACGGCTCCTATATTGTCCTTGCCAGTTGAAGGTAAAGACTTTATTGTTTACTGTGATGCTTCACATTCTGGTTTGGGTGCTGTGTTGATGCAGGATAGGAATGTGATATCCTATGCATCTAGACAGTTGAAGGTGCATGAGAGGAACTATCCGACTCACGACTTAGAGTTGGCAGCCGTGGTATTTACACTCAAGATTTGGAGACACTATCTCTATGGTGTAAAGCATGAAGTGTTCACTGATCATCGCAGTTTGCAGCATGTGTTCACTCAGAAGGATTTGAATTTGATGCAGAGAAGGTGGATGGAGTTATTGAAGGACTATGATGTGACTATTCAGTACCATCCGGGTAAGACTAATGTGGTGGCAGACGCATTGAGCCAGAAAATGGTTAGCATGGGTAGTTTGGCTTGTTTGGGGGTGTCCAAACGACCACTAGCAAGGAAAATTCGGGCTTTGGAGGCCAAGTTCATGCACTTGGATATTTCAGAACAGGGTGGGTTGTTGGCCAGCATTGAGGTCAAAGCCATCTTCATAGAGGAAATAAAGGCCAAACAGTTTCAGGATCCGAAACTGAGTAAGCTTCGAGGTAAGGTAATATCCGGGGAATCCAGGGACATCACGTTAGACTCTTGCAGAGTACTAAATTTTAGAGAGAGGATTTGTGTTCCTCGGGTTGATGATATAATTCAAAAAATCTTGGTGGAAGCCTATGGTTCACAATACTCAATTCAACCTGGTGTGACCAAAATGTACAGGAACTTAAGGCAGCGTTACTGGTGGCCCGGAATGAAAAGGGACATAGTTGACTTTGTGTCCAAATGTTAGAACTGCCAGCAGGTAAAGTATGAGCATCAGAGACCTGCAGGACTACTCCAGAGAATGCCATTTGCAGAGTGGAAGTGGGAAAGGATAGCCATGGACTTCGTGGTGGGTCTTTCCAAGACATTGGGGAAATATGACTCAATTTGGGTCATTGTTGACAGGCTGACCAAGTCTGCTCATTTTGTTCTGGTCAGGGTAGATTACAATTTGCAGCAATTGGCTAAGATCTACGTGAAGAAGATTGTGAGATTGCATGGGGTGCCACTGTTCATCATTTCAAACAGGGGTACGTAGTTAACCCCAAAATTTTATGGCAAGCTACATGAAGATTTGGGTACACAACTCACTTTTAGCATAACTTTCCATCCTCAGACTGATGGTCAGTCAGAGAGGACGATCTAGGTATTGGAGGACATGCTGAGAGCATGTGTGATGGACTTCGGGGGTCATTGGGACCAGTTTCTACCATTGTGCGAGTTCTCATATAACAATAGCTATCACTCCAGTATTGATATGGCACCATTCGAGGCGTTGTATGGGAGGATCTGCAGATCACCGATTGGGTGGTTTGAGGAAGGCGATGTAAAGCCTTTGGGAGTGGAATTGGTAAGGAAAGCACATGAAAAGGTAAGGGGCATTCAGGCCAAATTGCTGGCTGCCCAAAGCAGGCAGAAGGAGTATGCAGATCGCAAGGTTTGGGACATGGAATTTAAGGTTGGTGAACATGTATTGTTGAAAGTGTCACCAATGAAGGGAGTTATGCGGTTTGGTAAGAAGGGCAAGCTTAGCCCTCGGTTCATCAGTCAGTTTGAGATTCTTAAGATTGTGGGGCCAGTGGCTTACAAGTTAGCATTGCCGCCTAGTTTGTTAGGCGTCCATCCGGTATTCTATGTATCCATACTTAAGCTATACCATGGGGATGGGGACTACATCATCAAGTGAGATGAGGTTCTTTTCGATAAGGATCTTCGTTATGAAGAGGAACCAGTCTTGATTCTTGCTTGGGATGTCTGAAGGTTGAGGACAAAGGTGATTGATATGGTAAAGGTTCAGTAGAAGCATCATCCAGTTGAGGAAGCCACTTGGGAAACCGAGAAGGACATGCGGGACAAGTACCCTCATTTGTTTGAAGATTCAGGTACTACACTTTCTTCTTTTATATTTGTAAATTTGGGTTTGATCGTTCGAGGATGAACGATGGGTAAATTGATATTTGTTGTAATGACCGGGTCCGTTGTTATGGGTAGTCCAATCGTGCCAATTTTTATAGTTAGAAAACTCCGGATTTGGGAGTTTGAAATTCTGGGCTAGGTTAGCCTCGACCAGATTTGGAGTGAGGTGGAGTCTAGGGCAATCCGGGTAAGGATTGGGTTGGATGTATTTTGGTGAGCTAGTTTTTCTCGTAGCTAACACATAAAGGAGTCAGGGGGACTTTTTGGAATTGAATTCGGGTAAGTAGAACTCCCGGAATCGAGGTTGACGTGAATGGATTGTTTCGGGATGTCAGGAAAATAAGTTTGTTGTAAAATAGACTAGTTTTGGAGGTTTTATGACTTTCTGTCCTGTGTCAACTGCTATAGAGGTTGACACTCTGCCATAGAGACCTCCGTTGTAGCGAAGAAATTACCACTACAGTGGAAGTCAACATCGGTCAGCCTCCGCCATAGCGGAGTGTGATGGAATTTAATGCAGAAACTTCCCCAAAATAGTTCAGTTTTTCTTGAAACGTTTTGGGAGAAGAAAGGGGCGATTTTGGGCGATTTCTACCAGTTTTCCACTATTTTTTGTCCTAAAGGTAAGAATTCTACTCCCCAAACTTTGTACTAGTTTTCATATGCGTTAGAATTGCTAAGAGGGAACTTGGGGAATGGTTGGAATAACCTAGGGATGGTAGAATCCAGGGAAGAAGGAGGATTCTAGGCATGAAGCTTCTTGGGTATTGTTAAAAGTAAGGTATAATGATCGTATGTTGTTAAATTCTCTATTTTTATCCATAAAAATAATAGAACTAGGGAAATTAATGGCGAGAATCCCGGGAAAAAGGATAGGATGATCATGGGTGTCCTAGGGGTCTGGGATTTGGTGTAATCCGAGTAATGTGCATGCCTTGTTTATTAATTTGAGTACTTGTATATTATTTTAGACCAAGAACGAGAAAGGAATTCGAAACACGGGAAGGCTCGGGTTGAGTAGAGCTTGGATTATTTTGAGGTAGGTGATGGCTTACGATTCCTGTGAATGTTGTATATTTTATACTCTTATCTAAGTGTTTGTATGAATTGCATGGCTTAGAGGAATTGTGTAGAATATTTAAGGGTCTTGTTTTATAGTTTGTGAATTAAACGGTGTGTTGCTTGTTGGTTTACAAGTTGTTTGTTCATTATTTGACTGTGGATTGTTAACATTCGGTTGGATCGGGTACCACGCCTGTTATGAGTATACTAACGGTTGGCATGGGTACCACGCTTGGTACGGGTATAACAAATGGTTGGCTCGGTACCAGGCCTGGTACAGAATACTAACGGTTGGCTCAGGTGCCACGCCTGGTACGAGTTTATTTTACTATATCATTGTATTAATATTGTTACATTGCATTGACTGTTATTGATTTTATGAGTAGACCGGGTTGTTTTATTGAATTTTGATATTCGTTGGTGGTCCTTGAGTGACCGAGAATCCTGTTATATCTGTTGAGTTGATCTTGGATTAGGCCGGATTATCTGTTTAACACTTATGTGTTGTCTAGAAGGGATCCCAGGGTAGGTCCGGGCTAGACAAAAATGATGATTTATTGATTCTGTGATTGTTGTTTAGAGTTATAAAAGGTGGATTTCATGGGGGAAAAAGCTAGGTAGAGACTTGTAGTCTTGGGGAGCCTATTGACTTGTTGCATGTTTTCCGTACTTATACTTGATTTGCTGTACTGATTATACACTATTTTATTTAGAACTGGCTGATGATCCTACCAGTACAGGTGGTTGTGTACTGATACTGCACTTGCTTATTTTTTTTATGAGTACATGAAATCTTCCGTCGATTGACGCACGACCTCACTTGGCCGGACTGTTCTAGATATCAAGGGTGAGCTGTTCGACCAAGCCGCCTTGGTGTTTATCTTTGAGTTGTAGCCCAATTATTTTGGTCTTAGACTATCTCCTTATTATTTTAAGTTTTGGGGTTGCATCACCGTACTCTAGTATTAGTAGTGTTTGGTACGATGACTTTCAGATTTTAGGAGAATTTCCGCAGGTTTTATTTCAATGAAAGGCCTTTCGCATTATTTGAATTGCTAGTTTATTTTCTGTTTGCTAGTTTTAGGATGTTAGTCTAGGCTAAGGGTTGAACTCTACTGATTCCCTCATCCGGGGTTTGGGTGGGTGCCACTCACGACGGTCTGGGTCGTGACACCACCCTTAGAGAAATGGGAGCAGACTAATATGGTTCCGGGCCAGACAACGATCATAACACATGTGCCTAAGCAGGTATCTTAAAGGTTTGTCTTGATTTTTTTTTATTATAATTTAATTTTTCTTTTTCTAGAAAAAGGTATAAATTTTTTATATTTGACTATTTTTTTAGGAGAATTTTTTTTTTACTTCCATAAAAAGGAGGTTCTTTCTTTCTCAATTGTTAGCATTACTATAGGAGTTTTGAGAGTCTTGTTTAAAGGGACAATTTGTGATATACAATACAAGTATTACATTATCACTTATGTAATTTTTCTTTTTCGAGTGATTTTGTTAAGTTATTTCTCTAGATAATTTAAACTATTTTTTATATAATGGGTTCATTTTAGACTGTAGATATAAATCGATTGTTTAAATCACTTTAAATTATTATATTTTTTACTTGTTATTTAATTTATCATCGTTTAAAATTTGCTTTATCAACTTTTATATTACATCTGATTATTTTGATAATACTAGTAAATTAATAAAATAATGGACTGATAAAACTTTTAAATTCGAGTGAAAACAGAAAAAAATATAGGCAACGAGGATATATTCTGCAAGTTGCAAATGCATATATGGAGTTTGGCCAAATGTAGATAATAAGCGAGGGTAGACAGAAAAGTAGAATAATTATTGCATGTGGAGAACATGCAGAGCAGTCTAGTAAATATAATGGATTATGTTAAGGAGGATAATGTTATTGATCTTCTTTATCTTTTAACTAGATATTTTTATTTTTATACGTAATAAACAAATATTTATTTTTATACATAAGTCATCATAAGAGATTATTTTTACTTTATTAACTAATATCATATCTGTCATAATTTATGTAATGGTAATTGATTGGACATGATTTTTTTTTTTTTAAAAATAACAACAATAATAATATATCCAGTATAATCACACAAAGTGGAGTCTGGAGAGGGTAGAATGTACGCAAACCTTACTTCTACTTTAGAAGTAGAGAGACTATTTTCGATAGACCCTCGGCTCAAGAAAGATCGTCCAAAGCAGACCACAAAAAGCAATAGACGTACATGAAATAGCAGATAATAACAAAAATAGCAGATAGTAACAAGACAGTAACTACAATGCAATAATCTGGTAGTTGAAGTACATGCAACAACAAATAATAATATAAATTGAAGGACAAGAAACTACTAGAGCAATACTATAACTAATAGTATGACATATAAGGCAAGACATCACACTGCTCTATACTAACCCTCTACCCTGATGTGCGTCCTTCACAACCTCCTACCTAAGATCATGTCCTCGGTAAGTTAAAATTATGTCATGTCCTGTCTAATCACCTCTCTCAGTACTTTTTCGGCCTATCTCTACCTCTCATGAAATCATCTACAGCCAACCTCTCTTACCTCTACATTGGGACATTTGGACATCTCCTCTTCACATGCCCGAATCACCTATGTCTCGCTTCCCGCATCTTGTCCTCCATCGAAGTCACTTGCACCTTGTCTCGAATATTCTTATTAATCTTATGTATCTTAGTATGCTCACACATTCATTGCAACATTCTCATTTATGTAACTTTCAACTTCTGAATGTGAGTGTTCTTGACTAGCCAACACTCCATCCATACAACATAGTCAGTCTAACTATCATCTGTAGAACTTTGCCTTTACTACACAAGACTCCCAATGCAAGCCTCCATTTCATTCACCCTGTACCAGTTTAGTGACATCCTCGTCAATCTCTCTATTTTATTGGATAATAGAGCCAAGATACTTGAAACTTTCTCTCTTTTGGATGAACTATATATAGTGATCTAACTTCCATAGTTGCCTCATGTGTTATTTCACTGGATTTGCACTCCAAGTATTCAGTCTTGGTCCTACTCAACTTGAACCCTTTAGATTTTTTTGAGTCTTTCTCCAAATCTCCAGCTTAGCATTAACTCCATCGCCGTCTCATCAATTAAGACTATGCATCTACAAATAACATATACCATGACACCGCACCTTGAATTTGATGCATCATGCACCTGTCACCAAGGCAAAAAAATGAATCAAGGGTTGATCTCTGGCACAACCCCAGCAAAATTGGAAAGTGAGTCTCCCCCGCTGTCCGTACTTGGGTTTTGGCTCCATTGTACATGCCCTTCATTGCTTTAGTATACTCCACATGTATACATATAGCCTCTAAGCATCTCAATAGAACCTTCATTGGAACTTCATCATAAGCCTTTTCTAGGTCGATGAAGACCATGTATAAGTCTTTCTTCCTCTTTCTGTACTGCTCCACAAATCTCCTTATCAGATAAATGTATTCAGTGGTTGAGCATCCCAACATAAATCTGAACTGGTTCTTGAAAATTGCCACACCCCTCCTCACCCACATCTCCACCACCCTCTCCTAAATTTTCATAGTCTGGCTTAGCAACTTGATACTGATATTTTTATAGTTGTTACAATTTTGAATGTCACTCTTGTTCTTGTACGATAAAATTTTTGTACTCCATCTCTATTCTTCGGGCATTCTTGTCTTAAAAATGACATCAAAAAACACAGTTAGTCACTCCAAACCTACCCCTGCCTGCGTTCTTCCAAAATTTTACCGAGATCTCATCCGATCCAATTGCTCTTCCCTTACGCATCCTACGAACAACACCCTCAACCCCCTCAATCTTTATACACCCACAACACTCAAAATTGTGATGCCTCTTAGATTGTTCCAAATCCCCCAGCACGATGCATCTGTCTCCCTTTCGTTCAAGAGTTTATGAAAGTATGACTTCCATCTCCATCTAATGAGTGACTCTTCCACCAGTACTTTACTGTTCTCGTCCTTGATGCACTTCCTCGATCTAGATCACGGGCCCTCTTTTTAAAAAAGAAATTTATAAAATTTATAATCTAAAACAAATTATATATATATATATATATTTGTATGGTAGTACGTCATCTCATTAAGTGTAAAATGAATACCTGATAAATATTATTACATGGATAAATTTTAAATGATATTGATTAAATAATTTTAAAATTTAATCTAAAATAAATTTTATATATTTGTGTTGATTAAATAATTTTAAATTTGAAAGAAAACTTTTCTTTTCTTCGAAAATATCTTTGCTGAAGCAGACAACTGAAGTAGACACATCGACAAACTTGTGTGGCTAAATAATGAAAAACAAATATAATAATTAAAATTACCAAAATACCCCCATCAACAAGATATTTTTAAAATTTATACTTTCAATCTTCTTATTTATTAAATAGCATAAAATATAATTTTTAAATATTTTTTAATTTTTAATATTATTTATTGATAATTATCTTTATTTTTAAAATATTAATATTTTATAAATTTATTATCATTTTAATTACTTTTTTTATCACCAATTTTGATCACAATCATTTTGCATATAAATAAAATATTGTTCAATTTTATTAAATTATCATTGTCTTTAATTTATATCACATTTTCTTGCATGACATTAAATACATTCTTTATATTTTTAGCACTATTTAATGCATAAAGTCAAAGAAAATATTTTTACACAGATAAATTAAATAACCCATGATATTGAAAAATTGAATAATGAACTAAATATTGCAGAAATTGTTTTTGCTAACTTTCTTGCTTGTTTAACTGTGAGAATCTAGAACATAGTAGTAATAACATAGGTCAATATTATGTATACATTTTATTACTATATAATATACAATCATACATTGATACTATAGTCAGTGATACCATTTATATATCCAAGGAGATACTATATGTAACACCCCACCTGTTTGAACGTTGGATTAACTCATACTTTTGGGAATATGTTAGGGAGGATGTTTTATGAGGTATTTTAACTGCACAATGGTTGTATGTTAAGTTTTGAAGTGAAGCAAGTTTCAAACTAAAAGTCGGGGAAAATTCCGTTAATAAATTCTTTGAAAATTTGGGTCAAATATTTCAATGATTTTCTCTCAATATATAAAGAGTTAGAAGTCTTCGTCCTACCAAATTGAAGGTGTACGAGTCTAGTTTCCGATGCACTGAACTATTCATCCATACAACTTTAGAATAAAGAGATCTTTGCATTTTTGTGAGACTGCACAAGCAGATACCTCGAGGTGGGCACCCTAGCCCCTAAGTCGGTGATGACTTATATATCAACCTCTTCTTCATTTTTATTCCATATAAACTATAAGAAAACCCCCGTAAATCAGAACCCAAGCCTCTAAATCCTCCACGGACTTTGATGCTTTTAATTAAGAAGTTTAATGGAAGTTGCTCAACATTGCGAGCTCATCACTATGGTATAGTTTTCTCATTGATTTTGGCTCCATTTGTTGCTACTACAAAGGCAGTTTGTGGAGTGTATATTTCTCTAGTATTACTATCTTATTATTGGAAGGTAAGAGTTCTAAATGCTTGACTCATTCTTAATTTGAGCTTTAGAATTAATTCCTAGGAGGAACTTATCATTATCAACATGTTTGTCATGTTTTCTTGCCGTATATTATTACAATTCATGGTGGGTTCTTCTAACAGATTTCTTAGCTTTGAATTGCAAATCTTTTTGTTGAGGTAATTTTCCTTTTACTACCCTCTTTCATAATTCCATATTCTAGTATCATTTTATAAATTTTCTAGCCATAACATAGTATTTTGGATACCGTAGCTCCGATAGTCCCTTTGTATTATTGAGTTGGGTTATTATTGTTGTATACTGATGGTATTAAGGTGTTGAAGGGACTAAGGATTTGTGTGATTCTTATCGGAGTCATGTACGATAGTTGTTGGATTGAACAACGTGAAGTACACTTTGAAATATTGCCTTGGGAGCTCATCGCTCCTTTGAAATGTGGTTAGCATATTATTATTGGATTTAACTGTTGTTTATTATTTTTATTGACCTCATTTTACACTTTTGATTATCTATGACTCGTTCTTGCAACCTTGTTGATTCTAGCAATTGTTGTATTATAATAGGTTGGTTGAGCTTGATAGAGACATGTTTGAGGCTTCGGTTGAAAGGTATGTTAAGGCTTCCTTTTTCCTTTTTGGCATGACCTTAAAGATCCAAGCTTGTTATAACTTGCATCACGTTGATATATGGCCTTATTCTATTGAGTTTGCTACCACAACATTATATAGCGACTACCAGAAGCACTCTATTTCTTACTTAGTGGCCCAGAAAAGCATATTATGATTGTATTGAGATCACCTGTGATTACATGCTATTATTTTGTTGTTTTTATCTTGCTGTCGTATATGATCTTATTTTGGCCTTAGCAGACACTTATAATGCAGGGTTTTGGAGCCTACATTCTGATTAATATTACTGTGCCTTCAGGCTGGGTAAATCGTACCTATGGGAGGGGCAGGCTGTACCTATGAAACAATAGTTATATTATATTATGGTGCCTTCGAGCTGGGCAGGCCGTACCTATGGGATGGGTAGGATGTACCTATGGGGCAATAATTACATTATATTACTACACCTTCAGAGCAGGCAGACCGTGTCTACAAGCCAAGCAGACCGTACCAATGGGATGGGAAGGTTGTACCTAAGAGACAACACTTATATTGTACCACAAAGCCTTAAAGTTGTATTGATTCATATCACATGTACATTGAGATAGTTTAGATTACATCATCATTGGGGTTCAGGTAAGGGGGCCAATGTGGGTATTTAGCAACTGTTTGTATATGTTAAGACTTATAGCGATTGTATATGGTTTGTACCTATCGAGCTTATGGGGTCCAGATCAGGTTATTTTCTATGTGCTTTAGATGGTATCTTACTGCAGGAAGTGTAAGTTATTGTACTTCTACTTTACTCCTACCCTTTTGTTCAGTCCTTACACTTCTGTTTTAGTTCTCAGTTTAACTTACATGCTCGGTATATTATTTTTTACTGATGCCCCATTGTATGGGGGTGCTGCATTTATGCCTGCAAGTTTTGAGCGATGACCAAACAGACATGTCGGGTAGCATAACCGAGCTTTCAGCGGGTTGGTTGACTCCTTTCTTTTAAGAGTAGCCAGAGTCTCAAAGGTTTGCCTTTTTATTGTTTATAGCTTTTAGGTAGGTTGGGGACCTATCCCACTAAGTATTGTATTCATGAGGGTTGAAGACTAGTCTATCGGATTGTATAGCTATGATGGTGGCCATTTTGGCCTTGCATGTTTATTAGTTTTAGCTTATTAGCCAGTTGGTACTTGTTGTTGTATTCCCAGTTTAGCGGCTCATTGGCCTAGTTTACATTATATATACATATTTTCAATTTCTATATAGAGACCATGGTGGCCTCAATGGCCCGCATAACATTTATGCTTTATTAGATATCATGGCGGCCTCGACTGCCCAAACAAGACTTATATGGTACATACTTATTGCTTTATATGAACCGTTGGGAGTAACTTTTTTTTATAGCCTTGTAGATAGGAGCCTTACCAGCCGAGATTAATTTTTAAGCCAATATATACTTGTTTGTTTCCTTGATTGTGTGTGGCTGTTATGCGCCATTTTCATATAGTTTAGCAGGGTCGACTTTGGCCTATGTTTTAGCATCAGGTGCTAGTTACTCCCTCCAAGTTAGGGGCGTGACAAACTTGGTATTAGAAAAATGTCCTACTTTAGGGAGTCTTTAAGCTGTGTCAAGTAGAGTCTTGTTTATAAATGTGTTGTGCACCACGTTTTATAAGCAAGAAGCTACAAACATTGTTCAGGAAAGTTACCATTCTTTTACTCAAATCGTGTTATAGATCTGAGTCATAAGGGTTGAGTTCTTCGGCTTACGATTGTTATTGGGCTTATACAAAAACCGCACAATAACAATATGGACATCTCACAGATTTAGGTTATTACACAGAATATAGAGGGGCTTCGATATCATCAGTATATGACTGAGAGGGTCGAGAGAGAGCAGCAGAAGAGGGCTAGGCCTATGGGTTTCAAATGGAGACTCAGGGTGGCTCCAAACCTTGATATTTAGGAAGACCACCTAGGCCCCACCATAGTAGTTCCAGGGTAGTAGGTTGGATCACCAAGGGCAGTCAATTTCGGGTGAGAGCTCATGAGCATCAGGCTCACAGTAGTATAGGGTCCCAGAGCATCTTATATCAGTCGTGCTGCATTGTGATACTTGCGGTAGCCACATGCAGAGAGATATCGTCAGGGATATATGACATGCTATTTTTGTGACTAAGAGGTTCATATACAAAGATATTGTCTATTACGGGACCAACAAAGTTTAGGATAGAGGAATGAATTAACAATAGGACCGTCTTTCTCAGTATGTCTTATAAAGCATGGGTCCCAGATTTTAGCAAGTAGAGGCACAACCGAGGGGGAACATCTAGTTTTGACTATGGCCAGAATCACACTTGCACTGATAGGTCTTCAGGATTCAGTGTCATCACCAGATATTGTGACAGGTACATTAAGTGTTTGCTCACACCTTGTTTATGCTTTGATATATCTAGGCTCCACATTATCATATTTACCTTATTGATTTCTGGGAAGTTGTGTATAGTACCAGAGTTATTGCAATAACCTTTTGCTGTGTCTACCCCCATCAGAGACTCTATTTTTGCCAGTAGGGTTTATCTAGGTTGTACGATAGAGATAGTTGGCCGTTAAAGCTTTGCAGACCTGATATAACTAGAGATGCTTGACTTTGATATTATTATGGGCATGAATTGGCTGGCATCTTTTTATGATAGTGTCGATTGTCGAGAGAAGACTGTTATATTCCACTTTCTAGGGGAAGTAGTTTAGGATTTGAAGGGTAATGCAGCAACACTGAAAGACAGATTTATTTCCTATCTTCAGGCAAAGAATATGATTGCCAAAGGCTGCATTTACCATACTGTCTCAGTTCAAGATATTAATATTGAGCCACCGACTCTTCAATTTATTCCAATAGCTAATAAGTTTCCAGAAGAGCTTTCTGGTATTCCCCTAGAATAGGAGATTATTTTTTCTATTGCTACATTACTAGATGCCCAGTTGATATCGATTCCCCCATATAGAATGGAACCAATAGAATTGAAGGAATTAAATGAATAACTAAAAGATTTATTAGATAAGGGCTTCATCAGGCCTAGTGCGTCACCATGGGGGTGCACCAGTGTTATTTGTGCAAAAGAAAGATGGATCGTTGCGTAAGTGTATAGACTTATGAAAATTGAATAAGGTGACTATAAAGAACAAATATCCACTATCAAGGATTGATGGCTTGTTTGACTAGCTACAAGGTGCTTGATGTTTCTCAAAAAGTAATTTACATTTAGGGCTCTATTAGGTACAAGTTTGGGAGAGTGATATTCCAAAGATAGCCTTCAAGACTCGATACAGTCATTTTGAGTTTCTTGTGATGTATTTGGGTTAACCAATTCCCTAGCTGTATTTATGGACCTAATGAATGGTATATTTAGGCCGTACTTAGACTGGTTCATCATTGTGTTTATTGGTGATATTCAGTTATATTCACAATTAGAGGCCAAGTATAGAGATCATCTCCAAGCAGTGTTTCAAGTACTTTGAGATTAGAGATTTTATGCTAAACTCTCAAATATGAGTTCTGGTTACATTTCATGGCCTTTTGGGCCATATTGTATTAGATGCTGGTATTCAGTTTGACTTACATAAATTGAGGTCATGAAGACTTGGCCTAGACCCACGACCCTGACAAAAGTTCGTAGCTTTCTAGGGTTAGTAGGGTATTATAGAAGATTTATGGAAGGATTTTCTTCACTTTCAGCACCCTTGACAAAGATGAATCAGAAGGCAACTAAGTTTCAGTGGACCACAACCCGCAAGCAAAGTTTCCAAGAGCTGAAAGATAGATTGACTTCAGCCCAGTTCTGACTTTACCAGAGAGTCCAGAGGGCTACACAATGTATTATGATGCTTTAAGCATTAGGCTGGTTTGTGTTTTGATGCAACACAAGAGGTAATTGCTTATTCTTATAGACAGTTAAAGAAGAATGAGAAGAACTACCCGATCCACGATTTAGAGTTGGTCATATTTATTCATGCTTTGAAGATTTGGAGACATTACTTGTATGTCATTAATGTTGATATTTATATAGATCGTAAGAGCCTCATGTATATTTTTATATAGAAGGAGTTGAACTTGTAACAACACTAATAGCTTGAATTATTTAAAGACTATGACATGGATATCTTACCATCCAGGGAAAGCTAATATAGTAGAGGATGCCCTTAGTCATAAGTCTATTTGTAGTCTATTATATTTGGGAGTTGAGAAGCAAGAGATGGATTGGGAGTTCCATCAGCTAGCTAGTTTGGGGGTTAGATTACTAGACTCTGATAATAATGTGGTCATAGTTCAGGACACAAAAGTATCACCTCTAGTTGTGGAGGTGAAGGCACAACACTACTAAAATTCCAACTTAGAGCATCTCAGAGGCAAGGCTCAACAACGAGAGTCTTTAGCCTTTGATATTTCAGGAGATGGAGTCCTCAGATTCAAAGATCAGTTATATGTTTTGAATATTGCAAGTCTTCGACCGAAGGTTGTGAAAGAGGCACACCATTCTTGTTACTTTATTCACCCAGGATCCATGAAAATATATCATGATATTAAGGAGATTTATTGGTGGTCGGGCATGAAGAGGGACATAGCTGGGTTTGTAGTACAATACCAAAATTGCTAGCAGGTAAAGGTAGAGAATTAGAAGCCTAGTGGGCTAACTCATGATATAGATATTCCACTTTGGAAGTGGGAGAAGATGAATATAAATTTTGTCCCTTGTTTGCCTCATTCACGATGGAAGTTTGATTATTTTTGGGAGATTGTTGATAGTTTGAAAAAAATTAGCGCAGTTCTTGCAAGTCAGGGCCACATTCCTAGCTAAAGATTATGTTAGGCTATACATTAGAGAAATAGTCAGACTTTATAGTATCCCAGTATTAGCTATTTCAAATAGAGGGGCACGGCTTACAACATCTCTAGAGATCTTTACAAAAGGGTTTGAGGACTCAGTTTAAGCTTAGTTCAACTTTTGATCCTCTGACCAATGGCCAAACGAAACGCTCGAAGACATGTTATGGGTGTGTGTGCTAGATCTTAGTGGAAACTGGTATGATCACTTATCACTTATTGAGTTTGCTTATAATAATAACTATCATTCTAGCATCGGTATGGTACCGTATGAGGCTTTATATAGGCAGAAATGCCTATCACCTCTTTGTTGGTTTGAGGTCGGAGAGTCAGGGTTGTTTGGACCTGACATAGTGAAAGAGTTATGGAAAAGGTTAAGCTGATCAGATAGCGGTTGTTGACAGCTCATAACCACCATAAATCATATTCAGATGTTAGGTGAGGGGACTTAGAGTTTAATATTGACGATTGGATCTTTTTGAATATTTCTCCAATAATAGGCGTTATGCGATTTGGCAGAAAAGCCAAGATAATCCCTTAATATATTGGGTCATACTATATTATGTGATGGATAGGTAGAGTTTCTTACCAGCTAGAGTTGCCTCCAGAATTAGAGACAGTGGACCTAGTATTTCATGTTTCTATGTTATGAAAGTGTATCGGGGACCCAATACATGTAGTACCGACACTAGATGTTCAAATTTTAGAGGAACTGTCTTATGAAAAAATCATTGTAGCCATAGTAGGCCGCCATATTAGGAGATTATGGAATAAGTATATAGCTTCAGTGAAAGTGTTGTGGCAGAATCGTAAAATTAAGGAGATGACATGGGAAGATGAAGAGTCCATGAAGTCGATATATCCCTACTTTTTCACTCCTTCAGATGGTGTTCAGAACGGATAGATAGTAAACCCACATTTGAGTATTTAAGGTACATTATTGTATTATATATTTTCTTGCATTGTTTCATGTGATGCCACACACATTATCATCATTCGAGGATGAATGTCCCTAAGAGGGAGGATGTAACACCCCACCCATTTAAATGTTGGATTAACTCATACTTTTAGGATAAGACTAAGGGCTTAATATGTTAGGCAGAATGTTTTATGAGGTATTTTAATTACAAAATGGTTGTATATTAAATTTTAAAGTCAAGCAAATTGCAAACTAAATGTCGGGGAAAGTTATTGTAAATTTCGTTAAGAAATTCTCTGAAAATATGGGTCAAATATCTCAAAGATTTCCCCCAATATATAAAGCATTATAAGGCTACTGACCTGCCAAATCAAAGGTCTACGAGTCTAATTTCTAACACACTAAATCATTTATTCATACAACTTCAAAATAGAGAGATATTTGTATTTTTGTGAGACTGCACAAGCATACACCTCAAGGCGGGTCCCCCTAGCCTAAGTCAGTGATGACTTAAATAACATCCTCTTCTTCATTTTTATTCCATAGAAACCATACTAACCCCCCCATAAATCAGAACCCAATCCTTTAAATCCTCCATGGTATTTGATGCTTTCAATTCAAAAGTTTAATGATAGTTGCTCTACATTGCGAGCTCATCTTCGTAGTATAGTTTTTTCATTGTTTTTGGCTCTATTTGTTGCTATTTCAAAGAGGCAGTTCGTGGAGTATATATTTCTCTAGTGTTATAATCTTATTATTGGAAGGTAAGAGTTTTAAATCCTTGACTCATTTTAAATTTGAGCTTTAGAATCAATTTCTAGGAGGAACTTATTGTTATCGGTATGTTTCTCATGTTTTCTTGCCGTATGTTGTTACAACTCATGCTGGGTTCTTCTAACAGCTTGGGATTGCAAATATTTTTGTTGATTTAATCTTCCTCCTATAACCCTCCTTCGTAATTACATGTTCTAGTATCACTTTATAGATTTTCTAGCCATGAAGTGGTGTTTTGGATACCGTAGCTCCGGGAAGTCCCTTTGTCTTATTGAGTATGGTAATATTATTGTATATTAATGGTGTTAAGGTGTTAGAAGGACTGAGAGTTGGTGTGATTCTTATCAGAGTCATATACGATGGTTGTTGGATTGAACGATGTGAAGTACACTTTAAAATAGTTCCTCGGGAGCTCGACGCTCCTTTGAGATGTGGTAATCATATTGTTGTTGGATTTAGATAATGTTTATTATTTTTATTGTCCTCATTTTATGATTTGGAGCTGGATGGTCGTGATTGTGGCATTAATGCCTTATTGATTGTCTATGGCTCATTCTCACAGCCTTGTTGATTCTAGCAATTGTTGTATTATGATAGGTTGGTCGAGATTGACAGAGACACCTTTGAGGATTTGGTTGAAAGGTATGTTAAGGCTTTCTTTTCACTTTCTTGTATGACCCTAAAGGCCCAAGATTGTTATAGCTTGTATCACGTTGATATTCTATCACGGCCCAATCTGCCGTGAGTGGCACCTGTTCTATGAAAAAAATGACTTGGGTATGAAAACTCATTTCAAAAATCTAAGGTTAAAGTTTCAAAACGTTTTCAATTAAAAGCAAGAGTCGCCACTTAGTTAATTTAAGGAAAATTAAGAAAGCCTTTAAAATTTCCAAAATCTAAAACAGATAAAGATTTTAAAAAAAATAAAAAATTTGAGGGTAAGAGGTTCTTATTAATATTATGAGAAAGTTTTAAAGGCACTCGTAATATCCGCTAACTCGCGGTTATCCAAACTTGTTTGAAAAACTAACTTGACTAACTTTTTAAAAAGATCTTGATTTGATGACAAAATATCTTGTTTTTTGATTTAGAAAATATGGTAAATGTAACTTGACTAAAGAAAGTGCGACTTTAAACCTGATGATGATTTTTAAAGCAAACGATAATGAATTTATTTAAAAGAGTATTTTCATATTTGAAGTTTGAAGAAAGCAGATTGTGCTAAAGAAATTTATACGCAGGCAGAAATGAAGATCTTAAAACAAGAAACGGTTTTCTTTTAGGGAAAATTCAACTAAGCTAAAGTTAGTCCAAATAATACAACATAATACTAAGCTACAAAATATAAAGAGTTAAAGAGATAAGAGAAGAATTTAAGCCTTTTGGCTCAAATAATTTGGACTTTTAGTCCAAAACCCTATCCTAAATCTAACTTGTGCTTTTAAGCCCATTGCTGCCTTGGCTTTTGGACTTTTCAAGTCCCTTTCTCCAAATATTTTCCCATTTTTATGGGCTGCTGCTGCTGCTATTGTTGTTATGGGCTTTGGCCCATTTTTCTTCGATACTTAGTCCATTTTGGACTGTTGCTGCTGCTGTGTTTCAGACCCTTTTGGGTCCAATTTCTTGAACATCCAAAATATCAGCGTCCCAGACTGTTGACAAGGCTGACTCGATGAAAGTCGTTGAGTTTCAACTCAACAAAGAGATGCAAGGATAGCATGGGAGTCCCAGTGGACTCGAGATTCATGTGTGAAAAAGAAAAAGGAAAGAGATTAGTATCTATTCACACAAAGGTAGAAGTGGAGTATTTCTAGAAGTCAAGTAATTGTCTGGATGTAGTAGTATTAGGCAATCAAAAATAGAAAATACATATTTATCAACATTACTACTCTTCAGGCCAAAATATTCGGGTTAACATGGCATACAAAGTTCTAAAAAAAAATCAGCCCAGACTAAAACAAAGAGATTGGATCATCCTTCTCAGAACCTAAATTTTGGTCTACCACACTTGATCATATTGAAACAGAACTTCCAAACAATATTCAAACATATTTGATTCATAATAGAAGGTTTACCAGGTTCCATATTCAAGATTGAACAAATAGACCAAACTAAACATAGTAGTGAGAATGGACAAATTTCCTTAAAACGCACAAAAATAGCCGCACATTACAGAACGATCATACCCAAAAAAGGAACAAGCTGCCATAGATTTATCTAAGACTTCAAATAGGTAAACATAGTTGTTATAAAACGAGGGAGTTTGCTGTCTAGTAGCACACAAATTGAATTGCATAACTTCGCAAGACGGGGATGAGGGATAGGGGGAATGATCCATTCACAAACAAGACCAAATTAAACAGATGTATTTTTTCACTCAAGTTATCTAGCAAATCCAAAGAATACATAAACTTATCTAGTGTGGCATACATTGGCATAAAAGGACAAAAAAATGGACTAGAACAAGGTTTCTCAAGAATTCAATCGATATTAAATGGATCAAATGGTTCATTCTTGATAAAGCCACAAAAAGAAAATAATGATTACTTCCTTATAGTTTCAAATGGCCAGCATACTATCGACAAAGGATTCTTTCAACAGCTAAACCAAACCCAGAAATGAACAACAAACAACCATAAAAATAGTGAACAACATCAACTAAGATTTCAGTAATTTCCAAACTTGAAGGCAACTTCAAACCGACAAAGCAAATCTCTTTTCTAAATCCTCACAACAAGCAGGCAACTTCGGACAAACCAGCCTAAAACCAATATGGATATTTCTAAGAGCATGGCTTTTCAACACTAAACCTCACAACGATTCACTTACACGCTAGTCACGCCAAATAACCCATAAAAGAAAGACAGAGCATGAAGGGAAGGGAATGGATACTAAGTTTAAATTAAATTGAGTAGCCTCAGAAACACTAAGCTTGCACATACAAAGATCGATTCATAGTTATCAAACACAACCAGCATACTGGTTCATTTAAGATGAAAAGAGACAAAGATGTTGAACTATTCGATAGTTGAAACAGTGGGGAACGATCACATTTAAACAGATTTTTGAGCATATGAGAAGCATATATTTCTCTACCATGAAAATAGAACTAGCAGATCAAACATAGGGTGAACAAGATTATCTAACAACTTGCTTATACTTAAAAAAAGAAGTTCTCGAGCAGAAGTCTTTATACAAATACCAAGTGATATTTACATGATTTCACAACAACAATCAACATCAACTAGTACCTCCAGAGTTTTAAGAGAAAATCGACAACAACTTCACATAATTATCTTCAAGAAAGACCAGCCTAAAACCAACAGAAACATTTCTAAATGAAAAGAACCGACATTTTTACATTATGCTAAAGAAGGGAAGGAAAGAAAAGAAAGTAAAAGATGAGGGGTTTACCTTTCTTGGAGCAGCAAACTGGAATGAACGAGCTACGTCGGAAACTCGACCAACCACCGGAGTTGTATTCAACTTTTACTTATCGGAATCGACAAGTATTTTCTTTTTTGTGAGTATTTTTTTTTCTCTGAAACTTCAGAATACTTTGAGTTAGGGAAATTCTTCCCCAAAGAAACTCAAAAATTCCAAAAGCCAGCCCTTAATCCCATAAACCCTTGTGGTTTATATAGGAGAATTTGAGGGTGAAAAGAGGGGGAAAATGGAGGGCTAAAACGGGTAAAACCTTGAGGGAAAATTCAAATCCTCAACGGCTGAGGCTGGCCAGCAAGTAAATGGTACAAATTCGTACCAATTTCCACGGATTTCGCAGAGAAATCAACACTTGGGCAATTTTCTAGAACGTTCTGGGTTGCCAGCTCAATTTTGGACGGAGGATTGGACGGCGTTTAGGAAAAATAACGGGGTTTGGGTGTTGGTGAAGATGGATTTGTCGTTGTTGGAGCTGTTAGACGTTAGGGTTTGCATCTGTTGTACTGGGTGTTGTTCATTGTTGTTATCGATATTGAGCGAAGTGAGAGAGAGAGAGGAGAGATATGGGCGTTTATTTGTCTGCAAAGGAGAAGAGAAAGAAGAGTATAAGGGGGTTAAGGGTGTTGGGCTGGAGCGGGTTGTGCGTTTGGGCTCGGGTCAGGCGGGTGAAGTAAGAAATGGGCTAGGCAGATGGTGTGGGCTGAGGCGGATATTAGCCCAGTCAGCTGAGACCAAGGAGTTATAAGTGGGTTTAATTAATAGCCACATTACATTTGCAAAAATGTGGCCATTTGGTCTTTAGGAAACAACCAAATTGGGAATAATTAGGTGGAATTCAGCTTGGTTTTAAAGGATTTTAGAGATTTAGGATAAAATAGGAATAAAGTGAACTAATTATAATTAACCTCAAGCTTTAATGATTTAAACAATTTGAAATAAAGATTATTTTTTAACATAATTATCTCTCTTAAATTATGAAATTAATTTATTTAATTAATCTCTCATTTTGAATTAAATTGGAGGAAAATCAAGCGTTTAATCTCTTTAAACGATTTTCTTGTGAAATTAAACTCTAAAATAGTTCTTTAAGTAAACTTATATAAATCCCACGTAATTAAACATGAAAGATATATTACTCAGAACTATTATAAGGCTGATTTGAAAATATTTTATTCTTTTTTACAAAATAATTATTTCAAAAATTGTTTAAAATTAAAAAAAGGATCAAGATTAATTCGTAATGAGGAGGGTAAAAATTGGGTGTCAACAGCTGCCCCTCCTTTTGTGTAGGGTGAGTGTAATGAACCCTGGGCAAAGGGAATTGACGTTCCCAATTTTATCAGACCACATATTCATCTTCAGGAAGCAGTTAGTTTAAGCATGAATTCCAAGGAATCATGGCCAAACTCCGGTATCGAGTTTCCTACATATCTCAGGTTACATGAGAATTCAAGCCACTTGTAGTTCAAAATGCTCGATTTTACGCATGATTTTCAAAGAATTCCAAACTATCCCGATTTTAGAGCACAGAGAGACCGAGAAGCTGGGGAGTAAGAGGATTGGGGGGAGTTAGGAATGCAACCAAGTTTTCAACAACAGAGCCCGCCTACATATCCCAGGACTTAGAAATCAGGCTGCTTGTAATTCAACTCAATCGGTGGAAAAAGTGATCTTTATGTTAAGACAACCTTTGGCTCGGGATGAGTGACAAATAAGTTGAGCTATAGAAAAGAGGCTTGTAACCTCTCAACTATGAATGTGGTGTGCTTCACACCCATAAATAAGATTTTACCTGGACATAATTTCCAAAGGTCGAGGTGTATCGTCACCCGGATTTGAAAAGAAGGAATATTGCTTCCAGCGTGAGTTAGAAAATACCCTGGATGCAAAATTAAGACCCAAAGATAGGAAAATACCCACATGCCTTCTGACAAGGGTGTGGTTTGATGGCGGTGGTAGTCGTTCCTCGGCTCGCATCCAAAGAGTTTGATCCCTCTTCAAACTATGTTCCAGTTCGCTGCTAAGAAAAAGTTTTACGTTGTGATGCGTCCTTTTTGATGTAGTCCGCACCTGTGGTTTTGCTTTTGAGAATTTCATCCTTTTCAGATGCTCCCGACAACATTCTCAAAACAAATTTGTTAGTAGTAACATAACTCTATTTGGAAGGGTAGTTTCTTTGTCATGCCTCATCCTTGGGTTATGTACGAATCTTAGGTTGTGACATCTTTTGATGTACTTTGTACCTGTTGTTCTGGTTTGAGATTTTCATCCTCTTGGATATTCTCAGCAATACTTTGAAACAACGATGTTAGTAGTAAAGTGATTCAGTGGAGAAAGATAGCTTTGTACCTTATTTTCCGCGTATATTGCCTTTTGAAGCGTATATCATCCTTTCCTATTTCTGTCTTAGGAAATAGCGACTTTCATGACATAGAGACATGATAGGCTTCATAGCTATCGGATAGGATTGCTTTTGTGGTAGTTTTTGAGTATGACGACTTAACACTTTGCGTATTCCTGTTGTTGCGGCTTAGAAGTGTTAGATTTGCACATTTTTGTTTCTGCGACTTGAACACTTAACGCATTCCCGTTGTTACGGCCTAGAAGTGTTAGATTGCATTCACATTGTTGCGGCTTAAAAATGTTATATTTGTGCATTCCCGTTGCTACGACTTGAACACTTTGCGCATTCCCATTGTTATGGCTTAGAAGTGTTAGATTTGCGCATTCCCGTTGTTGCGACTTGAACACTTTGCGTATTCCCATTGTTACGGCTTAGAAGTGTTATATTATTCAATTTTGTGATGGCTGAATGTGGTGATCTTTGAATGTGACGACTTTCGTAGTCGTTGCGATGGTGACAGTCCTCTTGATCATTTGTGGCATTTTCTTGAACGTGATAGCCTTTGTGGCTTTTGAAATAGTCTTTGCATATGCCTTTAGGGTGAATCTTGCGCATCATTCGTATCGACGCGACTAACAAATATTCCCTAAATTGTCAGGCTTTGGGTAATCTAGCACATCATTCAACTTTGGATAGAGTCGGCTTACTGATGCCTTTAGCTTGCCAACTTCAAGTAATCTTGCACATCATCCGACTTTGGATAGAGGCGGCTTACAGATGTCCTTCAAATTTCTAGTTTTTGGGTAATCCTGCACTTTTTCTGATCTTGGATGTAACACGACTTACAGATTTCCCTTGAATTGATAGCTTTTAGGTAATCCTGCACAATATCAACGTGGATATGTCGTGGCTTATAGATAACACTTGGACTGTCAATTCTTCGGTAGTCTTGCACTTCATCCAATTTAGGATATTATTGTGACTTACGCATTACCCTTGAACTTTCAATCTTCAGGTGATCTTGCACACTATCTGATTTCAAATATCTCTGCGTCTTACAGATAACTCTTAGATTTTCAAGTTTTGGGTAATCTTGCACACTATCCGATTTTAGATATTGCTGTGACTTACAGATAACCTTTTTTGGATTTCTAATTTTTTGGGGAAACCCTGTTCATCGTCCGATTTGGATGACGTCTTATAGACATCTCTCAGACTATGCTTTCGACCTCAACGGCAAGCGGTATTTGATTATCAGGGTGACAAGGCCTTTGCCACTCGATCAAATATAATTGCCTCTTCCGGCAATCAATGCTCTTGTATGTATAAGCATACTTCAGAGCGAGACTTTGTTGTCTCAAATAAGGGTGCATAAATATCCTCGACGTCAGATTCCACCATCCTACGCGATATTGGATATGAATATGCTGGATGCCAGACTTTGCATGATAATAATTATAATATCCTCAATGTCAGACTCCTCCATCTCATACAATATCAGATATACATATTCCAGGCTTGGCATAATTATAAGGAAGCAAATACATCCTCAATGTCAGACTCCTCCGTCTCACACGATGTTGGATGCAAATATGCTGGATGCCAGACTTGGCATAATAATAATAATAATAATATCCTCAACGTCAGACTCCTCTGTCTCACGCGATATCAGATATAAATATGCCAGGCTTGGCATAATAGTAAAGAAGTAAACATATCCTCAACGTCAGACTCCTTCGTCTTATGCAATATCAGATATAAATATGCTAAGTGTATGACTTGGCATAATAAATAATAATAATATCCTCAATGTTAGACTCCTTCATCTTATGCGATATCAGATATAAGTATTCTGAGTGCCAGACTTGGCATAATAAAGGAGCAAATATACCCTCAATGTCAGACTCTTCCATCTTACGCGATATCAGATATAAATATATGCTGAGTGCCAGACTTGGCATAATGAATGATGATAATAATAATGATGATAATGATATCCTCAACGTTAGACTCCACCGTCTCACGCAATCTTGGATATAAGCATGTTGATGGTCAATCTTGTGCAGCAAGTGTGACTTAGGGACGCTTATGAATGCCATCCTCTTTGAAACCAGCTGGTAGAGGGACATAATACTCGCAGCAAATGTATCTGCGGTATTAATAATGATGATGGTCCTCTTGACATAGTCCTCGCGACATGCAAATATGATAGCCCTCGTTGCATGGTCCTCGCGACATGCAAATATGATAGCCCTCATGGCATGGTCCTCTCGACATGCAAATATGATGGCCCTTGTGGCATGGTCCTCTTGATATGCAGATATGATGGCCCTCATGGCATGGTCCTCTCGACATTCAAATAAGATATGGCACGGATGATCATGCAATGACGTGCATAGCAATTGCAAAAAATATCACTTTCGATTTTTGTGTTGTCTTGTTGACTCCTTTGTGTGTACCTATGCTCAAGGCAAACAATTAGTATACATAGTGTCACTTTTACTAGCAACCACAATCAAACTTGAAAAACTTTAAAGACAGTGTCTATGAAGCTAATCAAAACAACTTTTGTTTTAAATGTGAATGAAATAGTCGTGCCCATTTCTGGGGACAACCATAAATACTATTTTTGAACATCGTCTATTCGTGGTAATTTTTGACTTGCTGGGGATTGGTGGAGAATGTCACCGATCTCTTATTTGGCATCTTGATTCGAAGTTGACCAAAAATGTCCTAATTTACTTGGGGTCTTGAGGATGCTGTCAATCTCTCTTTGTCCAATAGTTTCTGTGAACTACAATAGTGTTTGTCCATTCCAGGCGTTTACGCCTCTTTCGTCTTTTCCCACCATTTTGGCCTTTATCGTTAAATTTTGGGGCAACTGGTCTTGTTACGTTTCTTTGAACGCGTTAGATAAGGAGGGGCTTTCACTTATTTCTAACACACTTTTCAGGACAACCTGTATCCACAGAAAAATTATTAGTTTTTAGTGAAGCTGATCTGTGTTGACCTCCTTCGATCTTCTGCTCCTTGCTTTGTCTTTTCTGGGTGCTTTCTGCTCTCGGGCGCTCGTCATCCTCGACTCCTCGGGTCGTGGTAGACATAAGACAAAGTCAAATTAAAAAGGACTAAAACTAATCTGTTGTAAAGATTTTTCAAATAATATCTTTGGAAAACAAAGGTTTGAAAAAGGATAGTTCGGAAAGTCTCTTCCCGTCATGTCATGTGCTGGTTCAACGAATGTCCTTTATTCAATGCCTTGATATTTTTGACATATTGCTGATGAACTCTGAAGATCCATTGTTATCCTAACTGGGGAGTTCAGAAATATTTTTCTGAGAAATCTGTCACAGCTAAGGATCCACCCGTCTCGGACTGGGGATTTTGGAGTGGACTCTTGAATGAAACTTGTTGAAAATTTTGAGGTCCTCCTCAAAATTTCTGCCCCAATTGAAGGTTTCATGATGAATCTTATCCCATTGGCGAGAGTTTTGACACTCTGTGAGACTTATGAGATTCCTTCTCGAGATTGTTCTTTAAAAAATCCTCCACAACAAGGGATTAATCTCCCTCAGACTTTGTTACAGTTGGAGACTTTGTTACTTTGATATTTATTTTGGTTGCTCTTCGGCATATTCTGTATTCTTGCTTGCTGGAGATTGATCTTTTCCTTATGAATTTTTGAGATTTCTTTCTCAAAAATTCTACCCCAGTTTCCATTTCCTGGGTGATATGACCGAACCGTTGTGGCGCCTACGTATCCCGTTGAGGCAAGAATCAGGTCAAATGTAGTTCCCACACTTGAAGTGGGAGAATATTGGAAATAATTAAAGGGATGACCGAGGACGACATAGGCTTCCTACGTATCTCATTCTTGAGAGTTCAGGTCAGACGTAGTTCAAGAGGAAAGGGAAAGATAGATTTTCCTAAAAGGTTGAACGAAGCCGACACAGGCCACCTACGTATATCATTCTTGATAATTTAGGTCAGACGTAGTTCGTACAAAGAGGATAGGGAATTTTTAAGCTTTTACTAAGTGCAAAATGATTACAATTAGAAAGTGCGATTACAGGGAAATAAAATAGACGGAAAAGAAACCGCCTTCAGGCGTAGTACCTCTTCGCGGCATAGGAGTTGCTATACTTTTGGGCCACACTTGTCCATCCATCTCGGACAAAATCAAGGCTCCTCCTGATAACACTTTGTGGACGACATATGGTCTTTTCCAATTAGGTGCAAGCTTTCCTTTGTCTCATGGGAGGGAAGGATTGACTGTCCATTCCCTGGATTGAATTCTGGATTGACCAATAAATTTTGGGAGATGATATTTGTGCTCATTCTCGTCCCATTATTGTAAGGCCAGTCAAAGATGTCGATGTATGGCTTGAGCAGACTGATAAGTTCTTTCTTTTGCGCTTTTGACAAATGAATACCAATACTGATTCCTTTAACTTGACCGTTGCCTCCTAGATTGACCACCTCAAACTCTTTTAGGTGGGGTTTTTCCTGGTCTTCAAAGTTCTTGGACTTCTCGGTTGTTTGTTCCAGGACCATGATTTCTTCAACATACCCTTCAAAATCATTGTCGTCTAACTTGGATTGTTTGTTAAGCTCTTGACATGACATGACAGTGGCAGATTTTAACTTATTATTACTGAAACCATAAACAAAGCAAGTTATATAATGACCAGTAATCATATAGCAAAGGTTTCGCAATAAGGGAGGCTTTTCTTTGAAGTCCAAGAATATTTATAAACTATGGCTATAACCCGCATAGATGCAAGTTTGTGCCTTTTGAAAGCGGTAAAATAGTATGAGGAAATTGAAAACATAAAGGGTGGGTCACAGAGCCTCATCCGGACCATCACCGATTTTTCATAAAGTAGAGTCTTTGTCTACCCAGCTGAGCAGAGAGTCACGAGGGAGTTGCGACCTAATTCTATAGCTTTTCACTGGGCCTGGCATCCCTAATCATGGCTGCTTCGGGGATAGCATCGCATTCCTTGAATAGATCTCCTATTCCATCCTCTAACCCATCGCTTGGGGAACCAATACGCACTGGGAATGACTGATATAGGTGAAGTAACGACTTTGGCAATCCTGACTGCTTCTCTGTCTTGTTTTCTTGGATTACATACTTTAACCTATACTTGGTTAGCTTTCCAGGGATGCTTATTGGCTCTGTCATACCTTCAGAACTCTTTCCTAATCCGAGATCTGGTTCATATTCGCTCACTAGTATCGTGGTTGCGAGCAATTTATAGATAGGTGGCATGGGGATTTGAGGAGCAAGATCTTCTCCCGTGGCATTGACAATCTCTACGGTGTATAAATCACTTCCTTTTGGGACTTCCTCAATTACAGAAACATAACCATTGGGACGGCTCAAGTGACTTCCTTCTTCGTGGATCACTACCTCATGTTCTTCCCAAATGAATTTCACCATCTGGTGCAAAGTCGATGGTACAGCTCCGGCCCCATGGATCCATGGCCTTCCCAAGAGTAAATTATAGCTAGTGGATATATCCATGACTTGAAACTCAATACAGAATTTAGCGGGTCCTATTTGGATATACAGGCTAACCTTTCTGATAGTGTCTCGTTGACCTTCGTCAAAAGATCTTACATTGACCCTACTCTGGCGAATCTTTCCCAGATCATACTCCAACAGGGTCAGCATGGACAACAAATAGATGTTCAATCCTGATCCATCATCGATCAATACTCTGTTCACAATTCTCTCTTGACTTTTGATAGTGATATGCAAGGCTTTGTTATGCATCATGCCTTCAAAAGGTAGCTCATCGTCACTAAAGCAAATACGATGACCCCCCCGAACTTGGCTTACCATGGCTGTCAGGTTCTCTACACTAGTACCTGTCGGTACATAAGCTTCATTCACAACCCTGAGCAATGCCTGTCTGTGGTACTGGGAACTCATGAGCAATGCCCAAATAGAAATTTTGACTGGGGTCTTCTCCAAATGCTTCACAATGAAGTACTCCTTTGAGTGCATTCTTCTCCAGAACTCTTCTGCTTCGCCTTCAGTGATTGGCCTCTTCTGTTGATCTTTCTTGTAGGTATCATTTGCCAAGTCATCGAGGATATAACATCTTCTCGATCTTGTCATACCATGGGCTGCGACGGCCTCAACTATGACCTCTTTTTCTGCTGGTACCAAAGTGAAGGCTTTCTGAGGTGCTGTAAGCATGATGAATTATGATTTTTCTGCGATACTTAAGGCAGCCACAAACTTCTCCAACTCTTCTGTCTTTCTAGGACTAGCTGACACTATAGACTTGCTCACGGCCCAGTCTTCTTCTATCTCGATCATATTTACGGCGGCTCCTTCGTGATTTGGAAGTGGGTTATTGTTAACATTCAGTGGCGCTGTTTGCAAAATGATCACCCTTTGATCGATCAAGTCTTGAATATTATGCCATAGGTTAATGCAATCCTCGATATTGTGTCCGGCACCTCCGGAGTGGTAAGAACAATGTCGATCAACTTTAAAGAAATGGGAATTGGTGTTTCCTGGTTTGTGCCGAATGGGCTGAATAAATCCAGCGGATTTCAATCTCTCGTACAACTGGGTTGTAGTTTAGGCTAGTTGGGTAAAAGTTCGAGGAACTTTCTTTTCTAGATTTGGATGAGGGAGATTGACGTTAGTAGGAGGAGGAACCTGGCGGTTGTTTTGATTCTCGGGAGCCTTCTGATACACTTGAAAGTTTTGGGGAGGAGCTTGGTAAGTGGGCTGAACATTTGGTTGTGGATCTTGGTAGATGGGCTGCATATTTGGTTGTAGAGCTTGGTAGATGGGTTAAGTATAGAAAATTGGTTGAGGATTTTGTGGAGTTGGGGGAGGGGTCGTCGGAACAAGTGACTTCTTGTAGTTGGCTCCGAAGGGTTTCTTTGGTTTCGTGCTAGGGCTGGAGGTCACTGAAGATACCTCTTCCCTCATTTTCTTGGAAAATCCTGTCGATCCCAAGGAGGTAGAAACCTTGGCAATCTTGCCACTACGAAGACTTTCTTCTACAATTTCACCAATTTTGACTAGGTCGGCAAACTTTGCTTTGACGGCTGATATCATTTTGTCATAAAATTCTTACTCCTGGGTGCGCATAAACACTGCGCTTATTTCTTCTTCCATCATAGGAGGCTGTACTCTTGCTGCTTTCTTCCTCCATCGGTAGGCATAGTCCCTGAAGTCTTCGTTCAACTTTTGTTTGATGCATCCCAGAGAGTAGCGATCTGGGATGACTTCTACATTATATGCAAACCTTTGGGCGAAGTCTCAGGCCAGATCACTCCACTTAGCCTATTTTTTCAATTCCTGAGATATGAACCATTCTAAAGCCTCTCCACTCAGACTTTGGATGAACAACCTGATTAACAGCTTATCGTTCTTTCGTACGCTGACCATTTGGTTGCAATAGCTTCTCAAATGGGCCTAGAGATTCCCAACACTATTAAAGGTTTCGAACTTGGGAATCTTGAATCCGTCTGGCAGGTCTATCTCCGGATGGATACAGAGATCATCATAGTCGTAGCCTTTTTTATAGGATAAACCTCGAAACTCCTTGATCCTGGCTATCTCTTCTTTCATTTGTGCCATGTCAGATTCATGCTTTTTCTCTGTGACCCTCAACTCTTTCTCTTTCTCCTCGTAGTGATCAAGCTCAGGTCTTTCTTGGAGAGCGGTGTATGGTTCTACCATGGCTGGAAAGTGGTTGGTGGCATGTTTTTCACAAGTGGGGGCTGTGGAATGACATTTGGGTACGTGGGGGTATAGTTTTATGGGTTGGTGACATTGGGATAGTTATTCTTGGAATTATAAGTGTTTAGTGGAGTGTTCTGGTAATTAGGAGGGAGATTTTGTGGAAGGTAGGCACTCGGGTTGTTACCCTGGTTAGTGTGCTGGACATGAGGAGTATGGGTTTGGTATGAGGATCTGATATGAGGAGGGTTTCTGGAAAGGGGTTCATTGGGAGGTCTAGGCGCGGAGGCAGGGGGATATTTCTTGGTTGACTTTCAGTCAATGGAGAGTTGAGTGAAGGAATCTGGAAAGGGGGCTGAGAGTTGCCCAGAGTTGGGGTGTTAGCGGCAATAGCTATGCTTTCCATATCTTTGGCTTTATGCACATCTTCTTGCATCTTTTCTATCTTCCTTGCCAGTTCGGCAATCACTTCACTTTGCTCGGTGATGACATTGTCTCTTACAACCAAAACGTTCTCTTCTTCAATATCAGTCATTTTATCCTTAGTGAAGCGAGGGTTAGAAGAGGAATCTATTTGTGCCTTTGAGCGTGTGAAGTAGGGATGTTCAGCCAGTTTGTCGACACAAATCAATTTCTATTACCTGTTGAAGTAAAACAACTTAAAGGCCGATATGTTAGGTCCCGTTAGTGATAAAAAATACAAGATATCCGATCGGGAAGAAACACATAAAGTTGCTTTTCATCAAGTCAAACTGATCCATAGGTATTTTATTGGCTCGAGGGTTTGACCGACAAGATTGATTTTGGGGTAGGTAGATTCTATCAAGAGATTTGACTTGTCGAGTCTTCAACACTTGATGTATCTTCTGAATTCTTCGGCATTTTTATCGAAGTAGGGAAATGAAAATTTCTTAAGGATAAGGGATGGGACTTGAAAGGATGTAGTTCGGATATTGTAAGTTCATTTTCTCAACAAGACTTAAAAGGGTTTTAAGAAGTCTTTGGATTTTTCTGGGGAAATTTGAAGAACTCCAAGAGCGATTTTGTGTAGTGGCTTTATATTTTGCTTACTGTGTTCTAGAAAATTTCGGCATGAAATAGACCAATTTTCCTTGATTCAAGCTACACACATAGCACATAAGACAATTATATCACATAACAGTTCATAACGCGTCTTATACGGATATGTGATCTTTTTATGCTAAAGGTAGGCCTAACGAATTGAAGGATGTGTATGTCGTTTATAAACGTTCTGTTACCCCAAGAATATATACAGACCGTTTAAATGAAAACAAGGATTCAAAATAAGGGAAGAAGGAATGTACATCAAAAATCAGTCTCATGCAGGGGCACAATCCTAAACTAGGCTGCCATGGCCGGTCCTTCATTCTCGAACTTCTTAGACTTCTTTTAAATTTCGAATGCCTTTCGGATGAAAATCTTTGAAAATGAAAGACTGTCTAAATATATCCCAATCCCTAGGGACAATGGTTCATACAACTCGATATCACATCCTTCAATTGAACACGTATGGGATGATTGTTCTTTCGGGCCGTGGGCCCTTTAGAACGCAAGGTGGTCTTATTAATGGACATAATATCCCTCGAATATTAAGACATCTTAGGTCAATGCCTATTTCGGGATTTGGTTTTGCTCTATCCTGAGTTTCTAGAATAGGTTTCGAAATTGACTGGGAACTCAGGCGGACAACCAAGGCTAAAACAACAAGTGACCGTTAACCGACCGCGGGTCAACTACTTCACTCGTCTGTTTTGAAAATTGTGTGTTTTGTCAAGAACGACCACAAATACTTGCGTAATCGCCTTTTTACCCTTAATGCATTCTAATGCTTTGCCAAGGGAGGCGGAAGATGCCATGGATAATTTAAATTTTGCGGAAAAGTAAACAAATAAGGAAAGCAATAAAGTTACTAATTATTACAATCCAAATAGTTAGTCAAATAAGTTAGTTTCAAACAATAAGGTTAGAACCAAGTTGAATTATCCCCAACAGAGTCGCCATTTCTGTTTTATGGGAAAAATGACTTGGGTATGAAAACATATTTCTAAAATCTAAGGTTAAAGTTTCAAAATGTTTTCAATTAAAAGCAAGAGTCGCCACTTAGTTAATTAAAGGAGAATTAAGAAAACCTTTACAAATTTTCAAAATCTAAAACAGATAAAGATTTTAAAAATAAAAAAAGAGATTGAGGGTAAGAGGTTCCTATTAATATCCGGAGAAGGTTTTAAAGGCACTCGTGATATCCGCTAACTCGCGGTTATCCGAACTTGTTTGAAAAACTAACTTGACTAACTTTTTAAAAAGATCTTGATTTGATGACAAAATATCTTGTTTTTTGATTTAGAAAACATGGTAAATGTAACTTGACTAAAGAAAGTGCGACTTTAAACCTGATGATGATTTTTAAAGCAAATGGTAATTTAAAAGAGTATTCTCATATTTGAAGTTTGAAGAAAGCAGTTTGTGCTAAAGAAATTTATACGCAGGCAGAAATGAAGATTTTAAAACAAGAAATGGTTTTTCTTTTAGGGAAAATTCAACTAAGCTAAAGTTAGTCCAAATAATACAAAGCTACAAAATATAAAGATTCAAAGAGATAAGAGAAGAATTTAAGCCTTTTGGCTCAAATAATTTGGACTTTTAGTCCAAAACCCTGTCCTAAATCTAACTTGGGCTTTTAAGCCCACTGCTGCCTTGGCTTTTGGACTTTTCAAGTCCCTTTCTCCAAATCTTTTCCCATTTTTATGGGCTGCTGCTGCTGCTATTGTTGTTATGGGCTCTGGACCATTTTTCTTTGATACTTAGTCCATTTTGGACTGTTGCTGCTGCTGTGTTTCAGACCTTTTTGGGTCCAATTTTTCGAACATCCAAAATATCGACGTCCCAGATTGTTGACGAGGCTGACTCGATGAAAGTCATTGAGTTTCAACTCAACAAAGAGATGCAAGGATAGCATGGGAGTCCCAGTGGACTCAAGATACATGTGTCAAAAAGAAAAAGGAAAGGAATTAGTATCTATTCACACAAAGGTAGAAGTGGAGTATTTCTTGAAGTCAAGTAATTGTATGGATGTAGTAGTAATAGGCAATCAAAACTAGAGAATACATTATCAACATTACTACTCTTCAGGCCAAAATATTTGGGTTAACATGGCATACAAAGTTCTAAAACAAAATCAGCCCAGACTAAAACAAAGAGATTGGATCATCATTCTAAGAACCTAAATTTTGGTCTACCACACTTGATCATATTGAAACAAAACTCCAAAGCAATATTTAAACATATTTGGTTCATAATAGAAGGCTTACCAGGTTCCATATTCAAGATTGAACAAATAGACCAAATTAAACATAGTAGTGAGAATAGACAAATTTCCTTAAAACGCACAAAAATAGTCGCACATTACAAAACGATCATACCCAAAAAAGGAACAAGCTGCCACAGATTTATCTAAGACTTCAAATAGGTAAACATAGTTGTTGAAAAACGAGGGCCTTTGCAGTCTAGTAACACACAAATTGAACTCCACAACTTCGCAAGACGGGGAAGAGGGATAGGGGGAATGATCCATTCACAAACAAGACCAAATTAAACAGATGTATTTTTTCACTCAAGTTATCTAGCAAATCCAAAGAATACATAAACTTATCTAGTGTGGCATACATTGGCATAAAAGAAGGACAGAAAAATGAACTAGAACAAGGTTTCTCAAGAATTCAATCGATATTAAATGGATCAAATGGTTCATTCTTGATAAAGCCACAAAAAGAAAATACCGATTACTTCATATAGTTTCAAATGGCCAGCATACTATCGACAAAGGATTCTTTCAACAGCTAAACCAAACCCAAAAATGAACAACAAACAGCCGTAAAAATAGTGAAAAACATCAACTAAGAGTTCAGTAATTTCCGAACTTGAAGGCAACTTCAAACCGACAAAGCAAATCTCTTTTCTAAATCCTCCCAACAGGATTACTTCTTAAAAGGATTTTCTTGTAAAATTAAACTCTAAAATAGTTCTTTAAGTAAACTTATATAAATTCCACGTAATTAAATATGAAATATTTAAATTATTACTCAGAACTATTATAAGGCTGATTTGAAAATATTTTATCCTTTTTTACAAAACAATTATTTCAAAAATTGTTTAAAATTTAAAAAGGCTCAAGATTAATTCGTAATGAGGAGGGTAAAAATTGGGTGTCAACAGCACCCACCAAAAAACTCCGGATGAGCGAACCCAACACTTAACCATTCTAACAGCTCAAAACCAGTTTCAATAAAATAAACTATCATTGACAATCTCAAAACACTAACATAATAAGAATCTGTAGAAAACCTCCCTAGAATCTAAAAGTCACCGTACCAAAACTTTCTATCAACTGTCTAGAACGGGAATGCAACCCCAAAAGTAAAGCAAGAGTTTAAGCCTGAAATAAGTGGGCTATAACTAATCATGGACGAAGACAAGCTACCCCGGAAGAACAACTCACCCTTGAATCCTGAAATCACCAAAACTACAAGTGAGATCGCGTGTCAGCTGCAAAAATATATCTTGTAGTCACAAAAAGAAAAGAAAGTGCAGAATCAGTACACAACCACCGTGTACTGGTAGGATCATCGGCCATATCAAATAAACAAGATATGAACAGTAAACTAAAGCGAAGTAAAGATGTAATACAAGCCACCAATATAGCTTATCAACCACATGTAACCAATTAACAACCACTGACAATACCCAGTGACAATAAACATACATCATTTTTACACAACCCGAACCAACCAAGGATCCCTAGGACACCACCTATGTGTTCAACATGTAATCCTGATCTACACTAAGACCAATCTCATATTTAAATATAATCACCCGGCCTCTCATGACCATATGCAATAATCACAATTCTAGAATACAACCCGGTCCACTCATGGAACCATCGACAGAATACAATCAATGCAAGTCAACCAAACTCGTACTAGGCGTGGTACCCTAGCCAACCATTATCAAATCTGTACCATGCGTGGTACCCGAGATAACCGATAAGTATCCCATACCAGATGTGGGTACTCAATCTAACCAATATGTAACCTGCACTAGGCATGGTACCCGAGCCAAGCGAATGTCATCCAAAATCCAACAGTCAACAAACAATGAACAATTGCACACTTGAATACCAACAAGCAATAAAACTAAGTTCATTTCACATGACTGATAACCAGATGATTAGACATTCATAATCCCTTTCCTAAGCATACAAACTCATACAATACTAAACAATAGTACATGAACACATATTGCATATTGGGAAAACAATAACCATCACCTACCTCGAATTACTCAAAAACTCTACTGGACCGGAGCCTTCCCATTTTCCAAAGCCCTTGCTTGTTCTTGGTCTAAAATGATTACAAGATATTAAAATCAGTTCACATGGCCTACTAATTACCCAGATTATGCAAAATCCCAATCCCCAGGACAAACTATGATCATTTCATCCATTACCGGGCTTTCCCACCATTAATTCACCTATGTCTATCATCTTTATGAATACATTTAGAGAATTATGGCTAATTGATCAAAATCCAACAATAATATTCAAGACCCAAGAACTTATACACCCTAGAATCCCCTTTTTCCCCAGATTTTACCATTCTTAGGTCAACCCAAACCTTTCCCCAAGTCCATAACTAGCAATTCTACAATGTAGAAAGTTAGCATTAAGTTAGGGAAGCAAAATCCTTACCTTTGGGATTAAAAATGGTGAAAAACAGAGTAAAGTTCAACAAAATTGCCTTGCCCTTCTCCAAAATGTTCTTAAGGAAAAACTGAATGTTTTGGAAAAGTTTCTACATTAAAATCCAACTTAGTATGCTATAGCAATTTGCACACCGCAATAGCGCCATCGCCATAGAGGAACCCGACCGCTATAGCATTGCTGACCAATGTTGACTTTCGCTATACCAGAAATTATTCTGCTATAGCGGAGGTTGCTATCGTGCTGTGTAAACTACTATAGCGGTTTATCAACATTCCAGATGAATGCAGCCAACTCATGCTTTAGATTCAAAAAGATATTGTGATCTTTGACACAAGACAGAAACTCATAAAATTCTCCAGAAGTGCCCATTTTACAACACACCTTAAATCCCCGATGTTCCGGAATAACCCCTTCACGTCAACCTCGATATCGGGAGTTCTACTTACCCAAATTTATTTTTGAAAAGTCCCCCGGACTTCTATATATCTTAGATAATGCTAAGTCTATATCAATACAAGATGCATTACCTAATCCTAACCTGAATTGCCCTAGACCATACCTCACTCAGAAATCATCCAAGACTAGCCTAGCCCTGATTTTCTAATTTCCAAACCCAAAAGTTTTCTAACTCAAAACTTGGCATGAAAAGATTACCCGTAATGACGAACTCGATCATTAAAATACATACCAATTTACCCATCATTCATCCTTGAATGAGCAAAACCCAAAAAGATAAAATAAAAGAGTGAAAAGTGTAGTACCTGAATCCTCAAAAAAGTGAGGGTACTTGTCCCGCATGTCCTTCTTGGTTTCCCAAGTGTCTTACTCAACCAGACGATGCTTCCATTGAACTTTCATAGATTTGATCTCCTTTGTCCTCAACTTTTGAACATCTCGATCAAGAATCACAACTGTTTCCTCTTCATATTGAAGGTACTTGTTTAGTAAAATTGAATCCCACTTAATAATGTATTCCCCATCCCCATGGTATTGCTTCAACATGGATACATGGAAGATTGAATAGACTCCTGATAAACTGGGTGGCAGTGCTAGCCTGTAAGACACTGGCCCTACAACTTCGAGAACTTCGAATGGAATGATAAATCGAGGGCTGAGCTTACCGTCTGTCTGAGGATGGAATGCCATGCTGAAAGTGAGTTGAGTGCCCAATTCTTCATGTAACTGACCTCAGAACATAAAGGTAAACTGCGTACCCCTATATGAAATAATAGACAGTAGTACCCCATGCAGTCTCACGATCTCCTTAACATAGATCTTAGCCCACTACTGCGAATTATAGTCCATCCTAATCGGAATGAAATGAGCTGACTTGGTCAGCCTGTCCACAATGACCCAAATAGAGTCATACTTTCCCAAAGTCTTGGGAAGACCCACCATAAAATCCATGGCTATCCTTTCCCACTTCCACTAGGGAACGGGCATCCTCTAAAGTAGTCCTGCAGGCCTTTGGTGCTCATACTTGACTTATTGACAATTTTGACACTTGGACATAAAATCAGCTATGTTCCTTTTCATCCCAGGCCACTAATAAATTTGCCTCAAGTCCCTTTACATTTTGGTTATGTCCGGATGAATCAAATACAGTGAACCACGAGCCTTTACCAAAATATTCTGGATTATGTAATCAACTCGAGGAACACAAATCATCCCCCTAAAGCTTATCACCCCATCAGCGCCAAACATGGCATCCTAAGACTCTCTGAACACTACCTTGCTCCGAAGCTTGCTCAACTGTGCATCCTGGAATTGCTTGGCCTTTATCTCTTCTATGAATGTGGATTTTACCTCAATACTGGCCAATATCTCACCCTGTTCTGAGATGCCTAGTTGCATGAAATTAGATTCTAGAGCCCGAATCTCCCTTGCCAAAGGTCATTTGCACACCCCTAAATAAGACAAACTGCCCATGCTGATGGTCTTCTGGCTCAATGTGTCTGCCACCACATTAGCCTTACCCGGATGGTACTAGATGGTCATATCGTAATCCTTCAACAAATCCATCCACCTTCTTTGCCTCAGATTCAAGTCCTTCTTAGTAAATACATACTGCAGACTGCGATGATTGGTGACACTTCACACTTGACACCATAAAGATAGTGTCTCCAAATCTTGAGTGGGCAAACCACTGCTGCCAACTCCAAGTCATGGGTTGGATAATTTTTCTCATGAGCCTTCAACTGCCTAGAGGCATATGCTATAACATTCCTGTCCTGCATTAACACAACACCGAAACCTTAATGTGAAGCATCACAATATACAATGAAATCCTTAACTTCAACAGGCAATGATAGGGTGTGAGCTGTGGTAAGAAATGTCTTGAGATTTTGGAAGCTCTCCTCACACTTGTCGGACCACACAAACAGTACTTCCTTTTGAGTCAACCTTGTCAAGTGAGTAGAGATGGACGCAAAATCCTTGACAAATCTACGGTAGTAGCCTGCAAGCCCTATAAAACTCCTTACCTCAGTCATAGAGCTAGGCTGAACCCAACTTTTAACTGCCTCAATCTACTGGGGATCCACCATCACCCCTTTTTCTGACACCACATGCCACAGAAAAGTGACTGAAGTCAACCAAAATTCACACTTGGAAAATTTTGCATATAGCTTTTAGTGCCTCAAAATGTCCAACACAATGCGCAGATGGTCATCATGATCCTTCCTACTCTTATAGTAGATCAAGATGTCATCTATAAACACAATGATGAACGAATCTAGATAAGATTTAATACCCCATTCATCAAACTCATGAATGCTGCCGGTGCATTGGTCAACCCAAATGACATCACTAGGAACTCATAATGCCCATATCGAGTTCAAAAAGTAGTCTTAGGGATATCCTCGGGCCTAATCTTTAACTGATGGTACCTTGACCTTAAGTCAATTTTTGAAAATACAGACGCACCCTGTAGCTGGTCAATGAGACCATCTATACGGGGTAAAGGATACTTGTTTCGGATGGTAACCTTGTTCAATTGAATGTAGTCTATGCACATCCACATACTACCATCCTTCTTTTTCACAAACAAGACTTGAGCACCCCAAGGTGAAGCATTGAGATGGATAAAACCCTTATCTAAGAGTTCCTGAAGCTGAGTCTTAAGTTCTCTCAACTCTGCCAGAGCCATACGATATGTAGGAATGGAAATTGGGTGAGTGCCTGACTCCAAATCTATACAAAAATCAATATCTCTATCCGGAGACATACCAGGCAGGTCCACCAGAAACACCTCTTGAAACTCTGAAACTATCGAAAATGACTCAATCAATAGGGACTCCACACTATCATCTCGGAGATGAGCCAAGAAGGCCAAATGAACTCTCCCCACTAGCTTCGTAGCCTGAACAAAAGGTATAATTTTAGCCAGCTTAGGCCTGTACACACCTTCCCACTCTAGCCTATCCTTACCCGAAATTTCTAGAGCCACAGTCTTAGTGTTACAATTCAATACTGCATGATAAGGAGACAACCAGGTCATGCCCAAGATAACATCAAAGTCTAACATGTATAGGATAACCAAATCTACCCAAGTCTGCAACCCTACAAACACCACATGACAGGTACGATAAACATGAGTCACTATCACAGACTCTCCAACCGAGGTAGAAACATGGATAGGGGAATCAATGACATCATAAATCAAATCCAGACCCAAAGCAAAATTCACAGACACATAAGAGTAATTAGAACCTGGGTCAAATAGTACAGAAGCCATCCTATCACAGACAAAAATGGTACCTGTGATCACTGCGTCTGATGCCTCAGCCTCAGACTTCCCTGGAAAAGCATAACAGTGGGCCTGATCATCAATTTGAGCAACTTACCTAGCTGGTTGTGCTACTCCCCTTCCTTCACCACCATTTCCTCTGTCTCCCTGACCTCCCTGAAGGTTACCTCGTCCACCCTATGGATGACCTCTAGCATAGCCACCTCTACCTGCTGGAACCACAGCCTTTGACTGCTGCTGAGTCTGATTACCCATCTGTCTGTGAGGGAACTCCCTCTTAAAGTGACCTAGATCACCACAATGTAAACACCCGCGATCAAGAGTAGGCCTGCTAGTAGATGTGTAGGAAGCCCTCTGGCCTCTAGGAGCTGAAAATTGACTGGATCTCGGATGACCACCTGTAGAAGCGGGCAAGGCTGCATGAATCGGAAGAGCAGAATACACCTGCTGATTGTGGACCCTGGAGTATAAACCATTGAAATTTTCATCATTCTGGGACTTCTTGGCTAACACCATAGCCTGCCCAACTTGTTTAACCCCTTCTAATTTCTTTACATAGTCTGTGACCTCATTGAAGCTCTTCCTTGCTGAAGTCATGTACACTAACAATACCTGCAATTCAGTATTCAAGTCTTTCATAAACAAATGAATCCTCTCCTCTTCTGTACCCAACAACTAGGTAGCAAAATGGGACAAGGCATGAAATTTGGCCTCATATACTGAAACTGACATGTTACCCTGCTCAAGAGCTAGAAACTCATCCTATTTGCGATCCCTCAAGGTGCGGGGCACATACTTCTCTAAGAAGAGAGCATGAAACCTTGTCCAAGTCAGTGGAGGAAAAACAGATGACCGACGTTCCATATTATACCTCTACCATTGCTTAGCATCACCCTGTAGCTGAAGAGTGATGAACTCAACCCCATGCTATTGCACAATACCCAACTTGTGCAGCCTCTCATAACAGTCCAAGATAAATTCATAAGCATCTTCCTTCTCAGTACCTTGAAATGTAGGAGGTTTCAGCTTCAAAAACTTAGTCAACATCTCGGGCTCATTCCGTATCATAACCGATCCTAGCATTGGATGGCAGAACTCATTGGTACTCGATGCCGAATCCATCCTAGGAACCGCTGCAACTGCTGGTTGGGTGCCCGAAACTTGATCTATATTACCCGTGGGGGTGTCTCCAGCACTAACTAGTCCACTAAGAAAGGTACACACCTGCTAAAATGCTTTGGGCGTATAGGGGGAAGGCCTGCACCTCCAGCTGGTGCCGCCTTCTCCTGATATGCTCCCTCCTCAATAACAACCTCAACTTCCTCTTTAATCAGATCTTGGGGTAGAGGATGGGTCGCTTCTCATGCTCCTGCAGCTGCTTGAGCTCCACCCCTGGCGGGTGTTGCTCAACCTAGGCCTCTGCCCCTGCCTCTTCTTCTACCTATGACAGCTGGGCCCGCTGCTGGGACCACTGCTCTCGCTCCGTTGTTTCTCGTATTAACCATCTACAGACAAAGAGTGAAGGGAGTTAGATACCAATTGGAATCAAGTTATAGCACGAAGAAAGAAAGAAGACATTGTTTTCCTAAAGTCCTATAGCCTCTCAAATAAAAGTACAGACGTCTCCGTACCGTTTTGCAAGACTCTACTAGACTCATTTTGGTACGATGAAATTGACAAACCTAGGGCTCTGATACCATCTTTGTCTTGACCCAACCTGACGTGAGTGGCTCCCACCCGAAAACCCCGAATGAGAGAACCCAATACTTTACCATTCTAACAGCTCAAAACCAGTTTGCAATAAAATAAACTATCATTCAGAATCTCAAAACACCAACATAATAGGAATCTGCGGAAAACCTCTCTAGAACCTGAAAGTCATCATATCAAAACATTCTATCAACCGTCTAGAACGTGGATGCAACCTCAAAAAGAAAGCAAGAGTTTAAGCCCGAAATAAGTGGGCTATAACTAATCATGGACGACGACAAGGTAGCCTGAAAAAATAGCTCACCCTTGAATCCTAAAATCATCGGAACTACAAGTGAGGTCGCGTGTCAGCCAGCAGAAGATGTCCTGTACTCACAAAAAGAAAAGCAAGTGCAGAATCAGTACACAACCACCGTGTACTGGTAGTATCATTGACCAGCTCCAATAAACAAGATATGAACAGTAAAATAAAGCTGAGTAAAACGAAGTAAACATGTAATACAAGTCAACAATATAACTAGACTACAAGGCTCTTCCTCAACTTATCAACCACATGTAACCAATTAACATACATCCCTTTTACACAACCCGGACCAACCAAAGATCCCTTTGACACCACCTATGTGTTCAACATGCAATCCCGGTATACACTAAAACCAACCTCACATTTAAATATAATCACCCGGCCTCTCATAGACCATATGCAATAATCACAATTCAAGAATACAACCCGATCCACTCATGAAACCATCGACAGAATACAATCAATGCAAGTCAATCAAACTCATACAAGGCGTGGTACCCGAGCCAACTATTATCAAACTTGTACCAAGCGTGGTACCTGAGACAACCGATAAGTATCCATACTAGGCGTGGTACCCGAGTCAACCAATATGTAACCTTTACCAGGCATGGTACCCGAGCCAATATAATGTCACACAAAATTCAACAGTCAACAAACAATAAACAAAAGCACACTTGAATACCAACAAGCAGCAAAACTAAGTTAATTTCACAAGACTGATAACCGGACGATTAGACATTCATAATCCCTTTCTTAAGCATGCAACTCACACAATACTAAGGAATAGTACATGAACACATATTGCATATTGGGAAAAACAATAACCATCACCTACCTCAAATTACTCAAAAGCTCTACTGGATCGAAGCCTTCCCGTATCCAGAAGCCCTTGCTTGTTCTTGGTCTAAAATGATTACAAGATACTAAAATCAGTCCACATGGCCTACTAATTACCCGGATTATGCAAAATCCCAATCTCCAGGCCAAACTATGATTATTCCATCCATTCTCGGGCTTTCCCACCATTAATTCATCTAAGTCTATCATTTTTACGGATACATTTAGACAATTATGGCTAATTGATCATAATCCAACAATAATATTCAAGACCCAAGACCTTCTACGCCCTAGAATTCCCTTTTTCCGTGGATTCTACCATTCTTAGGTCAACCCAAACCTTCCCCCAAGTCCATAACTAGAAATTCTACAATGTAGGAAAGATAGCATTAAGTTAGGGAAGCAAAATCCTTACCTTTGTGTCACGACCCAACTACCGGGCCGTGCGGGCACCTACTCTATTCCACCTACATAGGAGAACCCTTACCACCCGAACCAACATGAAATGCAAAAAAAAAAGTAAAACCATGAAATAAACCTTATTGAAATACAAGAAACATCCTTTAAAATATTTAAAGAATAAACCATTACAATTTGAAACTGCCCCTCCCCAGAACCTAGTCTAAGTCGGTACAAGGCTACTACAAAAGTGATACTAAAATAAAAGAGGACACAACTCCCACCATGGAAGCAAGGAGTAGGAGCTGCTGGAGATCAATATCATCATGTACCTATGAAACATCACCAACCCTGCAACTAGACTATACCCAAAAAGGTATAGCAAGAGTAAAATCAGTACAAAAACACGTACTGGTAGGCATTAGAGGTCGACCCGAATCCACTCATACCATCATATAAGAAATCAAGAGAATGCACAGTTAATTACAATACTCAACCCTTCAACATTCACCTTACCAAAACCCAATGTCAACCCAAGCCTGCCTATCCCTTAGACTTCCAAAGTCACCTTGACACCTAGACTTACCAAGTCACACTTATCACCTAGACTTCCCAAGTCACACTAACCCTTAAACTTTCCAAGTCACCTTAAACATTGCCAACATCAATATCCATACCCGGACTACCATTTCCTTACCCAAGTCAACCACTATGACTCAACAATCCAGAGTAAACCCCACTACTTAGTGACGTAGACCGCACCCGTCCTACCGCCACCTATTAGTACAAAACTGCCAAATGACCCCCAGGACCATACTTGACAAGTAACAACATCCAACATTATAACCAGACCACAAGTATCCTCCTTAGCTTATTAACCGTATGTAGCAAGTCTAGCCGACATTGACAATTCTTAGTGACAACCAACATTCATCCTCTTTACATAACCCAGACCAATCAAGGATCCCTAGTGCATCATCTATGCCCATGACATATGGCCCGGTTCACAGAAGAACCCCTTATCACTTAAGAACACTAACCCGGCCCTTCAAGGACCAACTCTATGACAATAATAATAAATCCTGGCCCTCTCAAGAACCCAACATATAAAGAACAATAAGTACACCCGCACTGAGTAAAGCATGCAACATATAATAACAACCCGTAGTACGACTCCAGACTCTCAGTCTACCTTTTTACTTATCAACCACAGAGAAAAGGTTCAATAATCATTGAACAACAATAACAAACATGAAACATACCCTTTTTCATTACCCGGACCAATCAAGGATCTCTAGATCAACACCTAAGTGTTTACATGCGAAGCTCGGTCTACCCCAAGATCATCCCTATATTTAAGTGTAACAATCCGGCCTCTCAAGGACCAATGTAATCAATCACAGATTTAACAAACAACCGGGTTCATTCATGGAACCATCTAAGAATACAACCAAAACAATAAACAATCTCGTACCAGGTATGGTACCCAAGCCAACCAATGTAGAACTTGTACCAAGCATGGTACCCAAGCCAACCATTAGTATCCCATACCAGGCGTGGTACTCGAGCCAACCAAATGTCACATAAATCCATAGTCACAAACAATGAACACTAGTAAACCAATAAGCAATAACACCTAGTTCATTTTACAAGACTGATAACAGGACCCTTAGACATTTCTAATCATTTCCTAAGCATGCAACTCATACAATACTTAGTCAAAAGTACACAAACATACAATGCATATGGGAATCAATAACCATCACGTACCTTCATTTTGGGTCAATAACTTAACCTTGAAATCCCGTTTGAAGACTAACCCTAATTCACCCCTTAACACATACTAGTAGATACATCCAGTCCTGACCCTCCTTCTAGTACCAAAATACAACATGGGGAGAGACCTCTCCTAACCTTGGTAATTCCACCAATTACGATATTCTAGTTTCTTATAACAATATTTCAGAGAATCCCTTCTTTAACCTGTGGTTTAATTATCCAAGTTCCTGGTTCCTCAAACCTTCTCGATACCCTACTCCTCAGCGTTTATCATCACACAACACCCAATTAATCATATCAAGCCAAAATATCACAACAATTCATCATAACTCAATCAAGTCTAGATTAACTAATCCAACCACAATAATTCTCTTCTAGACTTCATTCCCGAGGGCCTAAACATAGATTCTCCTTTTCAATTATACAACAAGTAGGAAATAGAAGCGGGTCAATCTACTCAATATAGAAAACCTAGCCTACCTGGATGCCAAGCAGCTGCGCAGTGCAATTTCTTGATCTGTTAAGGCATTTCTTGATGGATGACAGGCCTGAAATCCATGGTTTCACATCCTTTTAGACAGAATCTCCCTGCCCCATGGCTCCTAAGCCTTGGAGCAGTCACAGAGGGTTCTTGGAGTAACCCCCATCTGTTTTAGGGTTGAATGGGAGAGAATGAAAATATAAAATCCATTTTTGAGTTTTCTGATCTCGTCGCTCTGCTATAGCAGTCCACGCTCTATTATAGTAGTACCGCTATAACGGAACCATCCGCTATAGCAGTGCTGACTGGCATTGACTTCTGCTATAGCAGTAATTTCTCCACTATAGCGGAGGTCACTACAGCGATGTGTCAACCGCTATAGCGGTTGACACGGGACAAAAATTTATAAAGTCCTCCAAATTGGTCCATTTTACGACACAGTCATTTTCCTGATGTTTTGAAATAACCCTTTCACATCAACCTCGATACTGGGAGTTCTACTTACCCGAATTCAATTTAGTAAAGTCCCCAGGACTCCTTTATGTCTTAGCTAAATGGAAAACTAGCTCAAAGCAGGACACGTTACCCAATCCTTACCCAAATTTCCCTAGACCATACCACTCTCCAAAACTGGCCGAGACTAGCCTAGCCCAAAATTTTAACTCCCAATCCAAATGTTTTCTGACTCGAAACTTGGCACAAAAAGTGTACCCATGACGACGAACCCGGTTGTTACAATAGATACAAATTTACCCATCATTCATCCCCGAATGATCTCTAAGGTGGAAAGAGAAGAAGGAGCCCACCCCCTGAACCTTAATGCTCTACCTTGACAGCGTAAATATAACCTTACGCAAACCATCAAAACTTTCCAATCCCTTGGTGTACCCAACTCAATCAAAATTCAACTCATTTCCGCTCTATCAAGGAATTCCTTCCTTTGAGCTGCACGAGGCTAACTAGATTACCCATCCCTGAGTTCCCAAGAAATTTGGGGCCTTATCGAAACACCAGAGTGAAAGAAACTCAACTAACAAAAAAAAACAATTTTTTCCATGCCAAGGGGACTAGATCCCACAATGACGACCCCTTTCCCGCTATACCTGGAGTTCTCCTAACCCAAACTCTATTCCATAAGCTTTCTATGGGGTACTATGCCCCTCACATATCATAGTATCACCTTACTCATATCAGAACTATGCCCTGAGACACCACGTATCTCTAAACCACTCAACAACAAAAATTCCATTGGAGCTCATCCTAGCTTGAGGTTTTTGTCAACTCTCGTCTTAAGAGGAATTCTGCCCGGGAACTTACACCCTAACCAGTGCTAAGGCGAGCACACCCCCACCACTTAATGAGAAGTAACACCGATATTATCGTGACCAATGAGAGGAATGACAATGTTAAAGAATCCATTTAGTAACCCCACTCCCTCAACTGACCCTACCACTAAGGATCATCAATAATAAAACCAACAAATAATCACCCTCATAACATAAGCCTATGAGCAGTGTCCAACACTACTCAGTCAATAACGGGTCATCTTGCCAAATTTTGCATGGGTGACTATTCCCACCAGTGGTAAATCAAAATTTCACCAATACCTCGGGCTATCATACCTACCCTTTCCTCTTATCGCGCATGAATGTTAAATAATTTATGCAATAGCTCGCAGCTGAAATAACGATTTAAAATGACACAGGAATGAAAGACAAATCAGGGGGAAAATAGGACAGGGATTATGCCCTGCCCATCCCGCTATAGCAACTTGCACACTGCTATGGCAACTCCCGAAAGTAGTAGCTCAGAAAATTTACCATTCTCTGAAAACTTCTGTCATTCCCCTTTCGTGTTCTCAACGCTAGCACCAAAAATGTGTTACGGTCTTAAAACATAACTTCAAGACCAACCTCAACTATGCATAGTTGAGAATTTAGCACCCCAATATCATAAAATCAGACACAAAACACACCAGAACCATGCACAATAACACATTCCCGCTATCGTACACTACTAGTCCCACTTTTTCCTTTCTATGATTTTCAACCAATCATGACTGTCCTGAAATTGGAGCTTCCCTACAGTCATTAAACCCTTTTTGTTTCCTTACCATCTATACCAATGGTAAGTCTATAACCAAATATAATGCAAACCATTCCAATTGGGGCATACCGCAATTTATCACTAAAGCAAATCATAAATTTTAAAGTCAGAATAAATTTACTGAAGTCACGATCATGAGTTATCACAAAAATTTCCTTACCGAAATTCCTGCTATCAAGCAATAATAGTCCTTTTTCCCCACAGTTCTCAACCAATCCCGACTGTTCTGAAACTGAAGTTTCCCTCCAGTCATAAGCCTTGTTCCCTTACCATTTTACCAATGGCAAATCCATTTCTGAATTGTAACACCATTTTACTGATTCATTTAAGTACACATAGAAAGTCATTACCAACCAAAGCACATAAATTCAAGCTATGAATCCTCCCAGACCAAAATACTCACCATAAGGCAAACAATCTTACAATTGCGCACCACACATTTGCAGTCATTCAAACAACATCAATACACATAAGCACAATCTCAAGTCTCAAGCTTCGACTCTTATCAAATCAGTTTCATTACCTTATGGACGACCATTAGCCGATTCATCCATCCTTTACATAGCCTTCCAGTCCAGATACCAATTGGAACCTTCCTGGTTCCAATTTTCCTTGCTTGTCTTATCGCAACTGGAGTCTAATGACATCCTTTACTTCGTTAAGATACCAATTAGAATCAAGAGATACCAATTGGACTCAACCCATACAAGCAAGTGAATGAACCACACGAAAAGGAATGAAAGAGAAGAGATGTTTCCTAGAATGCTTTAAAGCTTCCCAAAGATTAGATGTGGAAGTCAACACACCAATCCGCGGGACTCTACTCAACATTTTGCTCTTGTACTAGGAGACCAGTAACCTGGGCTCTGATACTATTTGTCATGACCCAACTACCAGGCCATGTGGGCACCTACTCTATTCTACCTAGATAGAAGAACCCTTACCACTCGAACCAACAGAAAATGTGGAAAAGAAGTAAATCCATGAAATAAGCCTTCTAGAAATACAAGAAACATCCTTTACAATATTTAAAGAATAAACCATTACAATTTGAAACTGCCCTCCCCAGAACCTAGTCTAAGCCGGTACAAGAGCTACTACAAGAGTGATACCAAAGTAAAAAAGGACACAAATCCCACCATGGAAGCAAGGAATAGGAGCTTTTGGAGATCAACATCATCATGTACCTATGAAACATCACCAACCCTGCAACTAGACTATACCCAAAAAGGTATAGCAAGAGTAGAATCAGTACAAACACACGTACTGGTAGGCATTATAGGTCGACCCAAATCCACTCATACCATCATATAAGAAATCAAGGGAATGCACAATTAATTACAATACTCAACCCTTCAACATTCACCTTACCAAAACCCAATGTCAACCCAAGCCTGCCTATCCCTTAGACTTCCCAAGTCACCTTGACACCTAGACTTTCCAAGTAACACTTATCACCTAGACTTCCCAAGTCACACTAACCCTTAGACTTTCCAAGTCACCTTAATCATTGCCAACATCAATGTCCATACCCGGACTACTATTTCCTTACCCAAGTCAACCATTATGACTCAACAATCCAGAGTAAACCCCACTACTTAGTGACGTAGACCGCACCTATCTTACCGCCACCTACTAGTACAAAACTGCCCCAATAACCCCCAGGGCCATACTTGACAAGTAACAACAACCAATATTATAACCAGACCATAAGTCTCCTCCTTAGCTTATTAACCGCACGTAGCAAGTCTAGCCGACATTGAAAATTCTCAGTGACAATCAACATACATCCTCTTTACATAACCTAGACCAAGCAAGGATCCCTAGTACATCGTCTATGCCCATAACATACGGACCGGTTCATAAAATAACCCCCTTGTCACTTAAGCACACTAATCCGGCCCTTTAAAGACCAATTATACGACAATAATAATAAATCTCAGCCCTCTCAGGAACCCAACATATAAAGAACAATAAGTACACCCGCACTGAGTAAAGCATGCAACATATAATAACAGCCTATAGTACGACTCTAGACTCTCAGTCTACCTTTTTACTTATCAACCACAGAGAACAGGTTCAACAATCATTCAACAACAATAACAAACATGACATATACTCTTTTTCATTACCCGGACTAATCAAGGATCCCTAAACCAACACCTAAGTATTTACTTGTGATGCCCAGACTACCCCAAGACTATCCCCACATTTAAGTGTAACAACCCGGTCTCTCAAGGACAATGTAATCAATCAAGATTTAACAATCAACCCATTTAACTCATGGAACCATCAAAGAATACAACCAAAACAATAAACAATCCCATACCAGGCATGGTACCCGAGCCAACCAATGTAGAACCTATACCAGGTATGGTACGCGAGCCAACTATTAGTATCTCGTACCAGGCGTGATACCCAAGCCAATCATTTGTTATCCCATACCAGGCATGGTACCCAAGCCAACCAAATGTCACACAAATCCACAGTCACAAACAATGAACAATCAACACTTGTAAACTAATAAGCAATAACACCTAGTTCAGTTCACAAGACTGATAACAGGACCCTTAGACATTCCTAATCATTCCCTAAGCATGCAACTCATACAATACTTAAACAAATGTACACAAACATACAATGCATACGGGAATCAATAACCATCACCTACCCTCATTCCGAGTATATAACTTAACCTTGAAATCCCATCCGAAGACTAACCCTAATTCACCCCTTAACACATACTAGTAGATATATTCAGTCCTGACCCTTCTTCTAGTACCGAAATACAACATGGGGAGAGACCTTCCCTAACCTTAGTAATTCCACCAATTATGATATTCTAGTTTCTTATAACAACATTTCAGAGAATCGCCTCTTTAACCTGTGGTTTAATTATCCAAGTTCCTGGTTCCCCGAACCTTCCCGACACCCTAGTCCTTAGATTTTATCATCACAAAACACCCAATTAATCATATCAAGACAAAATGTCACAATAATTCATCACAACTCAATCAATTTTAGATTAACTAATCCAACTACAATAATTCTCTTCCAGACTTCGTGCTCGAGGGCCTAAATATGGATTCTCCTTTTCAATTATACAATAAGTAGGAAATAGAAGTGGTTCAATTTACTCAATAAAGAAAACCTAGCCTACCTAGATGCCAAGCAGCTACGCAATGCAAATTCTGGCTTCGTGAAGGCGTTCCTTGATGGATGACATGCCCAAAATCCATGGTTTCATATCCTTTTAGTCGGAATCTCCCCTCCCCATGGCTCCCAAGCCTTGGAGCAGCGAAGGAGGGTTCTTGGAGTAACCCCCATCTATTTTTGGGCTAAATGGGAGATAATGAAAATATAAACTTGTTTTAGAGTTTTTTGATCCCGTTGCTTCACTATAGCAGTCCATGCTCCGCTATAATGGTACCGCCATAGTGGAACCATCCACTATAGTGGTGCTGATCGGCATTGACTTTCATTATAGCGGTAATTTTTCTGCTATAGCGGAGGTTACTATAGCGATGTGTCAACTGCCATGGCAGTTGACACGTAATAGAAAGTCATAAAGTCCCCCAAATTGGTCCATTTTACAACACAATCATTTTCCTGACGTTCCAGAACAACCTCTTCACGTCCCCCAAACTCCTTTATGTCTTAGCTAAATGGAAAACTAGCTCAAAGAAGGACACGCTACCTAATCCTTACCCAGATTTCCCTAGACCATACCTCACTCCAAAATTGGTCGAGACTAGCCTAATTTTTAACTCCTAAATTGAGAAGTTTTCTGACTCGAAACTTGGCATGAAAAGTCTACCTATAACGATGAACTCGGTCATTATACTTCAGGATGAAAATGGTGAAAATGGAGTAAAGTTTGCCAAAATTGCCCTTGCCCTTCTCCAAAATATTCTTGAGGAAAAATTTAATGTGTTGGGGAGGTTTCTACATTAAAACCCAACTCAATCCGCTATAGCGGTCCATACACCGTGATAGAACCACCGCCATAGTGGAACTGACTACTATAGCAATACTGACCAATGTTGACTTCCGCTATAGCGGAGGCTGCTACCACACTGTGTCAACCACTATAGCGGTTGACAAAGGATAGAAACTCAGAAAATTCCCCAGAAGTGCCCATTTTACAACACACCTTAAATCCCCGATATTCTGGAATAACCCTTTCATGTCAACCTCGATACTGGAAGTTCTACTTACCCGAATTTATTTTTGAAAAGTCCCCCGAACTCATGTATATCTTAGCTAATGGAGAAACTATATCAATTCAAGACACGTTACCCAATCCTAATCTGAATTTCCCTAGAACATACCTCGCTCAAAAATCATCTGAGACTTGCCTAGCCCAGAAGTTTTCTAACTCGAAACTTGGCATGAAAAAATTACCCGTAACGACGAACTCAGTCATTAAATATTTGACTTATGACCTTATTCTATTGAGTTTGCTACCATAATATGATATAGAGACTACCAAAAGTACTCTATTTTTTACTTACTGGCTCAAAAAAGTATGTTATAATTGTATTGAGATCACTCATGATTGCATTCTATTATTGTGTTATTTTTATCATCTTGATGCCTCCTATGAGCTTGTTTTGGCCTCAGTAGACACTGAAACTATAGAGTTTTGTATCCTACATTCTGATTATTATTACCGTACTTTTGGGCTGAGCAGACCGTACCTACGGTATGGGCAGACTATATCTATGGGGCAGAAGTTATGTTATATTATCGTGTCTTCAGGCCAGGTAGACTGTACCTATGAGACGGACATGCTGTACCTATGGGGTAGCAGTTATATTATAATACTGTGCCTTCGAGCCAGGTAGACCTTGCCTACGGGTCAGGAAGACCCTACCTATGGGATGAGCAGGTTGTACCTACGAGGTAACATTTATATTATACTACAGAGCCTCAGAGTTGTATTGATTCATGACACATGTACATTAAGATAGTTCAGATCAGATCATCATTGGGGTCCAGGTCAGTGGGCCAGTATGGGTATTTAGCGATTGTTTGCGCCTGTTAGGACTTATGGCAATTGTATGATGTTTGTACTTGCTGGCTTATGGGGGCAAGTCAGGTTATTGTTTGCTATGTGCTTTAGATAGTATCTTATTGTAGGAAGGTAAGTTATTTTACTTCTGTTTTACTACTACCCTTTTGTTCAGTCCTTACACATTAGTTTTAATTTTTAGTTTGACTTATATGCTCAGTACATTATTTCGTACTGACGTCCCATTTCCTAGGGGAACTGCATTCATTCCTGCAGGTTTTGAGCGACGATCAGACAGACCTATTGGGTACATAGCCGAGCTTTCAATGGGTTGGTTGACTCCTTTCTTTTTAGGGGTCCCCAGAGTCTCAGAGGTTTGCCTTCTTTTCTATTTATAGCTCTTGGATCAGTTTGGGCCTTGTCCCACCAAGTATTGTATTCATATAGGCTTGCATACTAGTCTACTGGGTTGTATAGCTACGATGGTGGCTATTTTTGCCTTGTATGTTTATTAGTTGTAGCTTGCTAGCTAGTTAGGCCTTGTTGTTGTGTTGGTAGTTTAGCGGCTCTCTACCCTAGTTTACATTGTATATACATGTTTTCAATTTATGTATAGACATTATGGTGGATTTAATGTCCCGCATAGTATTTATGCTTTCCTAGATATTATGATGGCCTTGACGGCCCAAACATGACTTATGTGCTACATGCTTATTGCATTATATGAACTGTTGGGAGTAGCTATTTTCTTTCTAGAGCTTTCGACAGGAGACATCTGGCCGAGGTTAATTTTTAAGCCAAGATATACTTTTTTGTTTCCTTGATTTTGTGTGGTTGCTATGCGCCATTTGTAAATAGTTCAGCAGGGTCAGTTTTTGCCTAAGTTTTAACATCAAGTGCTAGTTGTGGCCCTCGAGTTTGAAGTGTAATACTATATGATATACAATTGCACGTATGTGTAGTTATGTAATACATCATATGCATGCATGGTTTCCTTTACCTATTAGCATCAACATGCATGGTGGTATTATATATTTATCATACAGAAAGTTCGTCCAATTCGTAGTTAACTAGTCAATATGACAGACTATCCATAATCATTTGAATTTCTTTTTATTTTCTTATCACTTTTCCTTTTCTATTTTTTATTGGGCGTATGAGAAGGAAAAAATGGGGAGGAGATTACACGATCGAACCCTTATTAACAAGGTGAAAGTTCATATAGTCAAATATCAAATGGAGCTACTACTTGCAAACTATCAAGGTGATAAATGAGCTTATGGTTCAATAGTTGAGCGAGATTGAAGACATGGTTCAAGGCGAGTTCAGTTATAGCTACAAGCAATTTGATGATAATAAAGATTGGTTTTTAGATACTACATGTGGAGAACAAGTTTCAAGTTTCAACCATATTTTAAACATTTTTACTTCTGCATCTTTGAAAATAAAACCAGAATATTTTTAAATTATTTTTAACCAAAATATTTTAAAAATTATTTTTAACCATGGCAAGGAGCAGTGATGAAGATTATGTGAAGAAAAAAGATCATGCATGTGAAGAAGGTGGATCAAGTTTTATCAAGAAAATCCAGCCAAAAAGGGGAGATTTGTTAGGGTTCTTGCCCTGATTTTCTTACCAAGTTTGAGTTTTACATTTCTTGAAAGAAAACTAAAAGTATTACCATAATTGCTATTACTTTTAAAAAAAAAATATATAATTCTCTTCCATATTTGGTTATTCCTTGTCTTGGAGGAAAAGTTTTAACTTCTTTAAATTAAACATCCTCTTCTCATTTCAAAACAGAATAGCATCCACAATGTAGTCATTTAAAGAGTCTTGTTTAGTGAGAAATTTTCTCTCAAGAGTTTTATATTTTTTAATATTATTTTTTATAATATGTAGGTCACTTGACCAAACCATAATAATATATTATATTTTTTAGTATATTTTTCTTTGTCATCAGATTTATCATTACCAAGGTTTATAATTATTATCTTTCGCATGACACCCTTTCGATTTCAATCCCAACAAGGAAATAATCATATTCAATTACAACAAATACACATTAAATTCTCATCTCCTTTCCTTTTTTTTCCTCACTATTCTTAGGGCTCTTAATTAATACTTCCTTCGGATCACTTTAGTTTTCATCCTTTCTAAAAATAGATGGTCCAAAATAGTTGTCATTTTAAAAAATTAAGGTATAATTAATTATTTATTTTCATCTTTACCCTTAGTCATAAATATGGAGAAATACTAATATAGTGCAAAAGAGAGAAGTGTTAAATATTGAGGAGTAATAAATAAGGATAGTTTAGTCAAATTACACTTTAGTTAATATTTTTCTTAAGAGATGTATAAATAAAAATGTGATAAATAAAGTGGTCCGGAGAGAGTAATAAATTTTCAAAACGAGAGAGAAAAGAGGAGTTGGGGGCCAATTATGCCTGCATCATTACTTCCCAAATGAAGAAATAAGAAAAAGTAGAGCCAATGGCAGAAAAAAAAATTCTAATATTAAATGAAATAAAAAAATGAGTTAATTGGTTGAGAAAAATTGGGATAGAAACTGGAGTATATAATAATAGAGTGTTTGCAATTGCAGTGTAGTGTATTAATAAAGATAATTTTGGCAAAAGAATAATTACTCAACCCTAGTGTAATGACCAGATTCATCATTATTTTAGGAATCACATTATTGCAACTTTCGAAAATGATTAAATACATTTTGAATTAAGTGGGGCAACGTGATAGAAAATTTCAGATTTTTGAAAATCGTCCAGGCTGACGTCACTCTGCTATAGCAGTATTTATTCCATTATAGTGCTACTACTGTAGCAGAAGGCCGTCCACTATAGCGGGATGAGGGGAGGCAGTAGTCTCGAAACGCGATTTTAATAAAAGACTTCTCTTCCTCAGTTGAAAAACATATGAGGTTTTTTCCAAAAATCCTCTTAGGCTGCTCCAAGGTTTGGGAGCCATGGGGAGGAGGGATTCCAGCTAAAAGGATGCAAAAACTTGGGTTTCAGGCTTGTCATCCGGCATGGAACGCCTTCACAGAGCCAAATATATGCATCGAAAAGCTGCTTGGTGTCCAGGTAGGCTAAGTTTTATTTATTGAGTAGATTGACCTACTTTCATTTCGTATTTATTGTATAGACGGAAAGGGAGAATCCATGCTTAGGCCTTCGAGCACGGAGTCTGGAGGATTGTTGTGGTTGGATTGTTTGAACTAGAAAATGGTTGAGTTGGGATAATGGGTTGTCATATTTTGGGTTATGTATGTTATCATGTGTTGTGCGATGACCGGATTTAGGCACTAGAGAATCGGGAAGGTTCGGGAAATCGAAAAGGTCTAGGGTAATTAAATGACTATAAAGAGGGAGTTCCGGAGATGATTCAGTATAAAAAGGTAGAATAACTAGTATAGTTGAATTACCAAAGTTAGGGGAGGTTTTCTCATATTGTAATTCCATCATAGGGGGATTTTCAGAAATGGATGTATCTACTAGTATGTGTTAAGGGAGCGAATGGGAATTCATTCTTCGAACGAGATTCAAGGTCGAGTTATGTACCCGGGGTTGGGTAGGTGATGGTTGTTGTTTCCCAATATGCATTATGTGTTCAAGTACTACTGCTTAGTATTGTATTAGTTGCATGCTTAGGAAATGGTTTATGAATGTCTAATTGTCTGATCATCAGTTTTGTGAATGAAATAGTTGTTATTGCTTGTTGGTTTTACAAGTGTACTATTGTTCATTGTTGTTGACTATCAGATTTCTATGTGAGATTCGGTTGGCTTAGGTACCATGCCTGGTATGGGATACTATTCGGTTGGCTCAAATACCACACCTGGTATGTGATACTATTGGTTAGCTCGGGTACTACGCTTGGTACGGGAATTATAAATGGTTGGCTCGAGTACCATGTTTGGTGCGGGTTTGCTTTACTTACATTGGTTGTATTCTTTCGATGGTTCCATGAGAGGACCAGGCTGTATTTTTGAAATATGATTTCTACATATGGTCCATGAGAGGCCGGGTGATTGTAAGTAATTATGAGGTTGGTCTTAGTATAGGCCAGGATTGCATGTCAACACATATGTGGTGTTAGAGGGATCCCTGGGTGGGTTCGGACTATGTGATAAGTTAATATGATATTGTCATTGAGTGTTGTCAATGGTTGTTATTAGGTTACATGTGGATGGTAAGCTAGGAGGAAGGCTGCAAGTTAGAAGTAGTATTACTGGCTATTATTATCAGGTTGGGTAATCGTCCTAGGGATCCTTGAGAGGTCTGGATACTTGTGAGTAGAACCATGAGTGTAGTTGGTCTAGTCTGGCAGTTAGCTGGGTTATTTGTGGATGTTTGGTCATAAGGGGTTGACTTGAGTAACAAAGTGGTAGTTCGGGTCTGTACTTAGTAGTTGGACTAGTGTAAAGTAACTTGGGAAGTCTATGGGTCAGTGTGACTTGGGAAGTCCTAGGAGTCAGGGTGTAGAGTCCCCGAGTACGGGAGTTGACATCATAAGGGATAGGAAGAGTTGAGGTATGAGGTATAAGTAGATGGTCAGTTTTTGAGATTGGGTTTGGTAAAGGTGGATGTTGGAGGACGGGGCTATTGTAGTTAATTACATGCTTTCCCTAATTTCATTATATGATGGTACGAGTGGATTAGGGTCGGCCGATGATGCCTACCAGTACGTGTGTTTATACTGATTCTACTGTTGCTATACCTTTTTGGGTATAGTCTGGTTGCAAGGGTTGTGATGTTTCTTAGGTACAGGACGATGGCGATCTTCAACAGCTTCTACTTCTTGTTTCCATGGTGGGAGTTGTGTCATCTTACTTTTCCTTGTATCACTCCGGTAGTAGCTCATGTACATGTTTAGACTAGATCCTAGGGAGGGTTATTTTTCCTAGTTTTACAAAGGTTTTACTATATTTCTTTATAAAAATATATTTAAGTGTTTTCACATATAAAAATGAGATTATTATATTGTTATACTTTGTTTTCCACAAGCACCTATTAGATCGTGTGGTAAGGGTTCGTCTATATAGGTGGTTAGAGTAGGCGCCCGCACGGCCCGATAGTTGGGTTGTGATAGATGGTATCAGAGCCTAGGTTACTGGTCTCCAGTATAAGATTAAAATTTCGAATAGAGTCCCGTGGATTGGTGTGTTGACGTCCACATCTAATCTTTGGGAAGCTATAAAGTATTCTAGGAAACATCTCTCTTCTTTCATTCCTTTTCGTGCGGTTTGTTTACTTGCTTGTATGAGTTGAGTCCAATTGGTGTCTCTCAATTCTAATTGGTATCTCGACCAGGAAAGAGGGTTGTATTTTACTCCGATGGTTATGAAGCAAATAAGAGAAGTTAGAACCGGGAAGGTTCCAATTGGTATCTGGCCTGAGAGGCTGTGGTAAGACATGGACAATCGACTAACAGTCCTCTATGGGACGAATAGAGAATAGTGTATGTGGTTTGACTTTGTTGTGATGTGAAGCTTGAAAACTTGTGTGTTATAATGTTTGTGTGACTAAATCATTGGCGTAGAACTAAATTCCTGATTGTGAATATGTGAGTCTGAATGTAGTCATAATTGAATGTGGTATACCCAGGTTGGTGATAAATTGATGTGTGTATGGATTTGAATTTCATATTACTTTCAAGGAGGGACTCATCATTGGTTAAATGGTGTGGGGATAAGACTTATGACTGTAGGAAAGCTTTGGTTTCAGGACAGTCGCGACTTGGTTGGGAACCATGGGAACAATGGGGTAATTTTGCATTTGTAATGGCCGGGTTCGTCATTACGGGTAAACCTTTCATACCAAGTTTAAAGTTAGAAAACTTCCAGGTTTAGGAGTTGAAAATTATGGGCTATGCTAGTCTCTATAGGTTTTGGAGCGAGGGATGGTCTAGGGAAATCTGGGTGAAGATTGGGTAATGTGTCTTATTTCAAGCTAGTTTTCCTTGTAGCTAGATAGAGAAGTCTGGGGGAGTTTTTGGAAGTGAATTCGGGTAAGTGAAACTACCGGTATCGAGGTTGACGTGAAGAGGTTGTTCTGGACGTTGGCGATTCAAGGTGTGTTGTAAAGTAGGCACTTTTGGGGAACTTTATGACTTTCTGTCCTGTGTCAACTGCCATAGAAGTTGACACATCGCTATCATGACCTCCGCTATAGCCGATAAATTATCGCTATAGCAAAAGTTCATATCGATTAGCACCGCTATAGCAGATGGTTCTGCTACTGCGGTACCGCTATAGCGAAGCGTTGACCGCCATAGCGGATGAGTCAGGAGTTAATGCATAAAACTTCCCCAAAACATTCAGTTTTCATCAAGAACATTTTAGGAGAAGGGAAAGGCGATATTGGGCAAACTTACTTCATTTTCCACCATTTTTCATCCTAAAGGTAAGGATTCTACTCCCCTAACTTAGTACTATCTTTCATATAGAGTAGAATTTCTAGTCTTGGACTTGGAGAAAGTTTGTGGTTAACCTAGGAATTGAAGAATTCAAGGAAAAAGGAGATTTTAGGGCGTAGTAGTTCTTGGGTCTTGGTATTATTGTTGGGTTATGATCACTTAGCCATAATTCTCTAAGAATATCTATGAAAATGATGAACTTAGGCAAATTTATAGTGGGAAAGTTGGGAAAAGGGTGGAACGATCATAGTCTGGCCTGTGAATTAGGATTTTTGCATAATCTGGGCATTTTAGGCCAGCCAATTTGATTGTAGTTTTTGTGTATTTGTTTCTAGACCAAGAACAAGCAAATGATTCGTAAAATGGGAAGGCTCCAGTTCAATAGAGCTTTGAGTAATTCGAGGTAGGTGATGGTTGTTGTTTTCCCAATATGCATCATGTGTTCATGTACTACTGCTTAGTATTGTATGAGTTGCATGCTTAGGGAATGGTTTATGAATGTCTAATTGTCCGGTTATCCGTCTTGTGAAATGAACTAGTTGTTATTGCTTGTTGGTTTTACAAGTGTACTGTTGTTCATTGTTGTTGACTGTCAAATTTCTGTGTGACATTCGGTTGGCTCGGGTACCATGCCTGGTACAAGATACTATTTGGTTTACTCGGGTACCACGCCTGGTACAGGATACAATTTGGTTGGCTCGGGTACCACACCTGGTACGAGAATTACACATGGTTGGCTTGGGTTCCACGCCTGGTATGGGTTTGCTTTACTTGCATTGATTGTATGCTTTCGATGGTTCCATGAGTGGACCGGGTTGTATTTTTGAAATGTGATTTTTGCATTTGGTCCATGAGAGGCCGAGTGATTATAATTAATTGTGAGGTTGTTCTTAGTGTAGGTCAGGATTGCATGTCAACACTTAGGTGGTGTTAGGGGGATCTCGGGGTGGGTCCAGGCTATATGGAAATGTTATATATATTATTTTCATTGAATGTGTCAATGGTTGTCTTTTGGTTACATGTGGTTGATAAGCTAAGGAAGAGACTTGTAGTCTAGCTATATTGTTGGCTTGTTTACATGTTCACTGTACTTTACTTAGCTTTAGTTTATTGTGTATATCTTGATTATTTGGAGCTAGCCGATGATCCTAGAAGTACATGGTGGTTGTGTACTGATTCTGCACTTGCGTTTCTTTTTATGAGTACAGACAATCTTTTGATGGTTGACATGCGACCTCACTTTTAGTCCCAACGTTTCCAAATATCAAGGGTGAGCTGCTTCGGTCAAGCTACCTTGGTTTCTTCTTTTAGTTGTAGCCCACTTGTTTTGGGCTTAAACTCTCTTTTGTTTTTGGGCTTGCATCACCGTATTTTAGACTTGGTAGATGTTTTGGTTTGATGACCTTCAGGTTCTAGGGAAGATTTTTTCGCAGATTATTATTGTGATAGTATTTGAGATTGTGAATGTTATTTTACTTTATGCACACTGGTTTTGAGCTTTTAGACTTTGCTAAGTGTTGGGTTGGTATTGGTCTGCTCACTCGGTTGTGTGGGTGTCACTCATGATGGTCTGGGTCGTGACAAAGATGGTATAAGAGCCCTAGGTTCATTGGTATTGTTATACCAAAATGGGTCTAGTAAAGTCTTACGGAGCGGAATGGAGACGTCTATACTTTTCTTCGAGAGGCTATAGGACATTAGGAAAACTCTCTTCTTCCTTCCTTCGTGCTATGACTTGATTCCAATTGGTATCTGGTGATACAAATTTGTATCTAACTCTTTCACTCTTTTATATGCAAATGGTTAATATGAGGAATAACAGAGTGAGAGCAACGGTCCTAGCAGCGGGCCCGACTGTCAGAGGTAGAGGAAGGAGCAGGGGCAGGGGCTGAGGTAGAGCAGCACCCGCCAGGGGTGGAGCTCAGGAAGCTGCAGGAGCATGTGAGACGACCCCTGCCCCACCCCAGGATCAGGTTGAGGAGGAAGTTGAGGTCGTTGTTAAGGAGGGCGCAGAGCAGGTGGAGGAAGCACCGGCTGGAGGTGCAGGTCTTCCCCCTATGATGCCCGAGGCATTTAAGTAGGTATGGAATTTTTTGAGTGGACTGGTTGGTGCGGGAGCCACCCCGCAGGTATTGTAGATCAGGCTCTGGGAACCCAACCAGCAGTTACTACAACTCCTAGGATAGTTGCAGCGTCGGGCACAAACTATTTCTTCAGGCCAATGCTAGGTCCGATTATGACAGGAAATGAGCACGAGATGTTGACCAAGTTCCTTAAGCTGAAACCTCATACGTTTCAGGGTACTGAGAAGGAAGATTCTTATGAGTTCATAGTGGACTGTTATGAGAGGCTGCACAAGCTGGGCATTGTGCAACAACATGGGGTTGAGTTCATCACTTTTCAGCTGCAGGGTGATGCTAAGCAATGATGGAGGTCTCATGTGGAATGTCGGCCATCGACCTTGCCTCCACTAACTTGGGAGAAGTTTCATGCTCTCTTCTTAGAGAAGTATGTGCCCCGTACCTTAAGGGATCATAAGAAGGATGATTTCCTGGCTCTAGAATAGGGTGGCATGTCAGTGTCTGCTTATGAGGCCAAGTTTCATGCCTTGTCTCATTTTGCTACTCAGTTGTTGGGTTTTGAAGAGGAGAGGATTCGGTTGTTTGTGAAGGGATTGAATACTGAATTGCAGGTGTTGTCTGTGCATATGACTTCAGCAGGGAAGAGCTTCAATGAGGTAATGGATATATTGAGGCACCAGAAGCTTTATGCAAAGTTCCCCAAGTATGAATTTTGGTTGACTTCAGTCGCCTTCTTAGGGGATGTGGTGTCAGAAAAGAGGGTGATGGTAGATCCCCAGAAGATTGAGGCAGTCAAGAGTTGGGTCCGGCCGAGCTCTGTGACTGAGGTGAGGAGTTTTGTGGGGCTTACAGGTTACTATCATAGATTTTTCAAGGATTTTGCGTCCATCGCTTCTCACTTGACAAGGTTGACTCAGAAAGAGGTACCATTTGTGTGGTCCGACAAGTGTGAGTAGAGATTCCAAAAGCTCAAGGCACTTCTTACCATGGCGCCCATCTTTTTATTGCCGGTTGAAGGTAAGGATTTTATTGTATATATTGATACTTCAGATTTGGGTTTGGGTGCTGTATTGATGCAGGACAGGAATGTGATAGCATATGCTTCTAGGCAGTTGAAGGTTCATGAGAAACTATACAACCCATGACTTGAAGTTGGAAGAGGTGGTGTTTGCACTCAAAATTTGGAGACACTATCTTTATGGTGTCAAGTGTGAGGTGTTCACCAATCATCACAGTCTGTAGCATGTATTTACTTATAAGAAATTGAATCTGAGGCAGAGGAGATAGGTGGAGTTGTTAAAAGACTATGATGTGACTATCCAGTACCATCCGGGTAAGGCCAATATGGTGGCAGATGCATTGAGCCGGAAGACAGTCAGAATGGGCAGCTTGGCTTATTTGGGGGTGTCTAAATGACCATTGTCAAAGGAGATTCAGGCTTTAGAATCAAAGTTCGTGCAACTGGGCATCTTAGAACAGGGTGGAGTCTTGGCCCGTATTGACGTCAAATCCACATTCATAGAAGAAATAAAGGCCAAGAAATTTCAGGATGCACAATTGAGCAAGCTTTGAAGTAGGGTAATATTTAGAGAGTCCAGGGACACTACATTGGACGCTAGTAGGGTGATGATATAATTTAGATGGTATTGAAAGAGGCTAATGGTTCGCGGTATTTGATTTATCCGGGCGTAACCAAGATGTACAGAGACTTGAGGAAACTTTATTGGTGGCCCGGGATAAAAAGAGACATAGCTAATTTTGTGTCCAAGTGTCATAATTATCAGCAGTTCAAGTATGAGCACCAAAGGCCTGCAGGACTACTTCAGAGGATGCCCATTCCCAAGTGGAAGTGGGAGAGGATATCCATGGATTTCATGGTGGGTCTTCCCACGACTTTGAAAAAGCATGACTCTATTTGGGTCATTGTGGACAGGCTGACCAAGTTAGCTCATTTCATTCCGATCAGGGTGGACTATAATTCAGAGCAGTTGGTTAAGATCTATGTGAAGGAGACTGTAAGACTGCATGGGGTACCACTATCCATCATCTCAGATAGGGGCATGCAGTTTACCTCTAAATTCTGGGGTAAGTTACATGAAGAGTTGGGCACTCAACTCACTTTCAGCATAACTTTCCATCCTCAGACTGACGGTCAGTCAGAGAGGACAATCTAAGTGACATGCTGTGAGCATGTGTGATTGACTTTGGGGGTCATTGGAGCTAGTTCCTGCCATTGTGTGAGTTCTCATACAACAACAACTACCACTCCAGTATCGATATAGCACCATTTGAGGCAATGTATATGAGGGGTTGTAGATCACCTATAGGGTGGTTTTAGGCAGGTGATGTGAAGCCTCTGGGTGTATACTTGGTAAGGGAAGCACATGAAAAAGTAAAGGGCATTCAAACCAAGTTGCTAGAAGCCCAGAGCAGGCAGAAGGAATACGCGGATCGCATGGTAAGAGACAAGGATTTTCAGGTTGGTGAGCAAGTACTATTGAAAGTGTAACCAATGAAGGGGGTTATGTATTTATGTAAGAAGGGCAAGCTCAGCCCTCGGTTTATCAGTCCATTTGAGGTTCTTGAAATGGTTGGGCCAGTGGCTTACAGGTTAGCACTGCCGCCTTGTTTATCCGGTGTTCGTCTAGTATTCCATGTATCCATGTTGAATGGGTACCATGGGGATGAAGATTGCATTATTAAATGGGATGAAGGAATGCTAGACAAGGACCTTCGATATGAAGAGGAATCGATTGTGACTCTTGATCAGGATTTCCGGAAGTTGAGGACAAAAGAGATCAAATTGGTGAAAGTCCAATGGAAGCATCGGCCGGTTGAGTAATCCACTTGGGAAACTGAGAAGGACATGCGAGACAAGTACCCTCACTTGTTTGAGGATTCAGGTACTACACTTTCCCTCTTTTATTCTCCATATTTTTGAGTTTGATCATTCAGGGATGAATGATGGGTAAATTAGTATTTGTTGTAATGACCGGATTCATCATTATGGGTACACATTTCATATCAAGTTTAGAGTTAGAAAACTTTCAGGTTTGAGAATTGAAAATTATGGGCTAGGCTAGTCTCGGTCAGTTTTGGAGCGAGGTATGGTCTAGAGCAATTCGGTTAAGGATTGGGTAATGTGTCTTGTTTTGAGCTAATTTTCCTTATATCTAAGACATAGAGCAGTTTGGGGGACTTTTTGAAAGTGAATTCGGGTAAGTGAAACTCTCGGTATCGAGGTTGACGTGAAGGGGTTGTTCCGGACGTTGGGGATTCAAGGTGTGTTGTAAAATAGGCACTTTTGGGAAACTTTACAACTTTCTATCCCATGTCAACCGCCATAGCAGTTGACACATTGCTATCATGACCTCCGCTATAGCGGAAGTCAACATCGGTTAGCACCGCTATAGCGGACGGTTTCGCTATGGCGGTACCGCTATAGCGGAGCATGGACCACATAGCGGATGAGTCAGGATTTAATGTAGAATACTTCCCCAAAATGTTCAGTTTTCATCAAAAATATTTTGGGAGAAGGGCAAAGCGATTTTGGGCGAACTTACTCCATTTTCCACCATTTTTCGTTCTAATGATAAGGATTCTACTCCCCTAACTTAGTACTATCTTTCCTATGGAGTAGAATTGCTAGTCTTGAACTTGGGGAAAGGTTGTGGTTAGCTTAGGAATGGAAGAATCTGGAGAAAAAGAGGATTCTAGGGCATAGTAGTTCTTGGGTCTTAATATTATTATTGAGTTATGATCACTTAGCGATTATTCTCTAAGAATATCCGAGAAAATGGTGAACTTAGGTAAATTTATGATGGGAAAGCCCGTGAAAGGGGTGGAACAATCATAGTTTGGCCTGGGAATTGGGATTTTTGCATAATCTAAGTATTTTAGGCCAACTAATTTAATTGTAGTTATTGTGTATTTGTTTCTAGACCAAGAACAAGAAAAGGATTCGAAAAATGAGAAGGCTCTGATTCAATAGAGCCTTGAGTAATTCGAGGTAGGGGATGGTTGTTATTTTCCCAATATGCATTATGTGTTCATGTACTACTGCTTAGTATTATATGAGTTGTATGCTTAGGGAATGGTTTATGAATGTCTAATTGTCCGGTTATCAGTCTTGTGAAATAAACTAGTTGTTATTTCTTGTTGGTTTTACAAGTGTACTGTTGTTTACTGTTGTTGACTGTTGGATTTCTGTGTGATATTTAGTTGGCTCAGGTACCACGCCTGGTATGGGATACTATTCAGTTGGCTCGGGTACCACGCCTGGTATGGGATACTATTCGGTTGGCTCGGGTACTACGCCTGGTATAAGAATTACAAATGATTGGCTCAGGTACCATGCCTGGTACGGGTTTGCTTTACTTGCATTGGTTGTATGCTTTTGATGGTTCCATGAATTGACCAGGTTGTATTCTTGAAATGTGATTTCTGCATATGGTCCATGAGAGGCCGCGTGATTATAATTAATTGTACGGTTGGTCTTAGCGTAGGTCGGGATTGCATGTCAACACTTAGGTGGTGTTAGGGGGATCCCGCGGTGGGTCTGGGCTATGTGGAAAGGTTATATATGTTGTTGTCATTGGATGTGTCAATGGTTGTATTTTGTTTACATGTGGTTGATAAGCTAAGGAATAGACTTATAGTCTGGTTATATTGTTAGCTTGTTTACATGTTTACTGTACTTTACTTAGATTTAGTTTATTGTGCATATCTTGTTTATTTGGAGCTGACCGATGATCCTACCAGTACACGGTGGTTGTGTACTGATTATGCACTTGCGTTTCTTTTTATGAGTACAGTCAATCTTTATGCGGATGACGCGCGACCTCACTTGTAGTCCCAACGTTTCTAGATATCAAGGGTGAGCTTCTTCTGTCGAGCTACCCTTGTTTCTTCTTTTAGTTGTATCCCACTTATTTTGGGCTTAAACTCTCTTTTGTTTTTGGGTTGCATCCCCGTATTTTAGACTTGGCAGATGTTTTGGTATGACGGCATTCAGGTTCCAAGGAAGATTTTTCTGCAGATTATTATTGTGATGAGATTGTGAATGTTAGTTTACTTTATGCACACTAGTTTTGATCTATTAGACTTTGCTAAGTGTTGGGTTGGTATTGGTTCGCTCACCCGAGGGTTTTGGGTAGGTGCCACTCACGATGGTCTGGGTTATGACAGCATGATAGCGGGAAGGTGTTGTTATAAACAACTTTATTGTGTATTTCGGGTTGATTTGGTGACATATTAGGTGTTAAGTTTTGGTATGTGCATTGCCAGGAATGGTGTTGGGTATTGTTTAAGACAATGGTGGGACTTATGTTATTAATAACAACGACCGGGAATGGGGATAAGTTATATCTACTGAAAATTTAAATTTTCTGGGCTGTCATCATCGGACTGCCATAGCAGAATAGTACAGCTATGGCGATCCCGCTATGGCGGATATTTCTCCACTACGGCGGTATCGCTGTAGCGGAGTGACCACCGTTATAGAGAAAGGGGGCGGGGCAGAAGCTCTACCTTATTTTTCCCTATTTTTCAATTCATTCCGGGGGCATTTGTAAGTGATAATTAAGCTACGAGTTGCTATGTAAAACAAGGAAATCATCTATAGAACTAACATAGCATGCTTATAAGGGAAATATTGTTTGGAACTAGCATCCATGTGCTTAAAAACGAGGGAAAAAAGGAAAGGGGGAAATATTGTCTAGAACAAGCCATAAATAAGGGCAAAACCCAAAAAAACAGTAAAGTTCTTAATAAAGAGGGAGATGGGAGGTACTAGGACTCATCATCACTCAGGAAGGGGAACTCTTACCTATCCTCAGGATCAAGGGTGGGAAGCTCCTGACCAGGGGCGACACAAGTGAACATGACCTTAATGGTCATTTATATTCGGGCAAACATGCGGTCCTGAGAGCGCCTCTTCTTCTTCTCTTCTTCTAACTCCCTGTGGAGTGCTGCAAATTCCTAAGAAGAAAGGGGCAGGGTTGTACCTCTAGCGTTAGTGTCCTCCATGAACCTCCTGAAATCGTCCAGATTCTCCTCAAGCTGGTGGCTAATGATCGGGGGCTGACGCTGGGAAGGGGCGGGAGTGTCATCATCATCATCATCAGCATCCTCAACCGGCTGGCTGCTTCCTGCTTCATCCACCTTTCTCTTCTTCTTAGAAGAGACCACTTTCACTCGAAGAGGGTCGAAGGGGTCATCCATCTCTACCACCATATCGGTGTCATCCTCTGGCACATGGAATTGCCTGCACAACTCGGACACCAAACCCGAAAGATATGGGCTCTTCCTATGACCCTCGTAGAAGTCCTTCCACTCAGAGATAATTTGTTCCCCTACATTCATAATGATCCCCTGCATAGCTGAAGCAATCACCAGGGCCCGGGAATAAGTCATGTTGATCTTATTGCACGATGGGCAGATTCTCTGGGACACCAAATTCAACCACCTCCTAGCATCAGCAGAGAAGTAAGCACTGGTGATGCCCTCAGCACTGGGCCAGTAGACCTGATTTCTTAACTCTTAATCCACCAAGGTATCTCTCAACCATGTCATATCCCAAAGTCTAGACTTGGCCTCGTATGTAGCATTGGAGACGTGAGGCACTCCTAGCACCTTATTGATAGTCTGAGAGTCCACAAGGACATCTACCCCTCTGATTCGGATAGTGGGGTTGGGGTCATCCCAACAAATGGTAAGAATTATGGCATAGAACTCCCGCACCCAACTTGTATGTGCGGGAGGGAGAGCCACCACCAACGAGCCCCAGTTGAACTCTTAAAGTCTGCGATAGAAGGCAGCTGCTTTTCCATCCGACCCTACCATTTTGCAACCCCTCTCATAGCAAAATCCTAGCCTCCGATAGTCCATGAAACTCTCCTGACTAGTATCATTGGGGAATCGCTCATAAGGATACTCGAGTAATTATCCTTTAGCCATTGGGTATGATAACCTGCAATATAGCAAGGGGGTGGGATTAGAACTCGATAAGGCATAAGGGATTGAGAAAAAGGGGAAATATTTTCTAAGTGTTAGCCTGATGAGGCTACTATTTTGTGGTCTTCCGCTATAGCGGATGATCGTCCGCTATGGAATAACTGCTATAGCATATATTTCTCCGCTATAGTGGGACCGCTATAGCGATCGGATTCCGCTATAGTGGTATTCATCATCCCAGAACTCTAATGGGTGCAATAATGGCACCCCTGACCCAAAACTTCATTTTTGACAACCCAAGTTCAGATCAGTGTTCCTAAAGTATTCTATTTCCGTTTTCTACAAAAAATTGGGCATTTTAACCCCTAAATTTCATCCAAATCACAAGTTTTATTCAAGAACAACCCTTCACCCCCCTCCCCCCACCATTTTTGGCCAAAAGTTGCATAATCCCTATGCCCAGAATGTTGTGGAGGTGTTGTAAACGTAAGGAAAGCATCCATGCTTTGGGAATTCAACAAAAATACAACCTAGTTCAAAACTCAAAAACCCGACTACAATGTATACCCCAAACCCTTGTTTTCTACCATAACCATGTTTAAATCCATGCAAGGAAGTAAACGAGTAAGTAGAAGTGATTGTTACCTAAAAATTCTTACATCGGGAGCGGGTGATCGGGAGAAAAGGGAGAGTTTTCAGGAGTAAAATAGAGGAGAATGGGGTGAAAACCCATTTCTCCCCTATTTCATCTATTGTCAATTGCTATAGCGGATGACACCCCACTATATCGGTACCGCTATAGTGGTACAATGTCCTCTATAGCTTACGATAATCACTTTTGGGGTAGGAAAGGTTTCTCCTGGGTCCTTTCAAATTCTTTCGCTCCGACATTCTACGAGGCCCCAGATTCCTTGGGTACTCGGGGAGGTTACTTCATAAATTTTTGAATAATTTAGGGGAGATAAATTGCTCGTCAGAGCGAGATCATAATTTTCCTAATTGGGGTCAAGTGCGACTAATTAGGGGGAATTTTGATATTTCACATAGGCTCGTAATTACGTGGTCACTTGGGACAGTGAGGGTCTCGGGCTAGTCCTCTCCTTCCTTTTATTTTTGGGATCATTCGGGGTAAATGATGGGTAAATTGGTATCTATTGTAATGACTGGATTCGTCATTATTTTTGGAATCACGTTATTTCAACTTTCGGAAATGATTAAAATATGTTTTGAATTAAGTGGGGTGATGTGATGAAAATTTTTAGATTTTTTGGAAATTGTCCAGGCTGACGTCACTCTACTATAGCGGTATTTATTCCACTATAATGCTACTGTTGTAGTGGAAGGCCATCCACTATAGCGGGATGACGGGAGGCAGTAGCCTCAAAATGCAATTTTAATAAAAGACTTCTCCTCCTCAGTTGGAAAACATATGGGGGTTTCTCCAAAAACCCTTCTAGGCTGCTCCAAGGCTTGGGAGCCATGGGGAGGAGGGATTCCGGCGAAAAAGACACAAAAAACTTGGGTTTTAGGCTTATCATCCAATAGGGAATGCCTTTATGGAGCCAAAAATATGCATCGGGTAGTTGCTTGGTATCAAGATAGGTTAGGTTTTCTTCATTGAGTAGATTGACCTACTTTTATTTCGTATTTATTGTATAGAAGAAAAAGGAGAATTCATGCTTAGGCCTTCGGGCACGGAGTCTGGAGAATTGTTGTGGTTGGATTGTTTGAACTAGGAAATGATTGAGTTGGGATAATGGGTTGTCATATTCTAGGTTATGTATGTTATCATGTGTTGTGCAATGACCAAATTCAGGGACTAGAGAGTCGGAAAGGTTCAGGAAATCGGAAAGGTCTTGGGTAATTAAATGACTATAAAGAGGGAGTTCCGAAAATGATTCGGTATAAAAAGGTAGAATAACTAGAATCACTGAATTACCAAAGTTAGGGGAGGTTTTACCATATTGTAAATCCATCGTAGGGGGAGTTTTGGAAATGGGTGTATCTACTAGTATGTGTTAGGGGGCAAATGGGAATTCAGTCTTCGGATGGGATTCAAGGTCGAGTTATGTACCCGAGGTTGGGTAGGTGATGGTTGTTGTTTTCCCAATATGCATTATGTGTTCATGTACTACTTCTTAGTATTGTATGAGTTACATGCTTAGGGAATGATTTATGAATGTCTAATTGTTCGATCATCAGTCTTGTGAAATGAACTAGTTGTTATTGCTTGTTGGTTTTACAAGTGTACAGTTGTTCATTGTTGTTGACTGTTGGATTTCTGTGTGATATTTGGTTGGTTCGGGTATCACACCTTGTACGTGATACTATTCTGTTGGCTCGGTTACCACGCCTGGTATGGGATACTATTCGATTGGCTCGGGTACCACGCCTATTATGGAAATTACAAATGGTTGGCTCGGGTACCACGCCTGGTATGGGTTTGCTTTACTTGCATTGGTTGTAAGCTTTCGATGGTTCCATGAGTGGACCAGGTTGTATTCTTGAAATATGATTTCTGCATATGGTTCATGAGAGGCCGGGTGATTGTAAGTAACTATGAGGTTAGTCTTAGTATAGGCCAGGATTGCATATCAACACTTAGGTGGTGTTAGGGGGATCCCGGGGTGGTTCCAAACTATGTGATAAGATTATATGATATTGTCAGTGAGTGTTATCAATGGTTGTTATTGGTTTACATGTGGCTGGTAAGCTAGGAAGAAGGCTGCGAGTTGGGAGTAGTATTACTGGCTATTATTATTAGGTTAGGTAATCGTCCTAGGGATCCTTGAGAGGTCCGGATACTTGTGAGTAGCACCATGAGTGTAGTTGGTCTGGTCTGGCAGTTAGCTGGGTTACATGTGGATGCTTTACTTGCATTGGTTGTAAGCTTTCGATGGTTCCATGAGTGGACCAGGTTGTATTCTTGAAATGTGATTTCTGCATATGGTTCATGAGAGGCCGGGTGATTGTAAGTAACTATGAGGTTAGTCTTAGTATAGGCCAGGATTGCATATCAACACTTAGGTGGTGTTAGGGGGATCCCGGGGTGGTTCCAAACTATGTGATAAGATTATATGATATTGTCAGTGAGTGTTATCAATGGTTGTTATTGGTTTACATGTGGCTGGTAAGCTAGGAAGAAGGCTGCGAGTTGGGAGTAGTATTACTGGCTATTATTATTAGGTTAGGTAATCGTCCTAGGGATCCTTGAGAGGTCCGGATACTTGTGAGTAGCACCATGAGTGTAGTTGGTCTGGTCTAGCAGTTAGCTGGGTTATTTGTGGATGTTTGGTCATAAGGGGTCTACTTGAGTAACAGAGTGGTAGTCCAGGTCTGGACTTAGTGGTTGGACTAGTGTAAGGTGATTTGGGAAGTCTAAGGGTCAATGTGACTTGGGAATTCCTAGGAGTCAAGGTGCAGATTCCCCGAGTGCAGGAGTTGGCAGCGGAAGGGATACGAAGGGTTGAGGTATGAGGTATAAGTAGATGGTCGGTTTTTGAGATTGGGTTTGGTAAAGGTGGATGTTGGAGGACGGGGCTATTGTAGTTAATTATATGCTTTCCCTTAATTTCATTATATGATGGTACAAGTGCAATCGGGTCGACCAATGATGCCTATCAGTACGTGTGTTTGTACTGATTCTACTGTTGCTATACCTTTTTGGATATAGTCTGGTTGCAGGGTTGGTGATGTTTCTTAGGTATAGGACGGTGGCGATCTTCATCAGCTTCTACTTCTTGTTTCCATGGTGGGAATTGTGTCATCTTACTTTTCCTAGTATCATTCCAGTATTAGCTTTTGTACCTGTTTAGACTAAATCCTAGGGAGGGTTATTTTTTCCAGTTTTAAAAAGGTTTTACTGTATTTCCTTATAAAAAGATGTTTTCTGAAATAATGTTGTAAGTGTTTTCACCTATAAAAATGAGATTATTATATTGTTATACTTTATTTTCCAAAAGCACCTGTTGAATCGAGTGGTAAGGGTTCGTCTATCTAACTAGGCGCCCAAACGAACCGATAGTTGGATCGTGACACTTAGCTACTGCATGCATGTAAATGGAAAGTAATCATTTTAAATAATATTAAATGATAGTCAACAAACCCTAAATGTAATTTTCGTTTAAAAAATCTAGACCTTTATGGCACAAATCCTTTTCAATTGTCCTTGTTCTAAAACTAATTGGACCTGTCCTAAAGCTAAAAGGGATAACAACTAAAGTATATATTAAAATAGTCTATGCAACTTAAGGGTGTCTAGTGGGTCAGGCTGATCCGGGCCGGATTGACAAAAATTGAACTGGCTGGGTTTGGGCCGAGTTTATTATTGGGTTGGCCTTATTCGAGTTCAACTGATTCGGTCTCAAAAGGGTTCTAAGTGACTCGTTCAGTTTCGTGTTATACCAAGTCAGGTCGGGCTGAATTACATTAAAATAAATTTAAAAAAAATATTTTTAAAAAAAATTATTAATAAAATATAAATTATTTATTATTATTTTTATTTATTACCTAAAAAACTGAGCCATGATGGATCGGGCCAGATCGATTAACCAGTATCATTAATGACGTGAAATTATCGGGTTTGACCAATTTTGAGTTACGAGTTCAAAAATTAAATCAGTCAATTTTGATTATATTAGGCGATCCAGACCAATCTAACCCTTTAACTGAGGGTCGAGTTGAGCTGAATTTTTACTGGATCGGGCTGGTCTGATTACGGGTCAATCTGGCCCGATTGACTATCTTAATGCAACTGCAGTGTGATGTATTATTAGAGGTAGAAATAACTCAATTTTAGCAGTAGCATGCATGTAAATGGAAAGTTGTCATTGCAAACAATAAATGGTAGAGAACAGACCCTAAATATAATTTTCATCTAATTTGAGTACTGCATTGGGCTCTTTCATTAGGAGCTGATGTGACCTGCAATAGTGTTTTCTGAAGAAACAGAAAAGCAATCAAATAATATTTACACGATCAAACCCTTATTAACAAGGTGAAAGTTCATATAGTCAAATATCAATTGAGCTACTAATTGCAAACTATCAAGGCGATAAATGAGCCTATGATTCAATAGTTGAGCGAGATTCAAGACATGGTTCAAGGCGAGTTCAGTTATAGATGCAAACAATTTGATGATAATAAAGATTGTCTACATGTGGAGAAAAAGTTTCAAGTTTCAACTATATTTTTAAGATTCCTATTGCTGCATCTTTGAAAATAAAACCAAAATATTTTAAAAATTATTTTTAACCATGGCAAGCAGCAGTGATGAAGATTATGTGAAGAACAAAGATCATGCATGTGAAGAAGGCGGATCAAGTTTTATCAAGAAAATTCAGTCATAAAGGGGAAATTTGTTAAGGTTTTTTCCCTGATTTTTTTACCAAATTTAAATTTTACTTTTCTTGGAAGAAAAGTAAAAGTATTACCATAATTACTTTCACTTTTTCTGAAAGAAAAATATAATTTTCTTCTATATTTGGTTTTTCTTTGTCTTAGAGAAAAAGTTTCAACTTTTTAAAATTGAAGATCCCTCTTCTCATTTCAAAACACAATAGCATCCACAATGTAGTCATTTAAAGAGTCTTGTTTAGGGAGAGATTTTCTCTCAAAAGTTTTATATTTTTTAATATTAGTTTTCATATATATAGGTCACTTGACCAAACCATAATAATATATTATGTTTTTTGGTATGTTTTTTCGTTGTCATCTGATTATCGTTACCAAGGTTTATAATTATTATCTTTCGCATGACGCCTTCTCGATTTCAATCCTAACAAGGAAAGAATCATATTCAATTACAATAAATACATATTAAATGATCATCTCCTTTCCTTTTTTTTTCTAACTATTCTTAGGGTTCTTAATTAGTACTTCCTCCGGATCACTAAATAGATGATCCAAAATAGTTGTCTTTTAAAAAATTAAGGTATAATTAATTATTTATTTTCATCTTTACCCTTAGTAATAAATATGGAGAAATATTAATATAGTGCAAAAGAGAGAAGTATTAAATATTGAGGAGTAATAAATAAGGATAGTTTAGTCAAATTACACTTTAGTTAATGTTTTTCTTAAGAGGTGTGTAAATAAAAAAATGTGACAAATAAAGAGGTCCGAAGGAAGTAATAGATTTTCAAAAAGAGAGAGAAAGAGGGGTCGGGGTGCAATTATTCCTGCATCATTACTTCCCAAATGAAGAAATAAGAAAAAGCAGAGCCAATGACAGAAAATAAAATTTTAATATGGAAAAAAATAAAAAAGGAGTTAATTGGTTGAGAAAAATTGTGATAGCAACTGAAGTATATAATAACAGAGTATCTGCAATTGCAGTGTAGTGTATTAATAAAGATAATTTTGACAAAAAAATAATTACTCAACCTTAGCTACTGCATGCATGAAAATGGAAAGTAATCATTTTATATAATATTAAATGATAGTCAACAAACCCTAAATATAATTTTCGTTAAAAAAATCTAGACCTTTATGGCCCAAATCCTTTTCAATTGTCCTTGTCCTAAAACTAATTGGACCTGTCCTAAAGTTAAAAGGGATAGCAACTAAAGTATATATTAAAATAGTCTATGCAACTTAAGGGTGTCTAGTGGGTCAGGCTGATCCAGGACGGATTGACAAAACTTGAACTGGCTGAGTTGGGGGCCGAGTTTATTACTGGGTTGGCATTATTCGGGTCTAATCAATCCGGTCTCAAAAGGGTTCAAAGCGTTCCATTTGATTTCGAGTCATTCCGGGCCAGGCCAGGCTGAATTACATTAAAAGAAATACAAAAAAAATATTAATAAAATATAAATTATTTATGATTATTTTTATTTATTATCTAAAAAACTGAGTCCGGCTGGATCGGTCCAGGTCGATTAACCAGTATCATTAATGACATAAAATTATCGAGTTTGACCAATTTTGAGTTACGAATTCATAAATTAAATCAGTTAATTTCAATTATAGTAGGTGATCCAGACCAATCCAACCCTTTCACTGAGGGCCGAGTTGAGCTGGAATTTTATTGGATCGGGCTGGTCTGATTACGGATCTGTAACACCCCATAAATTCTAAGCCAAGATCCTATTCGTTCTTCATTTGTTGTTAGACCCGAACTAGATGAATTTTCTATGGATCTAAGTATTAAGATCAGTTTCTAAGTTTTGAAGGAGTATTAGATGTGAATTGAAGTCATAAAGGACCCCTAGCTCAAAGTTAAGTTGAAATCCCTTCTACCGATTTAGTTTTCATGTAAGTGCTAACTAGGGTCAACTTTAAATGATAACAAGTCCTAGAATATATAGCGTTAGGTGACCTAGTACCCACCAAATTAAAGGTATTTGAATATTATTTCCAAAGCCCCTGACCGCTCATTAATCCAAAACCAGAATAAAAAGTAATGGGCATTTTAGTGAAGCACTGTCAGCAATCAAAATACGACGGGCTGGCTGACGGGCGTGGGAAACTGCGACGGCCGTCCTAATGCCCGTGAAAACCACAACGACCCATGGTAGCAGGGCGTGGGAACTTTCCAGTGAGGCTATTTGGCCCCCGTAAGGCCGACGGTTGGGTCTGATGGCCTGTGGGAGCCACGATGGCCCATGGGAAGCTTCGTTCGATGATTTTTTGCACTTTTTCTATGAGTTTAATTAAGGGTAGTTTGGTTCTTTCCTCACCTCAGGTTCTTCCCCTCATCTTTTAAACACCCAAAAGGGGTTATTCCTCATAAGAACATAAATCTATCTCTAAAGAATTCCCTCAAAACTCTAAGGCAAGATACCTAGGGTTTCAAGCAAGCAAGATCATAGAAGCTCCAGCAAGAAAGTCTCTCAAGAGTTTTTTTTTCCAGATTTCTTCTCCAAGTCTCCACCTCCAACCTTAGGGATTCTTCTCCAAGCTTCATCTCCAATGTTCTATCTAGAAGTTCTTTAAGTTCAGGTATGTGAGCATTCAATAAGAGATTCATTTCACCCTTATGCCCAAAATTCTAAAGTTTTACTTTGATTTATGAATTTATGAAATTAGGGTTCTTACATAAATTGGAGAAAAGTTATGGGTTTTGTTTAAAAGTATCAATTCATGATTTCCCATTGCTTACCTATGTTTTAATTGAGATTCCTTAAGTGTTTTAAAAAACCCATGCATAAAGAAGGAATTCTAGTATGATTTCATTAACTTGCATGTCTTCAATCAAAATTGGCATGTTTAGATAACATGACCTCAAGTATTATGAAATTGCATGCCCAATTCTTCAAGTTATAAATTGAGAAAGAAAAGTATGTTTTACAAAAGGTTTGGCATCTAGATATGTCTACCTAAGCTAAGTGAATTGCATGGTATCAGATATTCCCTTATGCTTTTCAAACATATTTGGCATCAGATATGTCACAAGTATAAGTTGAGCTATAAGTATGTTTTGGGAGTAGTATTGAGCACCGATTTGGATTATGTGAGCATACCCCTTGTATATCCCAGAACTACGTGCCACCGTAGGTTCTTTAAGTCCTCTCTGTGGGCACCAAGCACCGTGATCACACTAGTTATGCCTTTATACCCTGGCAAGGTATATTAGGTCCTTTCGATGGGGCAGTATATCGGATTCCATGTAGCTCACATGGTCTATGTTAATTAGAGAACCTCCCACAAAAAGGGTTTCAAGCTTTTAAGTGCATTGACTCTTTGCTTTCAGATTTTAGACTTTCTACTATTATTATGATTCTAAAGGTGTTTTCAGCTGATGATATTGCATTGAGTCATATTATTACAGATTTTACTATCATCATACGACTTCAGTTTTAGTTATGCTTTAAGCATGTTTTACCACGACATATACATGATATCAGTTTTGAGCATGCTTTCAAATATACTTTATCATGTCATATGCATATCTCACATACTCAGTACATTCCAAAGTACTGACGCATACCTCTTTGTACTGCATCTTATCATGATGTAAATTTAGTAGCTCACCCCCAGGTTTGAGTCTATTAGATCAACAACACATCCAGCCAGCTTGAGGAGTCCCCCTCATTTGAGGACTTGGAGTTTAGCTTCATTTTAGACTATTAGTTCTTTCGTTCAGTTTTCAGTATTTAGAGTTAGCTGGGAGATTATCTCAGTAGCTCGTCAGTTGTAGAGGCTTTCAAACATAGAATCATATATTCAACTTAATTCAGATTGTTATTTTTGTCTTATTTTTATATAACAGATCAAGTTGCTCATCACTTCAGTTAAGCTTCCGTTCTTATGTTTGTTTCAGTTTTAAGCCATGTTAATGCCAGAGGGTTATCTTGATATCACTTGTGATCTTGGGTCCCGCATTACATCTAGGGGGTAGGCTCGGGGAGTGACAAACTTAGTATCAGAGCATCAGGTTCAAGAGTCCTAAGATGTCTAAAAGCTGCATCAAGTAGAGTCTCTTTCATGTGTGTGAAGCGCGCCACACTTATGAGAGAGAAGCTATGAGATGTTTTAGGAAAAACTTTACTTCTTTCATGTTCACTATTGTGCAATAGAGTTTGACTCTATTCACCCTTCTAATTCATTCCTTACGCATTTCAGATAATGCCTCAAACAAACCCTAAGAGAAATGTTAATCCTCCTATTCCAGACCATGAGGTTATGAATGTGGAGTTTCGTGAAGCCATCTGTATGTTGGCTCAAGCCATAACAGCTCAGTTGAATGAGAAAGAGAAATTAAAGAGGAGAAAGAGAAAGAACAAGTAAACCAGAACATGAAATCACGACTCTAGTGGGTAGAAAACGGGTAGTAGGAACCATTCATTTTTTCAGCAGAAGTCATCCAGACCAACCCCATCCCTAGTTAGCACACCTGCACTCGATTCTTAGTCTTGTCATGATAAGGCTCTGAAGACCTTGAGGTACCCTCATTGTAGTAGTTGTGGTAAGTTTTATCTAGGTGAGTGCCTCACTGGCAAATAGAGTTGTTTTAGGTGTGGTCAGTTAGGCCATAGGATCAAGGATTGCCCCTCAGCTAAGCGGAGCAAGAGTAGTGTTCATCTCAAAAACCAATTCCTTTCATCGCGTAGCCTGTCGGGTCCAAGTATTCCTCCAGAAGCTGAATCAGGTCTGTCACTAGATTTCTTCCTTTATGCATCCATAGTCCCCAGGCCCCTATTCTTGTATGGTTGTGAGTTGTCTTAGCTTATAAAAATCAGGGATAGAGGAATATAGCATTCATGATGGGTAGTAGAAAGAGAGAGTTGTGGGTTGTTAGAACCATGTAAGCTTGACATGTCATTGCAAGGTATAGGTTGTAAGTTAATGAATGTGGTATGTATAGCTCCTATTTGAAATAGAAAGATTGAGGCTTAGGTTTTTAGGCAAGGGAGAGTATTCTGCTATAGAAAGAAGTGGATATTCATACTAGATTCTAGATTAGTGTATGTACTGTTAGGGTAAAATGATCATAGTTCAAATTAGAGGTTAGTGAGAGGTTGACAGACTTAGAAAGGTAGCAAATTCTCAAGGGAGAGATATTGTAACACCTTGGTATCTGGACCATCTATCCAACTTAGAATCCCCAAGAAATTTATGCAACTATTAGTCCCTACGGGTGACCACCATGGGCGTCGGAGTTTTGACGGGCCGTGGGGCTCATCGTGGGAATTGTCCAATGGCCCTGAGCCATAGTTTTCCAACTCAACGGCCTAGGGCAATGGGCGTGGAAGGTTCCATGGGACATCGGCCCCGCCCTGACAATTGCCTAGTGTCCCATCCCTAACCCTTCCTATGTTCCGATGGGTGGTCACCACGGGCTTCGCAGTTGTGAAAGTCCGTGGGAACCCACCATGGAAATCATCCAGCAACCCCAAACTCTTAGCCAACTTTTTTGATGACCTGGTCCAACAGGCCATCGTGGTTCTGATGCTTGTCGAGTAGCCCATCCAGAAGAAACTTTCTTGCAATCCTTCCGATAAGTCAGGAGTGTTCTGGTCTTTTCCCCTATTCTTTTAACTCCTAAGTGAGGTCTCTTTGAAGCTAGTAGTGGGGTTTTATCCCCTATTAGCCTAAACCTTTCTCATTCCCCTAATTCTAAATCCCAAAAGGGAAAAAACTCCACTCCTTCAAGCTTCGAGCTCCAAGCTAAGGATCTCCACCTTCAAGTCTCCATCCTTCAAGGTTCTAGCTTAGAAGTCTTCAATTCCAGTATGCCTCATTGTAGAAGTTCTTCAAGTTGCAGCTCTTAGATATGCTAAACAAGAGATGAGAAGTCTTGGATAGTGTAAGATACAACAAACCATAAGGTAACCATAGTTATAAGCTTGGATATTGTGACGAAGTACATATGGGCTTTTTTTGTACACGACTAGTGACCCCATTGGTTAAGAGCTCAAGGTTAGCTGGTTTTAGTGATAAGAAGGAACGTTAGTCTTAGGGGGTAACTCTAGATGCATGAGATTTAGTCGAGATAGGCTTGAACATGGTTGAAGAAGGTAGTCATACTCAGACCTATATCTATAGGTACGCTAGTGAAAAATTTAGTTGCAAATGGTAAGTGTGTTGTTCAGAGAAGTTAGTGTAGTTAAAAAGGTGTTCTTAATCTTAAAAGTTATCAGTTGTGTTGCTTAGGTGGGAATAGTCTTGTTCTTACTCCCTGCCCAGGGTGCTCATATTGTATTAGTTCAGACTTACCGGTAATCATTTCTAAGTCCAGAAAACCCTATGTTCAGCTAAGTCCATGGTATTAAGTTTAGTTTAGAAAAGGATAGTTTTCTCGTATAGCTACTCCTCTCAGTTTGATATTTCATTCAGTTGACCATGATCCCTAAGGATGTGTTCATTCTCTTTAAGTTTCAACCGAGTCCTTACTCTTAATCTAGACTAGTTATCATGTTATATATTCAGTTTCATGCCCCATTAGTTATACTTATGATCTCAGAATGCATACATGTTCCATGAATCCATCTCAGTTTATATTTCAGTCAAAAATTTGTTACCATGAAATACTTCAGCTATTAGAAATCTGTTGATAGGATTGCAACCCTTTCCCACTTCAATCTCAACTTAGTAGTCTTCATTCGGGGACGAATGATCCCAAGGGGGATATATTGTAACACCCCAGAAATTCTAAGCCAAATCCTATCAGTTCTTCATTTGTTGTTAGACCCGAACTAGATGAATTATTTATGGATCTAAGTATTAAGATAAAATCCTAAGTTTTGAAGGAGTATTATATGTGAATTGAAGTCACAATGGACCCCTAGTTCAAAGTTAATTTGAAAGCCCTTCTACCGATTTAGTTTTCATGTAAGTTCTAACTAGGGTCAACTTCAAACGATCATAACTCCTAGAATATATAGAGTTAGGTTTCCTAGTACCCACCAAATTAAATTTATTTGAATCTTCTTTCCAAAGCCTCTGACCGCTCATTAATCCAAGTCCAGAATAACAAGTTATGGGCATTTTAGTGAAGCACTATCAGCTGTCAAAATCTGACGGGCTGGCCGACGGGCGTGGGAAACTGCGACGGCCGTCCCGACGCCCATGGAGACCATGATAGCCCGTGGTGGCAGGGCGTGGGAACTTTCCTGTGAGGCTATTTGTCCCCTGTGAGGCCGACGGCCCATGGGAGCCACGATGGCCCGTGGGAAGCGTCATCCGATGATTTTCTACACTTTTCCTATGAGTTTAATTAAGGGTAGTTTGGTCCTTTCCTCACCTCAGGTTCTTCCCCTCATATTTTAAAAACCCAAAAAGGCTTATTCCTCATAAGAACATCAATCTATCTCTAAAGAATTCCCTCAAAAATCTAAGGCAAGATACCTAGGGTTTCAAGCAAGCAAGATCATAGAAGCTCCAGCAAGAAGTTGCATGTCTTCAATCAAAATTGGCATGTTTAGATAACATGACCTCAAGTATTATGAAATTACATGCCTAATTCTTCAAGTTATGAATTGAGAAAGAAAAGTATGTTTTGAATTATGATATTGCTAAGTTTTAGGGATTTTTGAAGTATGAATCATTTGACATTAGATATGTCTCTATATTTTCAAAAGGTTTGCCATCTAGATATGTCTACCTAAGCTAAGTGAATTGCATGGTATCAGATATACCCTTATGCTTTTCAAATAAATTTGGCATCATATATGTCACAAGTATAAGTTGAGCTATAAGTATTTTTTGGGAGTAGTATTGAGCACCGAGTTGGATTGGATGGGCGTACCCCTTGTATATCCCAGAACTACGTACCACCATAGATTCTTTAAGTCCCCTCTGTGGGCACCAGACACCATGATCACACTAGTTATGCCTTTATACCCTCGTAAGGTATATTGGGTCCTTTTGATGTGGAAATTACATCGAATTCCATGTAGCTCACATGGTCTATGTCGGTTAGAGAACCTCCCACAAAAATAGTTTCAAGTTTTTAAGTGCATTGACTCTTTGATTTCAGATTTCAGGCTTTCTACTATTATTATGATTCTAAAGGGTTTTCAGCTTATGATATTGCATCGATCATTTTATTACAGATTTTACTATCAGTATACGACTTCAGTTTTAGTTATGCTTTAAGCATGTTTTACCATGACATATACATGATATCAGTTTTAAGCATGCTTTCAAGTATACTTTATCATTTCATATGCATATCTCATATATTGAGTACATTCCATAGTACTGACTGCATACCTCGTTGTGTTGCATCCTATCATGATGTAGATTCAATAGCTTGCCCCCAGATTCCAGGCTAGTAGATCAGCAACACATCCAGCCAGCTTGATGAGTGCCCCTCATTCGAGGACTTGGAGTTTAGCTTCATTTTAGACTATTAGTTCTTTCATTCATTTTTCTATATTTAGAGTTAGCTGGGGGCTTTTCCCAGAAGCTCGTCAGTAGTAGAGGCTTTCAGACATAGAATCATATATTCAGCTTAATTCAGATTATCATTTTAGTCTTATTTTTATATAACAGATCAAGCTGCTAATTACTTTAGTTAAGCTTCCGTTCTTATGTTTGTTTCAGTTTTAAGTCAAGATAATGCCAGAGGGTTATCTTGAGATCACTTGTGATCTTGGGTCCAATGTTACGTCCAGGGGGTAGGCTCGGGGCATGACAGACTTGGTATCAGAGCATCAGGTTCAAGAGTCCTAGGGTGTTCGAAAGCCGCATCAAGTAGAGTCTCTTTCATGTGTGTGAAGCGCGCCACACTTATGAGAGAGAATCTATGAGATGTTTTAGGAAAAACTTCACTTCTTTTATGTTCACTATCGTACGATAGAGTCTAACTCTATTTATCCTTCTAATATGTTCCTTACGCATTTCAGATAATGACTCAAAGAAACCCTAAGAGAAATGTTAATCCTCCTATTCCAGACCATGAGGTTACAAATGCGCAGTTTCATGAAGACATATGTATGTTGGCTCAAGCCATGACATCTCAGTTGAATGAGAAAGAGAAACAGAAGAGGAAAAAGAGGAAGAACAAGAAAACCAGAACATGGAACCATGACTCTAGTCGGCAGAAAACTGGTAGTAGGAACCATTCATCTTTTCAGCAGAAGTCATCCGGACCAACCCCATCCCCAGTTAGCATACCTGCACTCGATTCTCAGTCTTGTCATGATAAGGCTCCGAAGACCTTCAGGTACCCTTGTTGTAGTAGTTGTGGTAAGTTTCATCTATGTGAGTGCCTTGCTGGAAAAGATGATTATTTTAGGTGTGGCCAGTTAGGCCATAGGATCAAGGATTGCCCCTTATCTAAGCGGAGCAACAGTGGTGTTCAACTCTAAAACCAATTTCGTTCATTGCCTAGCCAGCCGGGTCCGAGTATTCCTCCAGAAGCTGAATCAGGTATGTTACTATATTTCTTCCTTTATGCATCCATAGTCCCCAGGCCCCTATTCTTGTATGGTTGTGAGTTGTCTTAGCTTAGAAAAATCAGTGATAGAGGAATATAGCATTCACGATGGGTAGTATAAAGAGAGAGTTGTGGGTTGTTAGAACCATGTAAGCTTGACATTGTTGACACCCAATTTTTACCCTCCACATTACGAATTAATCTTTAGCCTTTTTAAATTTTAAACAATTTTTAAAATAATTAATTTTGTAAAAAGGGGATAAAATGTTTTCAAATCAGCTTTATAGTAGTTCTGAGTAACAATTTATATCTTTCATATTTAATTATGTGGAATTTATATAAGTTTACTTAAAGAACTATTTTAAAGTTTAATTTCATAAAAAAATCCTTTTAAAAGATTAAACGTTTGATTTTCCTCTAAATTAATTTAAATGAGAGATTAATTGAACAAATTAATTTTGTAATTGTTAAAAGAGGTAATTATGTGCTAAATACAATAAGCATTTTGAATTGTTTAAACTCATTAAAGCAATTTTAGGGGGTAACTCTAGATGCATGAGATTTAGTCGAGATATGCTTGAACATGGTTCAAGAAGGTAGTCAGACTCAGACTTATATCTACAGGTACGCTGGTAAAAAAATTAGTTACAAATGGTAAGTGTGTTGTTCAGAGAAGCTAGTGTAGTTAAAAAGGTGTTCTTAAGCTTTAAAGTTAACAGTTGTGTTGCTTAGGCGAGAATAGTCTTGTTCTTACTCCCTACCCAGGGTGCTCATATCATATCAGTTCATACCTACTGGTAATCATTTCTAAGTCCAGAAGACCTTATGTTCATCTAAGTCTTTGGTAGTAAGTTCAATTTAGAAAAGGATAGTTTTCTCGTATAGCTACTCCTCTCAGTTTGATGTTTCATTCAGTTAACCATGATCCCTAAGAATGTGTTCGTTCTCTTCAAGTTTCAGCCGAGTCCTTACTCTTAATCCAGACCAGTTATCATGTTATATATTCAGTTTCATGCCCCATCTGTTATACTTATGCTCTCAGAATGCATACATGTTCCATGAATCCATCTCAGTTTATATTTCAGTCAAAAATCTGTTACCATGAAATACTTCAGCTATTATAAATCTGTTGATAGGATTGCAATGCTTTCCCCCTCCAATCTCAACTTAATAGTCTTCATTCGGGGACGAATGATCCCAAGGGGGAGATATTGTAACACCTCAGAAATTCTAAGCCAAGATCCTATCCGTTCTTCATTTGTCTTTAGACCCGAACTAGATGAATTTTCAATGGATCTAAGTATTAAGATAAATTCCTAAGTTTTGAAGGAGTATTAAATGTGAATTGAAGTCACAAAGGATCCCTAGCTCAAAGTTAAGTTGAAGTATGAATCATTTGACATCAGATATGTCTCTATGTTTTACAAAAGGTTTGGCATCTAGATATGTCTACCTAAGCTAAGTGAATTGCATGGTATCAGATATACCCTTATGCTTTTAAAACAGATTTGGCATCTGATATGTCACAAGTATAAGTTAAGCTATAAGTATGTTTTGGGAGTAGTATTGAGCATCGAGTTGGATTGGGTGAGCGTACCCCTTGTATATCCCAGAACGACATGCCACCGTGGATTCTTTAAGTCCCTTATGTGGGCATCAGACACCGTGATCACACTAATTATGCCTTTATACCTTGTAAGGTATATTGGGTCCTTTTGATGAAGCAGATACATCGGATTTCATGTAGCTCACATGCTCTATGTGGGTTAGAGAACCTCCTACAAAAACAGTTTCAAGTTTTTAAGTGCATTGACTGTTTGCTTTTAGATTTCAGACTTTCTACTATTATTATGATTCTAAAGGTGTTTTCAGCTTATGATATTGCATTGAGTCATTTTATTACATATTTTACTATCATTATACGACTTCAGTTTTAGGTATGCTTTAAGCATGTTTTACCACGACATATACATGATATCAGTTTTAAGCATGCTTTCAAGTATACTTTATCATGTCATATGCATATCCCACATACTCAGTACATTCCATAGTATAGACCGCATACTTCTTTGTGTTGCATCCTATCATGATGTAGATTTAGTAGCTCGCCCCCAGATTCGAGGCTATTAGATCAGCAGCACATCCAGCCAGCTTGAAAAGTCCCCCTCATTCGAGGACTTGGAGTTTAGCTTCATTTTAGACTATTAGTTCTTTCATTCAGTTTTCAGTATTTAGAGTTAGCTGGGGGCTTGTCCCAGCAGCTCATCAGTAGTAGAGGCTTTCAAACATAGAATAAGATATTCAGCTTAATTCAGATTGTCATTTTAGTCTTATTTTTATATAACAGATCAAGTTGCTCATCAGCTCAATTTTAAGTCATGCTAATGTCAGAGGGTTATCTTGAGATCACTTGTGATCTTGAGTCCCGTGTTACATCCAGGGGGTAGGCTCGGGGTGTGACAGGGTCAATCTAGCCCGATTGACTATCTTAATGCAACTGCAGTGTGATGTATTAATAGAGATAGAAATAACTCAATTCTAGCAGTAGCATGCATGTAAATAGAAAGTTATCATTGTAAACAATAATTGATAGATAACAAACCCTAAGCATAATTTTCATCTAATTTGAGTACTGCATTGGGCTCTTTAATTAGGAGCTGATGTGACCTGCAACAGTATTTTCTGAAGAAACAGAAAAGCAGTCAATAATATTTACACAATCGAACCCTTATTAACAAGGTGAAAGTTCATATAGTCAAATATCAACTGAGCTACTAATTGCAAACTATCAAGGCGATGAATAAGCCTATGGTTCAATAGTTGAGCGAGATTGAAGACATGGTTCAAGGCAAGTTCAGTTATAGCTGCAAACAATTTGATGATAATAAAGATTGTTGTCTAGATATTACATGTGGAGAAAAAGTTTCAAGTTTCAACTATATTTTTAAAATTTCTATTGATGCATCTTTGAAAATAAAATTGATTTTCAACAAATAAAGAGGTCCAAAGGAAGTAATAGATTTTCAAAAAGAGAGAGAAAGAGGGGTTGGGGTGCAATTATTCCTGCATCATTACTTCCCAAATGAAGAAATAAGAAAAAGCAGAGCCAATGACAGAAAATAAAATTCTAATATGAAAAAAAATAAAAAAAGAAGTTAATTGGTTGAAAAAAATTGGGATAACAACTGAAGTATATAATAACAGAGTGTCTGCAATTGCAGTGTAGTGTATTAATAAAGATAATCTTGACAAAAAATAATTACACTACTTTAGCTACTACATGCATGTAAATGGAAAATAATCATTTTAATTAATATTAAATGATAGTCAACAAACCATAAATATAATTTTCGTTTAAAGAATCTAGACCTTTATGGCCCAAATCCTTTTCAATTGTCCTTTTCCTAAAATTAATTGGACCTGAGCTAAAAGGGATAGAAACTAAACTATATATTAAAATAGTCTATGCAACTTAAGGGTGTCTAGTGGATCGGGCTAATCCGGGCCAGATCGATAAAAATTGAACTGGCCGAATTTGAGGTCGAGTTTATTATAGGGTTTGCCTTATTCGAGTTCAACCGGTGTGGTCTCAAAAAGATTCTAAGTGACTCGTTTGATTTCGGATTATATCAGGCTAGGCCGGGCTGAATTACATTAAAAGATATTTAAAAAATTATTTTTTAAAAAATCATTAATAAAATATTAATTATTTATTTTTATTTTTATTCATTATCTAAAAAGCTGAGCCGGGATGGATTAGGCCAGATCGATTAACTGGTATCGTTAATGACGTGAAATTATCAGGTTTGATCAATTTTGAGTTACGAATTTAAAAATTAAATCAGTCAATTTTGATTATAGTAGGCGATCCAGACTAATCCAACCCTTTAACTGAGGGTCGAGTTGAGCTGAATTTTTACTGGATCGGGCTGGTCTGATTTGGGATAAAGACAAAATTAACACTTCGGATGAAATTATTTACAATGAATAGCCAAGAAATTTAAATACCAATTTGTAGCCTTTTGGCTTAAGACTGCTACTTTGTTGCTTTTTCCTCTTTAAATTCGCTGTTTTTTCTTTCCTTTTTTTTTCTTTTTTTCAAAAACTTTTGATACAACTAATTAAAAAGTTTCTCTTTTATTTATTTATTTTTAAAAAGGCTTCTCTTTTGTTTTCCTAAAAAAATAGCTCTATTAATATTTTTTAAAAACTGCTCTTTTATTTATTTTTTAAAAAAAGGACTGCTCTTTTGTTTTTCCAAAAAAACAGCTATATTATTTATTTTTAAAAAAAAACTGCTCTCTTTTTTAAAGGAAAAACTGCTCTTTTATATTTTAAACATTAAATATGATTTTGGATTTTTTTTTACTCAATAGGGTGGATATCTATACAAATCATATACAGATACACATTTTATACAATAATTATACAGTTTCTATACACATTTTATACAATAATTATATAATTTTTATACACATCCTATACAGTTTAATTTCTATATAAATCTGATACAGTTTTTATACGCATCCTATACAATTTAATTTCTATACAATTGTATTTAATTGTTAAAAAAAATAATGATAAAATTTTTATACATGTCTTGTAAAATATACATATTTTATACGATAAATATACTATTTTTATATAATTGCATTTAATTACTTAAAAATATCAAATTTTTTAGCCAAAAAAATGTAGCAAAAAAAAATCATAGAATATTTAAAAAGTGGGCCAAAATGGTCCACATGTATCAAATTTGGAAATGGCTATTTGTAGGAATTAAAATGATCAAGTGGTCATTTTATGGGTCCAGTTAAAAAAGACTATTTTAAATGGTATTTGTTTGTCAAAATGGATAGCGCATGTCCTTTTCCCGTCTGATACGGGTCATTCTGGCCCGATTGACTATCTTAATACAACTGCAGTGTGATGTATTAATAGAGGTAGAAATAACTCAATTCTAGCAGTAGCATGCATGTAAATGAAAAGTAATCATTGCAAACAATAAATGGTAGAGAACAAACCCTAAACATAATTTTTGTCTAATTTGAGTACTACATTGGGCTCTTTAATTAGGAGTTGATGTGACCTGCCGCAGTGTTTTCTGAAGAAACAGAAAATCAATCAATAATATTTACACGATCAAACCCTTATTAACAAGGTGAAAGTTCATATAGTCAAATATCAATTGAGCTATTAATCGCAAATTATCAAGGCAATAAATGAGCCTATGGTTCAATAGTTGAGCGAGATTGAAGACATAATTCAAGGCGAGTTCAGTTATAGCTGCAAGCAATTTGATGATAATAAAGATTGTTGTCTAGATACTACATGTGGAGAAGAAGTTTCAAGTTTCAACTATATTTTTAAAATTCCTATTGCTGCATCTTTGAAAATAAAACCAAAATATTTTTAAATTATTTTTAACCAAAAAAATTTAAAAATTATTTTTAGCATGGCAAGCAGCAGTGATAAAGATTATGTGAAGAAAAAAGATCATGCATGTGAAGAAGGCGGATCAAGTTTTGTCAAGAAAATCCAGTCAAAAAGGGGAGGTGTGAGGAGGAGAGGCACGGATGCTCCAGTGCGGAGGTGTGAGAGGTTGGCTATGGATGGTTACAGGAGAGGACGAGGTAGACCGAAAAAGTATTGGGGAGAGGTGATTCGACAGGACATGGCGTAGTTGCAGCTTACCGAGGACATGACCCTAGATAGGAAGGTGTGGAGGACGCGGATTAGGGTAGAAGAGTAGTAGGTAGAAGTGTGTGTAGGCTAGTAGGTAGGAGTGTTTTTCCTTATTGTCCCGACTAGTAATCGTAGTGTTACGCTTATAGTTTCTTGTTCTTGGATTCCTCGTGGTAGTATTTTGTGGCAGTGCTCTGTTTCTGTCTGTTGTTTGTTACTACATATTACTTTCTATCGTCTCTTGTAGTTTTATCTTGTACTTTTATTTGTATTTTTATCCTGTATTATTGTTACGTCATTTTTAGCCTATTTTTAGACTGTTTTGTCTTGAGCCGGGGGTCTATCGAAAACAGCCTATCTACCTCACCTCTGAGGTAGTGGTATGGACTGCGTACACTCTACCCTCCCCAGACCCCACGCTGTGGGAATACACTGGGTATGTTGTTGTTGTTGTTGTACTTTTCTTGGAAGAAAAGTAAAAGTATTACCATAATTATTTTTACTTTTTCTGAAAGGAAAATATAATTTTTTCCATATTTGATTATTCCTTGTTTAGGAGGAAAAGTTTCAACTTCTTTAAATTAAAGATCTCTCTTCTCATTCCCAAACACAATATCATCCACAATGTAGTCGTTTAAAAAGTTTTGTTTAGGGAAAAAAATTCTCTCAAGAGTAGCATGCATGTAAATGGAAAGTTATCATTGCAAACAATAAATAATAATGAACAAACCCTAAACATACTTTTCGTCTAATTTGAGTATTGCATTGGGCTCTTTCATTAAGAGTTGATGTGACCTGCAGCAGTGTTTCTGAAGAAACAGAAAAGCAACCGATAATATTTATTTTAAGTTTGGTGTACTAATATAATAGGAGTATTACATGATTTCAATTTCCAAAAACAACTCAAGCTTACATTGCAGTGACACAATTTAATGAATATTGCACGTCGTGACATAATAGAAAGACACTTACTCTATTTATTCTGCTTTATATTGACACAATACACAATTACAATTTGAAAAGTCAAAAGAACTCCTTTTAAACTATTTTACATATAATTTTTTATTTATTACTCAATAATTTATAATGTATTTTTAAAATATATAAATTTTATTTTTAAAAGAATTAAAAATCATGATTCATATAAAAATTGAATAGTTGAATTCTCGTATTCCAAATTATCTTTTGATGGAATGGAGAGAGTACAAGTTAAGGAGAACAAATGTCACTGCCAGTTTCTGTATTAATCTTGAGACTAAATCCGGGCCACTTAGAATGTTAAATTATAGTTATCTAAATGTAACACGAAATAATTTGACAGCTTATCCGTTAAACACCCACCCCAAATTATTAACTAATAATTAATCATCCTCATGTATCTATATATTTATGTACTAATCTCTATTTCGGTTAACCAAACACCAGACATAAGTTCTCATTGACTTTTCAATGCTTTCCACGTTTATATATTTCACTTTAGTATACTCTCATTCCTAATTAACCGTTAAAACAAGTGATATATTTGTTATATATTTTTCGTGAGAATTTTTTATGGCTGTACAAATATTATAATTTATTTAAAATTATAAAATTCAAAAATTTTAACACTACACAAATATTATGATATAACTAACATTGATATATTTAAAAATTTCGTGTTAAGTCAAAGTAAAGTTTCATAAAGGGAGTATTTGGAATGGCGGAGTAAGAACTTTCACTTATGGGGATTAAAATATAAAAAATCAAATACAAGAAGAAGTCGAAGAGAGTTCAACATTTACCATTTATATACACGAATACTTAACCATGTATAAACAATGTAATTTTTCATCAAATAAGATTCGGATGAAACTACCTGGCTCTGCCTGAGCATCTGATTACAAGGGCTTGGCGCTGAAAGGATGCTAATACTCCAAAACATGATTTTATCCATACTTAGTGAAAGATACATCATTCATGTCATGACCTAATTCCTCAGGTCATGATGGCACCTACAACCGCCCAGTAGGCGAATCAATTCTCGTAGCCCGGAACGGTTATAATGGGCTACTACCTAACCAATACGCACAATGAACGGAAATAAGCAGAAGCAGAATATAAAGATACGACAATGGGGAAGCAACAACCCGAAATATATACAAATGATATTACACCAATCCCAAGACTTTGTATCGATAGTACAGAAGCTTCTACTAGAGTACAAGTGATAGAAGTGACAAAATGATAAGTACAACTGTCTTCGAATATACAAGAGTAACAGTACATCAGATGAGATGTAGTCAAGCCCCGGTCGTCAAACGCTCACCCTAGTCTCGAAGATCCAAATGTTGCACGAGTCTCCAATGCGATCAACGGTGAAATCTCACACTAATATATGTACAAAAAAGTACAGAAGTGTAGTATGAGTACCAACTACTAAGCAACGGGTACCCAGTAGGTATCATCGGCTGACTGAGCACAAATAAAATATAAAAGCCATAATAAGTAGAGTACAACGAAACAGTCACAGAAAACTAGGAGGAAGCACAGGGAACTAGCACAAGAGTAATCAACTAAGGGTTACAAGTAAAACATGTTAGCACAGAAGATATACATACACAGAGGCACAGGTGGAAAAAAACGAAGAAAGGACGCACCTGGGATCCTTGCAACAACAGTATATATAAAGAGAATTTAAAGAGATGGGCAGTATATCGGTAACCTCAAAATAACGAGAAAGAAGGAAAGTAAACCAACAATCGAACTAGAAATCTCATACTAACAGAACAAGCCTAAGATATCAAATACCAAGACAAAATAGCCATAAACAACTCATAAGTCAAGCCTAAGATGGAATAACTAACCCAAAAGTATTCAAAACTACTACTCAAGCCAGGATAAAAAAGGAATCAAGAACCCCCAATCGCTCAGAAAGTCCATACTAGTTCTATAAAATGACATGAGTAATATAATCTACCTATAGTCCCAACGGACGCCCATACAACCGAGGAACGCAATCAAGTGAAAATAAACCCTCCGGCCACCCATACAACCGGAGCGTACACTGAACACACAGCAAACAAGGGTGGAATCGGCGTGCCAAATGCATGATAATTATATGATGTGAAAGTAATCGGTATATTCCCCCTGGGTACCTCAAGGGCCCATATAGAGGCAGGACCTATGGAAGGACTCTACTCGTGTACCTCTCCTACGTCGTACACCCCTCATCTGGCACACGCAGCCCAAGGTCCTAGGTCCTAGATTGATAGGGTCCATGGAGATCTACTCGTCGACCCCATACATCGCCCAGCGATCTCAAATAGTAGCTCAAAACTCGAAACCTCGTAGTATATGCCCGGGATCGAACCTAGTCTAAACAGTGGGAAAAATCCCATTAACCCTCTCAAAGGGTGCCCGAAGGATACTCGGGTCTAAATCAGTAGTAAAAGTCTTAATAATCCTATCAAAGGGTGCCCAGAGCGTGTCCGAGTCTAAATCAGTAAGAAATCAAGTCTTGAGCTCTGCCCAGCCGAGCCTAGTATTAGTAGAAAATCAAGTCTAGTGCTCTGCCCAGCCGAGCCTAGTATCAGTAGGAAAACCCAGTGTGAAATCATCCAAAATCCCATTTTATTATCAAGTATACAAAAAGGGGACCCCGGGGTCATGCTAGTTTAGGAAAAACCGTCTATAGTGGGCTCGCAGTTAAAAACAAAGTAAAACAAGCAGGGAAAAACCTTTTTCATGGATGATATGCTCGCACACAAATATAAATTAGCCCAATGGATCACAAACATTCCTACTGGCCCTGCACAGGCTCAACAGCATTATCTCACAAGGAAAAGGAGCAACTGCTTCAGAGAATATACACATTGAAACTTATGACCCTCCATCCAGTATAGATAAGAGATACCTTCATGTAGCTATACCAAAGATAAGTTGGACTGAGATTTATGGATGTCAAAGGCTTAACAATCGGTGACTCCTCAGATCTGATTTTCGTAACACCGTTCATCTTTTCAGTGACTCCTCAGATCTGACTTGCGTAGTTCCATGCGTCTTTCTGGTTACTCCTCAGATCTGATTTACGTAGTTTCGATTTTTGTCAGTGTTGTGCGGAAACCACCACCAAGAGGTCCAGTGTCTCCCTGCGACCAAACCCCAACCAGTGTCGCCGCGAATTGATAAGGAGGACGTCACCTCCGGCGAGATCTGACCATGCGCCGGCACGTGATCATGTTTCGCCCAGTTTTTCGGCGACTTTCTTGTTTAAGATCTACTCGTCTCTTGATTTCAAGACGACCCATAAATTTTATACCAGTTTCCGGCAATTTTCCAGCGACACAGACTTTTAGGCGACGTTTACTATTTTACCGACCACTTTTTCAGTATGTTCCTTTTCAACTGAGGTGGTCCAAACGTCCCGAGCAGTCCTTACCAATTTTCTATGTGGAGGTAGACTTCTCAAGGGTTATGATAGCTTCATAATTGTTGTTGTATGAACTTGATTTGATTTGTTATGATATTTATTGTTGTGCTATGGCTCGTGTAGTTACTTTCTCTTGCTCTTAATTATTTGTTTGCTTGATCAACATTCGAATACTATCTATGGTGCGTGGATTGAACTAGAAATAGGGAATTTACGTATGCAATAAGGGAAGGTAGAGCTTGGTCTTAGAACTCTTAAGGAGGGAACGATTCGCTAACGTGGATAGAAATATACTCGTTAACCTTGCTTAGTTGATACGGAAGATTAATCACATGCACTTCACTATCGACCGACGACCATAGAAATATAGGCGTTAGGAATAGTCGAGTAGGCGTAGAGGCAGTTTGAAAAGATGCTTAACATCGTGAATATTAACCCGCAACTAGTAACCCGATAAATAATCAAAATCACCTCAAGTGATTACTCAACATGATTGATAGCAAATCCATAACCCTAGATCGATTTCATCTTATTGATTACGTAAGAATCCGTTCTTCGTTTGGTCAATTGTTCATTAGTTAGCTTATCTTTATCCTTAGTTTAGTTAATCCATAAATATATCATTAGGTTCGCTTGAATACATAATTAGCATTAGTTTAATTTAGTAAATAGTTAATCGACAAGTCTCTGTGGGTACGATATCTGGACTTACAATCCTATATTACTTATACGATCACGTACACTTGCGTGTGCGTTGGATGCAACACCTAGTAAGTCAAGGAGGCCTTGTACTAATCCCAACAGATATAAGAGTTCAGCTGACAAGTTGAACTATTGCACAGTGACTCGACCTAATATTGTGCTTCCAGTGAGTATTGGAAGTCAGTTCCTAGATTCTTTGCATGATACTCATTAGGATACAATATGTATCCGTCCGTACATAAAATATGCTCCTAGGAAAGGATTAGTCTATGAAGAAAAAGGATATGAAAATTTTTTACCAGATATACACATGTAGAGTCACCTTTGATGAATGCATTACATTCGACCACTACATTCTAGTTGGAGGCAATATTGTGTTTTTAAAGAGTAACAAACAAAATGTAATTGCAAAATCTAGTCAATGCAGGATATCGTATTAAGGCAGAGCAACTTGTAAATTATGGAAATAAACTTTTGAGATTAATCCGATGAAAAATGTGTCCAATAATCCAGTGGAACTTCATACTGAATCGAGTTTAGTATTTCATAAGAGGACCAAAGAACATTAAAACTGACCAAAAAAATATGCTACACAGACATTGTAATGAAGCTTGTAAAGTCAAACAATCAGCTTGAGAACGAATTCACAAGATCCCCACAAGTTCACAAACTAATTACCTATGTAGCAAGCTTGTTACATACGACATGTATGCACCACTTTAGGTGAGGGTATTAGATAGTTAAATACAAATAATTACATATTAGTACAATATAATATTGTATATGAAAGTGACACACATCGAACAAATGTAAGTGTGCACATCATAAAGAGCACCAATAAAATCCCCAAGATTTTGGTCTAATTGAAAAAGTGCAGCTCATAATGTGTGGGTTAGACGTATGTCATCGGTTCAAACATTGTCACAAACAAAAGCCCAAGTGAAGAAGGGTAGAAGGGCGGGCTCATCATTATCCATTGAGTTTCAAATTGTGCATTGTGGGCCCTCGAGGATTCTCAATTATCAAAAAGAGAACCCATAAGAAAATTCAGGTGTAAAGCATGTCTCATGCATTCTCGCAAATTTCTCTTCTCTTTTCTCTTCTTTTCTTGATAACCGAGAAATCCCTGAGGGCCAACTGGCGCATGGTCTGAACTCCGCGGATAATGGATCCGCCTCTACCATTCTCCACTTAAATACCACACTTTTTGTCTACAACAAAGTTTGAACTCATCATGTGTGTCTAATCGACACAATCACGAGTTGCGCTCTTACCACTAGACCAAAGCACTGGGAATTTACAAATTTCTTTTTTGCTAACCAAAAATTATCCCATGGGTTAGATAAATGCTATAGATTTTTTTTTATTCCAGATGCTTTATCCTCTTTCTTCTCTACAGTTCAGATATCTGGGATAAGGAAACTATGAAGGAATATCAACTACATATAAAAGCATGATTGTGTTGCTCATACATACCACGTGAAATCAATTGGTAAGCCAGTCCCTTCCACCAATTTGCAGATAACTCTTTCCCAAGACCATGAAATGGAAGCTTGTCAAACCGAGCATCAACAACTTTCTTGGACTGTCATTCAGAAGGGGTTAGTACAAAGAGCTTGGGTGTTTTAGGCACTCAACTATGGATGAACCAATAATTCTACAGACAACTGTTAAACTTTCAACGATATGTAATAAGAATTTATATTAATGAACAATGTTGACTAAAGTTCAGTACCTGACCCTTAATAAAGGGGTACCGAGCTTCCCTACACACCTTAAACAAGAAATCCAACTCATCTTAATTTAGCCTATACAGATATCACCTGGAAACATTTACACTAAGGGTGTGTTTGGTATGAAGGAAAATGTTTTCCTAGAAAATGTTTTTATGGAAAACAAGTTGGTTTCTTACTTATTTTCTCATGTTTGGTTGGTTAGCGGAAAACATTCCCCGAAAATATTTTTTAGTGTTTGGTTGATGAGTGAAAAAATATTTTATAGTGTTTGGCCAGAGAGTAGAAAATATATTTTAGGGGATAGGTTGGGGGTGGGGTGGGGATGGGTAGGGTAGTGGGTGGAGGTGGAGGGATTGGGTTGTGGGTTAGGTGGATGGGAGTGGGTACAAAAAAAATTAATTTTTTTTTAAGAAAGAATTGGGTGGTTGGGGGTGGTAAAAAAAAAATTAAAAAAAATTGAGGGTGGGTGGGGTGGAGGTTGGGGGTAGGGGTGGGTGACGAGGGGTGGGGTTGGGTAGAAAAAAAAATCAAAGATTGTGTGGGGGTAGGCGGTGGGTTGGAGGGGTGGGGGTGGAGGGGGGTTTAGTGTGGGGTTTGGGGTGGTTGTGAGGGTGGGGAGGAGACAATGCAACTTGTTTTACCTACTTTCATTAGAGAAGTCATTTTCCTTATTTTCAAGGAGCCTGCTTTCCTAAAGAAAATATTTTCAAAAACTTTTGACCAACCAAACATGAGAAAATAGGAAAACATTTTCCTCCATACCAAACACACCCTAAAAGGAAAATTACTTTTTTTGTGAGTTTGTATTATTTGAAATTAGAAGCTTCAAAAACTTGGAAGTACATCTCCACATAAAGATAATGATATTGCATCCCATTTTGTCCGGCCTACTTTCCATTTTAACTGTGTCAACTCTAAAAAGCTGGACCCCTTTTGTTTAACTACTTTGTTTGGCAGGTGGGGAAATACAGTTCAAGGATGCAAGCTATAATCTCTACCAGGGGGCTCTCAAATTAATTCTCCTGTTTACAAGAATTTAAATCAACGTTGTTAATACTTGATTATATTATATGTCACTGATTTGGCATCATTATTCTTTTTTAATTGAAAAATCATTATTCTGTTTCTTCCAAATGTTTTTTTTTAATCTTAACTTCACAAACGCCAATACAATTACAAACTTTTTTGACATCATAACCAAATATAAGATTCGTCAATGTTTTCCACTCAAAAATAGGTCTTACAAGTGGGAAGACAGAGTATTCAAGAATTCAGCTCCTAGTTAAACATTAATTCGAACATATTCTCTATTTAAAGATTTCAATGAGAGCTTACTCGAGATCCGCGAAGAATGCCTATGGGTAGATTCAAGCCCCAACGGCCTCCACATGACTGAATACAAGCCATAAGAAGAAATGCTTCTCTGGACAAGTCCTTTTCCTTCATTGAGCTGGTGCAAATATCACAGTTTCCTGGAAATAATATTCAGATTCATTTCACTCTCTTTAAGTAATTGTTCGTACCTCATACCCAAGTGTAGAAACCCAAAAAGTTTTCAACTGGTATATTCTAAAAGTCCATAGCATTACCCACCAGAACATTTCTAAACACATATCTATTGTATCATTCAGTTCTTGTTCTTCTTTAAAGTGTGTCGGGGATTATTCAATGTTGTAAACACAAACACTAATTTCATGCAACAATGCTCTGACCCTCGAAAATCTGAATTCAGACAAGTAAAATCTGTTTCCTAGATGCTTTGCAGTCTAAGGTGACACAAACATTGAACTCTTTTATAAGATCCCAATTACATAAATAATACATCCTCCTTTTTTGCTGAGGTAATAAATTTTATTAATCTCAAGGCAAAACATGCTCGTATACAACAAGTATATCAAAAAGAAGAAAACCTATGAAAAGGGATGGTTTTCTACAAAAAAAGAAATGACACCCAATCTTCTATATATAAAGTCTTATCGCTGCACCAAAAAGAAATAAGGAATATGATACTACTTCCTAACAAAACAAAGTTCATCTTTATACCCTCAAAAGTTCTCCTATTTCGTTCCCTCCACACTACCCACATAAGAACTAGTGCCACAAATTTCCATGCCCTACTTTTTCTCCTATAACCAAAGCTCCAAACTGGCTATTACCTCTTTCTCCGTGCCTGGCATCATCCAAAATATACCAACCATATGAGAATTTCCCACCATCCATCATGTAATCTTCAGACTCGTTGGACTTCTCATATCCTTATGGAATGAAACTCTATAGATGTTTGGAAAAATAATGTTGAAAGTGTTAGCCCAACACCACATGTTCCACCAAAAACTAACCCTCCTCCCATCCTCAACATAAAATGACATATTTTGCACTAAACTCTTCCCATCCCTTCATAATATTTGTCCACAAACCGCTACCATAAGGCAAAGTGATATTATTTGTCCTCCAACCCCCTTCCAAGACATATTATCCGCTATCACCTCTTTCCAAAAAGAACTTTCCTCGTTCTCAAATTTCCATAACCATTTACCTTATAAGGCTTTATTGAACATTCTTACATCTTTAACCCCAAGAGCACCCCAACACTTGGGAGTTGTGACGGTCTTCCACCTTACTAGGTGACACTTTTTTGCCCTGCCTAACGAATCCCCAAAGAAGGTTTCTTTGAAGTCTTTCCTACTTTCCCAATGCTAGTTGGGGCTTGAAACAAAGACATGAAAAACGTTGAATGTTCGATAAAGTGCTCTTATAAGTACTTCCTTTCCTCCTTTAGACAAATATATTGTTTGTCCTCCTGCAAGCCTCTTCTCAACTCTTTGTAGTACTGGATTCCAAATTGTTTGATCTTTATTTGACACACCGAGTGGCAAGCCAAGATAGTGGGAAGAGCTCCAATCTTACAATTCAACACTTGTGCTAAAACCTTTATTTCCTCCACCTCTTGAACTAGTATGATCTCGCATTTTCTGAGGTTGATTGTTACACCTAACACCACTTGAACCATGTTAGCATGTCGCAAATGTTCCACATGAGTCATCATTACCATAAAAAACCAAAGTGACATCCGCATATAATAGATATGAGATATTCACGTTACTACTTCCCCAACAGCACCAGCGAAACCCCTCAAATATCTACCCACCACAGCTCTATCCATCATCTTACACAGTGCCTCAATAACTAGAATGAGAAGCCTGGGGAGATAAAGGGTCTCCGAGCCTAAGCCATCTCGAATACCAAAAATACACCACGGGTTGCCATTCACAAGAACTGAGAACCTAACGATAGACATTCAGTGTTTGATCCATTTTCTCCATCTAACTCCAAAGGCCATCTCTATCATTATGAAGTCTAAGAACTCCTGGTTTGCGTGATCATAAGCCTTCTCAAAATTCGACTCTCACAAAAATGTTTGATACTCCTTGATTTTTCTCAAATCAACCACTTCATGAGCCACCAAAATTGCATCAAGTATATATTTTCCCTCCAAAAAGCATTCTACGAAGTAGATATGGTCTCATCTAAGACCCTCTTTAGTCTATTGGAAAGCACCTTAAGAGTAATCTTATAGATGTTTCCCACTAGACTAATAGAATTATAGTCTTTGATGCTCGATGTTTTTTCTCTATTTGGAATGATGACAATGAAAATGCGTTGAGACATTTCTCAAATTCGCCACTCCGGAAACTCCTTAATAGCCACTATCACCTCACCTTTAACTATATTCCAACATTGTTGGAAAAAAATAAAGTGAATCAATCCAGCCCTGGAGCTTTGTCACATGCACAACACTCCACTGCCACCATCACCTTCTCTTCCTCAATTATCCTCTCCAACCAATCTCTTTTTTCCTCCACTATCTGATTAAACCCTTTACTTCCCCCACCTCATACCACCCAAATTTAGGCCTCTAATCAGCTTCTTCTTTGAATAAACAGCAATAAAAGTCTACAATGGTTCCTTCTACTTCCTCCTCCCCCACAAACCTTGTTCAAATCTATGAAATTTTTTCTTCTATTTGCAATAGCTACCCTGTGAAAGAAGTTTGTATTTGGATCCCCTTCCTCCAACCACAACAACCTCGACTTCTGTCTCCAGCTAGTTTCTTAGGCTAACTCCAAAAAGTTAGGTCCCTCTTCAAACCCTTTTTCCTATCTCTCCATCTCCTTAACTCCTTCCCCTATTCCACCTCTCTAATTTGCCCACCTCATTCATGATTTCCTTCATTTTCACCTCTACCCTTCCAAACACCTTTTTGTTCCACACCTTTAATTCTTTTTAAGCATCTTCAACTCTTTAGCTAGCCTGAATGACGTATTCCCCACCACTTCGTAGTTGTTCCACCATCCCGCCATTTTTCATTAAAGTTCATGTTCTCAAATCTGATAGGAGTTTTAATGTTTCTTCCTCCTCCTCTATCTAACATAATGGGTGAGTGATTTGATATCAACCTCAGAAGGATAGTTTGGATTACACTTGGAGTCAACTCTTCTCATCAGGTAGACACCAAAAATCTATCGAGCCTCGATCTAGAAGTTGAGTCTCTAGCCTGACCCAAGTGAATCTATAACACTTGTTAAGGTAAGACAATAGTTATAAATAAACTCTGATAACTCCTCCTTTCCCTAGATACCACCTTACACCCCACCCTCTCCTCCGGGAATATGATGGTGTTAAGGTTCCTCCTAGTACCCATGGAATATTCCACTCCTTCAAAACCACCATCTTACCAAAAATCCACCTTGAACCCCTTACATTTGGGCCATTAACTCCCCCAAAACCCCATATACTATATTATTCCCAATATTACCTAAATCTCATCGCTAACATAAACTCATCTTTATTCACCTTCATCCTCTCTTTCTTCCTTTCATCCCAAAGTAACATGACTCCTAAACATTTCCCTGAGCCGATATATAATCATATTTTACCCACATACTCCCCCCCCTCCAAAAAACGCTTCTCACAATACTACCTGAAACCATCTTTATTTTTGTCTCTTGAAAACAAATTAAGTCTGCCTACCATGCTCTAATACCTACCTTGATGATGGCCCTTTAGTATGGTCATTCATTCTTCTCAGATTCTAACTAATGATCTTACTTTTTCTTTTTTTGATAATTGGTCCTATTGTATTCCTCAGCATTAAGGAATGTTGGCCGCCTCCAAAAAATTGTTACAAAAGGGAAATTAGAGTCTAGATTTACAAGGCTCCTAAGAAATCTACAAATTCATCCATTTCCTCTATACAGTTCTCCTTACACCAAAAAAACAGTGTGACTAGGCAGTTTCATTTTACATCATGAATGGACTTGACTTTGTCTTCAAAGCACCTCCCATTTCTTTCCTTCCACACTAACCACCAAATGCATGAGGGTATCATCCTCCACCACTTCTTCTGGCTCTTGCTACCACCTCTTGTGATCCAACAGCTCAACAGGTCAATTGTGTGCTCAGGCATTGTCCATTCCAATTTGGTGAGGGTGAAGAACAGATGCCAAAGTTGAGCAGTAAAATTGCAGTGCAGAAATAAGTGGTTATTTGTTTCCCAGTTTCATTGAATAAGAAACATCTAGGTACTAGTGTCCTTCCCTTCTTTCGGTGAACTTCTTGAGTGAGATATGCCCTTCTGACTACCAACCAAGTGAAACATTTCAGTTTAGAAGGAACCTGAATCTTTCATAGGAATTTCTAGAGCTTTGGGATTTCCCCCTGTATTGAGTTGTTGATTTCCTTCTTGTAGAGTCTATTCACTGTTAGAATGCCATCCTCTGTGTGTTTCCATCTAAGAGAATCTGGATTAGGATTTGTGCCAGTAAAAACCTCTAGCACATTCAACATATTTGCCATCCCATCTACTTCTCAATCATTGAGATGTCTTCTGAATGTTAGGTTCCAACCTTGAGGAGACCAACATTCCTCCACTGTAGCTTCAATATTGTTGCTTAAGAGCATCAAGTCAGGAAAGGATTCCTGGAAAGTGGATTGGCCTATCCAGAAGTCTTTCTAGAAGAGAGGTTTGTGTCCATTTCCTACTCTTATTCTAGTATTTCCCTGCAATTTTGGCCAAGATGATCTGATAGCTCTCCACACTCCAACCCCATAGGTGTTGTTGACCTCATTTGTGACCCAATGGCTTTCTTCGCCATATTTGTGAAAAATGACCTCTTTTTAGAGAAAAGTTTCCTCCTCACTAAACCTCCACAACCACTTCATGAGAAGACACTGGTTATGCAGCTTTAGGTTTCTGATGGCTAAGCCTCCCTGGTTCTTTCTTAGCTGAGTTATTTCCTATTTCACTAAGTTGTATCCTTCATCTTCCATGTTACCTTTTCATAAAAAATCTCTTCTGAGCCTGTTTAACTTCTTAGGTACACTGGAGGGATAGGAAACAAAGACATCACATAGGGGGGGAGGGAGTCCAAAACATAATTGATAAGAGTTACTCTCCCCCCTAGTGACAGGTATTGAGCTTTCCATTGAGATAGTCTTTTCAATGTCTTTTCTATGATGTTGTCCCAAATCTCCACATCTTTGTGTTTGTTACCAAGAGGCATGCCTAGGTAGACAGTAGGGAGATGTCTACCCCACAACCAAGAAAATCAGCCAAAGATTGAATGTTGTTCACCTTTTTAATGGGAAACAAACTGTTTTTCCTCCAGTTTACCTTCAAACCAGACACAACTTCAAAAACAACCAACATCACTCTAATATGTCAGACCTGCTCCTCTATGGCTTCACAAAAAATTAAAGTGTCATCTGCATAGAATAGATGATAGATCTCCAAATCACCCATGCCTTGATTGTTAAGCTTGAAACCCCTACCCCAATTATTTTGGAGAGTTGTTCTAACCATACTGTTGAGGCCTTCCAAAGGGGGTCTTCTTGCTTGAGGCCCCTTTCAAAGGGGAAAAAACCAGCAGGTTCTCCATTTATCAGAATGGAGAACCTAACAGTTTTAATGCAAAAACTTATCCACTTTAGCCATCTATCCCCAAATCTCATTTGCTTGAGGATGTTTAGGAGGTAGTCCCAGTTGACATGATCAAAAGCTTTCTCAATGTCTAATTTGCACATTAGACCAGCCACCTCTCCTCTGGTTCTTGTGTCTACACATTCACTTGCTATCAGAGTTGCATCCATTATTTGTCTCCCCTTGATAAATGTCATTTGGTGTCTGTTAACCAAATTACCTATCACCCTTTTCGGCCTCTCAGCCAATGCTTTGGCCAATATTTTGTAAGCCCTAGAGATCAGGATAATTGGTCTGAAATCTCTTAATTCAATTGCTCCTGCTTTCTTGGGTCATGGAAATACTGTATAGTTCCCATGATATCCCCCTTGTTCAACTCCAAGAAGGTCAAGTAGAAGTTAATTGGAAATCCATCAGGCACAGGGGCCTTACTGGGCCTTGTAAGTAGCACATGACCTGATAGTCTCTAGGATTTCCTCTTCATCAAAGTTTCTTTACAGCCAAATCTGGTCTTCTATGGAGATAACTGTTGCATCTTGGATTACAAATTCAGGTCTCCGGTCCTCAGTCTCTTTGTAAAGATTCTGGTAAAAAGCTTGAGTAGCATTCTTGATATGTTCTGGATCAGTGATGGTGAGACCTCCTACTTGGAGGGAATCTATGGAGTTATATCTCTTGTGGGCATTGGCCATTCTGTGAAAAAATTTAGAGTTTTTATCACCCTATTTCAGCCACTTAAATTCTTGATCTTTGTTTCCAAGCTACTTCCTCCCTCTTGGCAACTTCTTCAAACTCCATAGCTAGATGAGTTTTTTGCATAAGCTCATCATCAGAAAGGGATCTATGCTCTTGAAGAGTTTCCCGGGAGCTGATTTGCAGCAGGATCTCTTCTTTCTTTTATTTCCAGTTCACTCTATGGTTTCTGCTCCATTGTGTCAGGAGCTTGAGCTTGTTTGCCAAAATGTAAGCTGGTCTTCCTGTATTTGGGAAAGAGTTCCACCAATCCTTCACCTTGTCCTTGAACCCCTCAACTTCACGCCACCAATTTTCGAATTTTAAGTAAGATTTTTTGAACTCCCAATCACCACAGGTTAATAGGATTGGATTGTGATCAGAACCCAATCTTGGGAGCAGTGGATAGGTTGTTTGCTCCCTTTCCTCCGTTCAATTCTTGGTTCCCCGTCTTTGTGTTTCACCTCAAAGATAAATTCCTAACTTCCTTGGCACCAACTGATTATTATTGGTTGTCTCTTTTGGCTGCTCTCTCCTCTTGTCCAATTTACCAAACAAGACCTCTGCATGTTTTTCTAAACCATCAAACAGGGCCCCAAACTCCTTACTAAGTCTGATGATGTTTTGTTTTACCCAAGAGGAGGTTTTAATCTCTGCCTCAACGCTACACCCACTGGAATCAGATTGGATGGGGGTGGGGTTCTCCAGAGATATTAACTGGTTTCCAGACATTTCCCCTGTTTTATCCCAAACTGATAGGGCTAAAACTGGGGGTGGTGAAGGATTTTCCTTTTGGGGTAAGGTCGCATAATCATTGGGTAGAAGATTGTCGAGTTCCATGAAAGATTCAGGCTTTTCTTTGTGGTTGAGTTCACTGACGAGAGCATCGACTACGCAACTGTTGGAGGAGGAAGGGGTAACTGTTGAGTCGTTAAATAAGGGTTAACGAATTTGGTAGCCTTGATGGGTTTTGAATATTTCTGAGGTGGGGTTTGGGCTTTGAGAGGCCCAAAAGAAAGCCATTTAATAAGTGGCCCATTCTTATTAAAAATCGCAGTATTTGACTTCTGGGAAATAACACGTGAGCAGCACTTCTTGGAGCTAGTGGGTACCACGTGATTGGGACCCACTTCAGCAACAGCTTGCAAATCAATAACCAGCGGATATTTCCCCTCTTCAAACCTAATTCCTGATTTGTCTCCATCACCTTTTGAGGTTCAAAAAAAACAGACCACACCATTTTCGTACAAAGTACTCGATTGTTGTTTTTCAAGCCCAACCACCTCAGAACGTCAGAACCTTGCCGGAGCTTCTACCCAGATTGGCAAGGATAAAATGAGGTCTCCATCTGAAAATTTCAATTTCCTTGGGGATGTCGTTGAAGGTGCCTTTAAATTTGAGGCGAGCCCATCGAAGATGATTCTTCAGAGAAGTCTCTTCTTCAATTTCAATCCATCCCCCACACTTGTCTCCTAATTCTTTCATGGTGATGGCCGACCAAAGATGAAGAGGAAGGCCAAGAACACGAATCCATGACCAAGAAAATTTGTGTTGTGTTGGATAAGTACCAGTCAGTGGCGACAACCAATCCAACTCCAGAGACTTCCCTTGTTTCTTCCATTTCCCAAGAATTATGTGTTTTGCAACTTCTCTTGAGTGAAACTCGAAAAGGAATTGAGTCCCATTCATGTCATAAACCTGAAAATTAACAATTTTCCAAGTATGTTGGGCCCATTTCCTCACATCTTTTCTAGTTAGGATCTCGTCACATTCAGCGAAGCTTCCCACTAGGCATCTCCTGGTGGGATCTCTTTCACTTTGGCTACCGGAAATAGAAGTTCTCTGATCAGAGGAGGTGGTTTGATCTTGCAAAGTCCACCTGCTTCTTTCAAAAGCTTCCTTGTAGGTGTCTTCTCTCCTTAAAGACTGTTGGACCAGAGTCCCTGTGTTTGGGGGTTTGGGAACGTTCCCTTGCATTAAAGGCTCTCTATTAATGAAGCTTTCAATGCGATTGGCACGACTCAACCAACCCTCACTGGGCTTGTTTTCAGGGATAATGATCACTGCCCTAGAGTGACCATTGACCGAGATAACAGAAAGAAACCTGCCGAACTTATTGAACTTCAGAAAACAAAAAAAAAAGGTGGAAACGTCTGACTTTCCAAGTCTTGAATGACCTCCCCTTAAACTCTGATGCTTCATACATTCTTCTGCATATCCAGCTCAAAGCCTCCCTACTTAGAGTCATCCTCCTCATATATAATCTAGCACTTTCAACCCATTCGAACCACCTCTCAAACAAAGACTTTGTTTCTGAGATATCGTAGGATTTCCCCCTGACCTGAAGTAAGTATGATTGTCCATTAGCTGGAGAAAAGGCTTTGAAAGAGGGGGAGAAGATGGAGGTTCTGGTGGTGGAAGGCCACCGGGAAAGGGTTCCAAAGGCCCGAAGGACCCTTTAGAGAGAAGTCTTGGGATTATCCATCAACATTTATTATATCTTCCCCCTACTCCCCTTTTCCATCTCACTTACCTTTCTTATCTCTTTATTTCTTCTTTCGTACACCATTATTTTGTCTTTCACTTTATGTGTCACCGCCAGCTGCCCTTCCTTACCCATCATGTCAGTACAACCTCCATCTATAATAAGTCTAGACTCTTGTTCAATGTGAAGCAAGAGATCGATGACTTTCTCCTCTATTCCCTCTAAGGAAACCCCCAAATTTTTCTGAGATTAAGATATTTACTTCTGGCCTATCCAGTTAATTTTCTTTCCGCTTTAATGATTGCCAAAGGTTGGGAATTTCCATCCCTACCATTCAAAACTCTTATTCCCTCCTCCCTTCCCAAGGCTAGTACCAATACTAGACGCAGCACTTTTAGGACAACTGAATTTACAAGTTGCCACCCAGTTATGCCATTATTTGTCCCTTGTGGACTGAATAGCACTATCCTTGTTGCAACCACCCCTAGCTCCCTTTCCCTAGAAACTTCTACGCATTCAGGGGCTGAAACAATCATTTAGGGTGACTGTGATCATGACTTACTTGCATTTCTATGTCAACTATATTAAAATATTTCTGACTTGAGGAAGAACTTCTTGGTTTGAAACATAACAGTTCTGAGACACAAAGCCTGAGGCAATTTGAATTTCCCTTCTGACAATCCCTTTCCCTCCTTCCGGTGGTCCTTCTGACCACCAAAATCCTAATCATATCCCCTTCTTTCTTTCTTCTTCCTTTATTCTGTAAGTGGGCGATGCACAACATCATCTACTTCGCAGTTGGTTTCAAATTTTTTGATATAGAAAAGATCTCAGGGACTTCTAGCATATGGTTCGAGTGGACAAAGTAGGAATGCAATCACGAGGACAACTTTCAACAAAAGATCTATGGAGTGGATAATACGGATTTTGAAGGAAAATTCCAAGACATAAGGAAACATAGTTTGCAGATGGAGGAAAACAAATGATTTAACTGAGATCTTCTGTGCTCGAAACAACAATAAGTTTGGAAGATACATCAGCTTGATAAGTGTAAGGGGTAGAAGAGGAGTAGTTCTCATCATCCCAGAACTGACCTTTAACTCAGGGTGGGTAGATATTGCAGAGAAGGTGGCAAGATTTATAAACAGCCACAAGACATGGAACAACTTGGAGGAATGTAGAACTATAGATGATAACGTTCCATATGCTGAGATGGTTAAAAGTTTTAAATGGGAAAACAGAGAAAGAAGGGGAGTTAATCCAGAAGTGGTGATGCAGAAAGAAGGAATCATTAGCATTAAAGACCCTTTATGTAATCATAGTGAAGTGCTAAAGAGGAGTTTGGTGGGGGAATTTAATGCAGATGCTACACTGTCAGAAATTCAGAAATGGACCTTTACCATCTGGAAACAAGCACATGGCTTGAATACCTACGAAATGGGAAATGGATTATTTCTCTTCGAATTCACTTCCAAGCAACTAATGAAACTGGTCATGGAAAGAATTTGGGAATGGAAGAAAATCCCAGTAACTAACATTGTGGGACCCATTAGTTGGTACTATTGAGGAGAGGAATAAATCGGACTCGATCTGGGTTAAGCTAGTAGGTCTACCTCTTCATCCTAGTCACAAAAGATCTTCAAGGCCATTGGAGATTGTTGTGGTGGATGGCTCAAAACAGAGGAGGAAACCACACTCCGGAACCACCTCAAATGGGCGAGAATCAGATGGGTAAAGAGGTGTTATCTGATAAAAATCAGTTGAAAGGGACTAGACACATGTCACGTGAGAAACCACGTGACTTCGCCGAGTCCAGTGGAGTGAAGAGTTAGGCCAATGATGTTGGTCTTCGTCAATTGGGCCTTGAGGATTTTTTGGGCCCTAACCCTAAAGAGCCGGAAGCTACTAAGCCCTCATTCATTAATGATACACGTGATTTCTTTAAAAGGACTTAAAGAAATTAAAACATTAGCTGGAAATTTTATTTCAGCTCTGAAGACCTGGGAGCTTTCCTCGTCCATGGAAAATAAAGAAGTGAAGAAGAACCATCGACAGAGGAAATCTTGCGCATGCAATCGCAATTGAAGGGACGCAAAGGCAAGGATAATGGATCACCTACACAGCTAGAGGAGAAAAACATGTAGACAGACTCCAACCAACCTGCGTCAAGAGAGGCTGAGTTGCAAATACAGCAGATACACCAACCAGAACCAGTGGCCATGCAGAATCCAATAGAACTAGATGCGGCTGAGACAGAGGCGCCTAGTTAGGTGAATTCACATATATTGGAGCTGAGTAACACATATGTTATAGCTTTCGAGGGGTTTGAGAGTATAATTTTGGCTCTTCTCTTGCGAATTGATGAAAGGAAGATGGAAATCGATAAAATGGAACAAGGGGAAAGCACCACAACTCCAAAAGGTAGAGGCATAGGTAAAAATGAATTAAAGAACTTACAATCTAGTCTCAACAAGGAGTAGGGGGAGGTGCCTAAGCTTAACCTTTAAATGAAAGTCAAGATCTTACCATGGAATTAGAGCTGTCAAAATGGGCTTGGCCCGTGAGGCCGACCCAACCCAGCCCTTTAATTAAGTGGGGTTGGGCTAAGTTTTTGCAGCCCATTTAGAAGTGAGGCTTATAAGCCCAGCCTCACTTGGCCCATCAGCCTCAGAGGCCTAACACGTGGCCTCAGAGGCCAGCCCGCTAAGTTAAAAAATAATTAATAATATATTTATTTATCAAATAAAAAATTTAAAATAATTAAACAAGGTAAAACAAAAACTAAAAGAAGTACAAAGTACATTACAAATACACAATAGTAATTACTCATTTAATCAATAGTCATTAGTAATATAATACATTACATCAATATATTATATTATATATGATATATCATATTCATATATACATATTCTTTTCCCTTTGGTCTTCCGACTTCTCTTTGCTCATAAGCAGCAAGAAAAATTAGGGCTTTTAAAAGTCATTTCTCTTTCTTTTGTGTGCAGTTTTTCTTATTTTTCTATCCAGATCTCTGTCTTAGTTCAAATCTTCCTTCAATAAATCTCCGTCCAGTTAAAGTGAAGTTATTAAGCTCTAATTGATGGATTACGTAATTTTTAACACTTTAGAACTTTAGTTTTGTAATTTTGTAACTGGGCAAAACTTTTGTGTATAAAAGATTTGTAAATTTTTAGATTATTATAATTCAGATGTATAGAAGTATGTTGACAATCTTTTTAACTAGCTAGTTATTTTTTGTTCTTCATTTGATTGATATTAATTATTATCACATACACCTGTTGTTAAAATGAAGACTTATAATAGTTGGTGATTTTCTAGTAATTATATATTTTTTTGTTTATCAGGTTACGGGTCACTTTTAATTTTTATTGAAGGGTCAACTTGTCCTAGCCCGCGGCCCGCTTAGGGTTGGGTTGGGTTGCTATTTTAAAGGTTCTTTAGTTAAAAGGGCCAGCCCATCCCAGCCCATTTAACTCTCTGACCCGCTGGGGTTAGGTTGGGTTGGGTTGGGCCAGCCCGTTTTGACAGCTCTACATGGAATGTTAGGGGTCTTAACAATTGGTCTTCAAAAAACCTGGTTAAGACTTGCTTACAAAAGTGGAAGGTCGATGTGATATGTTTACAGGAAACTATGGTGAATAAGGGAGTAGAAGAAGTGGCATTTCTTTTATGGCCATGTAGATGGATGAGGTGTGGGTTTATTGAAGCGGATGATAGCAAAGGGAGTATCCTAATAATGTGGGACAACAGGGTATGGAGGGGCACCAAAGTGGAGGAAGGCAACTTCTCAATCACATTTACATTTAAAGCTTTACAGGACTCCTTCTGCTGGTCCTTTACTGGTGTCTATGCTCCTCATACCAGGAAGGAGAAGCTTGAATGCTGGGAGGAAATAGCTGCTACGAAGGAATTGAGTAAAGGGCCATGGGTAACAGGCGGAGATTTCAATACAGTCAGACATGGTAGAAAGAAGAGGTTGCTCTAGAACTACTAATGTCATGGCTGATTTTTCCACATGGATTAAAGACCTGGAACATCATGACCCTATTTTGTTCGGGGTAAATACACTTGGGTTCAAGGGACTTAATCATCAGAACAATGCAAGGTTAGACAGAATCCTATATTCTATGGGCTGGGAGGAGAGTTTCAAGAACATTAGACAAAGTATTCTGCCCAGAGTAATCTTTCATCATAGTCCTATCATGCTGGAATGTAGAGACCGGGAAAACAGGCAATCTTATTTCAAATTTGAAAATTGGTGGCTCAAGGTGGAGGGTTTTAATGAGCTGGTACAGGAATGGTGGAATGGATTCACGATTGAAAGGTGTCCAGACTATAAATTGTGCACCAAACTGAAATTGTTGAAGCAGAAGTTGAAAGATTGGAGTAGAAGAACATTCTATGAAATGGATAACAGAAAAAACAGTCTTCTAGAAGAGCTGTTTGATTTGGATAGAATCCATGAGGACAGACAACTATCCCAAGATCAGATGATGGTTAGGGCAACAATACTTGTGGAACTTGAAGTACTGGACAAACATGAAGAAGAGAAATGGAGATAAAAATCAAGAGCACTTTGGTTGAGGCAAGGGGATAAGACCACCAGATACTTCCAGAGAATAGCAACAGCACACAGAAGGTACAACACAACTGATAGATTGGTGGTGAAGGGGGAGGAAGTCAAGGAGCCAGAAGAGATCAAAGAAGCTATGATAGATTTATATTCTAATCTATACACATAGCCTGAGCCATGGAGACCTACATTTGACTTAGCAGGTTGCCCTACAGTTTCCATAGAGGAAAACGAATGGCTTCAGAGACCCTTTACAGAAGCAGAGGTCTTGCAAACTATTAAACAGTGTGATGGAGACAAATCTCCTGGCCCTGATGGTTTCACCATGAATCCCTTCAAGGCATGCTGGGATATCTTGAAGGAAGACCTGATGCAGACCATCCACAATTTTCATCAAAGGGGTGTCTTTGAAAAGTCTCTCAATGCCACCTTTATAGCATTGATCCCAAAAAAGCTTGGGGCAGTTGAACTTAAAGATTTCACACCTATAAGTCTGATAGGGAGGGTCAACAAAATCATCTCTGAACTCATATTGAAAGGCTCAAAAACAATTATTGGGAATCTAGTGGATGAACACCAAATGGCATTCTTGAAAGGTAGACAAATTCTTGATGCATCCCTGCTAGCTAATGAGCTGGTAGATTCGAGGGTTAAAAAGAAGAAACCAGGGATCCTATGTAAGTTGGATGTTGAAAAGGCTTATGACCATGTTAATTGGAATTTTTTCCTCAAAATTCTAAAAGACATGGGATTTGGTAGTAGGTGGATCAAATGGATTAGTTTTTGCATTTCAAGTGTGAAGTTCTCCCTCATAATAAATGGCAACACAAAGGGCTTCTTTCAATCTCACAGGGGTCTCAGACAAGAGGACCCAATGTCACCTTTTCTATTCTTGCTAGCCATGGAAGGCCTAAACCACATGTTTAGCATAGCAAATGCAAATAGGTGGGTGAAAGGTTTCAGTGCTCAGACAAGTAGAGGGGAAGATCTGGAAATCTCTCATTTGTTCTATGCAGATGATGCCCCAATTTTTTTGTGAAGTAGAATTAAGTCAAATCAGGCATCTGAGGGCCATTCTAACAATTTATGAAGGAATCTCAGGCCTTCATGTAAATTGGATGAAGAGACACATCTTTCCTAGTAACCAGGTGCAGAATTTGCAAGTTCTAGCTGATACTTTGGGCTGCCAGGTGGACTCCTTACCAACAAAGTACCTGGGGTTGCCACTAGGTGCTAAAAATAAAGAACTAAAGGTGTGGAGTGGAGTGCTCGAAAGGAGCGAGAAGAAATTGTCTAGGTGGAAAAGTTAATACCTCTCACTAGGTGGTAGATTGACTCTTACCAAGTCAGTACTTGACGGACTCCCAGCATACATGATGAGCCTATTTCCTATACCAAAGAGCATTGAAAAAAGAATCAACAGGGTGAGGAGATCCTTTTTATGGCAAGGTAACAAGGAAAAGAGAGGTTATAATCTAGTGAAGTGGGAAGTACTAACCCTCAGCGACCAGCCGGGGGGTCTTAGTCTGAAGAATCTCAGCAAACAGAACAATTCTCTCCTGCAGAAATGGCTTTGGAGATTCTGTTCAGAGGAGGGGGGTCTTTGGAGAAGATTTATAGCAGGGAAGTATGGGTTACTCACTCAATGGACAACTGAGGAGGTTGGGCGCACTTTTGGGTGTAGTGTCTGGAAAACCATAAGAAGATTGTGGCCTCATTTCAACATCTCAATCACTGTTGGTAATGGTTTGAAAACTGACTTTTGGAATGAGGTGTGGATTGGAGAAGACAGTATGAGAAACTCCTTTCCACACTTATATACCTCAAGTCTACAGAGGAATGCCAAGGTTTCCCAAGTTTGAAGTCAACAAGGGTGGGATTTGTTATCTAGAGGAGCACTGAATGACTGGAAATTGGGGAAGTTGCTAACCTGCTGGAAGCATTGAACTCATCCCCAGCTCTATCCATGAGGCCTGACTGCTAATTTTTTTGTTTTTCTCTACTATAAATTTGTACCTATAAATTTGTACCTCTACAGATGAATAAGAATGTACAATTTTGGTACCAAAACTTACACATACCACTGGGGCCTTTGTCCTAAACCTTCCCCTTTGGTTGCATGCCTAGAAGAAAAACGATCTGTCTCCATCACTGTCACTCTCGCCGAAGAAGATCTACCTAAACTTGAGGTCGAACAAACCTTGTTCACGAACTTTGCGTGGTTCTAAATCTTTACTCAATCCATTCCAACCCACGCTTGAGGATTCAAAGTGCGCCCAAATCGCTATTCTAACCACCCAATGCAACAAAAACTTCTGGAAATCGAGATGTTTCTTTCTCACTCTTTTCCCCTGGAAAAGTACCATTGGCCCTAGTATTGAGCTCGTGAGATGATTCTGAGCTAGGAGATAGTCTTTTCATTAAATTTTGTACAGTTACTAGCACCGAAACAAGAGATTTGCATCGGTTGTTCCTGTCTTGAGTGGCCCCTTTGCATTGGTCTATATTCCTCCTCCAAACTGGTCGACTAACCCAAAGGCATATGGTCTTTTCCTCCCCTCCCTTCTCTTTCTAGTCTTAACAAATTTAAACCCCTCGTCATCCAGCATGTCAAATTTAGCCATTTACAGCCACTTCACCATTTTTCTCGATTGGATTGTCCCATGAGCCCTGGTCTTTTTACCTCCTCCCCACTCTCTCTTCTCCTCCCTCGTTCCTTCTCTTACACTCTCCTCCGCCAGAATTTTAGGGTTAAATTCTAGTGTTAACCAAACCCTGAAATTTTAAAATCGCCCCTCTCCACCACCATAGACACTGGAACCCCCCCCCCCCCTTCAATGAAACCTCCACATATATTCCCAACCTTTTTGAACAACTCATAACAGTAATACCACAAGTATGTCGGCATTCCGACAACATTTATGACCACGACATCTTCCTTTCTTTCTGTATTTCACATCTTTTTATCTCCCATCTTTCCAATTAGATAGTTATCCATCCATCTCACTCCCCTACCTAGAACACGCATAACTTCCGCCTCACAAGCAAATTGAAACAAAAATGTGTCATCCCCCATAGCTGATACTTTCAACCCTGATGACTTTCCGAGCCTCCACTGCTCAGTCAGTTACCAGCTCTAATGATCTCATATTCTTCTCAAAAGTCCCAATCAGAAAGGTCCAGAGATACTCTGTCCTTGCCAGTAACTAGGGGTATTCATGGTTCGGTTTGGATTGGTTTTTGATTATAACCAAAACCAAACCAATTTAGTCGCTTTTTAAATTTTTAAAACCAAGCCAAATAAAATAAAAATCATCGGTTTGGTTCTTGTCGGTTTGGTTTAGTTTTTCGATTTATAACTAGCTAATGATAAATTGATAATTGTAAAACAACGGAGACATGAGATAACTATTTTAAATGAACATTAGGAATTTAACAAATTTCTATCTACTATCATAAGATGAATGTATATGAATCTTCTGTTATTTTTCAACACTATTTCGAAGCTTTAGCATGTTTAAGTTGCATAACTGTAGGGGTTACTCCCTTTCACATGTTGAAGCTTTAGCATGTTTAAGTTGCATAATTGTAGAGGTTACTCCATTTCACATGTCTGACATTCACAAAAGCAATATACAACTTTAAATAGAAGGGTCAACCTTTCAAAAATCAAAACGGCAAGCCATTGAAGAGTAGATGGGTGTCTTAGCAAAAACAAAATAAAAAACCGACAATACACCACACCACATATAGACAATTAGACTTGGAGTGACGGGTTTGGGCATTTTTTTTTAAGAAATGGAATTTAAAAGTGTTGTAGTGCGTGTGAAATAAGTAGACTAAAATCAAATTAATGATTAAAAGGTATAAAATATTTATAATTATTTATGAAAAACTAATATCATATATTCAAATAATTATAAAATTTATATATATAATTTATCGGTTTGATTTGGTTATTTTTTGGCTTTTTTTAGTAAAACCAAAATCAAGCCAAATATTGTCGGTCTTTAAAATTTAAAACCGAACCAAACCAAATGTCGATTGTTTAATCGGTTTGGTTTGGTTTTCACCAAACCGTGAACACCCCTACCAGTAATTGATGCCTTGATAGTTTTAACATGGGTTCAAACTCATTGTCCACTCTCCTGCATTCCCCCTCTAAAGACAGTCATCCAATCCAGAGCCTCCTTGTATGAATAAAAGTTTAGTCTTCTTCCGTCTACAGAGAATAGGGGTCTCTCTCTAGCCTTTTTTTTCACTTTTCTCGAACTTTCATGTATAAGACATATGTCACTCTAGATCTTTTGTTGTAACCAATAATAATGGCACTAAAATTAAACCAAACAGAAACATCTTGGAAAGATAAGACAGATATTCCCAGGACAAAAGAGATTCGATAGAGATCATACCACAATCATCATGGGCATACTCATCCGCAAAGTAATCCAACAAATATTTTCTTCTACAAGTTGACAGCATGCAGTAATGTTGTGCAGCAGAAAATGCTTCCATAATTGCTTTTCTTTGAGATGCCTGGCCATAAATCACAAGTACACCAGGATGTATAATAGAAGTAAAGAGACAAATGCAAGATACGGTCCATTTTGAACCAGGATGAAGAGTAACATACTGAACGAGCTTCTGCAGAGTAGAAATCAGCTTTTGCACAGTCACTTCTTGTGTAGTAAAGCCAGCAAGCTGAAGGAACACCATCTCTGCCGCATCGTCCACTTTCCTGGTAGTAAGACTCCAGACTCTTTGGGCAGCCGTAGTGTATCACATACCTTATGTTTGGTTTATCTATACCCATGCCAAAAGCAACAGTTGCAACCATGACATAGAATTCATCTCTGATAAACGACCTGCAATAAGAAATGTAGCCTATACTTCACCCATGACCAAACAGTAATGACTCCAGAAAAACAAATAAGAAAAGCTAAAGGCAGATAAATTGGTTTCTACGATAGACTTAGGAAGGCCAATTAATCGCCCATACTAGCTTCAAAAGCAAAAGAGCTGAATGAAGAATGATGAAACCTATGAGCCTCCTCACGTGCTTTATTAGCCATTTGACCATGGTAGATTCCTGCTTTGATTCCTGCCTCAAGAAGTGACTTGAAGATCTACAAAAAAAAAACATGATAATGGTATCATAAGCCAAGTCACTAGGTCATAGCAGCATTGAGTCACTAGTAAAGCATCATGCACTGTTATGATATCATGAGAACAGCAACACATCCAATGACTTGATACTATTATGCAACAAGAAGGATCAACAGTCTGTTGAAATCATGAACTCTATCAGAACCTAGCAAGCTAGCACATGGAGAAACAGAACAAAGAAAAAAGGGAACTACTAGGAGGAGAAAGAAAGTTCAGCATTTTCTCAACTGAAACAAACTGTAAGTGCCAAGCAAGCCAAACTTCATGCATCTAACCATAAACCTTGGAAAAGGAAGACATTGAAGTAGAAGGCACAAGGACTAATACTTTCAACATTTCTACTCATTAAGAGGTGTAATCAAAGCACATCCACTGGTAACATATCATACTAGAATGCTAAGATGTCCCAAGTTGGCAAAACAGAAATCATAGTTTTATCATGGCAGAAATGAAATGTGACCTCTTCGGTGTCTTTGACAGTTGTACAATATACTATTGTTGAATTTGCATTATCTACATATTTAGAGATCTCCTCCACCAGCTGATCAACAAATTGAGAACTACGACTAAAAGATCTGACTCCGTAGAAAAGATTTTTGCGATCAAATGAGCCAATAGCAACATGATGGTCTTTCATCAGCAAGGAGTTCATAATGTCACTCCGAACTCTGAAAATTAAGAAAAGAAATAATTATTCATCCAAAGCTTCTAAGATTTAAATAAAGAGAGGAAAAACTAAGACATACAAAGTGGTGTGTCAGCTTATTTATACAGGTCCAACAAAGCTAAGTGCAAGTTCAATTTTTTTGTTATGATACCTCATGCTATGAGAGACACGAATAAATTCTTGACAGGATTAGAAGTTGAAAGTAGTTTAACCAAAAGCATAGATAGCATAAACCTGATCCAGCTTAACTCACAACAGAAGCCTACTACAACAAAAATGCTTGTAAAAATCAGGACTATTAGACAGCAGAAGTTAACACAATACAATAGACTGTTAGATACAAGAGAAACAAGGTAAGGTGATATAATTAAGGCTGATATCTCAGATTAAAGCTAGCTGACAGTTGAGCTTGGATATAAATTTTCCTTTTATTACTGGGAAACAACCAATTCACTTTAATAAACTTCCCTAAAGTACAGTTGTAGAGAACATCAAACACTGGAGAGCCAACCAAACAGTAGAAATTAAAATATAAAATAGTGTTTGGTAGAAAGTTTACAGAGTGGTCCAGATACTAACAAGCAGCAAGGAAACAAAATTATGAGATGGATTAAGATTGCAGAGAAAAAAACTATATCCAGGTAGATCCTGTCCACCATGTTTCTGAAGCAGAACATGGCCCCAAAATTAAAAGAAAAGAAGAAATTGGAGAAGTTAAGGGAAAGAAAAGTAAAAGAAAAGAAGTTACAGAACTTGAAAAAGTATTTACTTTTCTGTAGCAGTTGCTGTCAAGCCAACAAATGGAACATTCAAAAGAACATTACGCAGCTTGTCCAACTGTTTATACTCAACCCTGCAAAGGAGAAAAGCAAGTTTCTTGAGACAATAGATAAAACTGTAAAAGGGCAGAGAAATATTATTTAAGGTAGAAGTAGGTAAATACTGCAAGAGAGGACTAAAATGTCCAAGCAATATAGAATTCGAAGAGCAAAGACATAATGAGAACCATTTCCCACAAGGCAGAAGTAGACTCACACTACAAGAAAGAACAAAAATATCTTGATGGGATGATGCTATTTTTTGAAACTGGTAACTTTGTATATATATAGTAGAAACATATTCTTACAAGAGTTGTAGAACAACCATATTTACATAAGTGTTTCCTACAACTATACTCCTATGATCCTATGTCTATAATGAGTCTAAAACATCAATAATAGAGACATGATCATCATCATCATATATTATTAAAAGTAGGAAGCTCCAAAATGCAAAGTTGGATTACCATTTTACCCCTACATAAACTCAAAATGTTATAAAATATTTAATTAATTAAATATTAAATGATAAAATTAATTGATCATTTTTTTCCATCACATAAAAAAAGAAAAAGAATCTATTAAATTTATAATTTAATTACATTAAATCATATATGAGTACATAATAAGGATTAAGGACGGCTACATCTTTCACAATTAGTTGAACTTTAATTAAGTTCTTTTTATCTTCCTCCATTAAAAGCATTTGTTCATTATACTTGTTTGTCTTCTCCGTTTTTGGCTTTGAATTTCCTTCCTAATGTGAATTCTTCTCCCCTTATCTAATGTGCACTAATTGCTATATAATAATACTAATAAAGAAAATGAAAAGGTGCAAAGACAATTAATTATGAGAGAAATGTTCACTTATTATTATAATAATAATAACAAAGGAGTATGAAGAGTTGAAAAGGTAATTAATTATGAGAGTTATATATAGTATATGTGTGTAGCAAACAGCAAGCAGGTGGTCTGTATTTGCAAAACAACAGGATCGTTCAAAAAAAAAATTATTTCTCTGGGTTAAGTAAGACAAAAACCCTTTTCTTCCTTCTTTTTTTTTTGCCATTTCACTTAATTATGTTATGTAAGTTGATCATCCGAAAAGTATTTAGGTTTGTTTTAGAATTTAATAGTTTTATTTTTTATTGTATGAACAAAGTCATTTTATTAACTTTTCACATTTGTAAGGCCAAATTTCGCATTTTTATTTTTAGCTAATTTTATGTAATACTGGAATATGAATATGAGATTGTTCTTCATATTTACTTATAAAGTGATTTTATTATGACTGAACTAACTCATGACAATGTTAAATTTAATGATTGTACAATTATTTTCTTTTTCATTTTTACTTTTTTTTTTAAAAAAACGGTGTTATGAATCTTACACGAATTTTTGACTATTTTAAATATTTTTATCACAGATGTATACCATGAAATTTATAATGATTTACTAACCATCATAAGCAAGACATATATAAATCGAATCTCTTACCATGTAAGCTATATATATAAACACATTAATTAATATAAGATTTATCGTATTTACAAATAATTTTTAATATTATATAAGGCATGTACAAATTTTATACAATAGTAAGGGACAAACGTGCAACGCACGTTCCCAAAACTAGTTAGTAAATATCTGGTTATACTAAAAACACAGTAGCAAGATACAATTGCGCTTAATATGTTGCATATTGTTTTCTATATTCTCAAAACACCTAGAATTCCTCTCCTTCCAAATAGTCCACCAAATACATGCTGGGATTATCCTCCATCTGCCTCTACTCTTGGCCAGCCTCCCAGCCTATTCCCAGCTTGTTAAGGCCCCTGTAATCTTCCCAGGCATGCACCATGTTGTTCGTCTGAGGTTCAAAAACAATCTCCATAGCTGTCCGGTAATCTTACAATGCAGGAATAGGTGTGTCACTCTCTTCTTGCTCACCACACAAAACGCAGCTAGAGCTTAAGGTTACCCCCTTGTTCATTAAATTCTCCTGTGTTAGCACGGCCTCCTTTGCCAGAGGCCATACAAAGCATGCCACTTTATATGGAATTTTGGTTTTCCAAATGTTCTTCCAAGGCCAACTGCTAGGTTGTTGGTTGGGTCTGATCAATCTCCTATAAGCTTTATTCACCTGAAAAGAACCTTTCTCACCATCCTGCCACCATAATTCATCGTCACCTGCTTTCAGCCTATTAAACTGCTCAATTTTGTTGATGAAATCCGCCATTCTCGGAATTTCCCAATCATTGAGCTGCCTTCTAAAGTTGAAACTCCACCCTGTTGGAGTCCATAGTTCTACTATAGTGCTTTGTTGCTGATGTACTAAAGAGTAGATATCTAGGAATAGCCTTTCCAAGATGCCTTCTTCATGCCACTCATCTGACTCAAAGCTGGTTTTCACCCCGTTGTTGACCTTGATTGTAGTAAAACTCTTGAGCTCAGTCGAGAGACTTCTTATGGATCTCCATAAATTAACTCCATATGGAGTTGTCACTTCCTTAGTCATCCACCTATCTTCCTCCTCATACTTGGCTTCTATAACTCTCCCCCACAAAGTTTGTTTGTCATTAGCATACTTCCATAGCCATTTCATTCTAAGTGTCTTGCTATGGTTCTCCAAATTCTTTATCCCCAACCCCCCTAACTTTTTGTCAATTATCAGATCATTCCACTTGACCAAGTTGTAACTTTTCCTGTCTTTGTTCCCTTGCCACAAAAATTTCTTCCTTATTCTGTCCAACCGACCAAGATAGATTGTTGGTAAGCTACTTATTTCACCTCCCAGAATTGCATTCAAGGACTCCACATTTGTGACCTCATTGATAGGATACAGAAAGCTCTTCCTCCAGTTGATGTGTAGCCCCGACATCCCTTCAAAAAGAACCAGTATCACCCTCAGGATCTTAATTTGTTCTTCTTCTGCATCACAGAAAATGAGGGTATCATCTGCATACTGTAGATGAGTTACCTCCAGGTTATCGCTTCCTTCTCTAGCCACATTGAAGCCTCTTAGCCACCCATTTCTATTTGTTGTTTTGACCATGCTGTTGAGACCTTCCATTGCTAATAAGAACAAGGTGACATAGGATCACCTTGTCTAAGACCCTTCTGTGCCCTGAAGAACCCTGCTGGTGAGCCATTGATTAGAACTGAGAAGCTCACAGTGGAGATGCAATATTTTATCCAGTGTATCCATTTTTGACCAAAACCCATCCTTTCCAGCACTCCCAGAAGATAAGCCCAATTGACATTGTCGTAGGCTTTCTCTATGTCCAACTTGCAAAGTATCCCTGGTTTTCCTTGCTTCTGTCTGGACCCTACCGCTTCATTAGCAACCAAAACTGCATCCATGATTTGCCTTCCTTTGATGAAGGCCATCTAATGTGAGTCAACCAGTTTTGCCATCACTTGTTTTAATCTCTCTGTACGCACTTTGGAGAATATTTTGTAAATGCTGCCAATCAAGCTTATTGGCCTGAAATCCCTCAGCTCTTTGGCACCTTTCTTTTTTGGAATAAGTGTTATAAATGTGGCATTGAAACTCCTTTCAAACTTCTTGATCATAGAAATTATGGAAGGCATCCATGATGTCTTTCTTCACTATCTCCCAACATTTGGTGAAAAACCCCATAGTGAAGCCATCAGGTCCTGGTGCCTTATCTGTCGCACATGTCTTCAAGCATCTCAACACCTCTTCTTCCTCAAATCTTCCTTGAAGGCTCTCCTTCTCCTCCATTGTTAATACTGGGCAGTTTGGAAAATGGTAGGCTGGTCTCCAATGCACTGTTTCTGTGTATAGACTTTGGTAGAAGTCTACAATCTCCCCTTCAATTCTGGCAGTGTCTTGTATTAGTTCTCCCTGCACACGCAGCTGGTCAATATTGTTATACCTCTTGTGAGCATTAGCAATCTTGTGAAAAAACTTGGTGTTTTTGTCCCCCTCCTTCAACCATAGTACCCTGGATCTTTATCTCCAAGCAATTTCTTCAATCTTAATCCGATCTTCATACTCAAGCAACAACTCAGCTTTGTTTGATGTCTCCTCTTCTGTGAGCATTCTATTCCTAGAAACTGTTTCCAGTATTGCCAATTTTTCTAGCAAGAACTTTCTCTTTGCCCTTAAGTTCCCTTGTTCACTTTTGCTCCATTCCTTAAATTTGTTCTTTAGAGATTTCATTTTACAAGCCAAGATATAATCAGGTCTTCCAACATATTTGAAGCTATCCCACCAACCCCTAACTCTTTCTGTGAAGCCCTCTGTTTCCAACCACCAATTTTCAAATTTAAAGTAACTTTTCTTTCTATCCCAAGATCCCCCTTGTAGAGCAATGTGAGTGTGATCAAAGGTAATCCTCTGCAGAGGTGTCTACTTCAAATTGTTGAAACAAGCATCCCAATCTTTAGTAATTAAGATCCTATCAATTCTAGATGCAGCTTCCTGATTGTCCCCTCTAAGCCAAGTGTAATTTGCATCCTCTAATTGCAGGTCTATAAGATTCATATGTTCAATAAAGTCTGAGAATTGTTTCATTTTTCTTGTTCTTCTAGTGCAATTCCTTTTTCAGAAATGAATCTGCACACATTAAAATCTCCACACGCTACCCATGCCCCTTCGATTAGTCCCCTGACAGACCCTAATTCCTCCCAAACAAATCTCCTCTCAATATAGCAATATGGAGCATAAAACCCTATAACGTGACAACAAAAGTTCTGGAGTTGTACTTCAAACTTGCAAGTGAGAGTATATGACCCTACTTCCAGAATCTCTCCTTTCCACACCCTAATGTCCCACATCATCAAGATACCCCCTATTGTCCCACTAGCCTCCAAGCAAGCAAATTTTATCCATCTACCTCCCCACAATTGCTTAACTATTTCAGTTAAGCTTCCTTCCAATTTGGTCTCTTGAATGCATATAATGTCTGCATTCTAACTCACCACCATACTCCTAACTAACCTTCTCTTATCCCTACAATTTAATCCCCTCACATTCCATGACACTAGTTTAATTTGCATTATACAGATTGCATAGTGTTCCTCCCCTTATTTCTCTCCCTATTGCTCTTGAACTTCACATCAAAAGCTACTAAACTCTTTAATTCCTGGGCCCCTTTGAATCTAGTTTTTTTACAAATTGCAATTGATTCCATTCTTCTTGCAATTCTGCAACTATCTACTTGTAATAATAACTCCAGAGCTTCCTCCTCATGCCCCTGAAAATCTGCCCCCAACATTTTGCCTAACTTCAACATGTTTTGTTGTACCCATAATGAAGTGTCCTTTTCTTTCTATTTAATTAACAACTGAGGTTGAACCGACAATGGTTCTGCATCTTCAACTTCCCAATTCACCTCCGCATCTACAGTGGTTTGTGCGACTATCTCAGTTGTGTCACCTACCACTCTGTTGTCCTCCGCCCTGAAATTCCCCTGTTCTTCTGATTCCACCAACTCCTTGACAGAATCTTCCTCTCAGGCCTCAATACTGAAGGACCCTGTCGGGGGTCTCTTCAGTATTCGTTAAGCTTTGCATGGTCGGTCGATCGAAGCTTTGGAGAAGAGAGTTGTTGGTTGTCTCGGAGAAGACGTTAATTCGACCAACACTTTGCTGAAGTGTTAACTTATTACTTATGACTTGGGCTGCAAAATCTGACCCATCTTCAAGATTAAATGAAGAGTTCAATTTGGGCTTCTGTGGCCGGCCCAACTTATTTAAATCAATTAAATAGGTCATGTGCCCTTCACATGCCTCCTTGGGCCCACGTGCTCCAGTTGTATTGAAAGAGACCCCATGTGTTTTTTGTTTCTCATATCCCCAATATGGTGGGATTCCTAAGAAAACAGACTGACACCATCATCAGTTCCCCCTTTGCCTTCTGGGTAAACCCATGAACGGGATAATATCCAGCTTCATCTTCTCCAGCGACCTCACATTTTGTTTCCGGCATAGTTTTGAATCTGGGATTGCTCTCGACACAGATCGATATGGCGAAGGTGATGCCATTGTGGACAATCGAAATTTCGTTTGGCACGCTTCTCTCGTCATTAGCCACTAGAATTCTTGCCCACTTTAAATGGTTTTTGATCTTTGTTTCCTCTTCTGTGGCTACCCACCATGTCACCTTTTTCATAGTGGAGTTCGGAGTGCATCCTACCATCAGCGACCACCTTACAAGGTTGAATTTCATTTTCTTCCAGCTCCATTGGCCTTGTAATACCTGTTCCGCCATGTATTGGTTGGGAAATTCGAACAGAAATTTGTCATCGTACATCTCATACATGTTAACCCCAAATGTATTTTTCCAGGCTAGATTTGACCACCTTCTAATATCTGCTAATGTCGGTTTCTCCTTGCACTCCGCATCTAGGCTACCAACCAAACATCTCTTCAACCGTCCTTGTGTAGAGTCGAAGATTCCTTCTATTTCTATTCTTCCTTTCTTGATTTTCACCTCTGCTTCACGGATGGTTTTGGTTGGCCCTTTACTTCCCTGGACAGCATGAGCGTAGGGATAATTGGTTTCTGTCAATCTTGGAGGGCCTATAATCTCCCATCTTTTGGGGACTTTAATGAAGTTCTCTATCTTTAATGCGATATCACACCAACCTGCATTTAAGATAGTTTCTGATATAATCAAGACTGACCTCCCTCCTTTATTTATTGAGAGAATGCTCATAAATCTTCCGTGCTCATTCTGTTTTCTTGAACTAAAATGTTCAGCATCTCTTTCTATGGTTTTCCATCTCCTCACCACCTTCTTCTGGTCCTTAGATGCTTCTCTGAGTGTGAAGCAAATCCACTCCATGATTTTGCTACTTATCGAGGTTCTTCTCATCAATCTGCGACTTCTTTCAACCCATTCATACCAGGTTGAGCTTCCAGATGTCCATCTTGTAATATCGAAAGATTTGAAACCAGCGTTGAAATAGATCCTATTTTTGTCCATGATGTAAGAACAGAAAATCTCTGCAGTACTAGTTGGAAGAAAAGAAAAAGGAGGATAGCTAAATCTGAAGGAGATAGCTAATGGAAAGGAAAGGTTTGATGATTCCGGCAGACTGCCACCGGAATTGGGTCAGAAATGACCAGTTGAATCTTCTTCTCATAAGATTGTCTTGAGTGAGACATGCTTCTTTTAAGGCGGTCCAAGCAAAACATGAGACTTTAGAAGGAATTTTAATCTTCCAGATTAATTTCCAGGGCCATAAATCAATCATCGTCTTATTGGAGCTCAAGTGTTCATATCTTGCCTTGACTGTGTATAAACCTTTACTGTTGAAGCCCCATTTTAACTTATCACTGCTCTGAATGTCAATGTTTTAGTTTTCTAAGCTTTTGAGCAGATTCAATAACTCTTCGAATTCCCAATCTTGCAAATTTCTTCTTAGGTTCAGGTTCCAAGAGTTGCCATCCCTGTGCTGAGCAATAGAATAATTAGGATGTCTGGCAATGTTAAAAATATTTGGGAAGGCTTCTTTCAAAGTGGAGTCTCCTGTCCATTTGTCTAGCCAGAATCTGATATGGTTTCCATTCCCTACCTCAAAGCGAGTTTGTTCGAAAAATTCACCCCACAAGGTATTAATGGCCTTCCATAATCCAGTTCCATAGGGAAGTGTGGATTGTTTTGTACACCATTGAGTGTTGCTGCCATGCTTAGCCACAATTACCTCTTTTCACAGGCCAGCATCCACCAAGATGCTTGGGAAGAGTGACTTTTGGCCACTTCACAAGGTGAAATTTGTGAGATTCATTGTTGCCTTCCCATAAAAAGTCTCTCCTGATTTTATCTAAGCGCTTCAAGACTTTGTCGGGGATTGGGAAAAGAGACATGAAATATGTCGGAATGCTATCCAAAACACTGCTTATTATAGTCAATCTTCCTCCTAGAGAAAGATATTGCTTTTGCCATGTAGCCAGTCTTTTCTCAAATTTCTCAATAACCCCATTCCATGTTTCAGTTGCTTTGTGTTTGGCCTCAAAGGTTTTTCTAAGATTAACTTGAGATCTGGCTACCATCAGTTGAGGATTCAGGCTGCGAACATCCCTAAGACAGCCTTCAGGACTCGCTATAGCCACTAGAAGTTCCTGGTGATGTATTTTGGATTGACCAATGCCCTAGCAGCATTCATGGACTTGATGAACTGTGCATTCAAACTATATTGGACTCTTTCATGATTCATTAATGACATTCTTGTATATTTGAGGAGTAGGGAATAACATGAGCAAGATTTAAGGATTGTCTCCAAAGTTTAAGAGATTAGCAGTTTTATGCCAAGTTTTGAAGTGCGAGTTCTGGATTGAGTCTGTAGCATTCCTGGGGCATGTGGTATCCAAGGATGGGATAATGGTAGACCCTACAAAGATTGAGGCAGTTCATGATTGGGCTAGGTCCACTTCTCCTACTGAGGTTTGCAGTTTTGTTGGGTTGGCTGGTTACTAAAGGGGGTTTGTCATGGGATTCTCTTCCATTACAACACCTTTGACTGGACGACTAGTAAGGACGTCCTATTTCAGTAGTCCGATGAGTTCAAGGTGATCTTTCTGAAGCTCAAGGCCTTATTGACTACAACTGTGATATTGACTCTTCCAGTTGCGGACTAGGGTTTTACAATTTATTGTGATGCATTAGGTGTTGGTTTGGGTTGTGTTCTGATATTGCAGGGCCATGTGATAGCATATGCTTCTAGACAGTTGAAGGTGTATAAGTGCAACTACCCCACCTACGACTTAGAGTTGGCGGCGGCAGTTTTCATGCTTAAGATTTGGAGGCATTACCTTTATGGCATTCATTATAAGATATTCACAAACCATCATAGCCTTCAATACATTTTGAGCCAAAAGGATCTTAATTCGAGGCAACGGAGGTGGCTTGAGTTGCTAAAGGACTATGATATCTCTATTCTATATTATCTGGGCAAGAAAAATGTGGTAGCAGATGCCTTGAGCCAGAGGCGGTGAGTATGAGGAGTTTGGATCTCCTATAAATTTTAGAGAGACCAGTGGCCTTGGACATGTACTTAGCTAATTGGTTGGTTCGACTTGATATTTTTGACCCAGGAAGGATTCTTGCTCGAGTTGAGGCTCAGTCTACATTGTTAGAGCAGATTTAAGAGTGCTAGTTTAAGGATAGTTGACTTGTGGGCTCCGAGACTAGGTGTTGGGTGGTGAGGCCAGGAAGGCCACCTTAGATTTAGAGGATGTTTTGAGATTCGAGGGCCGTATTTATATTTTGAGGGTTGGTGACTTGATTTAGTGGATATTACAGAAGGCCCATTCTTCTAAATATTCCATTTATCCGAGGGCAGTAAAGATGTATAGGGACTTGAGACAACATTAGTAGTTGAGGGAGATAAAGGGGGATATAGCGCAGTTTGTATCTCAGTGCTTGAACTATCAACAGGTGAAGTCTGAGCACTTGAAACCTGGTGGTTTGCTTCAGAGATTACCCATTCCTAAGTGAAAGTTGGAGTGGGTTGCTATGGATTTCGTGATTGGGTTGCCGCATACTTTTTAGGGTTTTGATAGGATTTGAGTCATCATGGATCGATTGAATAATTCTACCCACTTCTTGTTAGTTCAGTCCTCTTATAGTGCTGAGAGGTTGGCTCATATCTATGAGCGAGAGATAGGGTTGATGTGTTGGTGTCCATTATTTTTTATAGGGTTACACAGTTCACTTCTCACTTTTAGAGGCCATTTCAGGCAGAGTTAGGTTCCCGAGTTGATTTTAGCACATCATTTCATTCACAGACTAATGGCTAGTCCAAATGGACTATTCAGGTTCTAGAGGACATGCTCCATGCCTGTGTAATGGATTTTGGGGGTCAGTGGGACCAATTTTTGGCCTTGACAGAGTTTGCTTATAATAATAGTTATCATTCGAGTATCCAGATGGTTCCTTTTAGGGCTTTGAATGGTAGGCGGTGTAGGTCTCTTATTGGGTTCTTTGATTCTTTTGAGTCCAGGCTAAAGGGTACAAAATTGTTGCGATAGTCCTTGGATGGTTTGAGTGATTCTGGATAGACTTTGGGCAGCACAGAGCAGACATAAGAGTTGTGTTGACCGTAGGCAGTGTGCTGTAGAGTTTGGGGTCGGTGATCATGTATTCCTTCTGGCATCACCCATGAAGGGCATGATGAGATTCGGGAGGAGGGTCACACTTAGCCCCAGGTATATCGGGTCGTTAGATATTCTTCAACAAGTTGGTGATGTTGCTTATGAGTTGGCCTTGCCCCCATCTTTTTCTGCTATTCATCTTATTTTCTATGTGTCGATGCTCCGCCGTTACATTCCAGATGAGTCTCATGTGTTTCAGTGGGATTCGGTCCGGTTGGATGACCACTTGACTTTTAAGGAGTAGCCAGTAGCCATTTTGGCTTGGGATGTTAGACGGTTGAGGTCTAGTGAGATTCCAGTAGTTAGGATTCAGTGGAGGCATCACCCTCTTGAGGAGGCTATTTGGAAGACCGAGCATGACATGGGGGCCCAGTATCTACATGTAATGACCCACCAGGTCATTTTTTATTTTTCATGCTTTTCCGCTATTCGAGCTTTCCTGCAGCGGCTACAAGTCATTTATGACTTGCCAGGATTGACTTTGGGTTTGGGTTTCGTTTTTGAAAAGTTGGCCAATAGTTAGTTTTGGGTGTGGGTCCTACTTTTCATTAAATCAACATCCATTGGGATTTTCATCAATTCCATTGAGTCCAGAATGTTGTTTCTAGTTGAATAACTTAGCTCATTTATGTTCACGCGATCTCGGATGCATTCCCGGGAGTCCATCATGTGTAAGTGCCTAAGCTAGGTTGGTGCCTGCAGTTGGTTGTTGGTGTGGACCTAGGGCATCGCCTGGTCCGCACCTGCGCCTGGGTGTTACGCCTGAAAGGTGCACACATTAACAAGCAATAACCCGAGCAAATCCCCATAAGCTAGACGGATGCCAACAACTAAAAATCATCTAACACCAGACAATCCTAACTAGAAAATGAATCCAAATAACAACATAGGTACCCAGGGAAGTGATATACGCCAGACTCAAACATGAGATAATATGATGAATTAACATGAATGTCGAACTCGAACCGGAGATAATATGAGAAATAAATATGAATATAGGCTCGAACCAGATATAATATGAGAAAATATGAATACCAGACTCGAATTGGATATAATATGAGAAAATAATCGTACTGAACTTGAACCAGATAAGATAAGGAATTATGAGAGTTTGAACTTGAAGTGGGACTAAACTAACCCATTTTTTCTTTAAGAAAACCCAAATCACATAGTTAGACCAAGTTGTCATTTTCATCAAGAACCATGATTTTAACAAAATTTACCAACATGTCCGAAGTTAATCAAATAATAACCCGGATAACAAAGTGGAGCTAAAACGATAACCACAACAATAACTAACTAGCTCAAGCGATAAAATTCCAAAGATTCCAGGGTAAGAGCAGCACCGAATGACAAGAGACATAAATCAAGAAGTGTTAGGCTAACTCCGAATTCCCAAGCCCCCACCTAAAGCAAGCAACTACCCGATACTTAAGCTAATGATCCCAAATTCCCAATTCTACTCTAAATTGTCTAAACCAGCTACAAGGATTTTAATTGCCTAAATAATAGTATTCAACCACAGAATTACCTCCAACAATGAGCACAATACCATACAAGTACCTTAAACAAGCTAGTCTAGAAGTAGGTAAACCATAACCTACTTGGAAGCTGAACACGCGCGCTCACACCCACTTATTCAGAGCTTTTCCTTTATGAAAATCCTTCGACTGCTGCCATACTATCATAACAGTAATTTACACATTAAAATATGAACAATGATACCCCTATTATAATTTCACAATTCGGGCCAAAATTTGGGTGAAAAATCACATGTGGGGCCTGCATGCAAATTTCAAAAATAAAATCAAGGAACATGTCCCTCATGGGACATGGATTACATGCCAAAAATTTGAGCATGATCCATCCCAAATTAATGTCCCAAATCAGCCGCCAAATCAAGAGAAAAACAAAAATTTAAATGGAGAAGTTAACAGGATTAGGGGTCAGAAACTTACAATACAAAGGCAAGAGAACGATCACAGACAAGAATTCACCACCCCCAACACTTTCCTTATGATCCCATACTGAAATTGGGTGAAGGAGCTCTTCAACAACGGACAAAATTAGTTTTTGGAATGTCTAAAACAATGAGGAACAGCTTTATATATGCTGCCAGGCATGGCCTTCGCGGACACGGGGAGGCCACCGCGTACGCAGCCTCGTGTAGGTAGCCTTGCCCTTGCAGACGCAAAGAGGAAGGGAAATAAGGGGCCAGGTGCCCCTCCTTCATAGACGCGGGAGGCCACTGCATAGGCGACCTCATGTAGGCGGCCACCCCCTCCCCTGCCTAGGCAAAGGGTTGGGTTTGGCTTCAGCAGCTGCAACAAAAACCAGCAACCCAACAACTCCAAAAATGATCGGATAGACCCTCGGGATTCATTTGAGGTCTCGCGTTTGCAAACAAACTATGCTACCCTACCAAAAATGACATTCCAGACCTAACAGAATCAATGAAATTCCCAACGGAGATTGTTTTAAAGAAAAGTTAGCCCCACGATCAAAACCAACTTTTAGCCAAAAGTGACCCGATAGACCAAAATAAGTCCAGAAGCCTCAGAACCTAAACCAAAGGTCCCACTAGTCCAAATTCAATGTTCTGGGGCTAACAGTGCTGCCAAAATTTCCATCCGAGCCCATCTTCTCCAAATATTGACCAAAGTCAATTCTTTCAGCTTTAAGAGTTTTGAAATAGAGAAATAGGCTTAAAGCATAAAAAAACTGCTCGAGAACCATCATCTATGGTCCAAAGGAATATACAAAGGCCACATGGGGCCATAAGGGTAATACTACATCATTAGATCAAATACGACAAACCAAGCAAGAAATAAGATGAACAGAAGAAGCGGACAAAGTCTAGGGTGCCAACCTAGAATACCCAACCCAAGGATGCTAATAAATACAGTTATAGCCGATATACTCAAGGTCTAAGGTAGGGAAAATCGTAACCTTAAATCTAGGCAAAGCACTGCTCGAAGAACTGGGTGTTGCCCCTACCCGAGATATAGATACACCTTCCGGAAGGCTCAGAGTCCTAGCCATGGTGTCCTGAAGAACAGGGGTAGCCAAAAATCTTACCGGAAGTTGGGATGGACCAAAAACCCCTTAGCTGAAGCGATAAGTTCTCATTCCAAAATCTTGGCGCTGAAGGAAACACTGAAGCAACAGGCGAAGAAGCCTCATCGTCACCCATTGTCGTACTTATCCCAGGCACCTGATAAGGAATGGAACAAATGAAGTTTACAAGTTGATGGAGACAGGGACGCACGATAAGGAGCCAAGAATAGGGATCTTTTCCTAAGAATGCCCTGTAGCCTCCCACAGATAGGATACAAACATTATCATACTGATCTGCGAGACTCTACTCTTGTACCAATGTACAGTAAACCTAGAGCTATGATACCATTCTGTCATGACCCAAAATCGGGCCGTGATAATGCCTACATAACCCCCCCAGTAGGCAAGCCAACCCAACAATGCGAAAGATAAATAAAGCAGTTCAATATAAGGAAATCGGAAGAGAAATATAAGAGAATAGGGCCAATAGTATATATACGTACCAACTGTAATAAATATACAACAATGGCCCTAAAATGACCAAGAAGACAAAATATACACGAGAACCAACCTGGACCTGGTGTCACCAGCATAAGAGCGTCTAAAGTACGGAGTAGCTATACAACAGGTTCTATCTATCTAAAATACAAAATATAGATAGAAAGTAGAAGTAAAGCAGTAAAAGTCTCCAAACGCTGGGAGCTCACCATGATCCAAATAGTAGTTGGCCTCGAACGATGGGAGGATCAATGATGGTGGCTCGTACTAGGCGCTACATTAGAAAAAGATGCAGAATGTAGTATGAGTACCAAAACAATGGGTACCTAGTAGGCATTATAGGCTAACCAACCGCAGAAAGATGATGTATAATATAAAATACAAGAAAGTAAGCTAACTACAGAGATCCACCTAAATCTAATTATAGAACCACAAACAGAACTAACCATGCTAACAGAAAGAAGGTAACAACCAAAAATGAAACCAAGGCAACAGACAGTCCAGGTATACTCAGGCATCATGCAATGCAATGAGGGATGATGTGACACATATGTGTATAAAAAGAGAGTAAAAACCCGATATTTGGTACCCTGAGGCACCTGGAATTAAACACCAAGCTCATCAACAAATGCATAAAAGTAAAACCAGCTATGCGATCATTGGGGAACCCAAAATTTAACATCGAGCTTATCAACAAATGCATAAAAGTAAAACCCGGATATGTGATCATCGGGGCGCCTAGAATTGATCATCAGGCTCATCAACAGAAAAGTAAATGAAGAAAAGGTTTGGGAACGTCCTTTGGACTAGCATAAAAGTAGTACTTTTCCTTTCCTTTCCAAAATCAGTAGTAAGACCCAAGTAACTTTTTTAAAATCCGAAAATCCTGATAACCATAGTAAATCACAAGTTTGAACCAAAAACCTTGAAAATCTTTCTTTTCTATACCACTAGGTATGCAAATGCAGTATGAGCATATAACTTTACAAATCCAAAGAAAATATACCACACAAGCAAGGAAAACAGGGCAAAATACCCGCCAAATAAGAGAACTGGCCTGGAACTCTGTCCAATTTGAGATATAAACTCGGGCCCACAATTACACACGCAACTGATAATAAGGCGAAAATAATTGAAATCACTATGAAAACCACTAAAAGCATCTACTCTACCTCTAAAACCTCCTAAAAGCATACTGAGGATTCTAGGCTAGCCACAACAATACTACGAGCTCCTAAACTAAGGATAACGGTAATAATCCTAATCTATGATCTGAAATGGCCAATTTATTGCAACTCACAGTATTTGAGCCTAATACTAACCTAAGATCCAACATATATAAGATATAAAATCTAACTGAACTCAGTCTAGGAAAGTAAATCGTAACCTACCTCGGGGCCGAACCACAAACACGAACCGATACTCATGTGTCTTCCCCTTCTGAATAGCCTCAGAAAGCTTCCATGCTATCACAAATACATTCTATGTTTCAAGGCAAGAAGATTGACACCCATAATACTATACAGAAAATCAGGCCAAAAATGGGATTGGAAAATAACCCTCGGGGCCCATGCAATGAAATAGGAAACAAAATTCACAACTATGTCTACAACCAGTTAAAGAACCCATGCCTAAAAGTTGAGCTCGAACAGGACTCGGTTTGGGGCCCAAAACAGCCCCAAAGTCTGACCAGTTCAAGGAGAATCTTAAAGAAGAATAACGGAAGTTAATGAAGAAATCTTACCAATAGAAGTCGGGGAAATCAATCATGGACCAAGAATTATCCACCCCAGTGGTCTGGAATCAGCCCACAAGAAATTGGAGCTTAGAGCGAAAATGGTAGAAAATTGCTTTCGGGAAACTTTGAAATGAAATGGAGAAAAAGAGGAATTAAGAAGAAAAAACTCACAAAATTACATCCAACCAAAATCATGAACCGAAAATATATTTGCCTCTAAGTTGTTGGAATGATCAAGGAGTGAAAATGGAGGTTTTGGGTTTCAATTTAATGGAGGAATGAGTTTGGGAATTTTATGAAATGAATGAAGAAGAACAGAAAAGGCCAGATATAAGCTGCCACACTCAGGCACTACAGTGGCCATACGGGTGGAGGCGGCTGGCACGTGCAGGCACGCTGACTCGAGACAGGTTGGCACAGCGCAGGGGCACTGGCATGCCAAGGTGGGCAATATGGTTGCACCCTGAAGCTGGTCAAACAGATCATTAATACGTGGTATTAGATACTTATTCTTCACTATCACCTTATTCAACTACCAGTAATTGACGCACATACGCATAGTGCCATCCTTTTTCTTCACAAAAAAAAAAGGAGCACCCCAAGGAGAAACACTTGACCAAATAAAACCCTTACCCAGAAGGTCCTGAAGTTGAACACTAAGCTCCCTCAACTCAGCAGGAGCCATATTAAAAGGTGGAATAGAAATGGGCCTAGTGCCCGGCTCAACATCGAATGCAAAGTCTATATCACGCTCTGGTGGAAGGCCAGGTAAGTTGGTAGGAAAGACATCCCAACTATTATTATAGCAATATGAGTATTGTTAGTCTTGTTTTGACGTATAGATTATTGTATGTATAGTGGTTTCGCGATTTAGAGCTTTTCGAAGCAGTTTGAGTCTTGACGATGCCATCCCCGCAGCTATTCGTCGGACGACAGGTAGGTTATGGTTTCCCCTATCTAGACTCTGCATATATATACTATAACTTCTCTAATTAGTATCCTTAGGCGGGTTGTTATAGGTTGGTACCCCAGACCTTGTCCGCCTTTCTGTTTGTTTATTTCATACGTTGTTTGTAGTATTCGCGTAGTAGTGTATATTACCCTTGTGGTCCTGTGCGGCCTTGTATCGACTCTGGAACATAGATGGTGGGTTATTTGGGAATGTCCGCGAGTCCGAGACATAGAGCTTAGAAGGGGTCCGTGGGCTCCGTAACTTGAAACCGGAAACGAAAAACACCCATGTGTTCCTTACCATCCCAGAAGCACATGCTCCAAATTTGAGCAGAAACGGACAATAATTGGGGCTCAAAATAGCCCGCCCAAGCCAAGAAATAAAAGAGGAAATTCAAGGAATAAATTCGGAAGTTAAACATAGGGTACTTACCACGATGAGAAGACAAGCTAAGGAGGTAAATTGAGCGAGCTCACAATCATGCAATCATAAATGGGGTAGATTCTACAAGAATCCCAAGCTTTTGAAAGTAAGCAACAATGGAGGATTTAAGAAAACAAGAAAAGAAAAGGTTGGGGAAGAAGACTCACCAATTGTCGAGGAAACACGGATAATCGAAGAACAACAAATTTTCCGAAGCTAGGAACTGATTTGGAGCAATTTAGAGAGTGATTTAGGTGCCTTAGAGTTGAGGGAGTCGAAGGAAATGGCTGGAAAAATGTAGGGGCTCAGCTAAATAGTTGCTGGAAATTACCCTTCACGAATGCGGCCACCCCTCCGCGAATGCGATGAACAAAAATGGGGTTACTGGAAATTACTCTTCGCGAATGTGGCCACCCCCCCCCCCCCCCCCCCCGCGAATGCGATGAACAAAAAGGCCCATGACAGCAACCATCTGTCAAGGGCAGATTTTCACACTTTGGGTCCCCGGGAACGCATCCGGGGTCCCGCGAGCATAAACGACCTGAGTTATTCGACTAGAAACGGCGTTCTGGATCCAATGGAATTGATAAAAAATCCATCGGAGGTTGATTTAATGAAAAGTGGGCCCCACACCCAATATCAACCTCAGGCCAACTATCTCCAAAACAAAACCCAATGGCCGAAATCAAGTCTGAAAGCCTCGGGACTCAAACTAATGGTCCCTCTAGCCTAAACTCAACAGCTGAAGCTAATAGGGCTGACAAATTTTTCATCCGAGGCCGCCTTCTCCAAATGTTGACCAAAGTCAACCAAACAAGCCTAACTGGCCTGAAAACACAGAATGAGAGAGAATTCCAAGATGAAAAGCTCCCGTATCCCGACCAAAGGTCCCACTAGACCAAAGTCCATGCTCCAGAGCTAATGAAACTAACGGAATTTTATTCTGAGCACGTTCACCAAGAATATTGAATGAAGGCAATGATTTCAAAGGTCTAAAGCTCTTAAACAAGAAATGACCAAAAAGACCAAACAAACGGCCCGGGCATCAAACTATCGGTCCCAACAAGCCATAAATGACTTGAGGCTGCTACAGAAAAACTCTAACAGTACAAGAAAAGTGAAAATGTGTGAATGATTGGAAGGGTCATTACATCATCCACTACTAAAAAGACTTTCGTCCTTCGTCCTCGAAAGTCAGGAAAGAAGGAAAGACTAGAGATTAAAAGAACAACAGATACACCGCCCGCACTACTTTCTCAGACAACCCGGGTAGTCTCCACGACCGGACGACACCCAATAGAACAGAACCAACAAAAGCAACCAAACCTAAAACCCCTGACTAGCCAAGCTAGAATCCAAGTTCAAACTTCAAAACACCAAGGGTCTGCCAACACAAACTGGACCCCGAGAATCTCAATCGGTAAGCACCGACACAACACCGAAACCAGAGAAGCAAGGCGATCAACACACAGAACCTAAATCTTAAAAACCACAACCAAATTTACCAGAAGTGCCATCAACCCAAAACTCCAACTCATGAACCCGCTGATCTGCAAATCTCTTTTATTCTGAACAAAATCATTTCGCACCATAACAGGAAGTTGCATACAAGTCGAACACTCAACCACCCTCAAACCATCAACTGACATACCAAAGATCCAAAGTCTTCGCTTGTACTCTACCACGAATGAAGTCATCTTTTTTTGCTCAATCTCCTTTCAAGTCAAGTTATAGTCTACTAGCATTTGACATCCAAGATAAAAACTTGAAGCGTACCCTTGAAAACTGGAGTTACCTATCCCGATTGATCATCAACCAATGAACGAACACTTTTTTTAACATCAATCTTGCTAACTGAACCAGACTGAACAACCCATCTGAACCCAACTGAAGTTCGCACACCCAAGTTAGAAAAGGCATGTATGAATACGCTGTGTTGACGGAGAAACTTCCAAACTATAGAATGAACCCAACTTCGCTGCACCGTATCAAGTCTGAATCAACTGGAAGCGAACGAATCAGGCAACCTGCCCAAAAGACCCAAACCAAAACCAAGATCCTGCAAGTAGTGTGGTAAGTCTACCACGAAGTCCGTAGTCATTAGCTAAGCTCCCAACTCTAAAAAACACTGCAGCTACTTTGAATGCTTGAACACCATTCGAATTTTAAATTATCTTACCAATCTCACCTCGGAAAGAGTCTACCATCCCACGAATATCAAGTCAAAATACCCCGAAGGCAAAGAAGAGGTGCATGGGGTTCAAAGTCGCCATCTAGATATAGAATTTCTGAATATACCTTCAACTCATCCCTTAGGCCTGAACCAACTGCTTTACCGTATTAGTACACAAACCAACCATCCCAAAGCATACCATATACCAAACTTCTAGTCCACACTGGTTGAGTCTAACCAATAGTGGAACCTCATATAAAATACAACCCTTGAAGACCCAACTAAACAAGCATTTCAAACATTCAGTAATAAAGACAACGATCAATCTCAAAGTTCCATTAGAACTTAAAATAGCCTCGCTAGCCTCAACCCGCACAACCTGATCACATATAGCATACACCACTACTGAATCTCAAACTTACACCGTTGAGTCTGTCCAACCATGAAAGAAAGAACCTCGTACTATCTAGAACACCACCAAAATCTGGAATGTCCAGCCTAACTCAAAGTTTAGCCAAGGACTAGGTGTCCAAGGCCAACTGCCAGTTCTTAACTGAGGTGGGGAAAATAAGTCGCTCGAACTCAATGCCTTCCAACCCAAGAAGCTGCAACCGAAAAGAACCAACCACGAACCATCCAGAGTAGTTTGCTAGCCCATGATTCTGAAACCCATCTTTGAAATTGCCAACCAGAGCCTCTGTCGAACCCATATGCTACCAATAAACCCTTAGGAACCGAAGCCAACTGGGCTTTGAATAATAAGTCGTCCAATCCATAGATGCTATTGAACCCCAAACCGATCGAAGAAAAAGCCACTAAAATCTGTAAATGGCCGAATCAAATCACCAACACATGATCCTAAAGAAAACCTTTATCGTCACCTCAGTCAACTACTGAAACACATAAGCACGAACAAGGAGTCATCTCCCTCATTTTTCAACTAAAAAAAACCTTTCCGTAGCATATACTGAACCTTATAAACTCTTTCTCAAATAAAATCTGGAGCCATTACCTTAGTTCTCACATCTATATTGCCAAACTCAATAAAGTAGGAGAAGAATGGGCCGGATGCCCAACTCACCCAAAATGCTACGAGTACAACTCATCCACGAGGTTACTATCAACACTTAGTTGAAAATGCTAAAGCCAAAACCCAAAACCCAATCATAATTCCAAAATCAAAAGCTCATCTAGAGAACTACAATCGAAATTCATTTCGACTGGAACCGAGGAAAACTATAAGACAACCCAACTGGACAAGAAACTGAGAGACTATGGGAACGACCCACATGCCTACCAACCTCCTAAACCAACCAAATAAAGAGGGTCGATTCTAAGCACTCAGAAAACCAAACCGATCAATGAACGCTAGCATAACCAACACCTCTCAACTTAAGACAAAGCTCAAACTTCAGCACAACCACCAGTAACACCAAACCAATACAAGAACTTCTGGAAAACGCTAGGAACTAGCCTAGGCAATAACCATCTAGGACCGCTCAAGAGGGAAGACTCAACACACGCCTAGAGTCACAAAGGAATTGGAAGCAAAACCAACCAGAAAAGAAACCAACAAGAACTACCCATGAGCTACAACTCCGGGTAAACACCCCACATGGATAACTCACCCCATCCACTACTAAGGAATAATCTACCAAGAAAATAACGCAAAGATACTACAATTCAAGTAGTCAAACAACTTAAACAAGTAGAAAGTAGTCATATAAGCAATTAAATAACATAAGGGATAGAATCGAAATACACGTAGTACTATCACAAGTTGAAGGTAATATGAGCCTTACCTGGAGCAATAATATCAGGAACCTCTACCTCGGGCCTACTAAGAGGGGCATCAGACTGATAAGGTCTAACTCTGGACTGAGTAGTCAAAGCTGAAGGCTCAACCATCCCTTGCCAGAGACAATCTCTATAATAGTGGCCAACCTCACCGCACTGAAAGCAAAACCCGTAGAAAGAAGTCAAGCGAGAATATCTCACTGAACCTGACCAGCCAATATGGCCTACACATCCTAAACGCAAACCTCGAAGAACCCGACCCGCACCACATCTACTCTGCATAACACGCTATGTATAACCACTCTCTAGAACCTGTGGAGTGACTGAAACTGGCCTGGTAGATAAGAAGCAGCATAACCTATCTCTGGTGGAGAATCCCCTAACTCGAGCTTGAGAACCTTAAGAACTATCCTGGCGATGATGTTTTTTAGTAATATCTCCATAAGCCTCACGGCATAAACCCTCGATATCCCAAGCATGATCCACTACCTGAAAGAAGGTAGTCTCAACCGTAACCAAATGCTTGGTAGCTAAATAGAGTGGTGAAATCAAACCCCCAACAAAGCTCTAAACTCTATCAAACTCTGAAGGTATAAACCTAGTAGCACGCCTAACCATTTCATGAAATCTTGCCTCGTAGTCCAACACTGATAAACAACCCTGGAGAAGAACGGGAAACTCAACCCTAGCGGAAGCACCGCTCGAAGAAATGGGTACTGAAACACCCATCGGAGGACTCAGAGTACTAGCCACGGTGTCCTGAAGAACTGGAGTAGCTATAAATCCAATCGGAGTCTGGGTTGGCCCCACACCCCCTATCTGATGCGATAAACTCTTACTCGGAAGTCCTGGTGCTGACAAAAGGACTGAAGCAACTGGCACAGAAGCCTCAACATCACCCGTTGTCGAACTCATCTTAGGCATCTGAGAAGGAATGAAACAATCAAAGTTTAGAAGTCAATAGAGCCAGGAACGCACGATAAGAAGCCAAGAAGATGGAACTTTTCCTAACAATGTCCTGTAGCCTCCTGCAGATAAGATACAAACGTCATCGTACCGATCCACGAGACTCTAATTAGACACTTGCTTTTGTACCACGACACTGGTGAACCTAGAGCTCTGATACCAAGCTATCACGACCCAATTTCTCAGGTCATGATAGCACCTACAACCCACAATAGGCGAACAAATTCCCGTAGCTCAAAATGGTTAATAATGGGCTACTACCTAACCAATACGCATAATGAATGGAAATAAGCAGAAGAAGAATATAAAGATACGACAATGCGGAAGCAACAACCCAAAATATACACAAATGATACTACACCAATCCCAAGACTTTGTATCGATAGTACAGAACCTTCTACTAGAGTACAAGTGCTAGAAGTGACAAAATGATAAGTACAACTATCTTTAAATATACAAAAGTAACAGTACAACAGATGAGATGTAGTCAAGCCCCGGTCATCAGGCGCTCACCCTAGTCTCGAAGATCCAAAAGCTGCACAAGTCTCCAATGCGATCAACGACATCTGCACCAAAAAGTACAAAAGTGTAGTATGAGTACCAATTGCTAAGCAATGGGTACCCAGTAGGCATCATCGACCGACTGAGCACATATAAAATATAAAGGCCATAATAAGTAGAGTACAACGAAACATTCACAGAAAATAAGGAGGAAGCAGAAGAAACTAGAACAAGAGTAATCAACAAAGGGTTTCAAGTAAAACAAGCTAGCACAGAAGATATACATACACAGAAGCACAGGTGGAAAAAAGGAAGAAAGGACGCACCTGGGATCCTTACAACAACATTATGTATAAAGAGAATTTAAAGAGATGGGCGGTATACCAGTAACCTCAAAATAACAGGAAATAAGGAAAGCAAACCAACAATCAAACTAGAAATCTCATATAAATAGAACAAGCCTAAGATATCAAATACCAAGATAAAATGACCGTAAACAACTCACAAGTCAAGCCTAAAATGGAATAACTAACCCAAAAGTATTCAAAACTACTACTCAAGCCAGGATAAAACAAGAATCAAGAACCCCACAATTACTCAGAAAGCTACACAATCAGCATCTCAGTAAAATGGGACCCACTAGCCCCTCAATAATCTCAGTCCCAAGGACGGTGCCTCAACAGGCTAAAACCATTCATACAATCGATACAAAAAGTTCATACTAGTTCTACAAAATGACAGGAGTAATATAATCTACCTACAGTCCCAACGACTTCCCATACAACCGAGGAACGCAATCAAGTGAAAATAAACCCTCTGACCACCCATACAATTGGAGCGTATACTGAACACATAATAAACAAGGGTGGAATCGGCGTGCCAAATACATGATAATGATATGATGTGAAAGTAACCGATATGTTCCCCCTCAGGTACCTCAAGGGCCCATATAGAGGTAGGACCCATGGAAGGACTCTACCCGTGTACCTCTCCTATGTTGTACACCTCCATCCGGCACACGCATCCCAAGGCCCTAGATCCTAGATTGATAGGGTCCATGGAGGTCTACTCGTCGACCCCATACATCGCCCAGCGATCTCAAATAGTAGCTCAAAACTCAAAACCTCGTAGTATATTCTCGGGATCAAACCGGGTCTAAACAGTGGAAAAAGTCCCATTAACCCTCTCAAAGGGTGCCCAAAGGATACTCAGGTTTAAATCAGTAGTAAAAGTCTCAATAACCCTCTCAAAGGGTGCCTAGAGCATGTTCGGGTCTAAATCAGTAAGAAATCAAGTCTAGAGCTCTACCCAACCGAGCCTAGTATCAGTAGGAAATCAAGTCTAGTGCTCTGCCCAGATGAGCCTAGTATCAATAGGAAAACCCAATGTGAAGTCATCCAAAATCCCATTTTATCATCAAGTATACCAAAATTGGGCCCCCGGATCCATACAAGTTTAGGAAAACCCGTCTATAATGGGTTCACAGCCAAAATCAAAGTAAAACACGCAGGGAAAAACCTTTTTCATGGATGATATGCCCGCACACAAATATAAACATAACGACTGGACCCATCGTTACTTTAAGAATCGCAAAGTCAAATTATTTGGGGAACTAATTTAAAGTACGTTTGTTTAAGTATGGTGACGTAGTTGAAAATTTTTGATTTTAGAAATAATCCGGGCTGACGTCACCCTGCTATAGCGGTAATTATTCCACTATAGCGGGATCTCCATAGCGGAGGGTTAACCGCCATAGTAGAATTATGGGAGGCAGAAGCCTCAGGACGGGATTTAATAAAGATGCTCTCCTCCTCAATTGGAAAACACACAAGGGTTTCTCCAAAAACCCTCCTAAGCTGCTCCAAGGCTAGGGAATCATGAGGAGGAGGGGTCATGGCTGGAGGGACGCAAAACAGCAGATTCCAGGACTATCGTTCAGCCGGGAACGCCTTCACGGAGCTAAAAATGCACGGTTGCAGCTGCTTGGCGTCCAGGTAGGCTAGGTTTTCATGAGTAGTTAGACCTGTTTACATTCTGTATTCATCATATAACGGAATGGAGATTTCACATTTTAGGCCTCTGGGCATGGAGTCTGGTGGATATGGTATTAGTTATGAGTGAGCTAAGGATTGGTTGGATTGAACTGTGGACTGATTGTAGTTATTTTAGGCTGTTTATGTTGTCTTGGCATGCTAAAATGATAGGACTCAGGGACTAGGATGTCGGGAAGGTTCGGGGAACCGGGAATTGCAAGGACAACTAAAATGGTATGAAAGTGGGAAACTCCTAGGTGAGGTTTCGGGAATGCTGAAGGCATGATAAGTAGTCGTTGTTTTGCTAAGGGATAAGGGGTGGTAACTCGTGTTGTTATTATCTATGTAAGTTTCGAAATCAATGGGGTTGTTAAATTATGCTAAAAAGGGAAAACCGTTCTTTATATGTAAATAAAGGGTGAGTGTGTTTAGTCTTCGGACGGAGGTCAAAATTAAGTTATATACCCGGGAGAGAAGGTAGGTGATGGCTTATGATTCCTGTGAATGTTGTATATTTTATACTCTTATCTAAGTGTTTGTATGAATTGCATGGCTTAGAGGAATTGCGTAGAATGTCTAAGGGTCCTGTTTTACAGACTGTGAATTGAACGGTGTGTTGCTTGTTGGTTTACAAGTTGTTTGTTCATTATTTGACTGTGGATTGTTAACATTCAGTTGGCTCGGGTACCACGCCTGGTACAGGTATACTAATGGTTGGTACGGGTACCACGCCTGGTACGGGTATAATAAATGGTTGGCTTGGGTACCACGCCTGGTATGAAATACTAACGGTTGGCTCGGGTACCACGCCTGGTACGAGTTTATTTTACTGCATCATTGCATTGATATTGTTGTATTGCATTGACTGTTATTGGTTCCATGAGTGGACCGGGTTATTTTATTGAATTGTGATATTCGGTGGTGGTCCTTGAGTGATCGGGAATCCTGTTATATCTGCTGAGTTGGTCTTGGATTAGGCCGGGTTATCTGTTTAACACTTAGGTGTTGTTTAGAGGGGATTCTAGGGTGGGTCTGGGCTATACGACAAGGGTCGTTGTTGGTTATGTTGTTGATTGTTGATCATAGTTATAAAGGTGGTTTACATGTGGTTGATAAACTAGGGGAATGGCTGGGAGTCTTACATGGTGTGACTAGCGGGTGATATCCTGGGAGGAATTGTCTAGGGACCCGGGGTGGGCCCGGGTATTTGTGTGTAGTGCCCTGGGTGTAGTGGGTCTGGAATGACAGGGTCGGGGCTGTTCTGGATACATAGTCATGGGAGTTGACTAGGTTAATGGTGAGGCAGTTAGAGTTGGATTTAGCAGTTGGTCTAAGGTTGTGTGACTTGGGAAGTCTAAGGTTAGTGCAACTTGGGAAGTCTAAGGTTAGTGCGACTCGGGAAGTCTAAGGTTGTGTGACTCGGGAAGTCTAAGGTTGTGTGACTTGGGAAGTCTAAGGTTGTGTGACTTGGAAAGTCTAAGGTTAGTGTGACTTGGGAAGTCTAAGCTTAGCGTGACTCGGAAGACCTGAGAGAGAGGGAGTCGGCAGTGGAAAGAATAGAAAGGGTGGAGGTAAGGGGTACGAGTAGACGATCGGTTAAGATCGGGTCGGGCAAGGGAAAGCGGTGAAGGATGGAGTTATATTATTTATTTTCATGTTTTTCCCTATTCTTCTTATATGATGGTAGGAGTGGATTAGGGTCGACCGATGATGCCTACCAGTACATGTGGTTGTACTGACTCTACTCTTGCTATACCTTTTTGGTATAGTCTGGTTGCAGGACTGGTGATTTTTCATAGGTACATGGCGATGGTGATCTGCAGCAGCTTCTGTCCTTCATCCATGATGGAAGTTGTGTCTCATAACAAGTTTTTCATAATAAATCTTGTAGTAGCTCTTGTACCTGTTTAGACTAGGTCCTGGGGAGGGTAATTTATATTTCAGAACTATTTTCTGTTTTCAAATATTGTAATAACAAGTTTTTCATAATAAAAGGAAGGTTATTTTGCTACTTTCTATTTTCCGTATGTCACCTGTTGGACGAGTGGTGAGGGTTCGTCTACCTAGGTATTTAGAGTAGGTGCCCGCAAGGCCTGGTGGGTTGGGTTGTGACGATAAATTAGCCCAATGACTCACAAATATTCCTACCGGCCATGCACAGGCTCAATAGCTCTACAACAGACATAACTAGCCTAAAAATAAAAGATCTATCTTTGGGACTCGCGGACATTCCCAAATAACCCAATATCTATGTTCCAGAGACGATATAAGGCTACATAGGACCACAAGGGTAATATGCAATACTATGCAAATATTATAAACAACATATGAAATAAATGGACAAGAAAGGCGGATAAGGTCTGGGGTACCAACCTATAACAATCCGCCCAAGGATACTAATTAGAGCTGTTATAGTCAATATACGCAGAGTCTAGATAGGGAAAATCATAACCTGCATGTCATCTGATGAATAGCTGCAGGGATGGTGTCGTCCAAAATCGAACAACTCCGAGATGCTCCAAATCGTGAAACCACTATCAATACAATAATCTATACGTCAAAACAAGACTAATGATACCCATATTGCTATAATAATAGTTGGGTCAAAATTCGGGTCACAAATGGGCCCGTGGGCCCCATAACCTAAAATTGGAAATGAAAAACACCCATGTGTTCCTTACCATCTTGGGAGCACATGCTCAAAATTTGAGCGGAAACGGACTACAATTGGGGCTCAAAACAGCCCGCCCAAGCCAAGAAAAAAAAGAGGAAATTCAAGGAATAAATCCGGAAGTTAAACATAGGGTACTTACCACGATGAGAAGACAAGCTAAAGAGGTAAATTGAGCAAGCTCACGGTCATGCAATCACAAATGGGGAAGATTATACAAGAATCCCAAGCTTTTGAAAGTAAGCAACAATGGAGGATTTAAGAAAACAAGAGAAGAAAAGGTTGGGGAAGAAGACTCACCAATTGTCGAGGAAACACTGATAATCGAAAAATAATAAATTTTCTAAAACTAGGAACTGATTTGGAGCAATTTAGAGAGTGATTTACGTGCCTAAGAGTTGAGGGAGTTGATGGAAATGGCTGGAAAAACGTAGGGGATCAGCTTAAATAGCTGCTGAAAATTACCCTTCGCGAACGCGGCCACCCCTCCGCGAACGCGATGAACAAAAATGGGGTGGCTGGAAATTACCCTTCGCCAACGCGTCCACCCCCCCCCCCACGAACGCGATGAACAAAAAGGCCCATGACAGCAACCAACTGTCAAGGGCAGATTTTCACACTTTGGGTCCCCGGGAACGCATCCGGGGTCCTGCGAACACAAACGACCTGAGCTATTCGACTAGAAATGGCGTTCCAAATCCAATGGAATTGACAAAAATCCCATCGGAGGTCGATTTAACAAAATATGGGCCCCACACCCAACATCAACCTCAGGCCAACTATCTCCAAAACAGAACCCAATGGCCGAAATTAAGTCTGAAAGCCTCGGGACCCGAACCAATCATTCCTCTAGCCTAAACTCGACATTCCGGAGCTAACAACGCTGACGGAATTTTCATCCGAGGCCTTATTCTCCAAATATTGACCAAAGTCAACCAAACAAGCCTAACTGGCCTGAAAACATATAACGAGAGAGAATTCCAAGATGAAAAGCTCCCAGATCCCGACCAAAGGTCCCACTAGATCAAAGTCCACGCTTCGGAGCTAAACAAAACTGTCAGAATTAGATTCTGAGCACGTTCACCAAGAATGTTGACTGAAGTCAATGATTTCAAAAGTCTAGATCTCTAAAACAAGGAACGATCAAAAAGACCAAATAAATGGCTCGGGCACCGAACTACAGGTTTCAGTAAGCCATAAATGACTTGGGACCTCTAATAGTACAAGAAAAGCAAAAATGCGTAAATGACCGGAAGGATAATTACAATTCAGGAACAACTATATAGCAAAAAAATCCAACAAACTAGAGAGAGAAAGACGTAGAGACTTTGATTTTATAATCTCAATTGGATAGCACACATAGGTGAATCTAAAAATTTTAAACTTATTAACTTTGGATTTTAAAAAAGGCATTTTATTGAGTTTCAAATAAATTATTTAAATATATTCATTGAATTTCTTTTCTTAAAACACACACAATTTTTTTTCATGGTTAAAGTTGTTAAGTTCAACCAAATTCGTAGCTAGAATTCTAATTCCGTCTCAGGGTTCAGCACGAAATCATATATCAATAAATCTATCCATTTTTATGAAACCAAGAATCGTCAATCTAATCATTGTTCACGGTCTTTTTGATACAACTTGATGAATTTAGTAGATCATTTAATTAGAAGACATGCTTTGCCATGAACAGATTAAATTTAATATAGACTACTTCTTTCGTCCCATTTATGTGAAGGTGTTATTATTTAGGGAGTTAAATATTTTTTTCTCTGATTACGGATTTCTCAAACTTTTTTTCTTAAAATATTTTTGAATTATTATCTACATTGACGTGTAGTACCCTTCATTTATTTTTCAAGTATGTAAATTTTATTTTAAAAATTAAAATGTCTAAACCAAATTTATAATCAAATTAAATATTATAATCATCATATTCCGAATCTCTTCACACATATTCAGACATATATATGGAGTATAAATTCTATTGTCGTCTATAATTCGCGTAAGTTTTGAAAAGCAAAAATTACTTAATTAAGTAAATGTAGCTACTATATCTACAACTATAATTTTAAAATATTAGCAACATACCTATAATTAGAATTTTATAGAAAATTCCTGAAAAGGGAAAAAGAAAATTTACTACTCTTGCCCTCATCTCCTCTTTCTCTTTGCTCTACACCGTCGACCCTTCTCCTTTCCCTTCCTTCTCCGACGAATGACTCATATCCCCTCTTTCTCTCTCTCTCTATCTCTCCACCATTGACCCCTCCCCTTTTTCTTCCTTCTCCGTTGGACGATCATCTAAATTGGATAAGAAAGTTCATCACGTTTCTCATCCACTTAGGCTGAAGGGATCATGATATGACATTTTGAAAGAAGAGAGGTCAAATAGAGTTATGACTGTTGGGATCCTAATCGGCGGGGCGTCATGCGGAAGCTTATTAATTGCAAATTTCTTGAGGTGATAAATCAGATGACAAAGAAAAATACACTAAAAAGCATAATATAGTAATATGGTTTGGTCAAGTGACCTACATATTAAAAACTAATATTAAAAGCATAAAACTGTTGAGAGAAAATCTCCCCATAAACAAATTCTTTAATGACTACATTGTGGATATTATTGTGTTATGGCATGAAAAGGGGGATCTTCAATATATAAAAGTTGAAACTTTTCCTCCAAGACAAAGAATAGCCAAATATGAAAGAGAATTATATTTTTCTTTCGAAAAAAGTAAAAACAATTATGGTAATACTTTTATTTTTCTTTCAAGAAAAGTAAAACTCAAATTTAATAATAAAATCAAGGCAAAAACCCTAACAAATCTCTCCTTTTTGCCTGGATTTTCTTGACAAAACTTGATCCCCCTTCTTCACATGTATGATCTTCGTTAGTCACATAATCTTCATCACTGTTGCTTGTCATGTTTAAAAGTGGAGCCCTTGCAGATTTAAAATATTGGAGTCCTTTCAGGTTAAAAATATTGAAGCCCTTTTGGGTTAAATTATTGAAGCCCTTTCAAGTTGAAAATACTAGAGCCCTTTCGGGTTGAAAGTATTGGAGCCCTTTTGGGTTAAAAATGAGTCCTTTACAGGGTTAAAATAAACCCTTTGCAGGGTTAAAAGTGAGCCCTTTGTAGAATTAAAAAGGTTTTATTTTAAAAAATATGAAAGCAGAATTGTTGAAAATATGATTGATTTTTTCACCCTCATATAGTACTTTAGACAAAAAAAAAATTGAGCAAAACTTGCATTATCGTCAAACTCCTTGCAACTTAATTTGAAACCATTTTAAATCTGTTTTCAATCTCAATGAACCATTGGCTCATTGAGTCGGTTGACTCATTGGATCGTTGGCTCTGATACCACCTGTTGGGATTGAAATCGAGAGGGCGCCATGCAGAATCTTATAATTGCAAACCTTAAAGGCGAGAAATCAGATGACAAGGAAAAAAACTATAGAAAAAATTTAAAAAGCATAATATTACTATGTTATTTTGCCAATTGACCTACATATGAAAAACTAATAAGAAAGCATAAATACTATTGAGAGAAAATTTTCCTCTGAAAATCATGCGTAAAATCAAATATTTTGAACTACAAATGGCCTGAATTCTCATGTAACCTGAGATATGTAGGAAACTCGATATCGGAGTTTGGCCATAATTCCTTAAAATTTATGCTAGAACCAACCGCTTCCGAGAGATGAATTTATGGTCGAACAAAATTGGGAACGTCAATTCCCTTTGCCTAGAGTTCCTTGCATCCACACTACCCAAAGGGAGGGGCAGTTGTTGACATCCAATTTTTGCCCTCCACATTACGAATTAATATTTGAGTTTCTTCAAATTTAAAACAATTTTTTGAAATAATTATTCTTGCAAAAGTAAAATATTTTCAAAATCTTTTATAATAACTTTGTCATTTTAAGTAAGAATATATAATTTCTGTATTTAATTATACGGAATTATGCAGGTTTTACTTAAGAAAATACTTGTCAAAATTATTTTTGAAGGAAAACCGATGTAAATTGACAACGCTTTATTTTTTCTGGAAAATCATTTTAAAATTGGAGGTTAATTCAATAAATAACCTCTTAATTTTAATGAAATTAGTTATGCTTTGTTACTCTGTTTTGATTAGAGAAGCTCAAGTAATTAATTTTTAATTAATTTATCTCTATTTTAATTTTAGCCTAAAATTCCTCGGATCATTCCAATTGTAGAGGAATTTCACTAAATTATTTCAAATTGGCTATCTTCTAAATTAGAAAGTGGCCACATTTGCATCTTAAATGAAATTACCCCTCACCTTCTCTTTGTTTTCAGCCAACTCCAAATCCAATTTCCCTCGGCCCAAATTTCACTCCGACCCGTCCTAATGCTCCCTCAATTAATCCCTCACCAGCAAATATCTATACACTAGCACATACACACCACACAATACTCCCTCTATATTTCTCCCACCCACCACACGCGCGTTCCTTTTCCCTAGAAAGAACGCACAACTCACACTCAACGCGCCCAGTACAATATGGTACACACCCCTACTTCATCTTCTTCATCTCTTTGACAGAAACCCTAACGTTTCTCTCCCAAAACGCAGCAACAACAATGAACAACGACAGGAACAACTTCCAAACAACGCGCAATCGTCCAAATCTCTGTCAAAATCCCTCCCTCTCCGTCAAAGTTGTGCTGGCAAGACCTAGAACGTTCTACAGAAGCACATGTGTCGATTTCTCCACGTAATCAGCTACAAATTGGTACGTTTTTGTACAATTTCATGGTGAGCAAGCTTTTCCATTTGCAAATTCAAATTTTTCACAAGCAATTTTCCCAAATTACCCTCTGTTTTCCCCCTCTCTAGCCCTAGAATTTCCCTATAAATTGGGGTTCTTTTCTCAGAATGAGGGGCTGGCTTTTAGAGTTTGAGTTTCTTCTTTGGAGAATCACTCTCTAGAACTCGAAAAAGACCAAAGGTTGCAGAGAAAATACTTACAAAAAGGGTTCCGTCTAATTTTAGATTCAAGTTTCAGTGGTATTGAAGTCCCTGTTAAAGCTCATAATCTCAATTCGCTGCCCTAAAACAAGTAATCTTTCGTTTTGCCCTTTTTTTCTCTTACCTTAGTTATTACGATGAACATTAGGATGGTTTCAACTGGTCTTGTATGATTATACGTGCGGTTTTGGTGAAAAATGTGTGTTTGATATTGGTGAAGTTTTTTTTTTTGAGATTGGGTGCTTTGATTGTGTGTTGAAGTTTCATCTTTTATTCTGATGTGAACTCAAAAACGTGAGATGTATGATCATCTGTAGCAATAAAAAGTGATTATTAAGACCATGTATGTGTTTAAATAAGTATGATGGAGCAGAGGCGAAGCCAGGATTTAAAGTTTATGGGTTCGGGATTCTAATTTATTTAAGTTACTGGGTTCTAAGCTAATAATTTATTCATATTCAATGAAATTCTTACTACGAATTCAGAGTTTGAACCAAAGTTACTGGGTTCGGCCGAACCCACGATCAGTACACTGGCTCCGCCCCTGTGATGGAGTATTTGCTATCACGAATTAAGTACATTATCATACTAGGGACTCTCGTAGAGTCTTCTCGACTCAGAATATCGGGTAAGGCTCATGCAGGGAAGAAGTCATTCTTTCTTTAAAGATTACTTGCTAGTTCTTCTTTGAAGATTGAAACAATAGAATAAATTCGATATGACATATTTTATCCTAAAGTTCTCAAATAGCGCAGAAGATATGAAAGCACAAGTATAAACTACGAACCAGAAATACAAGAATCATCTACAAGACTGATAAAACATCAAAAAGAGGAACTAAAACAATACTATATAACAGGAATAATAAATCAACAAAAATGTTTAATATTAATAGATATAGGACAAGAAGAAAATAACATAACAAGAGAATTAGTTATGGAAGATAAGATAAAAGTAAAAAACCAGTCATGTCCAGACCTACCAAAAACATTAGTAAATACTAAAGAAATAGTAAAAAAGGAAATAATTATAGGAGGAATACCAATAAAAATAAAATTTGAAATACACCAAGAAAAAAATATAATATTAGGAATAAAATGGTTAGAAAAAATAAAGCTATATAGTATAGAAAATAAACAATTAATAATAACACATGATAATAAGAAAATAATAATAAAAAGAGTTTAAAAGAAAGAAACTATGAAATGAAGATATATATATACTAGCAAAAATAATAGTAGAAGGATATAATAATAGATATTATACACCAATGATAGATACAGGAGCATAAGCTAATATATTTAAATATAATTGCTTACCAGAAGAAAAATGGGAAAAACTAAGAACACCAATAGTAGTAACAGGATTTAATAATGAAGGAAGTATAATTACACATAAAGCAAAAAATATAAAAATACAAATATGGGATAAAATACTAACAATAGAAGAAGTATATAATTACGAACTAACAACAAAAGATATGTTATTAGGAATGCCTTTTTTAGAAAACCTATATCCACACACAATAACAAAAACACATTGGTGGTTCACAACACCATGTAACAACAAAGTAGGAGCAAAAAGAGTTAATAACAAAAATAGGAAGACAACAGAATGGATAAAAGGAAGTGAAAAAATAAATCAAAAATTAGAAAACATAAACCAATTAGATCATAAAATAGAATTAATCATATTCTCAATAGACAAAATAAAAACAATACAAGATAAATTAGAAACACTGTATAGTGAAGAACCATTAAAAGGATGGGAAAACCACAAAACAAAAGTTAAAATAGAACTAATGGAGGAAAATAGTATTATAACCCAAAAACCTTTAAAATATAGCTTCAATGATTTAGAAGAATTTAAAATGCATATCAATGAACTACTAGAAAAAACCTATATACAAGAAAGTAATAGCAAACATTCTAGCCCAGCATTCATAGTAAATAAACATAGTGAACAAAAAAGAGGAAAAACTAGGATGGTCATAGACTATAGAAATTTAAATGCAAAAATCAAAACATATAACTACCCAATACCAAATAAAATATTAAAAATAAGACAAATACAAGGATATAATTATTTTAGTAAATTTGACTGTAAATCAGGATTTTACCACCTAAAACTAGAAGATGAATCTAAAAAATTAACAGCTTTTACAGTACCACAAGGATTCTATGAATAGAACGTATTACCGTTTGGATATAAAAATGCACCAGGTAGATACCAACACTTTATGGATAACTACTTTAACCAGCTAGAAAATTGTATAGTCTATATAGACGATATATTACTATACTCCAGAACACAAGAAGAACATATAAGATTATTAGAAAAATTTATACATATTATAGAAATTACAGGAATAAGTCTAAGCAAAGAGAAAGCAGAAATAATGAAAAACCAAATAGAATTTCTAGGAATACAAATAGATAAAAACGGGATAAAGATGCAAACACATATAGTACAAAAAATAATTGGATTAGACGAAATGCTTGACACAAAAAAGAAACTACAATCCTTTTTAGGATTAGTTAACCAAGTACGAGAATATATACCTAAGCTAGCAGAAAATTTAAAGCCATTACAGAAAAAATTTAAAAAGGACGTAGAATACCATTTTGATGACACAGATAAAACCCATATAAGGAAAATTTAAAATATGTGTAAAAAGCTACCAAAACTATATTTTTCAGATGAAAATAAACAATTTACATACATAGTAGAAACAGACTCTAGCGATCATAGCTACGGCGGAGTATTAAAATATAAATATGAAAATGAAAAAAATAGAACACCATTGTAGATATTACTACTCAGGATCATATACAGAACCACAAATAAAATGGGAAATAAATAGGAAAGAACTATTTGCATTATACAAATGTTTGTTAAACTTTGAACTATATATTGTTTACAATAAATTTATTGTGAGAACAGACAATACACAGGTAAAATGGTGGATAACCAAAAAGGTACAAGATTCAGTTACAACAAAAGAAATAAGGAGACTAGTATTGAATATACTAAATTTCACATTTACGATTGAAGTAATCAAGACTGACAAAAATCTCATTGCAGATTATCTCTCCAGAGAAAGATAATGTAGATACATTGGAAAAAATACTAGCTACTATGACAACACTTTGTCAGAAAATGGAGAAAATAGAAAGCGAAGTACAGATGCTAAAAAAGACAGCTAATAGTCAGCAGCATGACTCTAAACATGCGGAGCTAAGTCAGCAGCATGACTCTAAACATGCGGAGCTAGAAGGTGACGTTGGGAAACACCTTAAAACCCATAACAAGATGTTAAATACAGCTGCAGGTAGCACATCTACTGGAGGATCAACTACAAAAAAGGAAGATGGTAAGGCAAAATATACAAATACCAATATGAATAAGCTATTCTCCAAACCATACCTTCCAGAATATACCCAAAAAGATATATTTGTTACCCCACAAGTAAATACCTACAAAACCAGTTTGGATTCACACAAACAAATATATAACCATATCACCAGGACGTATATAGAAAATATACACAAAATCCAAACCTTTTTTAATCTAAACCCCAGAGCTAAAAATACCCAAAACCCGAATGAAGATTATATAACCCAACACCTACAGGTATATAATAAACTCATAGCACAACCATGTACCAATTCAAATCTAGTAGCAACTTGCTACAATTATGGACTGTTAAGTACAGTATACACAATAACAGGTGAAGAAATAGCTAAGATACCAGAACTATACAAAGCATTTCTACATTACAAAAGAATTATTAAAGGCACTTTATTTTATATAAAATTTTATTCAGCAACTGCGGAGATATTATACGACGAAATCAAACCTATAATACAAGTTATCAAGATAGGTTTGACCAAGGAAATGATAATCCCGGAGAAAGTGGAAATATAAGAAGAAATACAAAGAGTAAATATCCCAGAATTCTATGCAAATAAAAGAACTATTGGGATATCTACCATTTTGAACGAATTATCAAATAATTATCTAAACAGAAACGCAATTTGGAGCTACTACAACCGAGATCAGACGATGATATATTCCAATTGCAGAGAACTAAAGACAGCAGATATGGAAGAACTATGCCAATGGATACTAAGCCTGTTGAAACCAGAGCAGTCACCTACCACAAGGGCTATCAGAAAAAATTTTATTCCACAAAATATGATGACTAGATACTGTAAATTAGTAGGACAAAAATACCCAGATCATCTATGCACGAAATGTGATGGAGAAGACAACTACATTCCAAAAGTGCAGCTGGAATAACTAGAAGACAAAGAAATAATTATTATGTAAAGTATGTCGGCCATATGTAAAAGTAACGGCCATTATGTAAAGTAGTAAATAGTGAGTGTCGGCCAAATAGTAAAGGCCAATAATGTAAATAGTAAATGTCGGCCAAATAGTAAAGGCCAATAATGTAAATAGTAAAATAGTAAAGGCCAATAATGTAAATAGTAAAGGCCAAACGTCTTTTCTAAGGACGAAAGGTCATCTTAGACTTGTATATATAGAGGGACTTCTCTCATAAATAAAATCATCCCTTACTCATCCTTCTCTCTCATATCTCTCAATTCCTCAATTTCCGCACTTAACAAACATTGTTTTTTTTTTTTTTTTTTTTGTATTTCTGGTTCGTAGTTTATACTTGTGCTTTCATATCTTCTGCTTCCTGATATGCTTAATCTTGGTTCATAGTTTATTCTTTTAGATGTACTTAACTTTTCTTTTACTATTTCTAAATCTTCGTCAAAATCTATTTCTTTATAACTATATTCATTTTTGTCTATCAGAGTAACTATCTTTTCAAAGGGGTTTTCTATCTTTATCCTATTTATTTTATTTTTTGCTGTTATTTTATGTTTAGTAGTTAATACATATAAATTTTTACATCTTGCTGTAAATATTTTACTGCCTGGGGCTAGTTCTATTCCTGACATTTTCCAATATAATACTAAAGATTTATCTATATTTTTATCTGATACTGCTACTGAATAATTAGCACTTATTATAAATTTAAACTTTTGATATATTAAATTTCCTTTAACTGCGCTTATTATGCTTTTTCTATAGGTTCTATTATCCTATCGTCTGCTAAATATATTTCTATTGGTGTATCTATTCCTTCTCTAAAACAAGCTTTTATTAATATTTCTGTTCTACCTAGATGTACGTATTTTATTGGATCTCTTACTTTTAGATCTTGTATTTCTTTATTTATGATCCTCCTGCTTATCAAGGGGATTTTAGCTTTTCCTTGTATATATTTGCAATCTATTACATGTTCTTTTTAGCTTACTACGTAGTATTCTTCTTTCTGTCTTTTGAATAAATTTCTTATAATTGGTATACTAAATATTTTATCTACACTTAAGTCTAATTCTTTCCCTTTTATTTGGTCAAATATCTTAAAATCAAATATTATCTTTTGATCCGTAGATTCTTCATCTAGATGTTCTTCTTTGTTTATTATTTGTATTTCTTTTTCAGTCATTTATTTGTTCTGATTTTGTACCTAATTCATTTTCTTCCTTTTCTGATATCTCATATATACTATCTTCGCTATCTAGTTCATAGTCTATGTATTCTATTTGCGTATATTTTTCGTCTTCTTCGAATATTATTTCTGATATTTGTTTTCTTTGTGGGTTTCTTGGTAATCTACAATTTTTAGCTATATGTCCTAGTTTTCTGCAGTTATAGCACGTACATTCTGTTAGCTTTCGCTTTGGTCTATATGGTCTTTTTGTTTTATAGTTTTTTACATAATATTTTCTCTTTGGGTTTATATATCTATATTTAGATTTATATTTTTTATATCTCTTATTTCTAGAGTATGGATTTTTATAATAATTAATTTCATCTTTACACCCGAATTTAGGTGCTACTTTATTGTTACAACATACTAGATTTTTTATTAGGGTTTTCTCTGTTTGTAGCTTTTCTCTATATTCTTCGCAAGTATTAGAATACCAGTGATGTAAATATTTTATTCTAGCTCCTAATGTATCTGTCAGTCCTGCTTCTTTCCAATTTTTTATTATTTTTGAACTAAATGGTTCAAGTAATTTTGTAAAATATAACTGTCTGATTTCCCTACTTTCTTCTGTATTATATGATCCTTTGTAATAATATTCTTTAAATGCACATGTATACTCGTCTATATAACACATGTTGCATATTTCTAATTTTATCATTAAATTTCTATTTATGACTTTTTCTTTATTTTGTTCTTCATATTCTGTCATCATACTACTAAATTCATTTCTTATTGCTGTTTCATATTTTTGTAGTATCTCTATCGATGTTGTTGCTGTTTTGCCACTCATGTTCTTATTATTTCTTAACGTCTTTATACTTTCTTCTGTTAAATTTAATAACCATAGTTTTACTGTTCCTATTAATGTTCTTTCTATGTATCCTGGTGCTTCTGTCATTTGTATTTTGTTGTCTATTAATTGTTTTGCTATATATCCCATCCATAATTGGATAACTTTATTTGTGTCTGTCACACAATCTAGATCTAAGAAGTTATATTGTTCTATTGATGGAGTTGGTGTCCATTTTTCATTATATCATTTTTTCCATATCGTTTCTTGTCTATCTGAGTTTTCATAACTTTTTGTATAGTATTTTGGACCTGGTCTAGGGTCTCTTTTTCTTGGTGTACTAGGTTTTTCTTCTACTTTACTCATGTTTATTTCTATGTTTTCATCATTTTCTATATCTTTTAATAATTCAGTGTATGTTTCACTTGCTTCTGAATTTTGTTCTTCATTAGTTTCATTTATTTCTTCTATTCTTAATTCTGGTAAATTATGTTCTTCGTTTTCTTTTAGTTGTAATTTTTCTTTAAATGATCTTATTTCATTTTGTAATTTTTCTTGTTGTTCTTTTTCTTTCTGTCTATTTTCATATATTTCTTTTAGCATTGCTAGTTCTTTTTCTAATTCTAATATTTTTGTATTTTTAATACTTTCTATTTTCTGTACTTCTATTTTTGCTTCTTGTCTTATTTTGTTTATTTCATTCTTCCTGTCTATCTCTTCGTTTTCTTTCATTACTCTTATCATAGCTGTTAAGCTATCTTCTAATTTAGCTGATTCTCTTTCTAGCATTAGGTTTAGAGTTTCTCCTATTTTCTTATATCTTCTTCCTAGATTAGAAAGTACTATTTTTATTTTATTCATTCTAGATTTTCGAAGGTTTTTTTCTTCTATCACATATTCTTCCTTATTCATTTATAATTTGTGTTGTAATTTATATGTTAATTTTTGTAATTCTATGTATAGGTGGAATATCTCCTTTCTTTGTGCTAATATCGATTTATGGCATACTCCTGTAAATATGTTTTCACTAAGTCTTTGTTCTCTATTTGTAATTTCTTGTCTTTTTTGTTCAATTATTTCTGTTAGTTCTTCCTCGTACTTATTCATTAAATGTCTTATTATAATATTCCTTTTTTGAAGGAATCAGTCTTTGTATTTCTTTTACACTTTCCATAATATATTCAAGATATTCTATATCTTGGTTTTTTTTATATTCCTCTATATTATCTTTTATTAAGTTATTTAACAAATTTATGTTTTCTACAGTTTCTTTCCAGTAACTTAAATATTCGTAATTAATCATTAGTCTGAATATACTATTTCTAGATCTGAATATATTTCCCAATCGTCATCTATATTTAAATTGTCTAAATCTATCTCGTACCATTGTTGTTCTAATAAATCGTCTATTTTATCAAATATCTTTTCCCATATAATTCTTTTTAATTCTATTAACCTTATGTCTTTTAGTGCATATAAAACTAATGTTTTATAATTATTTATCATTTCATTATGTAAACTGGTCATTTTATGATACTTTTTATCAATTATTCACTCTAATCATATTTTATGATAGGATATTTTTTATATAAGCTTACTATAAACTGGATTATTCTAGATCATGTTTATTCGTCACTACTAGTATTGTACTAAGCGGATATTTTTCTTCCTTAAACAGTATTTCTCATACTATTGGTACTCCCTAACATGGCTTCTTGCCTCAACGGTTTCCCTCTCATGATAGTACTGTTCTTAGAAGTTTTTCCTCTCCCTTTTCCCATTTGCTAGCAAACTATGTAACATGCTTTGAATAATTCCAATATATAGTAACTAATATAAAAATTTTCCTATCATAATCATGATTATCAGGAATATATGAATTTAGCTATGCATATTAATATGACAGTATATAGCAACATAAGTATATCGATATACCTGCACGGTAGTTTTCTCGTCGGAGTTAGCTTTTTCCATGATGATTATATCTTTCTATCTAGCTCTGATACCAATGTTTGTTAAGTGCGGAAATTGAGGGAATTGAGAGATATGAGAGAGAAGGATGAGTAAGGGATGATCTTATTTATGAGAGAAGTCCCTCTATATATACAAGTCTAAGATGACCTTTCATCCTTAGAAAAGACGTTTGACCTTTACTATTTACATTATTGGCCTTTACTATTTGGCCGACATTTACTATTTACATTATTGGCCTTTACTATTTGGCCGACACTCACTATTAACTACTTTACATAATGGCCGTTACTTTTACATATGGCCGACATACTTTACATAATAATTATTTCTTTGTCTTCTAGTTATTCCAGCTGCACTTCTGGAATGTAGTTGTCTTCTCCGTCACATTTCGTGCATAGATGATCTGGGTATTTTTGTCCTACTAATTTACAGTATCTAGTCATCATATTTTGTGAAATAAAATTTTTTCTGATAGCCCTTGTGGTAGGTGACTGCTCTGGTTTCAACAGGCTTAGTATCCATTGGCGTAGTTCTTCCATATCTGCTGTCTTTAGTTCTCTGCAATTGGAATATATCATCGTCTGATCTCGGTTGTAGTAGCTCCAAATTGCGTTTCTGTTTAGATAATTATTTGATAATTCGTTCAAAATGGTAGATATCCCAATAGTTCTTTTATTTGCATAGAATTCTGGGATATTTACTCTTTGTATTTCTTCTTGTATTTCCACTTTCTCCGGGATTATCAGTTCCTTGGTCAAACCTATCTTGATAACTTGTATTATAGGTTTGATTTCGTCGTATAATATCTCCGCAGTTGCTGAATAAAACTTTATATAAAATAAAGTGCCTTTAGTAATTCTTTTGTAATGTAGAAATGCTTTGTATAGTTCTGGTATCTTAGATATTTCTTCACCTGTTATTGTGTATACTGTACTTAACAGTCCATAATTGTAGCAAGTTGCTACTAGATTTGAATTGGTATATGGTTGTGCTATGAGTTTATTATATCCCTGTAGGTGTTGGGTTATATAATCTTCATTCGGGTTTTGGGTATTTTTAGCTCTGGGGTTTAGATTCAAAAAGGTTTGGATTTTGTGTATATTTTCTATATACGTCCTGGTGATATGGTTATATATTTGTTTGTGTGAATCCAAACTGGTTTTGTAGGTATTTACTTGTGGGATAACAAATATATCTTTTTAGGTATATTCTGGAAGGTATGGTTTGGAGAATAGCTTATTCATATTGGTATTTGTATATTTTGCCTTACCATCTTCCTTTTTTGTAGTTGATCCTCCAGTAGATGTGCTACCTGCAGCTGTATTTAACATCTTGTTATGGGTTTTAAGGTGTTTCCCAACGTCACCTTCTAGCTCCGCATGTTTAAAGTCATGCTGCTGACATGTATGTGTTTAAATAAGTATGATGGAGCAGAGGCGAAGCCAGGATTTAAAGTTTATGGGTTCGGATTCTAATTTATTTAAGTTACTGGGTTCTAAGCTAATAATTTATTCATATTCAATGAAATTCTTACTACGAATTCAGAGTTTGAACCAAAGTTACTGGGTTCGGCCGAACCCACGATTAGTACACTGGCTCCGCCCCTGTGATGGAGTATTTGCTATCACGAATTAAGTACATTATCATACTAGGGACTCTCGTAGAGTCTTCTTGACTCAGAATATCGGGTAAGGCTCATGCAGGGAAGAAGTCATTCTTTCTTTAAAGATTACTTGCTAGTTCTTCTTTGAAGATTGAAACAATAGAATAAATTCGATATGACATATTTTATCCTAAAATTCTCAAATAGCGTTTCTAAACATTGTCTCCTGTTTGTCCAAGTCTTGAAAATCTCTGGGTATGGCTAGTTCATAATTTCGAAGGAAGTATGCCCAGTTTACTTCAAGTATGTTAAGAGACCATTCATTAATCTTCTTATATTGGTGTAAAGGTCTCAAACATTGCAGAGTTTTCCTTTTGTTTTTTCCCCTCCCTTTAGTTTGATTTCTCGATGATAAGAGCAAAATGAAAGGAAACAAAGTTTTCACTGTAGCTCCATTTTGTCATAGAAATTTTGATTCTTAAAAGCTCTAAGTAGGCATATTTATGACTAAATTTTTGCAAACTGTTTGATTCCCCTATTGTTAGTGCTGGATCGATTTCAAGAGCCTTCTTGGTCCATACCAAAGAAGATTCTTGAAAGAAGTCTAGAGAATGAAGTAAGTTTCATCATAGATCCTCTCCCCATCCTTTTCCCCCGTCCTTGGTTTTGATTTGTTTGGAAGGGTGTCGATTATAGTTTTGGTACGATGGTTTTGAGGCAGTTTCAGTCATAAAATTTAGAACAAGGATTAATGTTTTTTTCCAGCCTATTTAACAGCTTGACTCGTACAACTCTAATGGATCCTCTATATCTCCTAGAGTTCAAGAGAAGGATAGCCTAATCATTCTCAAGAACACTTTTTAATTTCTGTTTGAAGGATAATGATTATGTTGTGAGATATTTGGCCTTTTGGAAGTATCACTTGCTCTTGAACACTCTGGTTTAGCTCATTGTATTACTTGAAGAAGGTATTCTTGATCTTGGCCATTCTCTTCTTAATAGGTTGTTTTCATTTGTTTGAAGCTTCAAGGAAAGTTACTCGATTATACCGTTATTGTTTAAAGTCTTGAGAAGCTCATTTAATTTTTTCTTCTTCTTTTTACTCCACGACCAGTTGATCCCTCAGTTGGCTTATCAGAATTTCTTTGGTTTACAATACCAAACGGAGGTCTGCGAGTTGAATTTAGGATTTCTTTTGAATTTGGAACTAGAGGAGAAATGCATTCTTACTATAGTATGATTTCCATTTCTAAAAGTTCTTAGTATTATGTTTGGTTATGTATTAATCAAAATCCATTTAGGTGCTAGACCTTAGTGAAAGAGGATGCAAACTTGCACTTTACTGTTGCTTTAAAAAAATGTGAGTCGAGTTCTTTTGTAGGATCATCTACATGATGACTCAAGTATGTGTTTGCTTCAAATATTTCTAAAATAAATGTTACGTTGTAATTTTATTATATCTTTGGCTTGCCTTATATATTTCTAATTCTTTTCTCTCTTTTTCTTGTGTATGTGAACCTCGCATGAGTCTCTTCGAGACTCCTATTTTCATCCCCGTGCATTTCGTTGGGTTCACTCAACAATTTTTTTGAGTCAAATCTTCATCAGGCGGAAGCTAGTATACAGGAAATCAAGGAAAAATAGGCCAAAAAGGCCTGAAAAGCATAGCAGCAGCAGTCCAAATGCACTAAATTTGAAGAAAATGGACCAAAGTGCAGATGCAGCAGAAAATGGGCCTCAAAGCCCAAAATTAGATTTAGGACATGTTTTGGACAAAACTCGAATATGATTAAGCCAGGGGTTAATTAATTTCTTATCTATTCTTTATCTTGTTTAGTTTAGAACTATGTGTATTAATATGGACTGACATTTTAATTCAACTTGGTTGAATTTTTCCCCAAAAGAAGAACTTTTCTCGTTAATTTCTTTTTACTTGATTATGATTAGTTTCTTCATAAAAAATGTTTTCCTATATTCCAAATGTAAAAATCAAGCATACTTTTTTCCTTAAATAAATTTGCTATTTCTTTTACAAATTGTTTATCCCGAATTTCAAATTTTATTTACTTTATTTTTTTTAGTCAAGTTCTAATTCTCCTATTTTTCAAATCAATTAAATCTTTTTTAAGTTAGTCAAAATTAGTTGGTTTTAAAATAAGAGTGGATACTCTTGGTGCCTTAACACCCTTTCAAGAGTATTAATATGAACTTCTTACCCTTAATCACTAATTTTTCCAAGTCTTTTACTGTTTTAGACTTTAGAATTTTTAAAAGGTTTTCTTAATTTTCTTTATAAAATTAAGTGGCGACTCTTGCTTTCTCAAAGTTGTTTTGAAATTATTAACTTAGTTCCGAAATAATTTTAAAAGTCGAAAATTATTTTTCTTGTCCAAAAAAAAAAATGAAAACAGAAATGACAACTTCACTTGAGATTTTTCAACTAGGTTCTAATCTTATTGTTTTTACTAACTCTATTTGACTAACTATTTGATTTGTAATAATTAGTAATTTTTATCGCTTTCTTTATTTGTGTAATTTATCGCAATTTATAAACTGTTCATGGCGTATTGCGCCTCTCTTGACAAATAATTAGTTTTCGTTAGAAAAAAAGGGTGATTATGCAAGTATTTGCAGTCATCCTTCACTAAAAAAAATACTTTCTCAAAATAGACAAGTGAGTAGTTGATCCGTGATCGGTTAATGATCATTTATTGTTTTAGCCCGTGGTTGTTCACCCAGGTTCTCGGTCATTTTCAAATAAACCGATTCTAGTCAACCTAAGATAGAGCGAAATCAAGTCTTGAAAAAGGCATTGACCTAGGACGTCTTAATATTTGATGGATGTTAAGTCCATTAGTGTACCACCAAAACATCTCAATGGGTTTTTGACCCAATGACATAACATCCAACTATGTGCTATTTGAAAAATGTATGTGTTGTAACTGACTATTGTCCTAGGGTGGGGCCTAACGGGTTAATCTGTTTTGTAGGATGTCGAGGTTTCTCAAGTTTGATATGGTAAAAGAGGCTCCCCTACTTCTCCAAATGTGGTGGATAAATCTAGGTCCAAATCGCAAAAAAGACGATCCGCAAGTACATGAGTCACTTTCCAACATTATTAAAAATGAAGATGTGGTCGAAACTGATCGAAGTCCTCACTGGGTACTGGGATAGCGAAAAGATGGTGTTCCATTTTGGAACAATGTAAATGACTCTAACATTAAAAGAACTTAGAGATTGCATAGAAACTGGTGGAACCGCCAACGAAAGAAGGCTAAGGCCTCAATAAGGCATCATATTATTGGACAAGCCTACTCCGACCGAAATTGCGAAGTTTCTCAATCTGCGTCAACACCAATGCCCATGGATTATGGGTCCAAGTATTTCTTTCCAATTTCTCTATAATCGCTTGGGGACTTCAAAAGGATTCACATAATATCAAAATGAGTTTTACACATATTTGAAGTAGGACGAGACTCGAGCGTTGGCCTTTGCTATAGCGCTTTTAGGCATCATGGTTTTCCCACTGAATGAAAACTACTACATCAATACTCGAGTCGTAATGGTGGACCATACCATCTTTCATGACATGTCTTCTGGAGGACCTGTTAGCTACTTTCCATTGGTCCCGGTCATTTTGTCCAGCATCTATAGGGCTCTGGGAAGGTGCAGAAATGGACATTGCTACTTTCAAGGTTGCAACATACTCTTGCAATATTAGATTCTTAAACATTTGGTCCAGGTCAAGGGGGACCAGTCACTTCCCTATTTGGATGGACTTGATGACTTAGATGCTTTACCCGGCGCACTCCGTGAAAGAGGTATGAAAAATAGGACTAAGATATGGTGGGATCAAATTTTTTGTGAACTAGGAGAAGACAATGTCCAAATAATGTTTGATGACTTCTACTCAACAAGTGTGGTCGTAAGATGTCGAGATTTGGCTTTCCTTTATCTCCCGAGAATTCGAGAAATCCAACCCTACACTCTTCAAAGAGTTCTTAGGCAATTCGAAAGATTCCAAATCAAGCCGGCAACTGTTCACATGGGTTGTTACATCATCGACTACAAAGAATATGGCAAAGTTCCAAAGGCTAAAGCAATCCACCATAATTGGAAGACACTCGATACAATGGGTTCACAAACATTAGTCGAAGATAGGTTTGATCCCGGGTACGTAGATGGCTACAAAGAGTGGGTAAAGGTAGGCATTGAAGGAATAGCTATATCAGAACCATGGGTTGATTCTAGACCCAATGTCCATCTAAAATTGTTAAATCTACAAAAAGAATGGTTAGAAAAGAGCGAGAATTTCTTAGAAAACAAGAGGAAGACCAGTGCATCATAGCCGAGTTAGCTCAGGAACTCAAAAATATGAGGATGAGGATAGCTCAACTTAACTCTAGAATGACCAAACAACTCTTGGAGGCTGGGACATCACCAATAAATGACCAAGCAATAAAGCTTCAAAGCGACTTTTCATTAAGTCAATTCGAGCTCAGGGAGATCGATGAGACATCCAAGAGGAGCAGAACTGGAGAAGGACCTTCATCATCGTATTACTAGTGGCTTAGCCCCTGCATAGATTTACCTTTATGTATTCCTTAAAATGCCCCTATATGGATTTGCTTTCTTTGTATGTTTTTTCTTTTCCTAAATTGCTCTTGCGTGGGCATGACTTTTATGCGTATATCCCCTCCCTTAAAAAATATACCCCTCTTTTTTGGTCGGCTTTATTGTCACGCCCCAAACTCGGGGGGCACAACTGGCACCTAATGCCAAAACTTAGGCCAAAGCCGACCCTACTGAACAATTTGCCAATGGCGCATAGTAGTCACGCAAAATCAAGAAAACAAACAAGTATATCTCGACTTAAAAATCAGTCCTTGGCCAGCAAGGTCCCTGTCAACAGCTTTAGAAAGAAAACAGCCACTCCCAACAGTTCATATAAAGCAATGAACAGGTAGCACATAAGTCTTGTTTGGGCCATCGAGACCGCCATGATATCTAGGAAAGCATAAACGCTATGTGGGTCATCAAGACAACCATGATCTCTATATAAACCTGAAAATATGTATACAAAATGTAAACTAGGCCAATAAGTCACTAAAGTGCCAACAAAACAACAACAAGGCCCAATTGGCTAACAAATACATCTAATAAACATACAAGGCCAAAATGGCCACCATCGTAGCTATGCAACCCAATTGACTAGTCCGCAATCCTCTATGAATATAATACTTAGTGGGACAGGGCCCCAACCTACCCAAAAAGCTATAAACAGCAAAAAGGCAAACCTCTAAGACTCTGACGACCCCTAAAAGGAAAAGAGTCAACCAACCCGTTGAAAGCTCGGCTATGCTACCCGATAGGTCTGTCTGGTCATTGCTCAGAACCTGCAGGCATGAATGCAGCACCCCCAGACAATGGGGCATCAATACGAAATAATGTACTGAGCATGTAAGGCAAACTAAAAATTGAAACTGAAGTGTGAGGATTGAACAAAAGGGCAGTAGTAAATCAAAAGTACAATAACTTACCTTCCTGCAATAAGATACAATCTAAAGCACATAGCAAACAATAACTTTACCTGGCCCCCATAAGCCCGACAAGTACAAACAACATACAATTTCCATAAGTCCTAGTAGGCGCAAACAGTTGCTAAATACCCATACTGACCCCTTTAACTGGACCCAGTGATAATCTGATCTGAACTGTCTGACTGTACATGTGTTATGAATCACTGCAACTCTGAGAATCTGTGGTACCATATATGTGTTTCCCCATAGGTACAACCTACCCGTCCCATATGTACGGTCTGCCCGTCCCATAGGTACGGTCTGCCCGGCCTATAGGTATGGTCTGCCAGGCCCGTAGGCACGGTCTGCTCAGCATGAAGGCACGGTAATGTAATGTAAATGTTGCCCTATAGGTACAGCCTACCCATCCCGTAGGTACGTTTTGACCGGCCCAAAGGCACGATGATATAATGTAACTGCTGCCCCATAGGTACAATCTGCACATCCCATAAGTACGATCTGCCTGGCCTAAAGGCACGGTAATAGTAACCAGAATGTAAGCTCCAAAACCTTGCAGTGTCAGTATCTGCTAAGGCCAAAACAAGCTCATAGGCAGCAACAGGACGATAAAAACAACACAATAATATCATGTAATCACAAGTGACCTCAATGTAATCATAACATACATTTCTAGGCCGCTAAGTAAGGAATAGAGTGCTGCTGATAGTCGCTATATCATGTTGTGGGGAAAAACTCAATACTATAAGGCCACTCATCTAATGACGTTACAAATGCTTTACAAGCTTTGGCCTTAAAGGTCATTCCATAAAGTGAAATGGAAGCCTTAACATACCTTTTAACCAAAGCCCCAAATGTGTCTCTAACAATCTTGACCAATCAAAGTTAAAGAAACAAGTGCAAGGATCAATAAGGCTGCAAGAATTAGCCAAGCCAATCGATAAGGCGTTAATTCCACACCTGTGACCAGCCAAGCCCAAAGCATAAAATTAGGCCAACAAAAATAATAAAAAATAGCTATATCCAATGAAGATATTCGAACAACATCTTGAAGGAGCGACGAGCTCCCGAGGTAATATAACTAGGCGTACTTGACGTTATTTAATCCAATAACTATCATACGTGACTTTAATAAGAATCACACAAACTTCTCAATTCCTCCATCACCTTAACACCATCAATACACAACAACAATAACCAAACATAATAAGATAAAGGTGTTGTCCAAAGTCATGGTTTCCAAAACACCACTTTGTGGCTCGGAAAGCTGTAAAAATGATATTAGAACATGTAATTATGAAGGAGGGTCATAGGAGGAATGTTTCCTTGACAAAAGGAACTGAATTCCAATTCTAAACAATCTGCCTCCTTGCAGTAACAACAAACTAAGCAAAAACCAACAAGAAAATACTGCAAGTCATCGGCAAGTACGACTTTTCATAAGTAGAAGCTTAGAATCTTGTTTTAACAAATAGATAAACGTACGAGATCCTTAACTTACCAATACAACTCCATATCTACTGCTCAACTTCAATAATCCCCTGGAACTCTCGCTGTCAGCACCCCAAAAGAGAAGCACCACACAAAACATGAAGAAAACTATGTCAAGATGATGAGCTCAACGCGTAGAACAACTTTTGTGAAGCCCTTAAGCTCTAGTTGGCAAACTTTAGGGAGTATTTTTGTCTATGGAGAGCTTCAGCTGTTTCTTAAGGCTTAGGATGAAGTTATTTGAAGATAAAGTGATTTTTCAAAGCTAAAATATCAATATATATTCATTCCACTAACTTGGGCCTACCTTGACGTATCTGCTCGTGTAGTCTTACAAAAATATGAATATCTCCTTATTTTGAAGTTGTATGAATGAACGGTTTGATGTGTTGGAAACAAAATTCGTAGACCTTCGATTTGATAGTTTGGGGGCCCACTAATTCATTATTTATTGGGAGCAAAACCCCAAGACATGTCACCCAAATTTTAAGAGAATTCCTTAAAGGAATTTACAATAACTTTTTTCGAGTTTTATTTTGCAACTTGTTTGACTTCAAAACTTAACATACGACCATCGTGCATTTAAAATATCTTATAAAACGTCCTTCATAACATATAAGGTACTCTTAGTATTATACCAAAGGTACGAGTTAATCCAACGTTCAAACGTATGGGGTGTTACATCCTCCCCCCCTAGGGATATTCATCCATGAATGATGATAATGGGCATGGCATCAGTGCGAAAAACACAAGAACACATAATGTAAAATTAACGTACCTCAAGTACTCAAATGCGGGTCTATTATCTGTTGGTTCTGAACATCATCTGAAAGGGTGAATAAGTGGGGATATCTGGTCTTCATGTCCTCTTCATCTTCCCACGTCATCTCCTCGATATTATGGTTCTGCCATAGCACTTTCACTGAAGCTATATCCCTATTCCGCAATCTTCTAATCTGGCGGTCTACTATGGCAACATGCACTTCTTCATAAGATAGTTTCTCTGGAATCAAACATCTATTGTCGTACTATATGTGCTGGATTTCCGATACACTTTCGTAACATAGAAACATGAAAGACTAGGTGCACTGCTTCTAATTATAGAGGCAAGTCTAGCTGGTAAGAAACTTTGCCTATTCGTTGCAAGATACGGTAAGGCCCAACATATCGAGGGCTCAGCTTGCCCTTCCTATCGAATCAAATAACGCCTTTCATAGGAGAATCCTTCAAAAAGACTTAATTTTTCAACATTGAACTTTAAGTCCTGTTTCCTAACATCTCAATATGATTTCTGGCGGCTCTGAGCTATCAAAAATTTCTCTCTAATTAGCTTAACCTTTTTCATAGCCTACTGTACTACATCAGGTCCAAGCAATCCTGACTCTCCAACCTCGAACTTGTCACGACCCAGACCGCCGTGAGTGGAACTCACCCAACCTCCGGATGAGCGAACCATCACTTCCCAAAACTTAACCATTCTAACAGCTCAAAACCAAGTGCAAAAAGTAAACTAGCAACGAAATAAATATCAAACTATTCCATTAACATAAACTTGCAGAAAATACCCCCTAAAATCTGAAAGTCGAAGTACCAAACATCTACCAATATCTAGAGCACGGGGATGCAACCCCAAAAGTAAAATACGAAAGTAGTTTTAAGCTCGAAACAAGTGGGCTGAAACTCTAAAGATAGATCCAAGGTAGCCTGATCGAGCAGCTCACCCTTGAAGTCTGAAGTCACTGGTGCTATAGATGAGGTCGCGTCTCAGCCGCTGGAAGATTTCCTGTACTCACCAAAAGAAAAGCAAGTGCAGTATCAGTATACCACCACTGTGTACTGGTAGAATCATCAGCCAATTTCCAAATAAACAGTGTATAAGCAGTACAACAATATCAAGTAAATAGTACGGAAGACATGCAACAATATTAACAGGCATACCTAGACTACAAGTCTCTACTTAGCTTGTTCCCGCATGAAATCCACCACTTATACTCTAACCCACCATCACATGGCCATAACCCATACCTTTCCGTCTAGACCGGACCCACCCTGGGATCCCCTCTAGACAATACCTAAGTGTCAATGAACAACCCAGCCTAATCCAAGATCGACTCAATGATATAACAAAATTTCCCGGTCACGCAAGGACCACCAAACAAGTAACACATTTCAATAAACAACCCGGTCCACTCACGGAACCAATATTAGTCAATGCAACACAATAATATAAATGCAATGATGCTGTAAAATAAACCCGTACCAGGTGTGGTACCCGAGCCAACCATTAGTATTCCCGTACCAGGCATAGTACCTGAGCCAACCGTTAGTATTCCCGTACCAGGCGGGGTACCTGAGCCAACCGTTAGTATTCCCGTACCAGGCGTGGTACCCGAGCCAACCAAATGTCAACAATCCACAGTCAAATAGATGAACAAACAACTTGTAAACCAACAAGTAAACACAACGTTCAACTCACAGACTGTAAAACAACAACCTTAGACATTCTACAAAACTTTCCTAAGTAATGTAATTCATACAAACACTTAGATAAAAGTACAAAATTATACAACATTCACCGGAATCGTAAGCCATCACCTACCTCAAAATGATCCAAGCTCTACTCAACCCGAGCTTGCCCACGTTTCGGATTCCTTTCTCATTCTTGGTCTAAAATAACACACAAGTACATGAAATTAACCAACAAGGCCTGCACATTACCCGGATTACACCAAATCCCAAAACCTTAGGCCACCCATGATCATTCCACACTTTTTCTGGGCTTTCCCACCGTTAATTTCCCTAGTTCTATCATTTTTACGAATAAAAATAGAGAATTTAACAACCTATGATCATAATATCTTACTTTAACAATACCCAAGAACATTCATGCTTTGAATCCCCTTCCTTCCCCGGATTCTACCATCCCTAGGTTATTCCAACCTTCCCCTAAGTTCCCTCAGAGCAATTCTACCGCATAGGAAAAGTAGTACGAAGATTGGGGAGTAGAAACCTTACCTTACGGAAGAAAATCAAGGGAAAACGGAGGAAAATCGCCTAGCCCTTCTCCCAAAATGAAGTTGTGAAAACTTAAAGTTATGGGGAATGTTTTTGCATGAAAATCCCATTGGCCCGCTATAGCGGTCCCTCTATAGCGGAAGACTTCCGCTATAGCGATCTTAAGCGGCATTGACCGTCTTGACCACCGCTATAGTGGTATTTTTCACCGCTATAATGGAGGTCACTACGGCAGACTGTTGCGCTCGTCACGGACATAATGTCCAAAAATCTCCCAGATTTGGCCATTTTACAACACACTTGCTTCCCCCGACGATCCAAAATAACCCCTTCACGTCAAACTCGATTCTGGGAGTTATACTTACCCAAATTCGATTCTGAAAAATCCCCTGGACTCCTTTATGTCTTGGCTACGTGGGAAACTAGCTCAAACCAAGACACCTATCCCAATCCTTACCCGGATTTCCCTAGACTCCACCTCGCTCCAAAACTGTCCGAGGCTAGCCTAGCCCAGAATTTCAAACTCCCAAATCCGGAGTTTTCTAAATCTTAAACTTGGCACGATTGGACTACCCATAACGATGGACCTAGTTGTTACAACAGATACCAATTTACCCATTGTTCATCCACGAATGATCAAACCTGTAATTGCAAAAATAAAAGAAGAGAAGTGTAGTACCTAAATCCTCAAACAATTGAGGGTACTTGTCCCGCATGTTCTTCTAGGTTTCCCAAGTGGCTTCCTCAACTGGATGATGCTTCTACTGAACCTTCACCATACCAATCACCTTTTTCCTCAACCTCCGTACATCCCGAGCAAGAATCAAGATTGGTTCCTCTTCATAACGAAGATCCTTATCGAAAAGCACCTTATCCCACTTGATGATGTAATCCCCATCCCCATGGTATCACTTAAGCATGGATACATGGAATACCGAATGGACGCCTGACAAACTAGGTGCACTGTAAGCCACTGGCCCCACAATTTCAAGAACCTCAAACGAATTGATGAACCGAGGGCTAAGCTTTCCCTTCTTACCAAACTGCTTGAACCCTTTCATTGGTGACACTTTCAACAATACCCATTCACCAACCTGAAATTCCATGTCCCGGACCTTGCGATCTGCATACTCCTTTTGCCTTCTTTGGGCAGCTGGCAACTTGGTCTGAATGCCCCTTACCTTTTCATGTGCTTCCTTTACTAAGTCCACACCCAGAGGCTTTACATCGCCTTCCTCAAACCACCCAAACGGTGATCTGCAGTCCCTCCCATACAATGCCTCAAACAGTTCCATGTCAATACTGGAGTGGTAATTGTTGTTGTACGAGAATTCGCACAATGGTAGAAACTGGTCCCAATGGCCTCCGAAGTCCATAACACATGCTCTCAGTATGTACTCCAATACCTGGATTGTCCTCTCCGACTGACCATCAATTTGAGGATGGAAGGCTGTGCTAAAAGTGAGTTGTGCACCCAACTCTTCAAGTAACTTGCCCCAGAACTTAGAAGTAAACTGCATACCCCTGTCTGAAATGATGAACAGTGGCACCCCATGCAATCTCACAATCTCCTTCACGTAGAGTTTAGCCAATTGCTGCGAATTGTAATTTACCCTGACCAGAATGAAATGAGCGGACTTGGTCAGCCTGTCAACAATGAACCAAATTGAGTCATACTTCCCCAATGTCTTGGGAAGACCCACCACGAAATCCATGACTATCCTTTCCCATTTCCAATCTGAAATCGGCATCCTCTGAAGTAGTCCTGCAGGTCTCTGATGTTCATACTTTACATGCTGACAGTTTTGACATTTGGACACAAAATCAACTATGTCCCTTTTCATCCCGGGCCACCAGTAACGCTGCCTCAAGTTCCTGTACATTTTAGTCACACCCGGATGAATTGAGTATCGCGAACCATGAGCTTCTTTCAGGATTTTCTGAATCATATCATCCACCCGAGGAACACAAATCCTCTCCCTAAAATGCAACACTCCACCAGACTCAAGCATGACGTCTCTGGACTCCCCGTTTATTACCTTGCCTCGTAGCTTACTCAGTTTCGGATCCTAAAACTATTTGGCCTTTATATCCTCTATGAAGGTGTCTTTGACCTCAATGCTGGCCAATAACCCACCTTGATCTGAAATACCCAAGTTCATGAACTTGACCTCCAAAGCCAGAATTTCCTTAGCTAGTGGTCCTTTGGACACCCCCAAACAAGCCAAGCTATCCATGCTAACTGTTTTCCGGCTTAATGCGTCTGCCACCACATTAGCCTTACCCGTATGGTACTGAATGGTCACATCATAGTCCTTTAATAGCTCCATCCACCTTCTCTGCCTCAAATTCAAATCCTTTTGAGTGAATACATGCTGCAGACTGCGATGATCTGTGAATACCTCACACTTGACACCATAAAGGTAGTGTCTCCAAATCTTTAGAGCAAAAATCACCGTTGCCAACTCTAAGTTGTGAGTCGGGTAATTCCTCTCATGCACCTTCAACTGCCTGGATGCATAGGCTATCACATTCCTATCCTGCATCAACACAGCACCCACACCAGAATGTGAAGCATCACACAGTAAATAATAAAGTCTTTACCTTCAACTGGCAAGAACAATATAGGAGTCATGGTCAAAAGTGTCTTGAACTTTTGAAAGCTCTCCTCACCCTTGTCATACCACACGAATGGTACATCTTTCTATGTCAGCCTAGTTAGGTGCATAGCAATAGACGCAAAACCTTTTTACGAACCTCCTGTAGTATCCTGCGAGTCCAACAAAACTCCTCACCTCAGTCACCGAGCTAGGTCGGGCCCAACTCTTAACTGCCTCGATCTTCTGAGGATCTACCATTACCCCTCGTTCTGACACTACATGCCCCAAGAATGCCACCGAAGTCAACCAAAAGTCACACTTAGTGAATTTTGCATAAAGCTTTTGGTGTCTCAAGATATCCAGCATAATACGAAGATGATTAGCATGCTCCTCCCTACTCTTAGAGTAGATCAAAATATCATCGATGAACACGATAACGAATGATTCCAAGTATAACTTAAACACCCCATTCATCAAACTCATGAATGTTGCCGGCACATTGGTCAAACCAAACGACATACTAGAAACTTGTAATGCCCATACTGAGTCCGAAAAGTAGTTTTCGGAATATCCTCAGGCCTAATTTTTAACTGATGGTACCCCAAACTCAAGTCGATTTTCAAAAATACCGATGCACCCTGAAGCTGGTCAAACAAATCATCTATACGGGGTAGAGGGTACTTATTTCGTATGGTCACCTTGTTCAACTGCCTATAAGCTATGCACATCTGTATACTACCATCCTTCTTGTTTACAAATAAAACCGGAGCACCCCAAGGTGAAGCACTGGGACGTATAAATCCCTTATCTAGGAGTTCCTGCAGCTGAGTCTTAAGTTCCCTTAACTCTGCCAGAGCCATACGATACAGTGGAATGGAAATGGGATGAGTGCATAGCTCCAAATCAATACAGAAATCTATATCCATGTCCGGAGGCATACCAGGCAAGTCCGCTGAAAACACCTCTAAAAATTCAGAAACCACTGGAACTGACTCAATAGACGGGGACTCCACACTATCATCCCGGAGATGAGCCAAGAAGGCTAGACACCTCCTCCCCACTAGCTTCCTAGCTCAAACAAATGATATTATCTTAACTAGTTTAGGCCTATACACACCTTCCCACTCTAGTCTATCCTTACCCGGAATCTCTAGAGCCACATTCTTGGTGTTACAGTTCAACATAGCATGATAAGGAGATAGCCAGGTCATATCCAAGATAATATCAAAATCAGTCATATCCAGAATTACCAAGTCTACCCAAGTATGCAACCCCACAAACACCACAGAACAGTCACGATAAATATGAGTCACAATCATAGACTCTCCAACTAGGGTAGAAACATAGATAAGGGAATCAAGGATATCACAAATTAGGTCCAGACCCAACGCAAAACTCAAAAACATATAAGAATATGTAGAACCTGGGTCAAATAATATCGAAGCTATTTTATCATGGATAGGAATGGTACCTGTGATCACCGCATCTGAGGCTTCTGCCTTGGTCCTCCCTGGAAAAGCATAGCAATGAGCCCGTTCATCAATCCAAGCAACCTTTTGGGTCGGCTGTGCTGCACCCCTGTCTGCACCGCCATTTCCCTTATCTCCCCGGACTCCTAAAAATCACCTTGCCTACCTTATGGATAACCCCTAGCATTACCGCCTCTGCCTGCCGAGACTACTGCTCTAGACTGCTACTGACCCTGATTACCTGTCTGCCTATGTGGACACTCCCTCTTAAAGTGTCCCAGATCGCCATAATGGAAGCAACCACGGTCAAGTGTAGGTCTGCTAGCTGATGTATATAATGCTCACTGGCCTCTAGGAGCTGAAGACTGAGATCCCTGATGACCACCTGTAGTAGCTCGCAGAGCTAACTGAATAGGACGGGCCGAGTAAGCCTACTAATTCTGGCCCCTGGAGTATGAACCACTAAAATTTCCCTCATTCCGAGGATTCTTGGCTAAAGCCTTAGCCTGCCCCGCCTGCTTGTCTCCCTCAAGTTTCTTCACATAATACACCACATCATTAAAGCTCTTTCCTGAAGAAGTCATATACACCGACAATACCTGTAGCTCAGTATTCAACCCTTTCACAAACAATCGGACCCGTTCCTCCTCGGAACCCAACATTTGTGTGGCAAAACAAGACAAGGCGTGGAACTTAGCCTCGTAAGCAGAGACTGACATGTCACCCTGATCTAAGTTCAAGAACTCATCTTTCTTTCAGTCCCTCAAAGTACGGGGAATATACTTTTCAAGAAATAAAGCGTGGAACTGCTCCCAAGTCAGTGGAGGTAGAACAGAAGGGCGACACTCAACATGAGACCTCCACCACTGCTTGGCATCACCCTGCAGCTGAAAAGTGACAAATTCAACCCCATGCTAACTTACAATACCCAACTTGTGCAACCTCTCATAGCAATCCAGGATGAACTCATAGGCATCCTCCTTGTCTGTTCCCTGAAATGTCAGAGGTTTCAGCTTGAGAAACTTAGTCAGCAACTCATGCTCATTCCCTGTCATCACGGGACCTAGCATTGGCCTGAAGAAATCATTGGTGCCTAAAGCTGCATTCATCCTAGGCACCGTAGTGATTGTTGGCTGAGTATCTATGGCCTGATTCGCAAATACTACGGGTATGGCTCCAACACCAACCAACCCACTCAAAATATTCCAAGCCAACTTAAAGGCTTCCAGTGTCATAGTAGGAAGGCCTGCACCCCCAACCGGTGCCGCCTCCGCCTTCTCCCCTTCATCCTGTACAACCACTTCTTCATCTTCTGCAACATGATCCTAAGGTGGAGGAGGGGTTGCTTCACAAACTTCGGCAGCAGCTTGAGCTCCACCCCTGGCGGGTATGGCTCTAGCTCGTCCCTTGCCCCTTCCCCTACCTCTGCCATAAACTGTCGGGACCGCTGGCCTTGCTTCGTTATTCCTTGTAGTAGCCATCTGCAGACAAAAGAGTGAATGAGGTTATATACCAATTTGTATCACTAGATACCAATTGGAATCAAGTTATAGCACGAAGGAAAGAAGGAAGAGATAGTTTTTCCTAATGCCTCATAGCCTCTCAAAGAAAAGTATGGACGTCTCCGCACCGTTTCACAAGACTCTACTAGAACTGTTTGGTACGACGAGATCAATAAACCTAGGGCTCTGATACCATCTTTGTCATGATCTAGACCGCCGTGAGTGGCACTCACCTAAACCCCGAGTGAGCGAACCGTCACTTCCCCGAACTTAACCATTCTAACAGCTTAAAACCAAGTGCAAAAAGTAAACTAGCAACGAAATAAATATCAAACTATTCCATTATTATAAACCTGCGGAAAATACCCCCTAGAATCTGAAAGTCGCAGTACCAAACATCTACCAATATCTAGAGCACGGGGATGCAACCCCAAAAGTAAAATACGGAAGTAGTTTTAAGCCCGAAACAAGTGGGCTGAAATTCTAAAGATAGATCCAAGGTAGCCTGATCGAGCAGCTCACCCTTGAAGTCTGAAATCACTGGTGCTATAGATGAGGTCGCGTCTCAGCCGCTGGAAAATTTTCTGTACTCACCAAAATAAAAGCAAATGCAGTATCAGTACACCACCACTGTGTACTGGTAGGATTATCAGCCAGTTTTCAAATAAACAGTGTATAAGCAGTACAACAATATCAAGTAAATAGTACGGAAGACATGCAAAAATGTTAACAGGCATACCTAGACTACAAGTCTCTACTTAGCTTGTTCTCGCATGAAATCCACCTCTTATACTCTAACCCACCATCACATGGCCATAACCCAGACCTTTCCATCTAGCCTGGACCCACCTTGGGATCCCCTCTAGACAATACCTAAGTGTCAATGAATAACCCAGCCTAATCCAAGACCGACTCAATGATATAACAGAATTTCCCGGTCACTCAAGGACCACCAAACAAGTAACACATTTCAATAAACAACCCGGTACACTCACAGAAACAATATCAGTCAATGCAACATAACAATATAAATGCAATGATGCAGTAAAATAAACATGTACATACCCGAGCCAACCATTAGTATTTCTGTACCAGGCGTGGTACCTGAGACAACCGTTAGTATGCCCGTACCAAGCGTGATACCCAAGCTAACCGAATATCAACAATCCACAGTCAAATAGATGAACAAACAACTTGTAAACCAATAAGTAAACACACCATTCAACTCACAGACTGTAAAACAGGAACCTTAGAGATTCTACACAACTTCCCTAAGCAATGTAATTCATACAAACACTTAGATAAGAGTACAAAATTATACAACATTCACCAGAATCGTAAGCCATCAGCTACCTCGAAATGATCCAAGCTCTACTCAACCCGAGCTTGCCCGTGTTTCGGATTCCTTTCTCATTCTTGGTCTAAAATAACACACAAGTACATGAAATTAACCAACAAGGCCTGCACATTATCCGGATTACACCAAATCCCAAAACCCCAGGCCACCCATGATCATTCCACCCTTTTTCCGGGCTTTCCCACCATTAATTTCCCTAGTTCTATCATTTTTATGGATAAAAATAGAGAATTTAACAACCTATGATCATAATATCTTACTTTTAACAATACCCAAGAACATTCATACTTTGAATCCCTTTCCATCCCAGGATTCTACCATCACTAGGTTATTCCAACCTGTCCCCAAGTTCCCTCCTAGCAATTCTACCGCATAGGAAAAGTAGTACAAAGATTGGGGAGTAGAAACCTAACCTTAATGAAGAAAATCAAGGGAAAATGGAGGAAAATTGCCTAGCCCTTCTCCCAAAATGAAGTTTTGAAAACTGAACGTTTTGGGGAATGTTTCTGCATGAAAATCCCATTGGCCCGCTATAGCGGTCCCGGCTCCTCTATAGCAGTACCGCAATAGCGGATGACTTCTGCTATAGTGGTCTTAAGCGAAGTTGACCATCCTGACCACTACTATAGCGGTATTTTCCACCACTATAGTGGAGGTAGCTACGATAGAGTGTTGCGCTTGTCACGGACTTTCAGTTTCTAGGGGTATTTTCGCAGGATGTTATTAGTTTTTTGATTAGATGTGAATGATAGTTTATTTTCAATGCAAGTTGGTTTTGAACTATTAGATTTGCTAAGTGTTGGGTTTTTAATTGGTTCGCTCATCTGGAGGATTCGAGTGGGTTCCACTCACGGTGAGTTGGGTCTTGACACTTTAGGGAGTATTTTGGTATAGGGAGAGCTTCAACTTTTTCTTAAGACATAGGACAAAGTTATTGTAATGATTGGGTCCATCATTACGAGTAAACTTTTTGTGCCAAGTTATTGTAATGATCGGGTCCAGAAATTTCCCAAATTTAGCCATTTTACAACACACTTGCTTCCCCCGATGACCCGAAACAACCCCTTCACGTCAAACGCGATTCCAGGAGTTCTACTTACCCAAATTTGATTCCGAAAAGTCCCCCAGACTCCTTTATATCTTGGCTACTGGGAAACTAGCTCAAACCAAGGCACCTAACCTAATACTTACCCGAATTTTCCTAGACTCCACCTCGCTCCAAAACTGGCCGAAGCTAGCCAAGCCCAGAATTTCAAACTCCCAAACCCGGAGTTTTCTAACTCTAAAACTTGGCATGATTGGACTACCCGTAATGACGGACTAGGTCGTTACAAAACTAATCAATAGTGGATCCTCATTTCTGCCTATATAAAGCCTCGTACGATGTCATACCAATGCCTTGACAAGGGATCATCGAGTTCCCTTTGAAATCTTTCACACATGCCCATAGCATATATTCGAGCATCTAGATCATACATTTGTCTTGGCTATTGGTCTATGAAATAAAAGTTGAACTAAGCTTAAACTGAGTCCTCAAACCCTTTTAGAAAGATCTTTAGAAATGTTGTAAACTGTGCCCTTCTATCTGATATAACTGATATTGGGACACTATTAAGTTTGACTATCTCTCTAATGTACAACCCAACATAATATTTATCTAAGAATGTGGCAGTGACAAGTAAGAAATAGGATGATTTTATCAGCCTATAGATAACCACCTAGATAGAATCAAACTTTTATCGCGAACGAGTTAACCCTATGACAAAAAACTATATTTATCATCTCTCACTGCCATAATGGAATCACTTTCCCCTGAATTAGCCCACTGGGCCTATGATGTCTACCTTTACATACTGACAATTTGTTCACTATGCCACAAACTTAGCTATGTCCTTCTTTATTCTCGGCCACCAATATATCTCCTTAATATCAAAATACATTTTCGTGGATCCTGGGTTAATAGAGTAATGAGAATGGTGTGCCTCTTCCATAATATGTTGTCTAAGCCCGGCAATATCCAGAACACATAACTAATTGCTGAATCTGAGGACTCCATCTCTTTCTATATCAAAGGTTAATGACTCTCGCTACTAAGCCTTGCCTCTAAGTTGCTCTTAAACTAGGATCATCATATTGTCGTGCCTTTACCTCCACGATTAGAGATGATATGTTGTGTCCTGAACTGTGACCCTTGTATCATTTGAGTCTAATAACCTAACTCTCCAAACTAGCTATCTGATGGAGCTCTTGGGCTATCTCTCGCTTCTGAGCTCCCAAATAAGATAGACTACACATAGTCTTATGATTGAGGGAATCCGATACTATATTGTCTTTCACTTAATGATATAAGATATTCACATCATAGTCTTTCAACAATTCAAGCCATCAACGTTATCACAGGTTCAAATCTTTTGGTCTAAAAATATATTGGAGGCTCTTATGATGTGTATAAATATTTATATTGAAGCCATACATTTAATGCCTCCAAATCTTTAGGTCATGAATAACTGTAGCCAAATCTAGATCATGGGTTGGGTAGTTCTTCTCATTCTTCTTTAATTGTCTAGAAGAATAAGCAATTACCTTTTCGTGTTGCGTTAAAACAAAAACTAGCCTAATTCTTGAAGCATCACAATACATTGTGTAGCCCTTTGGACCTTATGGTGAGGTCAGAACCAATCTTGAAGTCAATCTATCTTTCAGCTCTTGGAAATTCTGATCACAGGCTGTGGTCCACTGAAACTTAGTTGCTTTCTAATTCAACTTTATCAAGGGTGCTGCAACTGAAAATTCCCCAAAAACATTCAGAAACTTTGAAGAATGTCTTAGTGAAGGACAGAGATGAAGGGAGGCGAATTTTAGTGATTTTCCATCAAGATCCATAAAAAAAGGTAAGGTTTTCGCTCTCCACTTCGATATTTCGATTCTCGAACCTTAAAAACTATAATCTCAGGCTTAGAGGAAGGTTTAGAATAACCTAGGATGGTGTAAAAAGGGGAATTCTAGGTGTAGAATTCATGGGTTATGATTATTATCGCTTATGCCTATTTAAAACACCCATATTCACTAAATATAATTGTAAAAATAGTAGTTTAGGACGAATTAGTGGTGGAAAAGCTCGGGAATGGATGGAATGATGATGTATTGGCCTGGGGATTAGGACTTGGGTAAAATTCGGGCATTTTAGACAAGCAAATTGATTGTAGTTATTTGTAATTGTGTTTATACCAAGAGCAAGTGAAAGCTATGAAAAATGAGAAGGCTCTAGTCCAGTAAAGTTTCCAAAAGCAATTCGAGCTAGATAATGGTTAATGTCTTGCCAAATGCAATGTATATACATGTAACTATAGCTTAGTATTGTATGTGCTTTTATGCTTAGGAAATAAAGTTATGAATATCCAAGTATTTGGGGTGTCAATTATATGAAATAAATTTGATATTGCTCATTGGTTTACAAGGGTGTTTTATGTTCATTTAAGTATTGACCATTGGTTTTGTGTGATATTCGGTTGGCTCGGGTACCACGCCTAGTATGGGATATTAACAGTTGGCTTGGGTACCATGCCTGGTATAGGATATATATTGGTTGGCTCGGGTATGACGCCAGGTATAGGTTTTATATCGGTTGGCTCGGGTACCACGCCTAGTATGGGTTTAATTTGCATTATTGATTTTGTTTCGATGGTTTCATGAGTGGACTTGGTTGATTGTTGAATTTATGATATTGCATATTGGTCCTTGAGAGGCCGGGTTGTTACACTTAATTATGCGGTTGGTCCTGGGGTGGACCAGACATTGCATGTTAACACTAGGTGTTGGTCTAAGGATCCGTAGTTAGTCCGGTAATAAAAAAGAATAAATATCTTGATTATTATTCCTTGTTAAATGATTTTTGAACTTGTTTCATGTGGTTGTTAAGTTAGAAGGTAGGCTGAGAACCTGGAATTATATTACTGGTTGTTGCTACATGTTTGTGCTACTTTACTCAGTTTTGGTTTATTTAATTTATATTGTTTGTTGGAGCTAGCCGATGATCCTACCAGTACATGGTGGTTGTGTACTCATTCTGCACTTGTTTTATTTTTATGAGTACATGACATCTTTCGGCGGCTCCTACATGACCTCAGATCTAGTCCCAGCGATTCTAGATTCCAAGGGTGAGCTGCTTCTTCCGGGCTACCATGATTTCTCTAGTACATTCTCTAGTCCATTGTTTCAGACTTAGACTCTTTTGTTTTTGGGGTTGCATCCCCGTTCTAGACTTTTGGTAGATTATTTTGGTACGATGACTTTCAGTTTCTAGGGGTATTTTCGCAGGATGTTATTAGTTTTTTGATTAGATGTGAATGATAGTTTATTTTCAATGCAAGTTCGTTTTGAGATGTTAGATTAGATAAGTGTTGGGTTATTAACTGGTTCGCTCATATGGAGGATTCGAGTGGGTGCCACTCACGGTGAGTTGGGTCGTGGCACTATAGGGAGTATTTTGGTATAGGAAGAGCTTCAGCTTTTTCTTAAGACTTAGGACAAAGTTATTGTAATGATCGGGTCCATCATTACGGGTAAACTTTTTGTGCCAAGTTATTATAATGATCGGGTCAAGAAATTTCCCAGATTTAGCCATTTTACAACACACTTGCTTCCCCCGATGACCCGAAACAACCCCTTCACGTCAAACGCAATTCCAGGAGTTTTACTTACCCAAATTTGATTCCAAAAAGTCACCCAGACTCCTTTATGTATTGGCTACTGGGAAACTATCTCAAACCAAGACACCTAACCCAATCCTTACCCAAATTTCCCTAGACTTCACCTCGCTCCAAAACCGGCCGAGGCTAGCCTAGCCTAGAATTTCAAACACCCAAACCCGGAGTTTTCTAACTCTAAAACTTGGCATGATTGGACTACCCGTAATGACGGACTAGGTCGTTACAAAACTAATCAATAGTGGATCCTCATTTCTGCCCATATAAATCCTCATACAATGTCATACCAATGCCTTCACAAGGGATCATCTAGTTCCCTTTGAAATCTTTCACACATGCGCATAGCATATCTTCGAGCATCTAGATCATACATTTGTCTTGGATATTGGTCTATGAAAGAAAAGTTGAACTAAGCTTAAACTGAGTCCTCAAACCCTTCTAGAAAGATCTTTAGAAATGTTGTAAACCGTGCCCCTCTATCTGATATAACTGATATTGGGACACTATTAAGTTTGACTATCTCTCTAATGTACAACCCAACATAATCTTTAGCTAAGAATGTGGCAGTGACAAGTAAGAAATAGGCTGATTTTGTCAGCCTATAGATAACCACCTAGATAGAATTAAACTTTTGTCGCGAATGATTTAACCCTATGACAAAAAACTATATTTATCGTCTCTCACTGCCATAATGGAATCACTTTCTCCTGAATTAGCCCACTGGGCTTATGATGTCTACCTTTACATACTGATAATTTGTGCACTATGCCACGAACTTAGCTATGTCCTTCTTTATTCTTGGCCACCAATATATCTCCTTAATATCAAAATACATTTTCGTGGATCCTGGGTGAATAGAGTAACGAGAATGGTGTGCCTCTTCCATAATATGTTGTCTAAGCCCTGCAATATCTAGAAAACATAACTAATTGCTGAATCTGAGGACTCCATCTCTTTCTATATCAAAGGTTAATGACTCTCGCTACTAAGCATTGCCTCTAAGTTGCTCTTAAACTAGGATCATCATATTGTCGTGCCTTTACCTCCACGATTAAAGATGATATGTTGTGTCCTGAACTGTGACCCTTGTATCATTTGAGTCTAATAACCTAACTCTCCAAACTAGCTATCTGATGGAGCTCTTGGGCTATCTCTCGCTTCTGAGCTCCCAAATAAGATAGACTACCCATAGTCTTATGGCTGAGGGCATCCGCTACTATATTGTCTTTCACTTAATGATATAAGATATTCACATCATAGTCTTTCAACAATTCAAGCCATCAACGTTATCACAGTTTCAAATCTTTTGGTCTAAAAATATATTGGAGGCTCTTATGATGTGTATAAATATTAATATTGAAGCCATACATTTAATGCCTCCAAATCTTTAGGTCATGAATAACTGTAGCCAAATCTAGATCATGGGTTGGGTAGTTCTTCTCATTCTTCTTTAATTGTCTAGAAGCATAAGCAATTACCTTTTCGTGTTGCGTTAAAACAAAAACTAGCCTAATTCTTGAAGCATCACAATACATTGTGTAGCCCTTTGGACCTTCTGGTAAGGTCAGAACCAATCTTGAAGTCAATCTATCTTTCAGCTCTTGGAAATTCTGCTCACAGGCTGTGGTCCACTGAAACTTAGCTGCTTTCTAATTCAACTTTATCAAGGGTGCTGCAACTGAAGAATATTCTTCCATAAACCTTATGTAATACCCTGATAACCCTCAAAAAGCTATGTACTTATGTCGTAATTATGGGTCTTGGCCAAGTCTTCACAGACTTAATATTTTGTAAATGAACCTGAATACCAGCATCTGATAAATATTGCCTAAAAAGGCCATATAATGCAACTAGAACTCAAACTTTGAGAGCTTATCATACAACCTCTGATCTATGAGTACCTGAAGCACTGCTCGATTGTGGTCTCTTTACTCAATCTCTGAATGAGATATACCAAAATATCATCAATAAACATAATGACAACAAGTCTAAAAATGGTCTGTATATACTATTCATTAGGTCCATAAGTACTACTAGGGTGTTCGCCAATCTAAAAGACATCACAAGAAACTAAAAATGGCCATATCTGAGCCTGAAGGTTGTATTTGGAATATCACTCTCTTGAACAAGTACATGGTTGTACCCTAAATGTAAATCAATCTTTGAGAAGCATCGGGCTTCCTGTAGTTGGTAAAAAAAAACCATCAATCCTTAGTAGTGGATATTTGTTCTTTATAGTCACCTTATTCAATTTTTGGTAGTCTATACACCTTCATAATGTGCCATCTTAATACCTCACAAATAACACTGGTGTACCCTATGGTGATGCACTAGGCTTGATGGACCTCTTATCTAATAAATCTTTTAGTAGTTCTTTCAATTCATTCAATTCTGTGGGTACCATTCTATATGGGAGAATTGATATCGGCTGAACATCTGGTAATGTATCAATAGAAAAAATAAATCTCCCATTCTAGGGAATACCTGGAAGCTCATCTAGAAACGCATCTGGAAACTCATTAACCACTGGAATAAACTGAAGAGTTGATGGTTTAGCATCAATATCTTAAAATTGGACAATTGGTAAATGCAACCTTTGGTGATCGTTTTCCTTGCCTAATGATAGAAAATAAACCTGCCTTTTGGCATTGCGGCATTACCCTTCAACTTATGAACTACTTCCCCTAAAAATTGGAATCTAACAGTTTTCACTCGGCAATCAACATTTGCGTAACAATATGTCAGCTAATCCATGTCCATAATAATATCAATGCCAAGCATCTCTAACTCTATCAGGTCTGCAAAGGTCTGATAGCCAGTAATCTCTACCATGCAATCTCAATAAACCCTCATGGCAATAATAGAGTTGCCAACTAGGGTAGACACAATAAAAAGGTCACTGGAATGGCTCTTGTACTATACACAACCTCCCAACAAATAATGGTGTAACATACGATAATGTGAAGCTTGGATCTATCAAAACATAAACATATTGGGAGCAACCACTCAATAGATCTTTCATAACATCTGGCGATGACTATGAATCCTGATGACTTGTAGTGCATATGTGCAATTTTGGCCACTGGCAGAACTAGATGCTCCCTCTTGGTGTCGACCTCTACCTGATAAAATCTAGGAAACACTCTCTACAAGATATACTGAGGAAGATGATCCTATTGCTAATGTGTCTGTCTTTGTTGAACCTTCCTGGTCCCTAAACAGATAATATATTTGTATTTAACCCTCTTGGACACAAAAATAACATATTGTAGAGCCTTGACGGCATCTCCCGACATGTATTTATTCATGTATCACAATATGGCACAACTGATCTAAACTGCTCTGGGACCCTGTGCTGCTGCGAGCCTGATGTTGTTGTGAGCCTGATGCTTATGAGCTCTCACCTGGACCTGACCGCCCCAAGTGATCAAACCTGATACCCCAGAACTTCTATTATGGGGGTGTAGGTGGTCTCCCTAATCCCAAGGTCTGAAGCAACCCTTAGCCTCTGTCTAAAACCATAGGCCTAGCCATCTTTTATTGTACTCTCTCGAATCTCTCAGTCATATACTGCTAATGTCAAAGCACCTTTAAGTTCTATGCAGCAACATGAATCCACGAGATATCTATATCGTCATTATGTGCAGTTTAAGTACAAGCCCGATAACAATCAAAAGCCAAAGAACTCAACCCTTATGACTTAGCTCTAAAGCACGATTTGAGTAAGAAAAAGGGTAACCTTCTTGAACAATGTCTGTAGCTTCCTGCTTATAAAATATGGTGCACACCACATTTATAAACAAGACTCCACTTTACACAGCTTGCAGACTCCCTAGGATATGAAGTTGCTCTGATACCAAGTTTGTCACTCCCCAAACTCGGGGTGCGCAACTGACACCTAATGCTAAAACTTAGGCCAAAGCCGACCCTGCTGAACTATTTACCAAAGGCGCATAGTAGCCACACAAAAGCAAAAAAACAAACAAGTATATCTCGGCTTAAAAATCAGCCCTCGGTTGGCAAGGCCTCTGTCAACAACTCTAGGAAGAAAACAACCACTCTCAATAGTTCATATAAAAAAATGAGCAGGAAGCACATAAGTCCTGTTTGGGCCATTGAGGCCGCCATGATATCTAAGAAAGCATAAATTCTATGTGGTCCATTAAGGCCACCATGATCTCTATATAAAATTGAAAACATGTATGTACAATGTAAACTAGGCCAATAAGTTGCTAAACTGCCAACAAAACAACAACAAGGCCCAATTGGCTAACAGGTACTGCTAATAAACATACAAGGCCAAAATGGCCACCAGCATAGCTATGCAACCCAATTGACTAGTCTGCAAGCCTCTATGAATACAATACTTGGTGGGACAGGGCCCCAACCTACCCAAATAGCTATAAACAGCAAAAAGGGCAAACCTCTGAGACTCTGGCGACCCCTGAAAGGAAAAGAGTCAACCAAGCCGCTGAAAGCTTGGCTATACTACCCGATAGGTCTGTCTGGTTGTTGCTCAGAACCCGCAGGTATAAATGCAGTGCCCCAAGCAATGGGGAGTAAATAATGTACCGAGCATGTAAGGGACACTAAAAACTAAAACTGAAGTGTGAGGATTAAACCAAAGGGCAGTAGTAAAACAAAATTACAATAACTTACCTTCCTGTAATAAGATACAATCTAACGTACATATCAAACAATAACCTTACCTGGCCCCCATAATCCAGACAATTACAAACAACATATAATTTCTATAAGTCCTTGTAGGCGCAAATAATCGCTAAATATATACCCATACTGACCCCTTACCTGGACCCAGTGATAATCTGATCTAAACTGTCTGACTGTATATGTGTCATGAATCACTGCAACTCTGAGGCTCTGTGGTACCATATATGTGTTTCCCCATAGGTACAACCTGCCAATCCTATAGGTATGGTCTACCTGGCTCGTAGGCATGGTCTGCCTAACCTAAAGGCACAGTAATAAAATGTAATTGCTGCCCATAGATACAACCTGCTCATCCCGTAGGTATGGTCTGTACGGTCCAAAGGAACGGTAATATAATGTAACTAATTCCCCATAGGTACATCATGCCCATCACGTAGGTACGGTCTGCCCGTCCCAAAGGCACGGTAATAGTAACTAGAATATAAGCTCCTAAATCCTGCAGTGTCAGTGTTTGGTGAGGCCAAAACAAGCTCATAGGCGGCAGCAAGACGATAAAAACAACACAATAATATCATGTAATCACAGGTGACCTCAATGTAATCATAACATGTTTTCCTAGGTTGCTAAGTAAGGAATAGAGTGTTGCTGATAGTCGCTATATCATGTTATAGGGCAAAATTCAATACTATAAGGCCATTAGTCGAATAACGATGTGACAAATATTGTACAAGATTTGGCCTTAAAGGTCATGCCAGAAAGTGAAATAGAAGCCTTAATATGACTTTTAACTGAAGCCCCAAATGTGTCTCTAAGAATCTTGACCAACTAAAGATAAAGCAATAAGTGCAAAGATCAATAAGGCTGTAAGAATGAGCCAAGCCAATCGATTAGGCATTAATTCCACACCCGTGACCAGCCAAGTCCAAAGCATAAAATTAGGCCAACAAGAATAATAAACAATAGCTATATCCAATGAAGATATTCCAACAACATCTCAAAGGAGCGACGAGCTCCCGAGGTAATATAACAAGGCGTACTTGACGTTGTTCAATCCGATAACTATCGTACGCGATTTTAATAAGAATCATACAAACTCTCAAATCCCTCCAGAACCTTAACACCATTAGTACACAACAACAATTACCAAACGTAATAAGATAAAGGGGCTATCCAAAGCCATGGTTTCCAAAACACCACTTTGTGGCTCGGAAAGCTGTAAAAATAATACTAGAATATGTAATTATGAAGGAGGGTCATAAGGGAATGTTTCCTTGACAAAAGGAACTGAATTACAATGCTAAACAATCTTCCTCCTTTCAGTAACAATAAACGAAGCAAAAAATAACAAGAAAATACTACAAGTCATCGGTAAGTATGACTTTTTATAACTAGAAGCTTAGAATCTCATTTTAACAAATAGATAAGCGTACAAGATCCTTACCTTACCAATACAACTTCGTAGCTACTGCTCAATATCAATAATCCGCTAGAACTCTTGTTGTCCATACCCCAAAAGAGAATCGCATCACAAAACACAAAGAAAATTATGTTAAGATGATAAGCTCAATGCGTAGAATAACTTTTGTGAAGCCCTTAAGCTCTAGTTGGAAAATTTTATGTAACGACCGGGTCCATCATTATGGGTAAACCTTTCATGTCAAGTTTTGGGTTAGAAACCTTTCGGGTTTGGGAGTTGGAAATTTTGGGCTAGGCTAGTCTCAGACGATTTTTGAGTGAGGTATAGTCTAGGGAAATTCAAGTGAGGATTAGGTAAGGTATCTTGTGTTGAGCTAGTTTTTTTGTTAGCTAAGATATTAAAGAGCCCTTGGGACTTTTAAATAATGAATTCGAATAAGTAGAACTCCAGGTATTAAGGTTGATATGAAGGGGTTGTTCTGGAATGTCAGGATTTAAGGTATGTTGTAAAATGGGCACTTTTGGGGTTTTTTTTTTTTGAGATTTTATCCCATGTCAACTGCTATAGTGGTTGAAACTATGCTACAGTGGTAACCACTATAGCAGAGAAATTTTTGCTATAGCGAAAGTCAACGTCGGTCAGCACCCTCATAGTGTTCAGTTTCGCTTCGGCGGTGCCACTATAGCAGTGTACGAACTGCTATAGTGGACTGAGTTGGGTTTAATGCTGAAAATTCCCCAAAAACATTCAGAAACTTTGAAGAATGTCTTAGTGAAGGACAGAGATGAAGGGAGGCGAATTTCAGTGATTTTCCATCAAGTTCCATAAAAAAAAGGTAAGGTTTTCGCTCCCCACTTCGATATTTCGATTCTTGAACCTTAAAACCTATAATCTCAGGCTTAGAGGAAGGTTTAGAATAACCTAGGATGGTGGTAAAAAAGGAATTCTAGGTGTAGAATTCGTGGGTTATGATTATTATCGCTTATGCCTGTTTAAAACACCCTTATTCACTAAATATAATCATAAAAATAGTAGTTTAGGACGAATTAGTAGTGGTAAAGCTCGGGAATGGATGGAATGATGATGGTTTGGCCTGGGGATTATGAATTGGGTAAAATCCGGGCATTTTAGACAAGCAAATTGATTGTAATTATTTGTAATTGTGTTTAGACCAAGAGCAAGTGAAAGCTATGAAAAATGAGAAGGCTCTAGTCCAGTAAAGTTTCCAAAAGCAATTCGAGCTAGATAATGGTTAATATCTTGCCAAATGCAATGTATATACATGTAACTATAGCTTAGTATTGTATGTGCTTTTATTCTTAGGAAAGGAAGTTATGAATATCCAAGTATTTGGGGTGTCAATTATATGAAATAAATTTGATATTCCTCATTGGGGTTTACAAGGGTGTTTTCTATTCATTTAAGTATTGACCGTTGGTTTTTTGTGATATTCGGTTGGCTCGGGTACCATGCCTAGTATGGGATACTAACAGTTGGCTTGGGTACCATGCCTGGTATAGGATATATATTGGTTTGCTCGGGTATGACGCCGGGTAAAGGTTCTATATCGGTTGGCTCGGGTACCACGCCTAGTATGGGTTTAATTTGCATTATTGATTTTGTTTTGATGGTTTCATGAGTGGACTTGGTTGATTGTTGAATTTATGATATTGCATATTGGTCCTTGAGAGGCCGGGTTGTTACACTTAATTATGGGGTTAGTCCTGGGGTGGACCAGACATTGCATGTTAACACTAGGTGTTGGTCTAAGGATCCGTAGTTAGTTCGGTAATAAAAAAGAATAAATATCTTGATTATTATTCCTTGTTAAATGATTGTTGAACTTGTTTCATGTGGTTTTTAAGTTAGAAGGTAGGCTGAGAACCTGGAATTATATTACTGGTTGTTGCTACATGTTTGTGCTACTTTACTCAGTTTGGTTTATTTTATTTATATTGTTTGTTGGAGCTAGCCGATGATCCTACCATTACATGGTGGTTGTGTACTCATTCTGCACTTGTTTTATTTTTATGAGTACATGACATCTTCTGGCGGCTCCTACATAACCTCAGATCTAGTCCCAGCGATTCTAGATTCCAAGGGTGAGCTGCTTCTTCTGGGCTACCATGGTTTCTCTAGTACATTCTCTAGTCCATTGTTTCAGACTTAGACTCTTTTATTTTTGGGGTTGCATCCCCGTTCTAGACTTTTGGTAGATTATTTTGGTACGATGACTTTCAGTTTCTAGGGGTATTTTCGCAGGATGTTATTAGTTTTTTGATTAGATGAGAATGATAGTTTATTTTCAATGCAAGTTGGTTTTGAGCTGTTAGATTTGCTAAGTGTTGAGTTGTTAACTGGTTCGATCATCTGGGGTATTCAGGTGGGTTCCACTCACGGCAGATTGGGTCATGACAAAGATGGTATCAGAGCCCTAGGTTCGTTGATCTCTTCATATCAAAATTGGTCTAGTAGAGTCTTGCGGAAAGGTACAGAGATGTCTGTACTTTTCTTTGAGAGGCTATAGGACATTAGAAAACTATTTCTTCATTCTTCCTTCATGCTATAACTCGATTCCAATTGGTATCTGGTGATACAAATTGGTATCTAACTTCTTTCACTATTTGGTCCGCGGATGGTTAACACCAGAAATAATGGAGCTAGAACAGCGATCTCGATAGCGGGCCCAATAGTTAGAGGAAGAGGAAGGGGCAGGGGCAGGGGCAGGGGCAGAGGTAGGGCAACACCCGCCAGAGGTAGAGCTCAGGCAGCTGCAGTTGTAAGGACGATGACCCCTCCCCAGGATCTGGTTGAGAGGGAAGTTGAGGTTGTTGGTGAGGAGGGTGCGGAATAGGCGGAGGCAGCACCGGCGGGAGGTACAGGCCTTCCCCTTGTGATGCCCGAGGTATTTCAGCAAGTGTGGAATTTTCTGAGTGGGCTAGTAGGTGTTGGAGCCACCCCTACGGGTACTGCAGATCAAGTTTCAGGCACCCAGCCAGAAGTTGCAATGGCTCCTAGGATGGATGTGGCATCAGGTACTGATGACTTCTTTCGTCTGATACTAGGTCTGGTTATGAGTGAGAATGAGCACAAGATTATGACTAAGTTCTTGAAGCTGAAACCTCCTACATTTCAGGGTACAGAGAAAGAGGATGCTTATGAGTTTATTCTGTACTGTTATGAGAGGTTGCATAAGCTGGTCATTGTGCAGCAGCATGGGGTAGTGTTCATCACCTTCCAGCTTCAGGGTGATGCCAAAAAGTGGTGGAGGTATAATATAGAGTGTCGGCCATCAGCTTTGCCACCGCTGACCTGGAAAAAGTTTCATGCTCTTTTCTTAGAGAAGTATGTGCCCCGCACCTTGAGGGGTCATAAAAAGGATGAGTTTTTATCTCTTGAGGAGAGTCACATGTCAGTTTCAGCCTATGAGGCCAAATTTCATGCCTTGTCCCATTTTGCTACTCAGCTTTTGAGTATAGAAGAGGAGAGGATTCGTCTGTTTGTGAAGGGCCTGAATACTGAGTTGTAGGTGTTGTCTGTGCATATGACCTCAGCGGGGAAGAGTTTCAATGAGATAACAAATTATGTGAAGAAATTAGAGGGGGTCAGGCAGATTTGTCAGGCTAAGGTTGTTAGACAAGAAGTCCTGAAATGAAGGAAATTACAGTGGTTCATACTCCAGGGGTCATACTCAGCAGGTGTATTCTGCTCGTCCTATTTAGTCAACCCTGCCAACTACTACAGGTGGTCATCTGGGAGCCAGTCAACAGTTTTCAGCTCCTAGAGGCCAATGGGCTTCTTATACTTCTACTAGCAGGCCTACTCTTGACCGCGATTGTTATCATTATGGTGATCTGGGTCACTTCAAGAGGGAGTGCCCTCACAGGCAGGCAAGTAATCAGACTCAACAGCAGTCTAAGGCTATAGTTCCAGCAGGTAGAGGGGGCTACGCAAGGGGTCATCCATAAGGTAAGTGAGGTAACTTTCAGGAAGGCGAGGGAGATAGAGGAAATAGTGGCGCAGGCAGGGGAGTGGCGCAGCCAGCCCAAGAAGTTTCTCGGATTGATGACCGAGCCTATTGTTATACTTTTCCAAGAAAGTCTGAGGCTGAGGCATTAGACGCGGTGATCATAGGTACAATTCTAGCTTGTGACAGGATGGCCTCTATACTATTTGACCCAGGTTCTACTTATCCATATGTTTCTGTAAAATTTGCTTTGGGTCTAGATTTGGTTTGTGATGTCCTTGATTCCCCTATTCATGTTTCTATCTTAGTTGGAAAGTCTGTGATAGTAACCCATGTTTATCGTACTTGTCCTATGGTATTTATGGGGTTGCAGACTTGGGTAGATTTGGTTATTCTGGACATGTTAGATTTTGAAGTGACTGGTTTCTATATCATGCAGTGTTGAATCATAATGCTAAGACCGTGACTCTAGAAATTTTGGGTAAGGATAGGATAGAGTGGGAGGGTGTGTACAGGCCTAAGCCGGCTAAGATCATATGATTTTTTCAGGCTAGAAAGTTAGTGGGAAGAGGGTGTTTAGCCTTCTTGGCTCATCTCCGGGATGATAGTGTGGAGTCCCCGTCGATTGAGTCAGTTTTGGTAGTTTTAGAGTTTTAGGAGGTGTTTCCGGTGGATTTGCCTCGCATGCCTCTGGATAGTGACATTGACTTTTGTATAGACTTGGAGCCGGGCACTCAGCCAATTTCTATTCCTCCTTATCGCATGGCTCCGGTAAAGTTGAGGGAAATTAAGACTTAGCTTCAGGAACTCTTAGATAAAGGCTTTATCCATCCCAGTGCTTCACCTTGTGGTGCTCCGGTGTTATTTATGAAAAAAAATGGTAGTATGAAGATATGTATAGACTACATGCAATTGAACAAGGTCACCATTCGAAACAAGTATCATTTATCTTGCATAGATGACCTCTTTGACCAGTTGCAAGGTGCGTCTATATTTTCGAATTGACTTAAGGTCAGGGTACCATCAATTAAAGATTAGGCCTGAGGACATCCCTAAGACAGTATTTTGGACTCAGTATGCGCATTACGAGTTCCTAGTGATGTCGTTTGGGTTGACTAATATGCCGGCGGTATTCATGAGTTTGATGAATAGGGTATTCAAATCGTATCTGGATTTGTTCATCATCGTGTTCATAGATGACATTCTGATTTACTCCAAGAGTAGGGAGGAGCATATGGAGCATCTTCGTATTGTTTTGGATATTTTGACGCACCAAAAATTATATGCCAAGTTTTTCAAGTGTGAATTTTTGGTTGACTTCAGTCGCCTTCTTAGGGCATGTAGTGTCAGAAAAGGGGGTGATGGTGGATCCCAAGAAGATTGAGGTAGTTAAAGTTGGGTCCAGCCTAGCTCTGTGACTGAGGTTAGGAGTTTTATGGGGCTTGCAGACTAGTATAACAGATTTGTCAAGGACTTTGCGTCTATCACTACTCACTTGACAAGGTTGACTCAGAAAGAGGTACCATTTGTGTGGTCCGACAAATGTGAGAGGAGCTTCCAAAAGCTTAAGACACTTCTTACTACAGCTCTCATTCTATCATTGTCAGTTGAAGGTAAGGATTTCATTGTGTATTGTGATGCTTCACACTTGGGTTTGGGTGTTGTGTTAATGCAGGACAGGAATGTTATAGCTTAGCCTTCAAGGCAGTTGAAGCCTCATGAGAAGAATTACCCAACCCATGATTTGGAGTTCGCAGCGGTGGTCTTTGCACTCTAGATCTGGAGGCACTACCTCTATGGTGTCAAGTGTGAAGTATTCATGGCCCATCGCAACTTTCAGCATGTGTTTACTCAGAAGCACTTGAATCTGAGGCAGAGGAGATGGATGGAGTTGTTGAAGGATTATGATGTGACCATCTAATATCAACGGGGAAAGGCTAATGTGGTGGCAGACGCATTGAGCTGGAAAGCAGTTAGCATGGGCAGTTTGGCTTGTTTGGGGGTGTCAAAATGACCATTGGCTAGGGGGATTCGGGCACTAGAATCTAAGTTCATACAATTAAACATCTCAAAATAGGGTGGGGTGTTGTCCAGTATTGAGGTAAAATCCATATTTATAGAAAAAATGAAGGCCAAACAATTTTAGGATGCACAGTTGAACAATCTTTGGATCAAGGTAGTATATGGAGATCTGGGATGCTGTGTTAGACGCCGGTGAGGGGATGAGTTTTAGGGGGAGGATATGTGTTCCTCGAGTTGATGATATGATTTAGAAGGTGTTGGCAGAGGCTCATGGTTTGCGGTATTCAATTTATCTGGTTGTAACCAAAATGTATCGGGACTTGAGATGACTTTATTAGTTGTCTGGGATGAAAAAGGACATAGCTGATTATGTGTCCAATTGTCAGAACTGTCAGCAAGTCAAGTATGAGCACCAAAGGCCTGCAGTATTGCTTCAGAGGATGCCCATTCCCGAGTGGAAATGGGAAAGTATAGCCATGGATTTCATGGTTGATCTTCCTAAGACTTTGGCGAAGTATGACTCTATTTGGGCCATTGTGGACAGGCTGACCAAGTCAGTTCATTTCATTCCAGTCAGGGTGGACTATAATTCGCAGCAGTTGGCTAAGATCTATGTTAAAGAGATTGTGAGACAGCATGGGGTACCACTCTCCATCATTTCAGATAGGGGTACGCAATTTACAACTAAGTTTTGGGGTAAGTTACACGAAGAGTTGGGCACCCAACTCACTTTTAGAACGGCATTTCATCCTCAGACAGATGGTCAGTCAAAAAGGACATGGGGGTCATTGAGACTATTTTATACCGTTGTGTGAGTTCTCATAGAACAATATCTACCCCTCCAGTATCGACATGACACTATTTGAGGCACTATACGGGAGGGGATGTCGATCACCCATAGGGTGGTTTGAGGCTGGCGATGTGAAAACTTTGGGCGTGGACTTAGTAAGGGAAGCTAAGGAAAAAGTAAGGGGAATTCAGACCAAGTCTCTAGTAGCCCAAAGCAGGTAGAGAGAGTACGCAGATCGCAAGGTAAGAGACATGGATTTCCAGGTTAGTGAGCAGGTGTTGTTAAAAGTGTCCCCAATAAAAAGGATAACGCAGTTCAGCAAGAAGGGAAAGCTCATCCCTTGGTATATCGGTCCATTCGAGGTTCTTGAGATTGTAGGGCCAGTGGGTTATAGGCTAGCACTGTCGCCCAGTTTATCCAAAGTCCATCCAGTCTTCCATGTATCCATGTTGAAGTTATACCATTGGGATGGGGAATACATCATTAAGTAGAATTCGATTTTACTAGACAAGGATATTCAATATGAAGAGGAACCGGTTGTGATTCTTGATCGGGATTTCTGAAAGTTAAGGACAAAGGAGATCAAATCTATGAATGTTCAAAGAAAGCATCGTTCAGTTGAGGAATCCACTTGGGAAACCGAGAAGGACATGGTGGACAAGTACCCTCACTTGTTTGAGGATTCAGGTACTACACTTTTCCTATATTAAATCATCTTTTTTAGGTTTGATCATTCGGGGATGAACGATAGGTAAATTGGTATCTATTGTAACGACCGGGTCCGTCGTTATGGGTAAACCTTTTGTGCCAAGTTTTGGGTTAGAAAAATTTTGGGCTTGGGAGTTAGAAATTTTGGACTAGGCTAGTCTCGAACAATTTCTGAGCAAGGTATGGTCTAGGGAAATCCGGGTGAGGATTGGGTAAGGTATCTTGTGTTGAGCTAGTTTTTCCATTAGCTAAGACATTAAGGAGTCTGGGGGACTTTTTGGAAATGAATTCGGGTAAGTAAACTCCCGATATTAAGGTTGACGTGAAAGGGTTGTTCCAAAATATCAGGATTTAAGATGTGTTATAAAATGGGCACTGTTGGGGGATTTTTCAAGATTCTATCCCATGACAACTGCTATAGCGATTGACACTGTACTACAACATCCACCGCTATAGCAGAATTTTTTTAGCTATAGCAACATCGGTCAGCAGCACCATAGCGGTCGCTTTTGCTATGGCGGCACTGCTATAGTGGTGTACAGACCGCTATAGCAGATTGAGTTGGGTTTAATGCTGAAACTTTCCCAAAAATGTTCAGAAACTTTGAAAAACATTTTGGGGAAGGGCAGAGATGAAGGGAGGCAAATTTCAGTGATTTTCTATCAAACTCCATCGAAAAGGTAAGGTTTTCGCTCTCCACTTTGTTATTTCGATTCCTCAACCTTAAAAGCTATAATCTCAAGCTTGGGGGAAGGTTTGGAAAAACCTAGGATGGTAGAATCTGGTGGAAAAAGGGGAATTCTAGGTGTACAATTCGTGGGTTATGATTCGCTTATGCATATTTGAAACACCTTTATTCGCTAAATGTAATCGTAAAAATGGTAATTTAGGACGAATTAGTAGTGGAAAAGCCCGGGAATGGGTAGAATAATTATGGTTTGGCCTGGGGATTAGGACTTATGTATAATCCAGGTATTTTAGGCCAGTGAATTGATTGTAGTTGTTTGTAATTGTGTTTAGACCAAGAGCAAGTGAAAGCTACGAAAAATGGGAAGGCTCTAATCCAGTAAAGTTTTGAAAAGCAATTTGAGGTAAGTGATGGTTAATGTCTTGACAAATGCAATGTATATACATGTAACTATAGCTTAGTATTGTATGTGATTTCATGCTTAGGAAAGAAAGTTATGAATATCCAAGTATTTCGGGTGTCAATTATGTGAGATGAATTTAATATTGCTCGTTGGTTTACAAGGGTGTCTTCTGTTCATTTAAGTATTGATTGTTTGTTTTGCGTGATATTCGGTTAGCTCAGGTACCATGCCTAATACAGGATACTAATGGTTGGCTCGAGTACGATGCCTGGTACAGGATATATATTAGTTGGCTCGGGTACCACGCCTCGTATGGGTTTAATTTGCATTATTGATTATGTTTGTCAATGGTTCCATAAGTGGACTAGGTTTATTGCTAAATTTGTGATATTGCATGTTGGTCCTTGAGAGGCCTGGTTGTTACACTTAATTATGGGGTTGGTCCTGGGGTGGACCGGGCATTGCATGTTAACACTAGGTGTTGGTCTAAGGATCTCTAGTTGGTTCGGTAGTGAAAAAGAATAAGCAACTTGATTATTATTCCTTGTTAAATGATTTTTGAACTTATTTCATGTAGTTGTTAAGTTAGAAGGTAGGCTGAGAGCCTGGAATTATATTACTGGTTGTTGCTACATGTTTGTGCTACTTTACTCAGTTTTGGTTTATTGTATTTATATTGTTTGTTGGAGCTGGTCAATGATCCTACCACTACATGGTGGTTGTGTACTGATTCTGCACTTTTTTTCTTTTTACGAGTACATGACAGCTTTCGGCGGCTCCTACGCAACCTCAGATCTAGTCCAAGCGATTCAAGATTCTAAGGGTAAGCTGCTTCTTCTGAGCTACCATGGTTTCTCTAGTACATTCTCTAGTCCATTGTTTTGGACTTAGACTCTTTTGTTTTTGGGATTGCATCTCTGTTCTAGAATTTTGGTAGATTGTTTTGGTACGATGACTTTCAGTTTCTAGGGGTAATTCTGTAGGGTGTTATTAGCTTTTTGATTAGATGTGAATGATAGTTTATTTTCAATTTAAATTGATTTTGAGCTGTTAGATTTGCTAAGTGTTGGGTTATTAACTGGTTCGCTCATCTGGAGGATTCGAGTGGGTGCCACTAACGGTGAGTTGGGTTGTGACACTTTAGGGAGTATTTTGGTATCGGGAGAGCTTCAGCTTTTTCTTAAGACTTAGGACAAATTTATGGTAATGATCGGGTCCATCATTATAGGTAAACTTTTTGTGCCAAGTTTTGGGTTAGAAAACATCCGGATTTGGGAGTTGGAAATTCTGGGCTAGGCTAGTCTTAGACAATTTCTGAGAAAGGTATGGTCTAGGGTAATCCAGGTAAGGATTGGGTAATGTGTCTTGTAGTGAGCTAGTTTTTTCATTAGCTAAGACATGGAGGAGTCCGGAGGACTTTTTAAAAGCGAATTAGGGTAAGTAGAACTCACAGTATCGAGGTTAACGTGAAGGGGTTATTTCAGAACGTCGGGAATTTAAGGTGTGTTGTAAAATAGGCACTTCTGAGGAATTTTATGACTTTTTGTTCTGTGTTAACCTCCATAGAGGATTACACAGCGTAGCAGCGACCACCGCTATGGCGGAAGTCAACTTTGGTTAGCACCGCCATAGCGGTCGATTTTGCTATGGCGGTAGTGCTATAGCAGTGTACGGACTGAGTCGGGATTTAATGCATAAACTTCTCCAAAACATTCAGTTTTTTTCTCAAGAGCATTTTGGAGAAGGGAAAGGATGATTTGGGCAATTTCAACTCCGTTCTTCATCATTTTTCATCCCAAAGGTAAGGATTCCACTCCGCTAACTTAATGTTATCTTTCCTACGTTGTAGAATTGCTAGTTTTGTACTTGGGGGAAGGTTTGGGTTGACCTAGGAATGGTAGAATCCAGGGAAAAGAGGGATTCTAGGGCGTAAAAGTTCTTGGGTCTTGAATATTATTGTTGGGTTATGATCAATTAGCCATAATTCTCTAAATGTATCCGTAAAAATGATAGACTTAGGTGAATTAATGGTGGAAAACCCCGGGAATGGGTGGAATGATCATAGTTTTGCCTAGGGATTGGGATTTTTCATAATTCGGGTAATTAGTAGGCATGTGGACTGATTTTAGTATCTTGTAATAATTTTTTGACCAAGAACAAGCAAGGGCTTCGAAACACAGGATGGCTCCGATCTAGTAGAGCTTTTGTGTAATTCGAGGTAGGTGATGGTTATTGTTTCCCAATATGCAATATGTGTTCATGTACTATCACTTAGTATTGTATGAGTTTGCATGCTTAGGGAATGAGATTATGAATGTCTACTTATCCAGTTATCAGTCTTTTGAAATGAACTTGTCTTGTTGCTTGTTGGTTTACAAGTATGCTTTTGTTCACTGTTTGTTGATTGATTGGATTTTGTGTGACATTCAGTTGGCTTGGGTACTACGCCTGGTACAGGTTACATATTGGTTGTATCAGGTACCACGCCTAGTATGGAATACTTATAGATTGGCTCGGGTACCACGCCTAGTATGGGATTCATAATGGTTGGATCGGGTACCATGCCTGGTATGGGTTTGATTTACTTGCATTGATTGTATTCTTTTGATAGTTTTATGAGTGGACCGGGTTGTATTCTTGAATTGTGATTATTGCATATGGTCCATAAGAGGCCGCTGATTATATTTAAATGTGAGGTTGGTCTTAGTGTAGATCAGGATTGCATATTTAAAACATAGGTGGTGTCTTAGGGATCCTTGGTGGGTTTGGGATGTGTGAAAAGGATATATGTTTATTGTCACTGGGTTTGTCATTGGTTGTTAATTGGTTACATGTGGTTGATAAGTTAAGGAAGAGACTTGTAGTATAGTTATATTGTTTACTTGTATTACATGTTTACTTTGCTTTAGTCAGCCTTGGTTTACTGTTCATATCTTATTTATTGGAGGTGGTCGATGATCCTACAAGTACACGGTAGTTGTGTACTAATTTTGCACTTGCTTTTATTTTTGTGAGTACATGGCATCTTCCGGTGGTGACACGTGACCTCACTTATAGTCCCAGCAAATTTAGATCTCAAGGGTGAGCTACTTCGATCGAGCCCAATTGTTTTGGGCTTAAGCTCTCATTTTGCTTTTGGGGTTGCATCCCCGTATTCTAGATGATTGGTAGAATGTTTTAGTACGGTGACTTTTAGATTCTAGGAAGGTTTTCCGCAGATTTTTATTTTACTAGTGTTTGAGATTGTGAATGATAGTTTATTTTATTGCAAACTAGTTTTGAGTTGTTAGAATGGTTAAATGTTGGGTCGATATTGGTTCTCTCATCTGGGGGTTTTGCCACTCATAGCAGCTTGGGTCATGACAAAGATGGTATCAGAGCCCTAGGTTCATTTATATCGTCATATAGAAACGAGTCTAGTAGAGTCTTGCAGAATAGTACATGGACGTCTGTACTTTTCTTCGAGAGGCTATAGGACTTTAGGAAAACCATCTCTTCTTTCTTCCTTCGTGCTATAACTTTATTCTAATTAGTATCTGGTACTCTTTGTCCGCAGATGACTAATATGAGAAACAATATAGCGAGAGCAACAGTCCCAACAGTTGGCCCACCTATACGAGGTAGAAGAAGGGGCGGGGGCCGAGGTAGATAAGCACCCGCCAGGGGTGGAGCTCAAGCATCTGCAGGAGCACGAGAGGCGACCCCTCCCCCTCCCCAGGTAGAGAAGGAAGTTGAGGTTGTTGTTAAGGAGGGCGCGGGTCAGGTGGAGGCGGCACTAGCTGGAGGTGCAGGCCTTCCCCCTATCATGCCCAAAGCATTTCAGCAGGTGTGGAGCTTTCTTAGTGGACTGGTTTGTGCGGGAGACACCCCCATGGGTAACACAGATCAAGTTTTGAGCACCCAACCAGCGGTTGTAATGGCTCTTAAGATGGATGCAGCATCGGGTACTGATGAGCTCTTTTGTCCAAGGCTAGGACCGGTGATGACAAGTAATGAGCACGATATGTTGACTAAGTTTCTAAAGATAAAACCCTCTACACTTCAGGGTACTGTGAAGAAAGATGCTTATGAATTTATTTTAGACTGTTATGAGAGGCTGCACAAGCTGGGAATTGTTCAATAGCATGGGGTTGAGTTCATTATTTTTTCAACTGCAAGGTGATGCTAAGCAATGGTGGAGGTCTCATATGGAATGTCTATCATCTATTTTTCCTCCACTAGCTTAGACATAGTTTCATGCTCTCTTCTTAGAGAAGTTTGTGCCCCGTACCTTGAGGGATCACAAAAAGGATGAGTTCCTGGCTCTGGAATAAGGTAGCATGTCGGTCTCTACTTATGAGGCCAAGTTTCATGCCTTATCTCATTTTGCTACTCAATTGTTGGGCACTGAAGAGGAGAGGATTTGGTTGATTGTGAAAGGTTTAAATACTGATATTGCAGGTGTTGTCAGTGTAAATAACTTCGGTAAGGAATATCTTCAATGAGGTCATAGACTATGTGAAGAAATTGAAAGGGGTTAAATAGGTCGGGTAGGATAAGGTCTTAGCCAAGAAGTCCCAGAATGATGGAAATTTCAGTGGTTCATACTCCAGGGGCCATAATTAGTAGGTGTATTCTGCTCGTCCGATTCAGTCAGCCTTTCCTGCTTCTACAGGTGGTCGTTTGGGAACCAGTTAGTTTTTAGCTCCTAGAGGCCAAGGGTCTTGCTACACTTCTACCAGCAGGCCCACTCTTGACCGCGGGTATTTTCATTGTGGTGATATGGTTCGCTTCAAGAGGGAGTGCCCTAACAGGTAGAAAGGTAATCAGGCTTAGCAGCAGTCTACGGCTGTGGTTCCAGCAGGTAGGTGTGGCTATGCTAGAGGTCGTCCACAGGGTGGGCGAGGTAACTTTCAGGGAGGTCGGGAAGACAGAGGAAATAGTGGCGCAGGCAAGGGAGTAGCACAGCCAGCCAGGGAAGTTGCTCGGATTGAGCTCGGATTGATGACCAGGCCTACTGTTATGCTTTTCCAGGGAAGTCTGAGGCTGAGGCATCAGACGCAGTGATCACAGGTACCATTCTTGTCTGCGATAAGATGGCTTCTGTACTATTCAAACCAGGTTCTACTTACTCTTATGTGTTTGTGAATTTTGTCTTGGGTCTGGATTTGATTTGTGATGTTCTTGATTCCCCTATCCATGTTTCTAGCCTAGTTGAAGAGTCTGTGATAGTGACTCGTGCTTATCGTACTTCTCCTGTGGGGTTGTAGACTTGGGTAGATTTGGTTATTTTGGATATGTTAGACTTTGATGGTATTTTGGGGATGACTTGGTTGTCTCCATGTCATGCGGTGTTGAATTATAATACTAAAAATGTGACTCTAGAGATTCCGGATAAGGATAGGTTAGGGTGGGAAGGTGTGTACAAGCTTAAGTCGGCTAAGATCATATCATTTGTCTGGGCTAGGAAGCTAGTGGGGAGAGGTTGTTTGGCCTTCTTGGATTATTTTTGGGATAATAGTGTGGAGTCCTCAGGAGGTGTTTCCGGTGGACCTGCCTGGTATGCACATCTAATGAGTCAGTTCTAGTTATTTTGGAGTTTCTGGAGGTGTTTCCCGTGGACCTTCCTGGTATGCCTCCGGATAGAGATATTGATTTTTGTATAGATTTGGAGCCAGGCACTCGCCCAATTTCCATTCCTCCATATCGTATGGCTCCGGCAGAGTTGAGGGAACTTAAGACTAAACTTCAAGAACTCTTAGATAAAGGTTTTATCCATCCAAGTTCTTTACCTTGAGTTGCTCTGGTATTGTTTGTGAAAAAGAAGGATGGTAGTATGCGGTTGTGCATAGACTACAGGCAATTGAACAAGGTTACCATCCGGAACAAGTTCCCCTTACCCCGTATAGATGATCTTTTTGACCAGCTACAGGGTGCGTCTGTGTTTTCAAAAATTGACTTAAGGTCAGGGTACTATCAGTTAAAGATTAGTCCCGAGGACATCCCTAAGACTTCTTTTTAGACTCGGTATGGGAATTACAAGTTTCTAGTGATATCATTTGGATTGATCAATGCGTCGGCAACATTCATGAATTTGATGAATGGGGTATTCAAAGGTTATATGGATTAGTTTGTCATTGCGTTTATAGATGATATCTTGATCTACTCCAAGAGTAGGGAGGAGAATGTTGAGCATATCCGCATTGTGTTGGACATTTTTAGGCACCAAAAGTTATATCAAAATTTTCCAAGTGTGAATTTTTGTTGACTTCAGTTGCTTTCCTTGGGCATGAGGTGTCAGAAAAAAAGGGTGATGGTGGATCCCCAGAAGATTGAGGCATTTAAGTGTTGGGTCCGGCCTAGTTCTGTAACTGAGGTGAGGAGTTTTGTGGAGCTTGCAGGCTACTATCGTAGATTTGTCAAGGATTTTGCGTCCATCGCTACTCACTTGACAAGTATGACCCAGAAGGAGGTACCGTTTGTGTGGTCTAACAAGTGTGAGGAGATCTTCCAAAAGCTCAAGACACTTCTTACCACAGCTCTCATCCTATCATTGCTGGTTGAAGGTAAGGATATCATTGTATATTATGATATTTCACATTCAGGTTTGGGTGTTGTGTTGATGCAGGACAGGAATGTTATAGTTTATGCTTCAAGGCAGCTGAAGCCTCATGAGAAAAATTATCCAACCCACTACTTGGAGTTGGCAGCGGTAGTTTTGCACTCAAGATTTAGAGACACTATCTCTATGGTGTCAAGTGTGAAGTGTTCACCAATCATCGTAGTCTGCAATATATATTTACTCAGAAGGACTTGAATCTGCGGCTGAAGAGGTGGATGGAGTTGTTGAAAGATTATGATGTGACCATCCAGTACCATCTGGGTAAGTCTAATATGGTGGCAGATGCATTGTGCTGAAAGACCATCACCATAGGCAGTTTGGCTTGTTTGGGGGTGTCTAAACGACTATTGAAAAGGGAGATTCGAGATCTAGAATCTAATTTCATGCAACTAGGAATCTCACAGAAGGGTAGGGTGTTGTCCAGTATTGAGGTCAAATCAACATTCATAGAAGATATAAGGGCCAAGCAATTTCAAGATGCATAGTTGACCAAGCTTCGAAGAAAGGTAGTGTCCGGGAAGTCTGGGTACACTACCTTGGACGTTGATGGGGTGATAAGCTTCAGGGGGAGTATTTATGTTCCTTGGGTTGATGACATAATCTAGAAGGTGTTTGCAGAGGATCGTGGTTCACGAGATTCGATTCATCCGGGCGTAACCAAAATGTACAAGGACTTGAGACAACTTTATTGGTAGCTCAGGATAAAAAAGGACATAGCTGATTTTGTGTCAAAGTGTTAGAATTGTCAACAGGTCAATTATGAGCACCAAAGGACTGCAGGACTACATCAGAGAATGCCCATTCTCGAGTGGAAGTGGGAAAGGATAGCCATGGATTTTGTGGTGGGTCTTCCAAAGACTTTGGGAAAGTATGACTCAATTTGGGGGTCATTGGGACCAGTTCCTACCGTTGTGTGAGTTGTCATACATGAACAACTACCACTCCAATATTGACATGGCACCATTTGAGGCACTGTATGGGAGGGGATGTAGATCACCTATAAGGTGGTTTGAGGCAGGCGATGTGAAGCCTCTGGGCATAGACTTGGTAAGGGAAGAACAGGAAAAAGTATGAGGCATTCAGACCAAGTTGCTAGTTGCCCAGAGCAGGCAGAAGGAGTACGCAGACCGCAAGGTAAGAGACATGGATTTTCAGGTTGGTGAGCAAGTATTATTGAAAGTGTTACCAATGAAGGGGGTTATGCGCTTCGGCAAGAATATCAGTCCATTTGAAGTTCTCAAAATTATAGGGCCAGTGACTTACAGGCTAGCACTGTCACCCAGCTTATCAGGAGTCCATCCATTTTTCCATGTATCCATGTTGAAGCGATACCATGGGGATAGAGAATACATTATTAAGTGGGATTCAATTTTTCTAGATAAGGATCTTCAGTAGAAAGATGAACCGGTTGTGATTCTTGACTGGGATGTCTGGAAGTTGAGGAAAAAGGAGATCAAATCTATGAAAGTTCAATGTAAGCATCATCCAGTTGAGGAAGTCACTATACAAACCTAGAAGGACATGCGGTACAAGTACCCTCTCTTGTTTGAGGATTTAGGTACAACACTTTTCCCTCTTCTATTTCATCTTTTTGAGCTTTGATCATTCGGGGATGAATGATGGGTAAATTGTTATCTGTTGTAACGATCGGTTCTATTATTATGGGTAAAAATTTTATGCCAAGTTTTGGGTTAGAAAACTTTCGGGTTCGGGAGTTGAAAATTCTGGGCTAGGCTAGTCTCAGATGATTTTTGAGAAAGGTATGGTCTAGGGAAATCTGGGTAAGGATTAGGTAATGTGTCTTGTGTTGAGCTAGTTTTTCCGTTAGTTGAGACATAGAGGAGTCTGAGGGACTTTTCGGAAGTGAATTCGGATAAGTAGAACTCCTGATATCGAAGATTTAAGGTATGTTGCAAATTGGGCACTTCTAAGGAATTTTACGACTTTTTGTCCCTGGCGGTTGACACAGTGCGGTAGCAACCACCACTATAGCGAAAGTCAACTTTGGTCAGCACCGTCATAGCGGTCGATTACACTATGGCGACGGTGCTATAGCGGTGTATGGACCGATATAGCGGACTGAGTCCAGATTTAATGCAGAAACTTTCTCAAAATATTCAATTTTTCCTCATGAGCATTTTGGAGAAAGGAAAGGGAGATTTGGGCAATTTCAACTTCATTCTTCATCATTTTTCATCCCAAAGATAAGGATTCCACTCCCCTAACTTAATGTTATCTTTCCTACGTTGTAGAATTGCTAGTTGTGGACTTGGGTGAAGGTTTAAGTTGACCTAGGAATGGTAGAACGCGGTGAAAAAGGGGATTCTAGGGCGTAGAAGTTCTTGGGTCTTGAATATTATTGTTGGGTTATGATCAATTAACCATAATTCTCTAAATGTATCCGTAAAAATGATAGACTTAGATGAATTAATGGTGGAAAAGCTCGGGGATGGGTGGAATAATCATAGTTTGGCCTAGGGATTGGGATTTTGCATAATTCAGGTAATTAGTAGGCCATGTGGACTAATTTTAGGATCTTGTAATTATTTTTAGACCAAGAATAAGCAAGGGCTTTGGAACACGGGAAGGCTCTGGTCCAGTAGAGCTTTTGTGTAATTCGAGATAGGTGATGGTTATTGTTTCCCAATATGCAATATGTGTTCATGTACTATCACTTAGTATTGTTTGAGTTTGCATGCTTAGGGAATGAGATTATGAATGTCTACTTATCCGGTTATCAATCTTATGAAATGAACTTGTTTTGTTGCTTGTTGGTTTACAAGTATGCTTTTGTTCATTGTTTGTTGATTGATTGGATTTTTTGTGACATTCGGTTGGCTTGGGTACCATGCCTAGTACAGGTTACATATTGGTTAGCTCGGGTACTATGCCAGGTATGGGATACTTATCAGTTTGCTTGGGTACCACGCGTGGTATGGGATTCATAATTATTGGCTCGGGTACCACGTCTGGTACGGGTTTGATTTACTTTCATTGATTGTATTCTTTTGATGGTTCCATGAGTGAACTGGGTTGTATTCTTGAATTGTGATTATTACATATGGTCCATGAGAGGCCGATGATTATATTTAAATGTGAGGTTGGTCTTAGTGTAGACCGGGATTGCATATTTAAAAATAGGTGGTGTCTTAAGGATCCTTGGTAGGTCTGGGATGTGTGAAAAGGATATATGTTTATTGTCATTGGGTGTTGATTGGTTACATGTGATTGATAAGTTAAGGAAGAGACTTGTAGTCTAGTTATATTGTTGACTTGTATTACATGTTTACTTCGCTTTAGTCAGTTTGGTTTATTGGTTATATCTTGTTTATTGGAGTTGGCCGATGATCCTACCAGTACATGGTGGTTGTGTATTGATTCTGCACTTGCTTTTCTTTTTGTTAGTACAGAACATCTTCCAGCGGCTGACACGCGACCTCCCTTGTAGTCCCAATGAATTCAGATCTCAAGGGTGAGCTACTTTGATCGAGCTACCTTGTATTCTTAATTAGTTATAGACCAATTGTTTCGGGCTTAAACTCTCATTTTGCTTTTGGGGTTGCATCCCCATAATCTAGACGATTGGTAGAATGTTTTGGTATGGTGACTTTCAGGTTCTAGGGAGGTTTTCCGCAGATTTTTATTTTACTAGTGTTTGAGATTATGAATGATAGTTTATTTTATTGCAAACTGCTTTTGAGCAGTTAGAATGGTTAAGTTTTGGGTCGATATTTGTTTGCTCATCCGGGGGTTTTGGGTGGGTGCCACTCACGGCGGGTAGGGTCATGAAAAAGATGGTATCAAAACCCTAGGTTCATTTATCTCATCGTACCAAAATGAGTTTAGTATAGTCTTGCGGAAGGGTACGGAGACGTTTGTACTTTTCTTCAAAAGGCTATAGGACATTAGGAAAACTATCTCTTCTTTTTTCCTTCGTGCTATAACTTGATTCCAATTGGTATATGGTGATACAATTTGGTATCTAACTCCTTTCACTCTTTGTCCACAGATGGTTAATAAAAGAACAAACAAAGCAAGAGCAGCGGACCCAGCTGTCAGAGGTAGAGGAAGGGGCAGGGGCCGAGGTAGAGCAGCACCCGCCAGGGATGAAGCTCAAGCAGCTGCATGAGCATGAGAGGCGACCCCTCCCCTACCCCAGGCAGAGGAGGAAGTTGAGGTTGTTGTTAAGGAGGGTGCAGGTCAGGCAAAGGCGACACCAGTTGGAGGTGCAGGCCTTCCCCCTATCACGCCCGAAGAATTTTAACAGGTGTGGAGCTTTCTTAGTGGACTGGTTGGTGTGGGATCCACCCCAATGGGTAATGCAGATCAGGTTATGACCACCCAACCAGTGGTTACAGGGATGAGTTCTTTCATCAAATTCTAAGACTGGTGATGACAGGGAATGAGCATGAGATGTTGACTAAGTTTCTGAAGATGAAACCCCCTATGTTTTAGGGTACTGAGAAAAAAGATGCTTATGAATTTATCTTGGACTATTATGAGAGGCTACACAAGCTGGGCATGGTGTAACAGCATGGGGTTGAGTTCGTCACTTTTCAGCTGCAGTGATGCTAAGCAAAGGTAGAGGTCTCGTGTGGAATGTTGATCATCTGTTTTGCCTCCACTGGCTTGGACGGAGTTTCATTCTCTCTTCTTAGAGAAGTATGTTCCCCATTCCTTGAGGGATCGCAAAAAGGATGAGTTCCTGGCTCTAGAATAGGGTAGCATGTCAGTCTCTGCTTATGAGGTCAAGTTTCATGCCTTATCTCGTTTTGCTACTCAGTTGTTGGGCATCGAAGAGGAGAGGATTCGGTTGTTTGTGAAAGGTTTGAATACTGAATTGCAGGTGTTGTAAGTGCACATGACTTCAGCAGGAAAGAGCTTCAATAAGGTCACAGACTATGTGAAAAAATCGGAAGGGGTTAGATAGGTCGGGCAGGCTAAGGTGTTGGCCAAAAAGTCCCAGAATGATGGAAATTTCAGTGGTTCATACCCCATGGGTCACAATCAGCAGGTGTATTTTGCTAGTTCGATTCAGTCAGCCTTGCCCGCTTCTATAGGTGGTCATCCAGGAGCCAGTCAGTTTTCAGCTCCTAGAAGCCAGGGGGCTTCCTACATTTCTACCAGCAGGCCCACTCTTAATTGCGGGTGTTTTCATTGTGGTGACCTGGGTCACTTCAAGAGGGAGTTCCTTCACAGGCAAATAGGTAATTAGGCTCAGTATCAGTCAAAGGCTGTGGTTCCAGCAGGTAGAGGTGGCTATGCTAGAGGTCATCCACAGGGTGGGCGAGGTAACCTTCAGAGAGGTCAGCGAGACAGAGAAAATGGTGGCACAAGTACGGGAGTAGCACAACTAGCCAGTGAAGTTGCTCGGATTGAAGATTGGGCCTATTGTTATGCTTTTCCAGGGAAGTCTGAGGCTGAGGCATCATACGTAGTGATCACAGGTACCATTCTTGTCTGTGATAGGATAGATTTTATACTATTCGACCAAGGTTCTACTTACTCTTATGTGTCTGTGAAATTTACCTTGGGTCTGGATTTGATTTGTGATGTCCTTGATTCCCCTATCCATGTTTCTACCCCGGTTGGAGAGTTTGTGATAGTGACTCATGTGTATCGTACTTGTCCTGTGGTGTTTGTGGGGTTGCAGACTTGGGTAGATTTGGTTATTTTGGACATGTTAGACTTTGATGTTATTTTGGGGATGACTTGGTTGTATCCATGTCATGCGGTGTTGAATTGGAATACTAAAATTGTGACTCTAGAGATTACAGGTAAGGATAGGTTAGAGTGGGAAGGTGTGTACAAGCCTAAGTCGGCTAAGATCATATTATTTGTCCGGGGGGAGAGGTTGTTTGGCTTTCTTGGCTTATCTACGGGATGATAGTGTGGAGTCCCCATCGATTGAGTCACTTTTGGTTATTTCGGAGTTTCAGAAGGTGTTTTCAGTGGACCTGCCTGGTATTCCTATGGATAGAGATATTGATTTCTGTATAGATTTAGAGCCAGGCACTCGCCTAATTTCCATTCCTCCATATCGTATGGATCTGGCAGAGTTGAGGGAACTTAAGACTCAGCTTCAAGAACTCTTAGATAAAGGTTTTATCCGTCCCATTGCTTTATTTTGGGGTGCTCTGGTATTATTTGTGAAAAAGAAGGATGGTAGTATGCGAATGTGCATAGACTACAGGTAATTCAACAAGGTTACCATTCAGAACAAGTTCCCCTTACCCCATGTAGATGAGCTCTTTGACCATCTACATGGTGCGTCTGTGTTTTTAAAAATTGACTTAAGGTCAGGGTACCATCAGTTAAAGAATAGGCCTGAGGACATCCCTAAGACTGCTTTTTGGACTCGGTATGGGCATTAGAGTTTTTAGTGATATCATTTGGGTTGACCAATGCACTGGCAACATTCATGAGTTTGATGAATGGGGTATTCAAAGCTTATCTGAATTCATTTGTCATTGTGTTTATAGATGACATCTTGATCTACTACAAGGGTAGGGAGGAGCATGTTGAGTATCTCCGCATTGTGTTGGACATTTTGAGGCACCAGAATCTATATAAAAAATTTCCAAGTGTGAATTTTAGTTGACTTCAGTCTCTTTCCTTGGGAAAGTGGTGTCAGAAAAAAGGGGTGATGGTGGATCCCCAGAAGATTGAGGCAGTTAAGAGTTGGGTCCAGCCTAGCTCTGCGACTGAGGTGAGGAGTTTTGTGGGGCTTGCAGGCTACTACAATAGATTTGTCAAGGATTTTGTGTCCATCGCTACTCACTTGATGAGGTTGACTCAGAAGGAGGTACCATTTGTGTGGTCCGACAAGTGTAAGAAGAGCTTCCAAAAGCTCAAGACATTTCTTACCACAGCTCTCATCCTATCATTGCCGACTGAAGGTAAGGATTTCATTATATATTGTGATGCTTTACATTCAGGTTTGGGTGTTGTGTTAATGCAGGACAGGAATGTTATAGCTTATGCTTCACGGAAGCTGAAGCCTCATGAGAAAAATTATCCAACCCATGACTTGGAGTTGGCAGCGGTGGTTTTTGCACTCAAGATTTGTAGACACTATCTTTATGGTGTCAAGTGTGAAGTGTTCACCGATCATCGCAGTCTGCAATATGTATTTACTCAGAAGGACTTGAATCTGAGGGAGAGGAGTTGGATGGAGTTGTTAAAAGATTATGATGTGACCATCTAGTACCATCCGGGTAAGGCTAATGTGGTGCCAAATGCATTGAGCTGGAAGACCATCAGCATGGTCAGTTTGGATTGTTTGGGGGTGTCCAAATGACCATTGAAAAGGGAGATTGGGGATCTAGAATCTAAGTTCATGCAAGTGGGCATCTCAGAGCAAGATGGGTTGTTGGCCAGTATTGAGGTCAAATCCATATTCATAGAAGAGATAAAGGTAGCAATTTCAGGATGCACAGTTGAGCAAGCTTCAAAGCAGGGTAGTGTCCGGGGACACCACCTTGGACGCTGATGGGGTAATGAGGTTTAGAGGGAGGATTTGTGTTCCCCGGGTTGATGACATAATCCAGAAGGTGTTGGCAGAGGCTCATGATTCACAGTATTCGATTCATCTGGGCATAACTAAAATGTACAGGGACTTGAGCCAACTTTATTTGTGACCCGGGATGAAAATGGACATAGCTAATTTTGTGTCCAAGTGTCAGGATTGTCAACAGGTCAAGTATGAGTACCAAAGGCCTGCAGGACTACTTCAGAGAATGCCCATTCCCGAGTGGAAGTGGGAAAGGATAGCCATGGATTTTGTGGTGGGTCTTTCCAAGACTTTGGGAAAGTATGACTCGATTTGGGGGTCATTGGGACTAATTCCTACCATTGTGTGAGTTCTCATACAATAACAGCTAACTCCAGTATCAACATGGCACCATTTGAGGCACTATATGGGAGGGGATGTAGATCACCTTTAGGGTGGTTTAAGGCACGCAATGTGAAGCCTCTGGGCATAGACTTGGTAAGGGAAGCACAGGAAAAAGTAAGGGGCATTCAGACCAAGTTGATAGCAGCCCAAAGCAGGAAGAAGGAGTACGAAGACCGCAAGGTAAGAGACATGGATTTTCAGGTTGGTGAGCAAGTATTATTGAAATTGTCACCAATGAAGGAGGTTATGCGCTTCGGCAAGAAGGGCAAGCTCAGCCCTCGATTTATTGGTCCATTCAAAGTTCTCGAAATTATAGGGTTAGTGGCTTACAGGCTAGCACTGTCACCCATTTTATCAAGAGTCCATCCAGTCTTCCATGTATCTATGTTGAAGCGATAGCATGGGGATGTGGAATACATTATTAAGTGGGATTCAATTTTTCTAGACAAGGATCTTCAGTACGAAGTGAAACCAATTGTGATTCTTGACTAGGATGTCTGAAAGTTGAGGAAAAAGGAGATCAAATGTGTTAAAGTTCAATGAAAGCATTATTCGGTTGAGGAAGCCACTTGGGAAACCGAGAAGGACATGCAAGATAAGTACCCTCACTTGTTTGAGGATTCAGGTACTATATTTTTCCCTTTTCTATTTCATCTTTTTGGGTTTTGATCTTTCGGGGATGAATGATGGGTAAATTGGTATCTGTTTTAATGATCAGGTCCTTCGTTATGGGTAAAATTTTCATGCCAAGTTTCAGGTTAGAAAACTTTCAGGTTCGGGAGTTAGAAATTCTAGGCTAATCTAGTCTCGAACGGTTTTTGAGCAAGATATGGTCTAGGGCATCCAGGTAAGGATTAGGTAATGTGTCTTATTGTGAGCTAGTTTTTCCATTAGCTAAGACATAGAGGAGTCCAGGGATTTTTCGGAAGTGAATTTGGGTAAGTAGAACTCCCGGTATCGAGGTTGACGTGAAGGGGTTATTTCGAAACGTCGGAGGTTTAAGGTTTGTTGTAAAATGGGCCCTTCTGAGGAATTTTATGACTTTTTGTCCTGTGTCAACTGCGCGGTTGACACAGCGCGATAGCAACCACCGCTATAGCGGAAGTCAACTTTGGTCAGCACTGTCATAGCGGTCGATTCCACTATGGTGGCGGCGCTATAGAGGTGTATGGACCGATATAGTGGAATGAGTCAAGATTTAATGCAGAAATTTCCCCAAAACATTCATTTTTTCCTCAAGAGCATTTTAGAGAAGGGAAAGGGCGATTTGTGCAATTTCAACTCCGTTCTTCATCATTTTTCATCTCAAAGGTAAGGATTTCACTCCCCTAACTTAATGCTATCTTTCCTACATTGTAGAATTGCTAGTTGTGGACTTGGGGGAAGGTTTGGGTTGACCTAGGAATGGTAGAATCCTGGTAAAAAAGGTATTCTAGGGCGTAGAAGTTCTTGGGTCTTGAATATTATTGTTGGGTTATGATCAATTAGCCATAATTCTCTAAATGTATCCGTAAAAATGATAGACTTAGGTGACTTAATGGTGGGAAAGCTCGAGAATGGGTGGAATGATCATAGTTTGGCTTGGGATTGGGATTTTTCATAATCTGGGTAATTAGTAGGCCATATAGACTGATCTTAGTATCTTGTAATTATTTTTAGACCAAGAACAAGCAAGGGCTTCGGAACACGGGAAGGCTCCGCCCAGTTGAGGTTTTGTGTAATTTTAGGTAGGTGATAGTTATTGTTTCCCAATATGCAATATATGTTCATGTACTATCGCTTAGTATTGTGTGAGTTTGCATGATTAGGAAATGAGATTATGAATGTCTACTTATCCGATTATCAGTCTTGTGAAATGAACTTGTCTTGTTGCTTGTTGGTTTACAAGTATGCTTTTGTTCATTGTTTGTTGATTGATTAGATTTTGTGTGACATTCATTGGCTCGGGTACCACACCTGGTACAATTTACATATTAGTTGGCTCGGGTACCACGCCTGGTATAGGATACTTATCGGTTGGCTCGGGTACCACGCCTGGTATGGGATTCATAATAGTTAGCTCGGGTATCACGCCTGTTATGGATTTAATTTCCTTACACTGATTGTATTCTTTTGATGCTTATATGAGTAGACCGGGTTGTATTCTTGGATTGTGATTATTGCATATGGTCCATGAAAGGCCGGTGATTATATTTAAATGTGAGGTTGGTCTTAGTGTAGACCGTGATTGCATGTTAAAAACATAGGTGGTGTCATAGGGATCCTTGATGGGTCTGGGATGTGTGTAAAGGATATATGTTTATTGTGACTGGGTTTTTCATTATTTGTTAATTGGTTACATATGGTTGATAAGTTAAGGAAGAGACTTGTAGTCTAATTATATTGTTGACTTGTATTACATGTTTATTTCGCTTGAGTCATCTTTGGTTTCCTTTTCATATCTGGTTTATCGGAGTTGGCCGATGATCCTACCAGTATACGGTGATTGTGTACTGATTCTCCACTTGCTTTTCTTTTTGTGAGTATAGGACATCTTTCGGCGACTGACATGTGACCTAACTTGTACTCCCAGGGAATTCAGATCTCAAGGGTGAGTTACTTCGGTCGAGCTACCTTGTCTTCTTCATTAGTTATAGCCCAATTATTTCGGGTTTAAACTCTCATTTTGCTTTTGGGGTTGCATCCTCATATTCTAGACGATTCGTAAAATATTTTGGTATGGTGACTTTCAGGTTCTAGGGAGGTTTTCCGCAGATTCTTATTTTACTAGTGTTTGAGATTGTGAATGATAATTTATTTTATTGCAAACAGGTTTTGAGCTGTTAGAATGGTTAAGTTTTGGGTCGATATTTGTTCGCTCATCTGGGGGGTTTGGGTGGGTGCCACTCACGATGGGTTGGGTTATGACAGTTATTTGAAGAGAGTGATTTTTCAAAGCTAAAATCTCAATATATATCAATTCCACCGAATTGGGCCCACCTTGACGTGCCTGCTTATGCAGTCTTACGAAAATATAAATATCTCCCTATTCTGAAGTCGTATGAATAAATGATTTGATGCGTTGGAAACTAGACTTGTAGAACTTCGATTTGCTAGTTGGAGGCCTACTAATTCATTGTAGATTGGGAGGAAAACCCCAAGACATTTCATTCAAAGCAGAGAATTCCTTAAAGGAATTTACAATAACTTTTTTTGAGTTTTATTTTGCAACTTGCTTGACTTCAAAACTTAACATATACCATCGTGCATTTAAAATATCTCTTAAAACATACTTCATAACATATAAGGTACTCTTAGTATTATCCCAAAGGTACGAGTTAATCCAACGTTCAAACATGTGGGATGTTACATTTGTATCCCTTTAAAGGGAAGTTTTCCGTTATATGCCAAATGTAGGCCTAGCGAGTTTGAAAGACGTATGTGTTGTATTTAAACCATTCTATTGTCCCAAAAATAGCATGTATATATTTATTGTGATATTAATGCGATATGAATTATCTTATGTGTTATGTGTGTTGCTCGAATCAAGGAAAGTTGGTCCACTCTATCGCAAAAAATTCCTAGATCACCCTAAGCAGAAATATAAGCTCACAAACCCAAAAAGGTTTGACCAAAATTACTCCTTGAGTCTCTCAGTTTCCTGGAAAAATCCCCAAAAAAACCACTCATACATACCTAAAAGCTTCTTTTCTATTTAACAGGAAGTTGACTCACAATGAACACCGAGGAAGCGGTACTAAGGAGGATGGAAGAAATCAACAGGAAAATATTGAGGTCGAAAAACAAACCAAGGAAGTGGAGCAGCTCATTGAAGCAACATTGGCCAAATCTGCTAGGTTAGATGAAAAAATAGTTGTCACGAAAGAACATATAGCTAAGGTTGATGCAATGACAGCTCAAGTGAAAGCTATGAACGATCAAGAAGACGAAGAGCTCGTACAGTGGCTTGAAGGTTTCATGGAAGAAGACGAAGAACCCGAGCAAGGGATTGTTGAACAAGCCCTACCTCCCAGACAAGTCACAAACCACTAGACCAAGACCAAAGATGATGTTGTGTGGACAACTAGGGTTAGGCCAGGGAAATATCGCATCACTCTCAAAGCTCACTCCCGAGAATATCTTCGAGGTCCCAGACTCATCGTTCTGTATGACCTTTATGAGACTTTGAAAGCTATGGAAATTCTCCATCCTAATAAATCCGAGGGATTCGGGTGTCATCCTCAGAATGAACACAAGGAATGTACATATCACCAATGACATAAGGTCCATACCACTGACGAATGCAACGTCTTGAGAGCCAGAGTTTACCATATGATTAACAGTGGACAGACAAGCCACCTGTGGGGTACCCAAACTATCCTTATGTGTGATCAAGTCGGTACCGGCATGCCAATCACTAAAGATGTAGCGATTTGTAGGCATGACTTCACGATCTTTCAAGAGACTTACTATGATATCTATGCAAAACTTCTTCATGCCAATATTCTGGAGCCAGTTGAGAGAAAACCAAAAAGAATGTCCAGGGCGTGGCGCCGAGGGAAGGAAGTTTGTCTCTATCATGCAGGTGAAATGGTCCATGACATTGAGACTTGCCATGACATTAGGATTGATTTGGAGCATCTCATTGCTACGGGAAGGATTCAACTGGAGCTACCGCCCTACTACCCTTGAAACGAAGACCAAAAGAAAAGAAGATCAAGACCCGCCACTATCAAAATGAAGCTTTAAAAGTAGCAGAGTTTGTCTTTTACCTTTACCCTCTCATTGATATCCACTATCATCACCTCATTAGCCACAACTCGGTGAAACATGAAATGTTATTTTCGTTATTATTTTTAATAAGATGCCTTAAATATATACACATACGCACAATAATAATAATAATAATAATAATAATAATTTAGAGTTTTCTTATTACATACTACCGATTTTAGTGTAGTATTATTAAAAGACATTAAGCGTTTAACTTCACATAGTAATGCTACTATTTATAAAATTAAGAATTAATTCTAATTAATAAGATGTTGGTCATTTGTTTGCAATACATTAGCTTGGATGCTGTTGTAAAAACTTCATTTATTAATATGAAGATTTGAGTTGTTAATTCAAAGTTCTAAAATATTTTTGATAAAAAGTAGATAGTTCTTCTTTCTTTCTTTTATAATTTAGATTTTGTACCTTTTTTACAATCTTCAATATTATTTTAAGTGGCGTTGTAGAAAGGATAGAACGTGCGCCTTTTCGCTTTTCTTGGATCGCTCTGGTATAGTTCTCCCCGCGGGGGGGGGGGGGGGGGGGGAGGGGGTCCGCTAATGCAACATGATAGAAGAAAATTCACTATTAAAATTTTTTGGAGCCTCAAAATTTTAGAGACCTAAAACAAATACTTTACTAGCCTTACCCTTGAGTCATTCCTATTAGAGAGTTAAACGATTTTTTTATTTTTTTAAATTATTTTTGAATTATTAACTCTAATGACGTGTAGTATCATTCATTTTTAGGTATGTAAACTTTATTTCAAAATATTTAGGCATGCCAAATATTTAACTTAAATTTATAATCAAAATTAAATGTTATGATCATCATATTTCACACAAATTGAAATAAATAGAGTACTAATTCTGTTGCGGCTTATAATTCAGCTAAGTTTTGAAAATGTATAGGTCATTGCGTCGGGCCCGACAGTTATTCGTGCCAAGCATGAATGGGTTTTGACTTGCGGCTTTAATCGCAAGTTCTTCAATCCATGCAACTTGGCATAAACAAACCAATTGAGAAAAGACATCAAAACACCTTTAAACTTGTCCGATAAATTTACTTTATACCTTTAACTCCACGGGAATTTACTTACCCTCCTTAACAACTTTCAAGTGATTAAATATCACCCTAAAAATATTATATCAGACGCACAATGGAGAACGTATTACACACGCATCATATCATTGACACATCAGTGCCATGTCAGAGCCACGTTGAAAATTATTTTTTTTAAAAACGACCCACTAATATATACTATATTATGTACTGTAATAAAAATAAGTAAAAAAAGAATAATCCACCCACCCCCTGTCTTCTCCAACACCCTCTTCCCCTCCCCCTTGTCTTCTTCAATGATCTTCTTCTCCAATACCCCCCACCCCACCCTACCCCTCTCTCTCTCTCTTTCTCTTTCTTTAACCCTCCCTCCCTCTTCAACCCCCTTTCAGCTATAAAGTGTGTTATTTAGGTCAAAATTGAACTTTTATAGAAAAAATATCATTTTGGGGTTAGCAAAAAAAGAAAAAAATGGAGAACAATCAGTCATCTTTGTCAGTGATAAGCTTTGTTTACAGACAAACAACTTAGCAAATTTGTCCTCAAATGATTCAATTTGGAGCAACAATTATGTATCTTAAAAGCCTGAAGTAAGAAGAAACTTTGAATTCTGTAATTTCAACCAATAAAATTTAAATTCAAATTACAATCTTTTTTAGCAATAATAGTTGAAAGAATACTGACATGACGGTGGCTGATGATGGTAGAGGCAGCGGCTCAACCGTGAAGGGAGGTGGTAGGTTGGTTTAAATAATTTTAACAAACCTTTTGAATAAAGGGGTTTATACAAATTCTTTGAATTTTAATAATACTGTGGTGCACTCAAAAGGGGTTAACAAGAAAAAAGGAAAAAAAGAAAGAAAGAAAATGGAGATTGAGTTGCAGAAGGGGTGGAAAGAAGAAGAAGAAGAAGAAAAAAAAGAGGGTGGGAGGTCGCGAAGAAGAAGAAAGGGGTGGGGCAGAGCTTTTTTCTTTATTATTTTTACTTTTATATATAATTCACATATTTGTGGGACCCTTTTTTATTTTTTTAAAAGCAATATGCGCTATTAATTTTTTTATATTTTTTTCACGCCAGCATTTAGGATGGTATTTAATCACTTGAAAGTTGTTAAGGGGGATAAATAAATACCCCTGAAATTAAAGGTTTAAAGTAAGTTTATCGGACAAGTTTAAGGGTGTTTCAATGTCTTTTCTCGAACCAATTCTATGTAAAAAAAAAAATTACATTATCTAATTAAATTAATCTATAACAATAGTTTACTTTTCATATATAACAAATTATTACACCCTCTGTTTCATCAGAAGTGATGTTTTTAATTTGAGCATATTCATTAACAAAAAAGAAAAATTATTCATTGTTAGAATGATTCCTTAGTTATGTAAAATTTTAAATTATTTAATTAAAGGTAAAATGAAAAGAAAAAGAAAATAATGATTTCTTGATTTTGTAAAATACCAATTGTTTTGAAATAAGATTTTTTTTAAAAAAAACATACCACTTATTATGAAATGAAAGGAGTAATAAGATTATCACCCGAAAAGTGAAGTATAACTTGCTATAGTCCGTTAATGAAATTGCATTAATAATGTTTTTTTTACCTCTGAGTGTATATAGTTCAAATAGGACCTACGAGCAGCTCAAGCTGAATTTCGCAACATGATCAAATGTGTACAAACTTAACCAAACAAAAGAGCTTTAACTCATGATCAAATGTGTACAAACTTAACCAAACAAAAGAGCTTTAACTCTGTTTGGATGATTGTTACATATTATTTTATAATGTATTATATTGTATTATATTATATTGTATTGTATTATCTTAATGAATATAATATTTGGATAGATTGTATCATTTTTCGTTGTTACATAATCTCACACATCAACATTTGAAGGACAAACCTACAGAAAAAGTATGATACAGGGTAAGGCCACTATAAAAAAGGTAGGATAAATGATAAAATAGGATTATTAAATAATAACTAAAGATAAAATGAGAAAAAAAATAGAAGGTAACGATGCGATCACACCATATCGATCGTTACACAAATAGGATTTTTCGTTGTTATGTAACGATGGACTTTAACGATACGATACAATAAAAATTTAAGTAACAATCAAAACAAACATTGTATTTAAACTAATAATACAATACAATAGGTAACAATCATCCAAATACAATACACGATCACACCAAATCTATCACTTATATGTTATTTGATTGTTGGTTAGAGTTAGGCAGAGCTTAGTTAATTCATGATTAATTAATTATTTATTTTTACCTTTCATAAAATAATGTATAAATTGATTCGTAATTCATACATATTTTAATTATGCAGAACTAAAAATTGGTAATTAAACACATATTTAGTATGCTGAATTTTATACTAAGGCAATTAATATGCTATCAAATATAATATTAGTTATATTAATTTTAATATCTGAATAATCCACTACCTAATCAACACTTAAACAACACCTTAATTCATATCCCAAAATACAAACAAGTTGCTTCACCCACCCCCTCCCTCAAGTTCAAACTTGAAAATAAAGGAGGTTGATATTAGAGTTGTAATCTAATGATTATATAGAGCCCGTTTGGATTAGCTTAAAAAAATAGCTTTTAAGTATAAATGCTTAAAAGTTGAAAATAAGTACTTATAAATAAGTAAATAAGTGTTTAAATAGAAGTGTTGAAACTGGAAAAAAAAATTATTGATGTGTTTGCTAAACAAATATTGTTAAGCATTTTCTTAATTGTCAGAATGACTGAAACGTTCTTAAAGTTGTTAACGCTATAAATAAGTTGAATTATAAGATTTTTAACTCTAATAATTTTAAAAAAATTATATTTTAATGCACTTTCAAAGTAAAGTGATTGTGTGAGATAAATTTATAAATATAAATTATTTTTTTATTTTATATGTTAAAATTAAAATTGTAGGACATTTCTTTTTATATACATGTAGTAATATATAAATGGATACGGAAGAAAGGAGAAGGAAAGGAAAAGATGAGAGGAAGAGAGGCTGAAGAATGAAGGAAAAAAGAAGAACGATGAGAAGACCAAACATTTAAGGCTAGATAGTGAAGGTAATGTTGAAATTATAAAAAAATATAAGAGATAAAAAGGTAAATATATTGGTCAAACTTAGAAGACTTTTAAGGCAAAAAGCAAAAAGCCGAAAAGTTCCAACTTACTGCTTTTTGCTTATTTTAATTAGTTTTTAGCTTTTCTATATATTTTTTTATTTTGCCAAACACTTAAAAAATACTTTTAAAAAAAGATTAGAAACTAGTTTGACCATCTTTTAACAATCCAAACACCCTCCATTTCTTTACACTAATACATCATTTAAGTGTAAAGTTTTGTTTTTACTAAAACACCCTTCATCGTTTAATTTATTTATTTATTTGGTTCTATTATTCACAATGGAACAAAAAAGGAGAAATGAAGTCCATGCAGGTTTGACCGTTTTGTATGTACATGCTTTATCCTCCCTAGAGATGAGTTCAAAATAGAGTGTCATGATAAATGTGCATGGTCTTAATATAAATTCTCCAACTAAGATTTAGGTGTTTAGTCGAGGAGGCCGATAGTCATTTTACAAATTAATTAAGAGATATTAGTTTAATTAATGGATTAAACAAACAGATAAATATGTATTACTAGTTGTTGTAACTGCATATATAAAACACAGGAGAGATAACAGCAACCTGGAAATACAATCTCTTTGTGTTGGACGGAGATTCCAAACAGATTGTTAGCTGCCGGAGTTGCTGAATTATCGTAAGAAATATGAAGAACAAAAAACACCACCGTGAAACGGGGGTATTTGTCGGATTTCCGATCATTCTTCAGTACTATCGGCGACGTCGCCGCATTTTTCATATCTTTCCTTTCATCACAGCTTTATCCGGTGTTCTTCTCGTTCTATTTGTGTTACTCTCTTACTTTTCCCCTCCCATTGATGACCGCCATCATTACCTCATCAGCCGCAGCTCGGTGAGAAACATTAAATGTTTTTACGTTACAAAACGTTGTCTCTGTTTTTTTTTTACTAGTTTTGTGTTGGTATAATAGTTTGAAGGAACCTTCTAGAACAACAAGAGTTTAAGGTACATGTGCTTTTACATTTCTATCATGAGTTTTTGTGTGTTTGATTTATCGTGGGCCTTCATAGATGCAGGAAGGAGGGAGCTTAAGTCGAGACCTATGGAGTTCGAAGAAATCGAATTTCTACCATGGTTGCAGTATTGCCAATGACGAGTTCCCAAGTGAGTGGCTTTCCCTTTTTAGATTTCCAATTTGATTGCTCATTTTGATCATTAATTGCTAATGAGGGAGGCGGGGTGGGGGTGGCGGAACCAGTAATTTGGCGAAGGATGTGCAAATTTTCTTTTTGATTGTATTAAGGATATGCAAAATTAAATATACGCTCATAATAATTAAAATTTAACCTTTGTTCACCACATAATTTTTCAACGAAGGACTTGGGGGGGGGGGGTACTCTGCTGTGTAAGTGCCATTTTTTGTGTTGGAGAACTTCTGTTTCTATATGTTTGATACGGGACTTGGTAACATTTTGCAGCTGCTGAGGTTAATACACTTCCTAATAGGTACTTGTTAATTGCAACTAGTGGAGGCTTGAATCAACAGAGAACAGGGGTATTGCTCTTGTCCTATAACTGCTAAATTTTCACTAATTAAAGGTCAATAACAATGAGAGATGCTAGTAGATATTATTTTAATTTCATGCTTATTGTGGACCTGCTTCCCCACCTAACCTTACTCTGGCTAACTATAATAGCAATTGAGGAAAATGGCTCTTTAGTTGATATGTTACTATTTTGCAAGAGATGCTATCTTTGTCATTCAGTGGGATCTTCTAATATTTGAATTCTTAGTTACAAATGCATCTTCTCCAAGTAGCAGCTTTTGTAGTTGTTGAGAAATAAACAACGAAAATAAGGTAAAATACAACCTTGACATGTTGAAACCCTTAAATTCCAAGGTTTTCCTACAGCAAATTAAACCATGTCTAGCAGGATTCTATGAGGCATCTTCCCGTTGTTTCTCAAACCTTGTTCGAATTAGGTAATCACCAATTATTGACATGAGTAAGCAGCCAAGCAAAACCACTGTGATGAAAGCTTCACTTCACCTTCCATCAAATCTAAGTAAAAGAAGCAGAAAATCTTCACCTGGAATATTGACATGGTGAATGTTGGTAAATATTTTCTCATTACTTCTAGCTGCAAAGTCATTGCAAGTTGTTGCTCATGAATAATATTATCGGTATGCAGGGTCTGTTGACTATTCTCTGATTCCTAACTTTACAAAAGGCTACCTTGTCCCAAATTTTAGCATTTACCTAAGATAAGAGTGTTACCTTTGGCCTGGCAGACTAATTAGTAACATTGATCTTATGTATGTAGTCACCGGGAAATAGAAGAAAATTGATAGCCAGTTGTTTCCTTTTTCATGATCCTTTTATCTTTTAGTGATGGATCTATTTTTTCTTGTTCATGCCACATTTATCATATACCCTCATGGTGTCACATCACTTCTTGAAATGATATTAAATCCGTGAATCATGCATATATGTTAATGGATTTACACTGTGAGCAGATATTTAGCCTGGAAGTCTATTCTTTTTCTGTTACATCTAAGAGACTGTTGAAATGATGAGAGTTTGAGTTGTATTCTTGAATGCAGATTATTGATGCTGTTGTTGCAGCTCATATCTTGAATGCCGTCCTTGTAATTCCAAAGCTGGACCAACAATCCTATTGGAAGGATTCAAGGTTTTACTTGATATGTTTTGTACTTGGATGCATTTTATGAGCAATTCCTTTGTTTCGTTTAGTGATTTCGTCTTTTTGGGGATTAATCATTCTTTTTTTTGCAGCAACTTCTCTGAAGTTTTTGATGTCAACTGGTTTATTACGTACCTCTCAAACGATGTCAAAATTCTTAAGGATCTCCCTAGAATGAGAAATAAACTGATAACCCCGTACAAAACACGTGTTCCAAGGAAGTGCAACGCTGAGTGTTATCAGACTCGTATCCAGCCCATTTTAAATAAAAAGCATGTAAGTCAGTCTAATGTAGGAATTACTTCATTGTGCTTGACTTGTGTCTTGTATCTTAACATGGTGCCCCTTCTTCAGAGAAATTTTTGCAAGATTACGTGCAGTCTCTCTGTGTTGGTATCCTGTTTTTCTTGTTGATTTATATGTGTATGTCCTGATTCTTATGAAATTCAATATATTTGCCTTCCGGATCAGACTGATGCAGATGAAAAATCATAGAGTTCATATTAACAATTCTGCTATAGAAATTAGGAAATAAATTAGCTACATTCATAACAAGTTTAACTTATTTCCTAGAAGTTTTGAAAGTCTGGCATATCTCCTTTGCTGATGCAGGCTGTTCAGTTAACAAAATTTGATTACAGACTCTCCAATCGTTTGGATACAGAGCTACAGAAGCTGAGATGTAGAGTCAACTATCACGCACTGAAGTTTACTGATCCCATAATTGAAATGGGAAGAAAATTGGTTGAAAGGATTAGAAAGAAAAGCAAGCACTTCCTTGCGCTGCATCTAAGGTAATTTGCTTATTTGATACCTCCACAAGATTTTTCTGGCTATTATTTTTTTCTTACTTGACAGTCAATAGAAATAGATATCCAGACTATTTGAACTCCGTTAGGACTTTATTCTGTAGATAGGGTGTAATGCTATAGCTCAGTCTTGTTGCTTTTGCACATTATATGGTTGTCTAGAACTAAAATATCTATATTGTGTTTATTTTTGAACTCAACGAGTTTCATTTAGGGACTTAAAAGTTAATCACGTTAGTGTAGACTACTTCTCCACGTCACTATTAATATGCTAGCTGAAGTTTTATTTCTCGTATGATAGGTTTGAGTCAGATATGCTAGCATTCTCTGGATGCTACTATAGTGGAGGAGAAAAGGAAAGGCGAGAACTGGGTAAAATACGAAAGAGGTGGAAGACGTTACATGTATGTCACTAACTATTATAGTAACTGGTAATATCGACGTATGTTGCTCCTACTACTGACATTAAACATTCTGTTGTTTTTCTTTGGCATAAAATGCAGGCAAGAAATCCAGATAAAGAAAGAAAGAACGGAAAATGCCCACTAACTCCTGAGGAAGTTGGCCTTATGCTTAGAGCACTTGGTTTTGGTAATGATGTTCATATTTATATTGCATCAGGGGAAATCTATGGGGGCGAGGAGACGTTGGCTCCTCTGAAGGCTTCCTTTCCAAATTTGTATACCAAAGAGACACTTGCCAGCAAGGAGGAGCTGGTACCATTTTCTTCTTTTTCTTCCAGGATGGCGGCTTTAGATTTCATTGTTTGTGATGAGAGTGATGTCTTTGTTTCAAATAACAATGGCAATATGGCACGAATGCTTGCCGGAAGAAGGTATGCTCTTGCAATTTTCAACTATCATTGCTTCAGTTAGAGATACCAACTTACTGGAATCCTTTACATGTTACAGGAGATATTTCGGTCACAAGCCAACTATCCGTCCAAATGCTAAGAAACTTTGTAAGTTATTTACGGATCGAAATAACATGACATGGGGAGAGTTTGCCTCACATGTTCAAAAACATCAAATAGGCTTCATGGGAGAACCAATGGAGGTAAAACCAGGCAGGGGCGAGTTTCATGAAAATCCATCAGCATGCATTTGTGAAGATTCCAATGTCAAAGCTAGAGAAGATGTAACTATTCCCGGAAATCCTGCCATGAACTTTGAAAAATATACTGATTCTGCTGATGATGGTCATATTAGTGAGGATGAGCAAGATTGGTTTGAAACAGATTATATGGAGAATGAAGTTGAATGAATTCAGAGGAGAGGATTTCCTAAATACATGGACGCAGATTCTGTCCAACATCTCTTTAAGACAGAACAGCCAGAATCGGAAGAGATGATTAAAGAGTAGTTGCAGATTGTATTGAGAAGAAAAAGTGTGACAAACAGACTTCTAGCTTGTCAGAAACTTTGAGCAATTTGCCCATTTTGACTGCTGGATTAAAATTGATCGATACCAACATAGCCGAGGGGTAGCAAGTTTGTACATAAGGCCAGCTGCAGATTGATTACTTGTTTCTCTAGTGTACAGTATTGAGGCAAGATGATCAACTCCATCATTTGCTAGTTCTGAGAGGATTCTTTGCATTTGAATGCAGTATACAGCACTACATGTTGGACAAGGATTAATTTTATACAGATTTATTCTTGGAAAGACTGAAGAGGATGGATAATTAGATACGGAAAGAAACCCAACGAGGTTCATTTTGTTGGCATTTTTTTTCCTTATAGATATTAAAGAAAGGGAACGAACAAATTGAGTATGTATTCTGATTCTGATGATAATTGATAATGTTGATGAACTGTTGATTCTTATGTTTGTGATTAGAAGAGATTGATAGTGCCTATTGACTTGTGACTTTGTGAGGTCAAGATCGTTTATACTTGCTAGGACCAGGAGTATTGATCATGACCAAAATTAGTTCTAAAAGGATAAGCGGTTGCTGCAAATATAATTTGATTTTTAAGTCAGTTGAATTTCATATAAAACTAACATTAGCTATAATTGTTCAATATCACTAAGAAGACGAGTTCGAACAATTTTCTGAGCTATAAAGAATATTAAACTACCTAACTAATAAATATCAAAGCAATAAAATTGTCAACTAAAGAGGATAAAGTTGGAAACAAGATAAAGGAGGCCTACAGTTAAGATTTTCTCAATTATTGGAATTCTCTTGCAATGTAATGTATAATCTCGACGATTTATTCTCTACTTATCATGAATATCTTTTGGAACAAAAATCAGGTTTAACATAGTTCGAACTTGAAACTGATAGAATTATGAAGAGAATGTAATATTGTGATTAGAAGGTGAAGGATATTGAGATAACAAGGAATTGGATTCATCAATATCAATAGGGAAGATATGAGTCGAATTTTTTTGTACTGGATCCTTGGTATCGAGAATCCTTCATATTCACAATAGTATCTCTGCAAGGACTTGCCCATGCCCTTTGTGTGGCAATCTTTTAGCTTGATTCTTCCAACATTGGGAGAATCCTTTAGCACTTGCTTCAGTTCTTGTCATGGGAAATGAGTTTTTAATAGCATCACATGTGGAATTCAAGTGCAATTTGTTAATAATGTAATAAAGTTGTTGGATAAAGTAAAGAATATAAAGTTGGAGATAAAGCTATGGCTTGTGATGATTTGGATGTAGTGGTCCAAATGATGTCTCATAGTCTTTTCATTGCATCTGATAATTTCATCTACAAAATTTAGGAAAAGTGTTAAAATCATAATGAAGTAAAAAGAATAAATCGAGAGATAAAATGAGAGGAGAAATCGGCTGGGTTATTATGACGAGGCCACATCAAATTTAATGATGTCATATGCCATTTTTGGTGGTTTCAGCGTGTAGTCGATTTTGTGACTTCATAATTCCTATTTTCAAAGAAAAATTCTTAAGTTGGGAGACTGATCTGTGTTGATTTTGTCTTATTGTCCTGATACCCCTTCATGCGTTTGATTTGCAAACTCGTCCGGTCTTGAAATATGGTCTTGATGGAATCTTTGAGGACCCTCCTCAAAAGTTCTACTCAAATTTAGAACACAGTAGAACTCTTGAACTTCCTCGTAACTCCAGATGTCACATAGTATGGTTCTGTCCCTGTTTCAGCTTCAACAAGCTTTGATATTCAATCTTATAGCGAATGTCATCTTTCGTGAAATTTTTGAGATCTTTTCAAAACATTCTGCCCCAATTTCATCTTAAGGGATAATGAAAATTCTTAAAGATTTGATCGAACCCACAATGCGCCTACTATCTCGTAAAACAAGAATAAGGTTATTACATAGTTCAGGATACAAAAGAAAGAGAAATTGATGTTTTTTTTTCTAATAACATTGACTGAAGTCGAGGTGACTGCCTACATATCCGTAGGGTAGTAAGTAGTAACTATACAGCCTAGTAATTTTACAATATAGTAATTATAATAACCTGTTTATTTGTCATAATGTAATTATGTAATTACAAGCATATTATTTGGTTGCACAAATGTAATTACACAATTAGATTAAAATTTCAAATAAAAGTTAATTTTCAAAAATTAAAAGTTACAATATTTAACAAATATATATAGAGAGAGGGGGGAGGGGGGGGGGGGGGAATAAGCAAGCAACAGGGCGTCAACATGTCTGTTTCTGCTGCTTACTTATTCATTTGTGGACTCGATCTTCGTTTTAATTTATTTATCTTTTTTTAAAATTTATTATACATTTAAAAAATACGTAAAAAGATAAATCATTGTAATTAATAATTTTAAATATTTGAAAGACATAAAAAAATTGATTGACTCTCGAAATTTTATCAGTGTCACATAAATCAGGCAACAGCAAAACCAACTTGGAATTTTACTCCGACGGACCCTCGGGAATACATTCGGGGTCCCACAGACACAAACGAACACTATTAGACTAAAAATAACATTCCAGACTCAAAAGAATCGATAAAAATCCCAATGAAGGTCGATAACACAAAAAGTGGGCCCCACGCCCAAGAACCAACTTAGGCCAATCTTTTCAAAATGAAACACCATGGCCTAAAATGAGTCCGGAAGCTTCGGGTTCCTAGCCAAAAGTTGACATTCCGGAGCTAACAATGCTGTCAGAATTTTCGTCTGAGGCCGTCTTCTCTGAATGTTGACCAAAGTCAAACTTTCAAGTTCAACTTGGCTAAAATACAAAAACCAAGACAAAACTAAACCTAAAGCTCCCAAAACCCGATCAAGGGTCCATCTAGACCAAATTCCACGCTCCGGAGCTAATGGAACTATCAAAATTCGATTCTGAGCACGTTTACCAAGAATATTGACAAAGTCAATGATATCCTAAGTTAAACTCTAAAACAGGCAAACGGTCAAAACAACCAAATGAACGACTAAGGCACCGAACCACCGGTCCTAGCAAGCCATAAATGACTTGGGGCTACTATAGGAAAGCTCTAACAGTACAAAGAATAAGTAAATACAAAGATGACCAGAAGGGTCATCACAGAAACGTACCAATTTTGAGGCAAGAAATGATCACGGATCGAAACTACAATCACCACCTCGCCTAGGGAAAAGTTAGAGTTGAATTTGGAGGTTGGAGCTCTAGTTTTAATGGAGAAAAAGAGTTGAGGAAGAGAGGGGAAATGACTGATTTTTCAAAGGGGTGGCCAACTTATAGCTGCCAGCGCCCATGAATGTGCAGGCGCGGCCCAGGTGCCACAGGTGCGCTAGCTGCCTTGCCATCCAAGGAAGGCACGCATGCGTGCACCGGCCAGTGCTGGTGCGGCCAGGCCCCCTCCTTGGTGCCATACCAGCAACCAACTGCAATAATTACAGCCAAGGTTTAGAATTTTAATGAATGGACCCCCGAGAAAATATCTGGGGTCTCGCAAATACAAATGAGCTACGCTATTTAACTAAAAATAGTATTCTAGACTCAACGGAATCAATAAAAATCCCAACAGAGGTTGATTTAACGAAAAGTGGCCCCACGCTCAAAAATCAACTTTAGGCCAACCTTTCTAAAACGGAACCCAAGGTCCCAAAATAAGTTCAGAAGCCTCGGGACTCAAACCAAAGGTCCCTCTAGCCTAAAATCGACATTCTGAAGCTAACAGCGCTGACAGAATTTCTATTCGATGTTATCTTCTCTGAATATTGACCAAAGTCAAAAACCTACAAGCCTAACTGGCCTGAAAACAGAAAATCCAAGATAAAACCAAATTGAAAGCTCCTAGACCCCGACCAAGGGTCGCACTAGATCAAAATCCCCATTCTGGAGCTGATGAAACTATCAGAATTCGATTTCGAGTGCATTTACCAAGAAAGTTGACTGAAGTCAAGGACTTCCTAAGTTCAAGTTTTAAAATAGGAAAATGGTCATAATGACCTAAAGAATGACCCAGGCACCGAACCGTCAGTCCCGGCAAATCATAAATGACTTGTAGCCACTGTAAATAAGCTCAAAATGCAGAAAAAGCACGAAAAAAAGAAAATGACTTGGAGGGTCATGACAACATCCACTACTAAAAGGACTTTCATCCTCGAAATTAGAGAAAGGATAGTACTTGACGACTCGAAAAGGCAAGGATAGTGGGTCCGCATGTCAGTCTCAATCTCCCAAGTAGCCTCCTCGACAGGACAATGCTGCCACTAAACCTTCACTGATGGAATCTCCTTGGACCTTAACCTCCTAACTTGTCTGTCCAAAATAGCAGCAAGCTCCTCCTCAAAGGCCAGAGACTCATCCAACTGAACCGAATCCCACTGAAGCACGTGAGACTCATCCAAAATATACTGACACAGCATAGAGACATGAAACACCGGATGAACACTGGAAAAAGTAGGAGGCAAGGCTAACTTATAAGCAACCTCCTCAATACGATGAAGGATCTCAAATGGATCAATGAACCTAGGACTGAGCTTACCCTTTCTCTCAAACCTTATCACACCCTTCATTGGCGACACTCAGAGGGACACACGATTACCAACCATGAACTCTAGATCTCAAACTCTCCGGTCAACATAACTCTTCTGCTTACTCTGGGTAGTGTGAAGTCTCTCCTGAATGACCAAAACTCTATTCATAAAATCATGAAGCAAGTCGGCACCCCATGACCTAACCTTGAAAGCATCAACCAACCCACCAGAGATCTGCACCGCCTACCATACAAATCCTCGAACAGAGCCATCTGAATGCTGGAATGATAGCTATTATTATATGCAAACTCTGCCAAGGCTAAGAACTGGTCCCACTGACCCCCAAAATCAATAACACAGGCTCACAACATATCCTCCAGAACCTGAATAGTGCACGCTCTGACTGACTGTCTGTCTGTGAATGAAAACCGGTGCTAAGCTCAACTCTAGTACCCAACTCTCTCTGAATAGACCTCCAAAAATATGAAATAAATTGAGTACCACGGTCAAAAATGATAGAAACTAGCATACCATGCAAATGGACAATCTCACGAATGTAGATTTGAGCCAACCTCTCGGAACTGTAGAAAGTCTGAACTGGCAGAAAGTGAGCAGACTTTGTCAACCTATCCACAATGACCCAAATAGCATCAAATCTCCACAAAGTACGTGGTAAACCAACTACAAAGTCCATAGCTATCTGCTCCCATTTCCACTCCAGAATGGGTAGCCTCTGAGTCAAACCACCTGGCCTCTGGTGCTCAAACTTCACTTGTTGACAGTTCAAGCACCTAGACACGAAGCTGAAATATCCCACTTCATCCCACTCCACCAGTAGTGCTGCCTCAAGTAATGATACATCTTAGTTACCCTGGAATGAATGGAATATCTAGAACAATGAGCCTCCTCCAAGATCAAGCTAACCAGGTCACCAACTCTAGGAATACAGATACGACCCTCAATCCTCAGAACACCCTCTGAATCTAAGGTTGCCTTTCTAGACTCACCGCTCAACACCTTGTCACGAATGATCTTTAACCTTGTATTATGAAATTCGTATACCCGAATGTAACGATCGGGTTCGTCATTATGGGTAGACTTTTCGTGCCAATTTTTGAGTCAGAAAACTTCCAGATTTGGGAGTTGAAAATTCTGGGCTAGGCTAGTCTCGATCAGTTTTAGAGCGAGGTATGGTCTAGGACAATCCGAGTAAGGATTGGGTAACGTGTCCAGTTTTGATCTAGTTTTCTATTTAGCTAAAACAAAAAGGAGCCCAGAGGACTTTTCGGAATCAAATTCGGGTAAGTAGAACTCCCGGTATCGAGGTTGACGTGACGGGGTTATTTCAGAATGTCAGAAAAATGAGTGTGTTGTAAAATGGACTAATTTGGGAAACTTTATGACTTTTTATCCCATGTCAACCGCCATAGTGGTTGACACATCTCTATAGCAACCTCTGTTATAGCAGAGAAATTACCATTATAGCGGAAGTCAACGTCGGTCAGCACCACTATAGTGGATGGTTCTGCTATGGAGGTACCGCTATAGCGGAGCGACGGGATCAGAAAACTCAATAATGGGTTTTATAATTTTATTATCTCCCATTCATCCCCAAAATAGATGAGGGTTACTCCAAGAACCCTCCTAGGCTACTCCAAGGCTTAGGAACCATGGGGAGGGGAGATTCCGACTAAAAAGATGCGAAACCATGGATTCGGGCCTGTCAATCATCAGGAAACGCCTTCATGGAGCCAGAAATTACATGGTGCAGCTGCTTGGCATCCAGGTAGGCTAGGTTTCTTTATTGAGTAGATTGACTCACTTCTTTTTCATATTATTGTATAAATCAGAAAGGAGAATCCATATTTAGGCCTTCGGGCATGGAGTCTGAAGGAGAATTATTGTGGTTGAATTGGTTAATCTAGGATTGTTTGAGTGGTGATAATGTGTTGTGACATTTCGGGTTGTTATGATTAACTGGGTATTGTGTGATAATAAAATCTAAGGACTAGTGTGTGGGGAAGGTTCGAGGAATCAGAAAAACTTGGTTAATTAAACCACAGGTTAAAGAGGGGATTCTCTGAAATGTTGTTATAAAGAAACTGGAATATCATAAATGGTCGAATTACCAATGTTAGGGGATGTATTTCCCATATTGTATCTGTCTTAGAAAAGGGCTGGGAAAAACTGTATCTACCAGTCATGTGTTAAAAGGGGTTGAACGGGGGTTTGGTCTTCGGACGGGATCCAAGGTTGAGTTTATATACTGATGGTCATTGATTTTTAATATGCATTATGTGTTCACGTACTATTTATAGTAGTATATGAGTTGCATGTTTAAGGAATGAATTGTGAATGTCTAGTTGTCCGATAATCAGTCTTGTGAAATGAACTTGTTTTGTTTGCTTGTTGTTCTTACAAGTATGTTTATTCATTGGTTATGATTGATTGGACTTTGTATGACATTCGGTTGGCTCGGGTACCACGCCTAGTACGAGAATACTAACGGTTGTCTCAGGCACCACGCCTGGTATGAATTACTAATGGTTGGCTCGGGTACCACGCCTGGTACAGGTTCTATATTAGTTGGCTCGGGTACCATGCCCGGTACGGGTTTAATTATACCTTGTTGACTGTGTTTGTCGAAGGTTTTATGAGTGGACCGGGTTGATTGTTGAATTAGTGCTTGTATATGTTGGTCCTTGAGAGGCCGGGTTGTTACACTTAATTGTGGGGTTGGTTCTGGGGTGGATCAGGCATTGCAGGTTAACACTGGGTGTTGGAATAGGAATCCTTGATTGATCTGGGTAATGGAAGAAGGGTAAATGTCATGTTTTTTATTATTATTGAATGATTGTTGAACTTGTCCCCTGTGGTTGATAAGTCAAAGAGTAGACTGAGAGGCTGGAATTATACTACTGGTTGTTATTATATGTTATACTGCTTTACTCAGTGCGGGTGTACTATTTGTTCTTTACATGTTGGGTTCCTGAGAGGGCTGGGATTTATTAATATTTGGTGGATAGTTGATCCTTGAAGGGATGGGTTTGTGTGCTTAAGTGACAATGTGGTTCTTCTGTGGACCGGGGTCACATGTTATTGGCGTAGATGATGTCCTAAGGATCCTTATTTGGTCTGGGTTATGTAAGAAGGATATATGTTGTTGTCACTAAGAATTGTCAAGGTCGGTTAGACTTGTTACGTGCGGTTGATAAGCTAAGAAGGAGACTTGTGGTCTGGTAATGATGTTGGTTGTTGTTACTTATTGAGTATGGCCCTGGGCGTCATTGGGGGCAGTTTTGTACTAGTAGGTGTAGGTATGACGGGTGTGGTCTACGTAATCAAGTAGTGGGGTTTACTCCGGGTTGTTGAGTCATAGCGGTTGACTTGGGTAAGGGAATGGTAGTCCGGGTATGGACATAGATGTTGGCAATGGTAAGTGTGACTTGGGAAGTCCAGGTGACAATTGTGATTTGAGAAGTCTAAGGGTTAGTGTGACTTGGGAAGTGTAGGTGACAAGTGTGACTTGGGAAGTCTAGATGATAAGTGTGACTTGGGAAGTCGTAGGAGTCATAGCATAGCGTCTTATAGTGGTGGAGTTGGCAACAGAAGGGTTAGAAAGGTTTGGGTCCCGAAGGGGATTTGATAAAGGTGGATGCAAATGGATTGAGGCGTTATATTAATGTTTATTTCTCTTGATTTCTTATATGATGGTATGAGTGGATTCGGGTCGACCGATGATGCCTACCAGTATGTGTATTTATATTGATTCTACTCTCGCTATACCTTTTTGGGTATAGTCTGGTTGCAGGGTTGGTGATATTTCATAGGTACATGATGATGGTGATCTCCAGCAGCTCCTACTTCTTGTTCTATGGTGGAGTTGTGTCCTTTTATATTTTCTTGTAATACTCTTGTATTAGCTCTTGTATCGGCTTAGACTAGAACCTAGGGAGGGTGTATGTATTTTAAAAGAGATTTTTTTTGCATTATTTTGTAAACATTTTCATGTGATAAAAGGGGTTATTTATGGTTCTACTTTATTTTATGCATTACCTGTTGGATCGAGTGGTAAGGGTTCTCCTATCTAGGTGAATTAGAGTAGGTGTTGGCACGGCCCGATAGTTGGATCGTGACACCGAATTTACTCCAACAAGAAAGATCTAGCCTCAACACAAGCAAGAATATGGCCCGGCTCAGAAATATCAAGTCTAACAAATCTGTTAGCCAAGGATTGGATGTCCCAAGCTAAAGGTTGCTCCTCTGTCGCTAAGAAAGTCAAGCTACTCATACTCACTGTCTTCCGGCTCAAGGCATCCGTCACCACGTTTGCCTTGCTCGGATGATAAAGAATCGAGATATCATAGTCCTTCAGTAACTTCAACCACCTATGCTGCCTCAAATTTAGATCCTTCTAGATGAATATGTACTGAAGACTATGATGGTCAATGAAGATATCACAATGCATGCTATAGAGATAATACCTCCAAATCTTCAACGCGAAGACTACTGTTGTCAACTCCACGTCATGTAACCTTTAATAGTCTGGAAGCATAAGAAATAACTTGGACCTGCTATATCAATACACAACCCAAACCAATACATGAAGCATCATAATACACGGTGAACCCCTGACCCTCGACTGGAAGAGTAAGAATCAGAGCTGAAGTCAACAAGGCCTTGAGCTTCAGGATACTCGCCTCGCACTCATCTGACCACTGGAGGGAACATTCTTCTGAGTCAATCTAGTCAATGAAGCTTCTATACAAGAAAACCTCTCCACAAACCGTCTATAGTAACCAGCCAACCCGATAAAACTACGAATCTCGATAGGAGAAATAGGCCTAGCCCAATCACAAACTGCTACAATCTTCGTCGGATCCACCATAATCCCATCCTTGGACACCACGTGCCCTATGGATGCCACTGACTTAAGCCAAAACTCACACTTAGTGAATTTGGCATATAATTGATGGTCTAGCAAGGTCTGAAGTACAACTCTAGGATGCTGCTCATGCTCCTATCTACTCCTCGAATATATCAGAATATCATCGATGAACACAATCACAAATGAGTCCAGGTAGGCACTGAACACGCGGTTCATCAACTCCATAAACACTGCTGGGGCATTAGTCAACCCAAAATACATGACTAGGAACTCATAATGGTCGTATCGAGTCTTAAATGCAGTCTTTGGGATGTCTGCAGCCCTAATCCTCAACTAGTGATAACCGGACCTCAAGTCTATCTTAGAGAACACACCCTGTAGCTGGTCAAGAAAATCATCAATACGTGTATTATTTAAAAATTACGTAGGAACTACTATGAATCACAATAATTAACAACTTAAAATATCTAAAAACTATATAAACAAATTGGGGTGACTCTCCAAATTCTATCGGTGCCACATAAATTGAAACAGAGAGAGTAACATATATTATCTAAAAAATTTATTAAAAAAATTATAATTCACAATAATTAACAACTTAAGATATTTAAAAACCGTAAAAAAAATTGATCGACTCTCTAAATTTAATGTGTGTTACATAAATTGGGACAGAAAAATTGTATATATTGGGCCCATGCATAGCACGGACTACATGTTTAAAATTTAAAATTAATTTATATTAATTTAAAATTAATCTTAATGTAATTTATATATTAATTATATATTAATTTATATTAATATATTAATTTAAAATTAATCTTAATTTAATTTAATTAATTATAAAAACTAATAGTACACATTTTGTAAGAACATCATGGACTACATGTTTGACCAAAAAATAATATCTTAAATATAATGAAATACCCTATTGGTGGGATTACACTCATGTTATTGTTATAATTCCATAAAACTATTTAGATGTTTGACCAAAAAATAATCTATCAATTCTAACTAAATAATTAATGACATGCAATGTGAAATAACATGTCAATACTACTAAAGCAAATAAATTAGAATCAAATAACATAAATTCAATTTTTTTAAGAAAATTTACGTAATACTCTTATGTCAAAAAAAAAAAAGGCAATCAATCAGAATCAAGAAAGTAACTCACAAAATCTTGGTAAACCCTTGATAATGCATCAAATAGATGCAAGGTGGATGGCTCAGTACGTCCTTGTAAACATAACATAAAATAAGTTCCAATGTAACTTAACTAAATATAATTTTAAAGGAAAAAATGAATATGTGACATCATTTAACAATGAAATTTTATTTTATTTCAAAAAGTAAAATAATAACGCGGTTATGCTAAATGAAGAAAATAAATAAAAAATAAAAAATACAAGCAATTAGATGGAATCCCAAAAAGTTAAGGTTGGAAAATAAGAAGAATTGAAATTAAAGATAAATAATGTAAATGAAAAATGTATTTTAAAAAAATTAAAAGTAAAAATAAGAAAGAAATTAAAATAATTTAAATAAAAATAAAAAATAAAAAAAATATAATTAGACTATGTAATTACCAACAATCCCCCCTCCCCGGCTCCACCCCTCCTCGAGGATTGAAGAGTAATACATTTTTCAATTACACATAGACCCTTGTGGTTCGGCCCTTCTCCGGACCCCGCGCATAGCGGAAGCTTTAGTGCACCGGGCTGCCCTTTTTACATAATTTTCTAGTAACCAAGTAATTACTAGGTCAAGCAAATAAACTAAATTGTGCAATTACCCACAATTACAGTCGAATTTAAATCTCATGTGACTTTTCAAATAGGCTCTAAACAAAATAAAAAAAATTAAAATCTATGACCAAACTCCCTGTAAAAATAATTTGGTAAGATGGAAGGTGGACCACCTTGTCTCTTCAAAGTCGAAATTTAAAGGGATTGTGTGTGCCTCTCACTTGATTTTGACAAAGAAAGATAACTTTAGCAGAGTGAATGAATTGGTTGCCCCATTTCGTGATCGGTTATTTCTTATCCAGAACTGAAACAAGAAATTTCCTATAAAGATATAGGTGAATAGCAGGAGAAAATGATCAAAATAGTTTTTAATGTACGGACTTAGGTTGATTTTGATCTTTGATATATAATAACTTATGAAAATAATTTTTTATCTATGATAAATGCTTATTTCTTTAGCCTGGCCCTACAAATCTAGCAACAATCAAAAAAAAAATGTCAAATATAAACGGTGGCTAGGAGTGTACATGGATCGGGTTGGTTCAAATTTTTTAAATACCAAACCAAATCATTAGTGTCAGATTTTTAAATTTATAAACCAAACCAATAAAAGTCGAGTTTCTCAACCTCGAGTTTTTTCAGTTTTTCGAGTTTTTTCCGATAAAGTCTTCATACAAACATATAATTAACTTGTGCTTCAAATATTTCTTTAGCCTGAGCAAAATACAACTATCTAAGGTATTTCTTAAAAAATAACACAAAATATATTCACTTTATTTAAAATTTATGAAGTGAGTGACAATAAAATATTCAACCCAAAAAATAATGAAATCACATAGAATAAATATTGAATATTAATAAGTCATAATAAAAATAATCATAATTTAAAAGTATTAAGTCATGCTAAAATAAGTCTAATAAGTATTAACTACATGACTAAATATTAAATAGAAAAATAAATTAGTTTATGTATTTATGTAAAATTAAAGAATAAATATCTAACATGATTGTCATTTCTAGAGTTGGATTGAATAAGTTTTTATTAACATTCGTATTGATTTGGGCTTTATTTGAGTTACTAATATCTATGGGTTGTAAAAAGACTTATTGGACCATTTAAAATTCTAAGTTTAAACTTGAAATAATATGATAAAAGATAAAAACTATGAAAAAAATTGAAGAAATATTTATAAATTACATCACAATAAATATTTTTATGTATAAAATATTTTTAAAAATAGTATACATGTATATCGGGTTGGTTCCGTTCAGTTTAACTTTTTTTTAGTTAAAACCAAACCAAAGCAATTATAGTCGGGGATTTTTTTTAATACCAAACCAAGACAAACCAAACCATTAGTCAGATTTTTTTGCGATTTGATTCGATTTTGTACATCCCTGACGGTGACTTTAAAATGCATTCCTCTGTGATTTCTTCAGCTGTTGTTGCCACCCGCGATACTGCTGCTCAAGCCAACATGGTCACCTGAAAAGTTTTAGCTGATTAGTAGAAGGATTAAACTTATACATGTATAATTTTCATTCTCTGTTTTTCTTAATTTTATCCGTTCAATAACTTCTACATGTACCATCTTATTCATACAACAGTAAAAATTTGTTGCTCTTTTTCAATATTTTCTCGAATTACATATCGAGTTACATAATATTTGAATTAAGTGAGACTAAAAAAATAAAAGTGATTGAAAAGGTAATGAAAATGGAGACTTGAAGAAGAAGGAGAAGCGGAGAAAAATAGTAATCTTAAAGGTTAACACTTATAGAGGAAGCCATTATTGAAGCCACCATTTATATTTGACAAATTTTTTTGGGTGTTGTTACGTTTGTAGAGTCAAAAATTAAAGTGATAAGCATTTAGCATAGATAAGAAACCATTTTCATAAACTATTATATATTAAGGACCAAATCAGTATAAGTTCATATATTAAGGACTATTTTGATCATTTTAACTGATTATGACTTCTTTTAATTGTTAGAAATTTTACTCTCTGCAGTACATCCAGTGCTTACTGGAGAAAACACCACTAATGAGCCCTTGTATTGATAAGAATCGGGTCATTCACATGATTTTGGGGTGGTTTTCAATTTATGTCTTTCGACGTTTTAAATAATAAAAACGATCGAAAATATTATTAATTTTAAAAAAAAAAATCACAAGACACAAGTTATAGCGTATAAGGAAAAAAAATTGCAAGACAAAATTCACAAGGCAAAAGTGGCAAGACACAACATCTGCCTTGCAAGGCGTAACTTCAATTTCAGATTATGTCTTAAGAACTTCATAACCCATAAGTTATGCGTTATAAGGTAAAAAGATTTTGCATGGCAAAATTTGCAAGAAGCAAGTTAAGGCATGAGTTCAGTTTCAGACCCCATAAAATTGTATCTCTTTGTTTTGTGAATTTTTGCCGGATAAGCAAAAAGTCTCTAACTTATACCTTGCAAATTAGATACTATACAACTTATGCCGGATAAAGCAAAAGTTTTTTGAACTTAATTTTGCCCTATGAAATTAGGTCATAGTTAAGAGTACTTGACTCACAAATTTCTATTAGAGAAAATTATTCTAGATATATATTTAAGACTCATTATTACACTAAATACATCACTTTTTATCTAATTACTAAACTAACTTTTTAATTACATTCCATACCAGAATTTAAAAAACACAGATTTTCTTATTATTATGTATTTTAATTTAATTTAACTTAAATTTTACTTAATTAAGGATAAGTTAACTATAATAAGATAATTACAATTATCTATTAATTGTTTAATAACTACTGAATGGGTCCTACAATATCACACATTTGAATCTCTCTTAAAATACATTCAAGATCTCCAATCTTCTCTCTCCATTCATCGGTTCTCTCTATGGTAACAAAGATTTTTTCTCCTTTTTCTCCCCCAAAATAGCTTTCCGATTTCATATTCAAAAATCATAACTTTACTCAAATTTTCACACAATATTTCAAGCTTCTTACGAATTTCTTAGTGGGTGAATTCAATTTATGTGTTTGTTGACTTGATTTTTTGAGTTTTTCACATTAGTGTTTATCTTTATTTTTGAGAATTTGTGAGAATGACAACAATGTCAAAAAAAACTCATGGTTTACGCTATTCAAATCCGCAAAAGCCCTAGATTTGTTGAAGGAGATAGTCTCATTATGCTATCTAGACCAACTTTTAACTTGGGTTATTTCACCCAAATCCCCGAGAAGAATCCTAACATCATACAAAGTGAGAAAACGGTTGAAAAATCTGATTATGTTGTTCATGTTGTTGAAGTCAAATCTACAGATCGAAAGATAGGGAGAGGAAAAATACAGTGATTTCACCTATAATGGCGGAGAACTACGACTCCGATTTTCAAGAACAACTCCAAATTCAAACACATAAAAAAACTAAGCTTTCCATATTTTTTTGTATGAAAGAAGTATACCATTTGATGTTTCAATATATTAATTTTGATCGTATATGAAGTATTCATTATGGATGTAATGTGTTAATTCTTTATAATTCAGTATACAATTTGGCATGTAAATTCATTCCAAAGCTCTTTTAATATTACTGTATGTAATTTGTATAGAATCTAATTACATTCTACTCTTTTAAACTAGTACACAAACTGATTTCATGGTGTATGATAGATGGGTGTGTGATCATGATGTATGAAACTGGTATGGAAACTGGTTCATTATATATGTTAGATGGATGTATGAACTGGATATATGAAACTGATATAAAAACTGAGTTCATGATGTATGAATCATGTATAATTACCCGCTACATTACATCGACCTCCATGTTGAATCATTATCGAATGAAGATTACCATCTTCCATATTGAAAAATTAATATTGTCGGTTTGATAACATTAATTTCTGTAAAAAAAATAAAAAAAATACTCAGTTGAAAGGAAGCAAGTATACTTCAATGGAGTTTTTAGTCTGGAGAAGAAGAAGAATTATGAGACCTGAAATGTGCAAAACAAATGTGATATATTTTTGGTATAATCAACGTATTTTTAGGAATTGATCGATATCCAGAAACATTATTTTAGGGATTATTATTACTTTTCTTTCTGTTTTAATTACCATTTGTTAGTATTTAATAAATTTTAATTTTTTTTTTCCTTTTTTCTATTTTCGTTTTTTCAAAAAAAAACTTTTTTTTCATTTTTTTTAATTTTATATTTATTAAGTTGGTATATGTTGCAAGAAAACATATGATAAGTATTAAAAACTAGAATCTTATGGTATAAGTTGTAATATTCTATCTAATATAGAATATATATGATTTTTCCCTTTCTATTAAATGAGAAATAAGACAAAGATTAAAACCCACCCTAAATAGGACAATTCATGCAAAAACTTTATAAGAGTCATTTCATGGGGTTGGGCCCATGTTGAAACAGGAGATCAAATGAGTAATGCAATGAGAAAAATTCATAAGTAGCAAAATTAGTGCCTTTTTTCTTTCTTTCTTTTTTTTTTACAGAAAATAATACAGTAATATTTTTTCTTATCAAAATATAAATGTATTTTTCTTTCAAAATATAGCATATTGTTATATGAGCATACATCCAGTGTCAATATATATATACACTGATATATTATAAATATAAATATATACATTGATACATTATATATATACAATGTATATTAGCCTAAGACCATCATTAAGTGATGAAATGATAGAAGCTCCTTTAATCACTAATTAGAAGTTTTAGATTTTAATCTCGAAAGAAGAATATTCTTTAGTAGAGAACATTAAAATCCCATAGAGTGAACCTTTTCTGATATAAATTTAAATTAATTGGGTTAGAAGATTTCAAACACCACATAATTAAACAGAAAAGTAAGACTACAATATAAACATCCAAATAAGGGTGTGCAAAAATTGATTTAACCGCTAAATTGAACCAATAAAAATATTATTGGTTTATCAGTATTGGGTTATTAGGTTAACGGTTTTTAAACAGTTTTGTAAAAAAAAATTATTGGGCTATCGGTTCGATATCGGTTTTAAGGTTTTAGTTAATGGTTAAACCGATAATCCAATAAGATTATATTAAAATTATATTTTTATCCATAATTATATAATAGTGGCTTTAGATTTTAAATATATACCCTATTGTTTTTGCATTTTATAGTTGTTATCTTAGTATTGTTGTTTTCTTTCTAAAGTCGCCGGTTTGGTGGAGTTCTACCTATTAATGTTATAGTTTTTGAGAGATTGTTACCGTTGCTACTGCATTCAAGTTTGCTACTTAACAAGAAAGAAAATAAGTTTGTTTAAGTAATAACGAATTTAAATTTGCTTATGCTTGTAATTTGTATAGACTTTTTTGCATGAAGATAGTGTATATATGAAGATGAAAATAAGAGAAAGAAAAAAAAATTATAGGAGCATTTTCTTATCTGTTGAACCGAAAATCGAACCATTAAAGCCCAAAACCCGATTAACCAAAAACCGAATATCTTGTTGGTTTGCTTATCGATTTTGCATATTTACAAATCGAAAGCTGATAAACCAAACTAATAATATACAAAATCGAACCGAATCGACCGATGCGCACCCCTACATCCAACCCCACATATCTTCTTTGCCAAAAAGGAAAAATAATCCAAAGTCATTAGCTAAAGAATTAAACAACTCCTGCATCAACTAACGAATTAGTCGGATAAGTACTTCCTAATACTCGATAATTAAACAAAGAAAACTAATGCAAGACCACAATATAATATATTCAACCTGTTTCCTATTTCTATAAGGAAATTTTTTTGTCAAGAAAATTTATGTTGAAATTTTTAAGAATTACTATTCATTCTTTCTATATTATTTATCTCTTTAATTCGTTCTTATTATTTTTATTCACTTTGAGTCATATCACCTGAAAAAATATAAAGTATCACTATAGATTAAAGGCTGTAAAAAATTGTTGGAACTCACCTTTTCCATCACTCTCCCTCACACCCAATATATTTCTTCAGCCATGAAACCAACTCATAGATGATCCGTTCACAAGTATAATTATTTACTCATAACAAAAAAAAAAATTGGTGATGAATCAACAAAAGCAAATAAAGAGTGGCTGAAAATCATTTACGCTCCTCAACTTTGCTTTAAAAATCAAATTCCCCCTCAACTTTGAAAAATAATCATTCGCACCCCCTTTTTTTACTTGAGTTTTTTAAATATCTATTCTACTCTTACATTATCAACATTTATTTATTTTACTTCCTTAAAATTATAATATTTTTATTTTTTTAATCTGTGCAATAAATTATCTATAAAAATGCTATTTTCGTCGAAAAAGAAAAACAAAATAATATGAATCAAGTATAAGAACTAATGGTATTCTATAATAAAATAAATGAACATAATAAAAATTGAAAACTATAAAAAATATATATATATAATAAAAACTATAATGTGATAACTTTATAAATATATTTCTATACAAGTATACAAAATTATTAATAAAAATAAATGATCTTTTTATAACAAATTTTTAAAAGATTAAGCAGCCCGGTGCACAAAAACTCCTGCTAAGCATGGGGTTCGGGGAAGGACTGAACCACAAGGATCTATTGTACGCAGTCTTACCCTGCATTTCTGTAATAGGTTATTTTCATGGCTTGAACTCATGATCTTCTGGTCACACAATTCTTTAAAGATTATTTATTTATATTGTAAATAAATTTTAAGTTATAATTTAAAAAATATTTCATTAATAACAATCATATATACCTAATGCAGTAATATTAAAATAATTATAAAAACTAATATTTAATTTTACAACAAATTTATAAAAATGTTATTTTACTTTTAATATTAACGAACTTAAATAAAAATCTAGAAACTACCTAGATTAAAAAATAAATATTATATATAATATAAAAGAAATTACATAGATGAAGAATTGCAAATGTCAAGGATAAAATAGACATTGCATAGGATAAAGGGGGAGAATGATTATTTTACAAAGTTGAGAGGGGAGTTTGATTTTTAAAGCAAAGTTGAGGGGTATAAATGATTTTCACCCAATAAAGAGTACACACATTAAGAGTCAATTTCCTAAATGGTCAATGAACTTATGTAAACATCCCACTAACGTAACTTTTATTTTTTTAGAAAAATATGGCCATTGAACTTTGTACATTTTTACAAGATAATGTTAAACTAAGAAATAGTTAAGGGCATGTTTGAAAAGCCACAAGAGAATTGGAATTGAGTAAAATTACAAGGTTATTATTTTTTTTTATTTTTTTTTACTTTCTTAAAATTTTAATTTATTTTCATTTTACATTATTTATCTTTTATTTATTTTTTTCTCATTTCTCAATCTTTACTTCTTATGATTCAATATAATTGTTCGTATAAAATATTTTCTTAATTTAGCGATAACTACATTGTTATTCTAATGTTTCAATGAAAGTAGAATTTCATTATTGAATGAGATTATAGACTTATGTTTTTCTTTTGAATTATATTTACTTAGTTATGGTGAAATTTATTTTATGTTATGTAGGCATTTGATATAAGAGTATTATATTATTATTTTTGAATATTTTGAATATATGTTTCAATTTATTTGCTTTAGTAGCATTGACTTGTTATTTCATATTGCATGTCATGCCAAACTGTGTAATTATATCCAATTAACTCAATTCTAGTGGCTTTCCAAACATGCCCTTAACTATTTTTTAGTTTTCACCTTATTTGGAAAGATGTACAAAGTTCAATGACCATATTTTTCTAAAAAAATAAAAATTACTTTAGTGGGATGTTTGCACAAGTTTAGTGACCATTTAGGGAATTGACTCCAACATTAAATGTAAAGACAGACTATAAATAAATTATTTGATTATATAAATATAAAATATTAACTAATTTAGATCAAGATACATGATAAAATTAATAATTTGATCAAAACTATGTAATAATACAAGTATATGCTACTCTTACAGATGAAAACAAAAACAAAAAAGTCATGTCATTTTCATTCTCCTGGTAGTCAATTCATGCCATCATTTGTTTTTCTTTCTGAACTTATATTTTACGAAATCATTATGATATGAGCAATTATTACTCTCTCTATAGATTGAACTTTTATGTCTAGTTAATATTCTTTTCATTTTTTTTTTTGCTTGGTCAGATTAGAATTAATGTTGATTGATTCAAAATTTGAAAGTGAAATTTGAGTGACAATAATATTTTTCCTGATTACAATACTAGATCTTCAATATCATAGCATTTAAAATTAGAGTTAAAAAAGTAATTATTTCGAATATATACTACTTTTTCTGTCCCAAGTTATGTGCTACTTTAACTTCTCGAGATTAATTTGACTTATTTTTAAAGCTATGTCGATTCAGTATTTTGAATTAAAATTTAGATATTCAAAAATTATATAATAAATGCAACTAAATTACAAGTTTTTTCATGTCAATATAATGAAAAATATATTTTAAAATATTGATCAAAGTTCACATACCACATTCGCTTCTAAACAAGTGATATTTTTAGCTTGGTCACACCCCTTAAGAAACTACCCATTTCTAGGAAACAAAAAGTGTTTTTACAAACTTACCCTTAATAAATATCTTAAAAAAGATGTAACTCTTTAGTAGTTTCTTGATTATGCAAAACTCTCTTTATTTTAAAAAGGGTAAAATTGGAAGAACATGATTAATGTCTTCCTGATTATCTAAAACACCACTTATTCAAAAATAAAATGACAAGGCTAAAACACCACTTACTTAAAAACAAAAAGAATAATTCAAATTTAAAAAAAAGTCACATAAATAAGAACTGCGAAAAAGGCTCGTCGGATTGATGTGAAGGGTCAAAAATGATTATATTCCTGAGAGTAAAATCTGGGCGAATATGAAATGCATGAATACAAGCCGAGTTAAGACAAAAATAAAAAAAAAGGTAGAGCGACATTTCAGTTATTTTCAGCAAAAGTAGATGTCAATATTTGAGAGTGCAGTTGTGCTAGTTTTTTACTGTCTTCATTCATATTTCATCATTTATATGACAACGATTGAGCACTAAAATAGGTTACACTTAACTCCAAAATTTATCCAACGGCCATTTCCTCAAAATTGGACATTAGTGAGGCACATTGTTTTTGCATAGTTCCAATTCCTAAAAACAGAAAAAGGGAGAATATTTTAAAGCGTTATACTCCTTTGATTTTTAAATAAGTGGTGTTTCACATTATTAAGAAGGAATAAATGATGTTCTTAAAATAGTAAGAAACTACTGAAAAGTTACATCTTTTTCAAAGTACTTATGAATAATAAGTTAATAAAAATACTTTTTATTTTCTTGAAATAAATAGTTTCCTAAGAGGTGTGTACATTTTCATTTTGATAGTTTAAGGTATTCCAAAGTCCAAACACTTAAAAGGTAATTTCATACACAAAAATCATAAGTAATCAGACATACTAAATTTTGCAAATGGACTGTTTGATATATATGTTGAGGTCATTATTCTATCCTTCGAGTAAAATAAAATTATCTTGTGATCTTATATTTCAAATAATTGTGTTTTGTGCTAATTAACTACTATTTGGCATTGCTCATTAAGCCATTAATATGGATAATATCAATTTAAGAGAAGTTATACAGAATGATATGAACATATATAAATTACTCTCTCTGTTCAATTTTACTTACTCATTGTATTAGAAATATATTCTTACTTTTATTTGTCACTTTTAGCATATTAAGAGAAAACATACTTTTTTTTTTATTTTTTATCCCCAATATTAATTACTTATTCTCCAAATTATTTTCCAACTATACATCAATTAATATGTGTATTGCGGTAAAATATGTCAGAAAAACTTGGAAGTCATGGAAATTCTTGAGTTTGAGGCGTGCCTATGGCACTGTCTTTAAGGATATTTCACCGGTTAAAATGTATCCCCCAAATTTCAATAAGCTCTTCTAATAATAAATTAGAAGCGAGAAACTAACAAAGATTTATACTCCTTCCATTTCTAAATAAGTGGTCTTTTTAGCTTAGACACACCCTTTAAGAAACTACTCATTACTAGAAAATAAAGACTGTTTTTACCAACTTACCTCTAATAAGTATCTTGAAAAAGATGTAACTCTTTAGTAGTTTCTTGATTATGTAAAACTCTCTTTATTTAAAAAAGGGTAAAATTGAAAGAGCATCATTAATATTTTCTTGATTATCTAAAAGATCACTTATTTAGGAATAAAATAAAAAAACTTAAAAGACCGCTTATTTAGGAACGGAAAAAGTAATAAAGAAACACAGCAATGCAAAAATTGAGAGAAAGAGTTTGATTTTTTGGATTTTTTCTTTTTCTACCTCTGTCCAAGAAGGATCCAAAAAATATATATAGCTAAAGTAAACAAGTGTGAGCATGATCATATGAATTCACAATATTGAATAGTAATAAATACCATTAATTATTTTTGACCAAATAGCCAGAATAAGAATGTAAATCCGTTGCCAAACGAACAAAGTAAATTGAGTAAGAAATATTGCCACTAAAGCTATTAAATATATATAACCAAATTAATTTGAATATTGCCATTTAAAATTAATAAAATACATAATTAAATTTCTTGACCAAATTAATACTATATGAATGTTGTCTATGTAAGGCTAATTAAATATAGGAGAATTTCAAAGACTATTATTTGATTTTTTAGATATTAAAAATATGTTTCTAATAAAATAATCATATTAATTATTATTTCTTAAGGAGTGCGCAGAATCTAAAATAGACAAATCAAAATAAACGAAAGGAGTAATCTGAACATGCCACGTGCTCCTCCGTTAAAATGAAGGGTAAATTTATACCAAAGTATAATGAAAGGGGTATATTTGAACCGAAAGTATAATTGAAAGGATATATTTAAACCAAAGATATAACAAAGAGTATATTTAAATCATTTCTAATAATACAAGAATATATTTGACCCTTTTTCGTATTAATTATAATTAGACAAAAGTCGATGAAGTCAAACACTAGGACATTCAAGTCTCATATTTTCAACCTTTTGTATTAATTAAGTCCGACTGGCAGTCTCTTTGATTCACTGGTCAAACTTCAAAGAATCATTAATATAAAATACTTTCTTTTTTTGTCTTTTACATAAAAAATTATATTTATAAATAATTTAATTTTAAAATTCTCATTTTACTATAAATAAATGGCTAATTTATAGTCATAGAAATATCTAAAGCTTATTTTAGACCATAAAAGAATTTTAAATATCTTTTTTTTTTTTTTAATTTTCTACTTAATCAAATAATATCACATAAATTGAAACGAAAAGGAGTAAACAAATTACTTTAAGTAGGTTGTTTGGACAATGTTTAGTTGAACTTTTGAAAAAGAGTTTTGAAGTTAAATTAAAAAGATTGTGAAAAAACTTGTAAAAGTTAAAGATTTGTGAGAAGAAAGCAGTTTTTTTTCCCTCTTAAATAGCTTCAATCAGAGTTTAGTATTTATAAATATTGCAAATTTTGAAACTTAATTTTAAATATAGTGAAATAGTACTTCATGACAGAAGGACCAATCTAGTAGTGCTAGCTAGAAGGAATAATATATATTGTGACACATATAGTACAATTAATTACATACAAAAATCCAAATGTACATAACAAAAAGCAGCACATGCAGAGCTACTGTTAAGAGGGGGTCTATATGTTCAGCTAATGTTTTCAATTATGCAGCCTAATTATACTTAGCTATTCAATTTATTAGTAGCTTCCTGTATTAGTACTTTCTACTTAATTAGTTAAGCTAAGAGGAGTAGTACTTAAAAGTAACACTTCAAAAAGAACTTTCAGAAAAGTCGAAGAGCCTGTTTGGATTTACTTTTGATTTTATAAGCCAAAAGCGATAAGTTAGAAATTCTAACTTATGACTTTTGACTTATTTTTATCATTTTAGCTTAAAACTAAGTGTTTATAAGCACTTTCTAAATTTATCCAATAATAAAAAAATATTTAAAAAATATTTTGACTTAAAAGAACTTAAAATAAATCAATCCAAACAAGCTCGAAATCTTTCAAAACAAAAATACAAACACCTTTGGACCCAAAAAAGAAAAAATGAAGTCTTAAAAAGTGAAGTCTTTCAACATAGTGTGAAATGTAGACTAGTAGCTTAAGCATTTCTGACAAAAAGAAAACAAAAAAAAAACTTAAGCATTTGGCATTGCCCAAGCAGCAGTTCGAGGAGGAGGCAGAAGGGTGCAAAAGAGTTCATTTGAATCTCTATTGTTTAAAAATTATATCATATAAAAAAGGTAAAAGTAATTCTTTTTGTATATATAAATTATTAAAAAAAATTGATATAAGAAAATTTCTTTAGAATCTTTTTAAAAAATTTCTTTCTCATTTCATATATACGATGAGACCTTCAATCGTTATATCCCCCACAAACTATTGGAGGTTTGGATACACAAGCTTTAGCTAGTTCAATTATTTGATGTTGCATACTCATTGAAAGAAGAAACGCTAGTTCCCTTTTAATTTCAGGCTCACTTTTTTAATTAACAGAATTTAAATTATTCAAGATCGTTGATTAAAAGTAGGACTGATCTATCATATTTAGGGATATCAAATGAATGAATGGGTTGAACTGAATTTGAGCGAGTTAAAATGAATTGATTTAATAAAGGTCAAAAGTGCAAAATACCTGCTTTTGGGATCAACATTTAATTTATACTCAAAAATTTAAAAATTACAAGTTTATCATTTCGAGAACAACTTCAGAGTATGCGACTGAAGTTGAAAATTTATGTCTGACTTGGGGCATTATTGTCTGAAGTGTGCCCTTGTGAAGGTCAAACATTTGACATTTTGCATGAAGTTTGGTATGACTTGTCAAAGTCAATTTCAGACATTTTTAATTGATGTTATGAATTTGACGAGACCAAACTTCAGACTTGTTTTACTAAAGTCATAATTTTGAAAAGGCTTCAGATATGTAATGGACCAACTTCAGATATTTTTTACGGAAGTTATGGTCTTGCCAAGATCAACTTCAGACATAGATGACTGACATCCTTGACAAGACCAAATTTCAGAGATTTTTGTATGAAATTGGAGTTTCACTCATGGTACCTTCAATGACTTGAGACATTTTTGTCTGAAGTTGTAGTCTTGATAAGATCAAACTTTACACATTTTTTTTTTGAAGTTAGAGTTTTATATATGATACATTCGATGAGTTCAGACATATTGGTCTGAGTTATAGCCTTGGCAGGGGCGTATGCACATGGAGGTGGGTTCCATGCACCCATCCTCCCCTCCCTAAACCCTGTATAGCATTACTATTTTTAAAATTGAGTTCTTAAATTTGTATGGGTGAACTCAAAGTCAAGTGAGAACTTCAGTTAACTGGTTATTATGCACATGGAGGGGGGTGCACAGCCTGCAGTTCTAGGGTTTGAATCCCTTTGTCCCCATTTTTTTCTCAATTAATAATTAATAAGTGCCATTTTATTGATTCTTTTTCTAATTTATAAATAAATATAGAATTTAAATACCCATGTCTTTGGGACTGCCGGCTTTTAAATTTCTAGACTCTAAGCTAAATTGCAATTATAATAATAATATTAAATAAAATAAACACATATTCTTTTTTCTCTTTCTCTTACACATTATATGTTCTTTTATACTTTTTCTTCATTAGTTTTTTTTTAACTTTTAAAAGTCCTAAATTAAAAAGTGAAATAGACATTTTATCTTCTTCCCTGGCTTATGCTTCAGCCTCATTGCATTCTCCATTGTTAAGGTATGCTAATGCTTCCAATATCTTTTCCATTTCTTAATATGTTTTTTCTTGATTTATGAAGTGGTGATATTATTTGATTGCTTAATTTTTTAAAATTTTTAAGAAATCTCAAATTAGATATTTCTGGTCAAGTGAGTATTATTTTTCACTTCATGTATCTTTTCTTTATAGTTGATGGAAATGGCATATGCCCATAATGTCAAATATTTTGTATAAATTTTTTTATTTAAAAATTTTCTTTAGGGCTGCTGCATTCCCTTTAAAATAGGAACTTTTCAATTCCTAAATAGTTATCTAATAATTGTGAGTCTTCTAATAGTGAACTTGTGATAATATTTTTAAAACTTATTTTATTTTGATAAAATTGAATAGAAGTGTGAACATTTAATTTTGTAGGTAAAATAATTCTTACATTGAAATGGATAAATTTCTCATCAAGCTATCAAAGTCAAAAGATGGTCAACCAAATTCTAGCTTTAGTTAGCCAATCGTGAGTTTACAAGTAGCCCCAAAAGTTTAAAGATGGACAGATTCTTTTTCACTTTTAAATGTGGATAATGTGTTTGATTTAGAATCCCTTGAAGCGGATCCTAAAGATTCAAAACCTAATTTGACTTATGATCTTAATATTCGAGATGCGGTAAGGAGGTATTATGTTCAAAAAAAGCCTTGTTAACCTGTTGATCATGTCTTTCTTAAAATTAAGTTTGAAAATAAAATGCATCAATTTGGTCCAACTTGATCTAAGAGAATATCTCACATGTTGAAATATAGCATAAAAGCAGACGCTGCTTTTTTGTTTGTATTATTATTTGTTCACAAATGAACTTGAAAGTCATGAAAATGTCGAAGATGCATTTACAAGAGACGGTTTTAGGTGTTGGAATGAAGCTTTAAAAAGATTCAAAAAACATGTTTGTGATATAAATAGTATCTATCATAAATATTTCAATAGGATGCAAGATTTGATAAACCAACGTCAATCGATCCAATCTTCTTTTGACAAGCAAAGTGAAAAGGCAAGAAGTGATCATCAGATGTGCTTAAATGCCTCAATTGATGTGGCAAGATTTCTCTTAAGATCGGGATTCTCATTTCGTGGATATGATAAAAGTGAAGATTGCAAATATAAAGGTGCTTTTCTTGAACTTTTGAAATGGTGTGGGGATAGACATTTTGATATGGGAAAAGTAATATTAGGTAATGCTCCAAAAAATGATATGATGATTTATTCAATAATTCAAAAAGAGATTGTGAAGACTTGTGCTAAAGAAACAAAAGGTTATTACTGAAGACTTGGATGATGATTATTTTAAAATATTAGTTGATGAATCAAGGGATGTCTCAGATAAGGAGCAAATGACTCTAATTTTGAAATATGTAAATAAAATGGAATAGTGACAGAACAATTTTTGGATATTATCCATGTAAATGACACATGTTCTCAATCATTAAAAAATAATTTATTCTTTGCTTTTGGATCACTCGTTATGTGTATCCAAATTGCGTGGACAATATTATGATAAGGCTAATAATATCAAGAAAAAATAAATGGTCTCAAGTCCTTGATTTTACAAGATACTTCATCTGTATATTTTTATTATTGTTTTGCTCACCAATTACAATTGACACTTGTAGGTTTTTCTAAAAAGAATTTAGATGTGGATAATTTTTTTTATATTCTCACTAATATTTTGAATACTATTGGAGCTTCATTTAAGTGCATAAATTCACTTTAATAACATCAAGCAAATAAGTTGAAAGAGTTGCTTAAATTTGGAGAAGTTCATACATGACAAGGTTTGAATTAAGAACATGGCCTCCAAAGAATTGGATGATACTCGTTGGGGGTCTCATTTTAAAACCTTGAATAATTTCATAGTTCTTTTTCCTTCAATTTTTAATGTGCTTAAAGATATGAAATATGATTGTCCATATCATAAGACCCTTCTTCACTTATGCTTGTCATCTGCTCGTGAATACCGTCCAGTCAAGTCTTTGTTCTTTTATTCTTAAATATGGGTGCTAACCAGATTTCCCATGTTAATATGCGAGGTCAATAAAATTCTCCAGAGAGTGAGTTTCTGATCATAATATGACCACCTAAAGTTGAATTTTCAGTTGTAATTTTTAGTTTGGGGTGCCAATAGTAGCATAGTTGTTTAGTCGTCCTTAGATTTGCAGCAAAAATCTTTTAAGCATGATTCATGAATATGAATTTATTTTTATGTTGTACTTGATGTGTAAGGTGTTGTTATTGACAAATGAGTTGAATAAAATTTTACAGAAAAAAAAATCAAGATATCGTCAATGCTATGAAATTGTTTGACCTTTCAAAGAAAAGATTGCAAATAAAGAGAGAAGATGAGTGAGACTCTTTGATAAACGAGATTTGCTTATTTTGTGTTAAACATGATATTCTGATTTTCAAAATTGATGAAGACTACACTAATGAAAATTCAAAGCGTTAGAGGTCTAAAATTTTATATTTGCATCACTTTCGTGTGAAAGTATTTTATGCCATCATTGATTTAGCATTTTAAAAGCTTAATAATCATTTTAATGTACTAGTGACTTACTCTTCGATCTGGCTATATTGAGTCATGTTGATTCATTTGCTAATTTTCACAAGAATAGGATAAATAAAGTTGATCGGAAATTATCCAAGTGAGTTTGGTGATAAATATAACGATCCATTTCGTTATTATTAAAAAATCGCGATAAAACAATCAAATTAATAATTTTGATAATGTAAAATTATGGGCTTAATTTTGTATTATTTAAATAAAAATAGACATACAACATGTTAAAGATGAGCTGCCAGCGCCCCTAATCGTGGCAAGCTGAAGCTTGTCATGATGGCTCGTCGCAGCGAAGAAGGCCTCATCGGGATGGTCCGTCGCGATGAAGAGGCCCTTGTCGCGACAAAAAGTGCGGAGCAGAACCGTGGGATAAAATATTCAGTCTCTAAACTCTTTTTCAAAATAGAGATCTTATCCTAGCAATGTCCCAACACTCTTCCAACCTTAGAAAAACAAGAAAAAAGAGTAAAAGCTCTCAAAAAGAGAGTCGAATTCTCCTCCTTCGCAGTGATTCTTCCTCCGGACTTCTTGAGACGAGAGCAATGGGCAAGTTGCATACATCTTAGCAACAACTCAATAATTGAGGTAGGTTATGATTAAATAGTAGCGAGACTTGATTAGTAATCATAAATTTGGTATAGAAAATTAATAGAGACAACATGCTTAGGCCTTCGGAAATGGAGTGTGGATGGTACTGGCTGAACTTGATTGATAAGCCTTAGATTTGTGAATAGTTATATTGTGTTTGTGAATTATCGTGTACAATGATGCTTATGAGGTATGATTTGAGGCTTAGATCTTGCGCGTAATAAAATGGTGATACCTAAATCATAGAAAAATTTAGACTGTAAAGTGATCAATTTCTAGAACGAATCTTCAAACTATTTGTAATGATATTCAGATGCGCATGTGAACTTGTTTTAATCATGTCGTGTTAACATAGAATTTCTTAATGAATCGGGCTAATAGCTACATCCTAGATTATAGGATAAAATGTTGTCTAACAAGACTTACTTAGCAAAAAGATCTGGTAGTTATGAAAAATTGATTGGTATTAAGGGGTAAAACGAATTATAATCCTATACCCTGATAATGAATTCTATATTAAACCCTGGTAAAAGGGTGGATGGTTAGACTTGACTGGTGGTGTTGGGACATACTATTTAATTAACAAGATTGGTGAAGTCTCATATGCATAGCATATTTAATTAGAGTTGATACTCGATTATTATATGAAATATGATAGAATTATATATTACTAGTGATTGATCATCGAACATGATTGAACCATACATATTTTTTCTGTTATACTTGAATGAATAGGCTAGATGAACAAGAAGTGATAAGTAAGCTAAAATGAATAAATATGAATGAGTCTTGAACACCATATATATATGTATATATATTCATGAGGGATAGGTCCGAGGACCTAGTTGCATTAATTTGATGTTGATATGATTACTGAGGATCGGATACTATCAGTGGCGGAGTCAAAATTTGCAACAAGAGAGTTCAAAATATGATAAAGTATATAAAAATATAGTATAACGTCCCAAAAGTATAAATCAGCTGAAAAGAGAGATAACCTTCAGTTTAGTAATGATGATGACTCAAGTGCACTGATATGTTGATCCAAAGCACTGTATGCAACTTTTGCAATGGCATTAACTGCACAATTTGCACAATTTAATTTTCATAAGCATTTCTCATTGTTCCATCATATCCAACATACAAATCACACATGAAAAATATATCATGCATTTTGTTTGTATGTAAAATTTTTTTAGCATTCACATATGTACAGTTTTCTATCAAACAACTGAAACGATAATCAAAATTTATCTTGCTAAACATTTTGAGGTCTTTAACTTCTTCATTAGATAAGAAATGACTAATCACCGGAGAATAAAATAAATTACTATAATTAATTAATCAACATCAATAACAAGGACATTTTATATCAGGCAAAATACCAAAAACAATAAAAATCATCACATTCTTCTAATTGCCCTTGAAGAGATCACATCATTGTTTTGCTATTAAAAATGCAATTACATACACTATTACAATTGTACTCTATGAGGTTTCATATCTTAAAATATCTTAATAATAGCGTCATTAAAAATATTATCAAATATATTTTTTTCTAAATAAGGCACTAAAAAATCACTAAAGAAATTATCACTCATTTGACTCCGTAAGACATTCTTGATAAACTTTATCGTCGAAAAAGTTCTTTCAATGAATGCAGTGGCAATTGGAAGAAGCAAACCAAGTTTCACTAAGCGAAATACTAAAGGATAATTTGAATATTTCTTTGTCTGAACTAGTCTTTTGGAAAGATCACAAAGTTCATTTAGATCGAAGAACATTCCATCAACATCACGAACATCCATAATATAACTTGCAAGCTGATTCTCAAGTGTACTCATATCAAATTTATCAAAGTCATCAGTATATAATTCAGTCATTTTCATTATTTTTCTGATGTCAAAACTTGAAAATGAGTTAATTGGATTCAAACAACCAATTCCATAGAGTAAATCAGTTTCCACCTCATCAAAATGATCATTAAGTTCTTGAAGTTGCCAATCAATAATATTACAAAATACTTTAACATGATAATAATGTAAGACTGTATAGCCGGCAAGTCTCTGTCGTGATCTTAAAGAGCTAACATATGGCTCCTCAAAGTTAGGTATCAAAATATCATGTTTGGTATAAAATATGAAAAGCTTAGCAATAAGAGAATCTCATTCCTCATCCCTTAAAACTTGCAATCTTCTCTTTGCTACTTCAACAAATAGCATGGCATTTGTAATATCTTGCTTCTTTTTTTGTAAGCATCTATTAAGCTCATTTATGATTGCTAAAACATCTCTCATCAAATGCAACATGAATGCAACCTCAAATATTTGACAAGCTTCGAGATGTCCTATTGCCTTAGCTCTTTCATCCATGTTTCGTGCATCAAGAGCAAGTGATTCAAGAACATCAAGAATAGAGTCAAACATAAGTATAAAATTGCTAAAAGATTTATAATGAGATCTCCAACGAGTATCACAAGCTCTTGAAAGACCAAGTTGTTGATTCAAGCCCCTACCGATTGTAAGTTCACCCATATCTAAAGCCTCTTGAATTTTTTCTTTTTGAGAATTTCGAAATTCATTCATACTCTTAAAAGAAGATTCCAATACATTCAAAATATTTGAAATCAAGACTACAAATTTTTTCACTTTGATACACTTTTTAGAGACTCCAACAAGAGTAAGTTGAAGTTGATGAGTAAAACAATGGATGGAATGAGCCGATCTACTTTCTTGCCTAATCAACATTTTAAGGCCATTGATCTCACTTTGCATATTGCTTGCCCCATCATAACATTGTTCACAGACATGTGATAGACTCAAGAAATGTTGAGCAAGTAAATTACAATTGCGCTCTTTAGAGATAAAGCACTAGTATCTTGAATATGAACAATGTCAATAAGTCGCTCCATCACAAATCTCATTCTATCAATATATCGTAGTACAATAGTCATTTGCTTCTTGCGTGACACATTAAAATATTCATCCACTAGTAAAGCAAAGTAATCACCATTTAATTCTTCAAGGATAGCTTTAATTATCTCTATCTTACATGTAGTCACAATATCTTTTTGAATTATTAGAGAAGTCACTTGATCATTTTGAGGAGCATGTTCTAGTACATAATCACGAATTGTATCACACTTTTTTACATACCACGAGAGAATTTGAAGAAAATTACCCCTACTAAGTGATGATTTAGATTTATCATGACCTCGAAATGCAAATTCCTAAGTTATAAGAAGCTTCATTACATCAACCGAAGCATTTAAGCGGATCAAATACCCATGCTTAAGTTGATTATATTGCCTCTTAAATGCAAATTGAATAGACTGTTGTTGTCATAATAAATCTTGACATTTCTTCTTTGACTGATTATGTATGCTATTTGGTAGACTAATATATTTCTCAAGACTACTCTTTTTATGCCAACTTCTAAACCCTGTAGTTGAAAATACTTCACCTCTACCTTAATGAATGTTATGATCCTTAAAAAGATAACAATACAAATAATAGACTGCATCTTTACTAACACTATACTCCAACCAATCATGATATACATCATCAAACCAATCAGGATTAAAATGACGCATTGATCCAGAAATATTTATTTGAGGATATTCATGCAACAACAGACGAGGTTGACAAGGACCGTTCAGAAGGTATGTCCTTCTAATAACATCACGATAATTTGAAGGATGGTTCAATATTGGGGGTCTTTAACCCGGATCAAACTTCAAAGAACTCAAATCAAATTCTTGAGAAACGGATAATGGTACTTTTGAATGGTTGACATTTACTTCTTGGTTAGATTGACTAGAGGCTAAACTTAATCTCGGTACTATGATAAAATACTTCTTCACTGAATGTTGAGACTGAATCGTAATGTAAGAACGTAGTTAGAAGTTAGAACTTAGGAGAATTAAATAAGTAAAGTCATATTACAAATTAAACAAATTGATATTGCTCTTTGAATTGAGCAGTAAGCACTAGCAGAGGAGTAGGCATGCCATTTTATTTTAGCTTTAGGCATTTTTAATTTGATTGAAAATTAGTGCACAATGTAACTAATAAAAATTGAAATTGTAATTTGAAACTCTATTTTTAATTTTCCTTGACTAATGCTTCTAAGATGATGAAATTTGAAAGCAGTAACTAAGCACTAAGCAGACATGAGACTAGTTATGATGTGCACAATGCACCAAATTAAATTAGCCAACCTTTTACACATATAAACACTAAAAATAAAAAATCAAGTAGCAAATTTTTAGAAATAGAACTCTGAAAAAATAAAATAGAAAAAGAAAAGAATTAAAAACTTATCGAGGAAGCCATAAATGGAGACTAGAGACAACTGACGAGAGGTGGACGGCAACGACGACAATTAGCCGACAGCAACACCGATGAATCAGTCAGCAGCGTAGAGAGAAAGATAAATGACGTTGTTGTGTAAAAGAGAGAGTAGATAGGGTTTTTTATTATTAGACTTTAAATTAGTCAATTGAGGATTTAATTTAAAATATAATATGTCCCCTTCTTTTATAAAAATAATGACATCATTTCAGTTATTTAGGGGGGAAAACGCCTAAGTTTAAAAAAAATGACGACGTTGATAATTTAGGAAGAAAATAAAAGACCTAAGCAACTGAGCTAAAAATCAAGAAAATGCTATAAGTGGAATTCGAACTCGCAACTTGCGAGTCACGTACGAAATCCTGAACCCCTTTTACCACTGGACCAATCTTTTTTCTTGTGTCAAGGGGGTTCAACGTTTAATATATACACAAAAAATATAAATTTGATCCTATTATATAGTGTAATTTTTTACTGAAGGGGGTTCGGATGAACCTCCTGGGATCCATGTAGATCCGCCCCTGGATGCCGCGCTGATATAGTACATGGACATTTAGGGTCCTCTGTAGGTCATGACTAGTGGGAAGTAATAAGACCCTTAGCATGTGTGTACATTCTTGCATATATCACTACATATGTTATTATAATTGTCATTGCATGCTTCATTGTATTGGTTCATGATCAGTCGTTGTAAAATGATATTGTGGTTATGACTAAGGCTGAAGGCACTAATTGCATTAACAAACAATAGGTAGGCTTAGTCCATGTGTGGGGAATATCTTGACATACTTATAGTAACCCTCAATGTATTATGTGTATTTAATAATACCATTATTAATCTGAATTGAATAAACTGGGTGGGTTAATTTATAGTGACGTCTGTTATATCCTTTGGGGTTAAATAGATGGTTATTGATAACTCTGTTATGTGACTCCGTATCAAAAGTAATATTGTGTCTACAAATACCTTGTGAGTTAGAGTCCAAACAAGAGATGAGTTGTGATTAAGTGTGGTAGTTGTTGGGAGAACTTGGAGAGTGGGTAATGCCTTACCACTAAGTCTAGACGAGTAAGCGATGGTAGATGTGAATAGAGAAGAGAAATGTGTGAAACAGTAAATACCCTTTGACTGAATTAAATGATAAACTATTAGGATGTTGGAAAATAAATCAGAGGTACTTAGGTGTGAATAACTGTATGGCTTATCTTGTTGTATGTTGAAGTGAAAGTTATCTGTCATAATGTTAATTTTTGTACATGATTTCTCTGAACTAATCTTAGTCAGCCGACGATACCTACCAGTACATGTGGTTGTACTGATGCTACTCTTCCTACACCTTTCTTGGTGTAAATGTGTGACAGGTTGGCTGAAGTTTGTGCTTGGATTGAAGAGTCTCCATCAACAAATTTCATTCTCTATTCTTCAGACGGGAGTTGTGTCTTTTATATTTGTTGTCATATTTTTTATTAGCAGCTCTTGTACAGACTTAGACTAGATCTTTAAGGAACAGTAGTGTCTTTGTGTATTTGACGACTAGTGTGTAACAAACTGGCAAGTGATTTATTGAGATTAATTCAGTTATTTTTATTATCAGTGCTTTTGAAATCGTTTTAAGGGACTCTTGCAAGTCCATGGTTGGATGATTTTGGGTTCTTCTACCTGAATAGACTAGAGTAGGTGCCCGTACAATTTCACCGTAATGGGGATCGTGACAGTTGGTATCAAATTATAGATTATCGGTCTCTCGTGTATAAGAGCAATGTCAAAATAGAGTCCTGTGGATTGGTGTATTGACGTCCATATCAAATCATTCAGAATCTATGATGGCATCTAGGTGTGGTTTCACTTTTTTTCTTTTCTATCATGTCATCCCGGTCAGTTGTCTCCCTAGTTAAGTTTAATTGGTATCTAGCTGATTCCAATTGGTATCTTGATGTGATTAGTCCGTGGTGGGATGTAACTGATTGGTATCTAGTTGATTCCAATTGGTGTCTTACCTTAAAGAGTTTTAATGATATGTTGACTATGTGATTGTGTGCGATTGACGTGTGTTCAAGTTTCTGACAAATGGGATCACGATTTGGTAGTTATGTGCTTAAGTAAAAGCGAAATTGTTAAATCGTAAGGTAATGACAAAGTTATTATGGTATGAGAGTTATGAAAATCCATGAGTTAATCTTATTGTTTCGAATTTGTGTGATTAAAGTAAGCAAGGAATGGACTTGTGTAAATTTTTTGAAACTTTCTAGTTGTAGCATCGTTCTGCTCGAGCCCTCATCGCGATGAGACATTTCTTATTACAGTGGTATGTCACAACGAGGAAAAGGGTCGTTGTGATGAAGCTCTTTGAGACGAGTCATCGTGATGAAGCAACGATCATTGCAACAAAGTGGCACAAAATAGAATCCTGATTTTAGTCCCCTTATTTTGGGACTTCGCTCATGTTAAGCACTTTTCAAGAAATTTAAGGCATACAAAAGCTATGTCATAGAAGTTTTGGCCTATAAACAAGGTTATTATTCAGTTAGTGCCACCAACGGCGCTGTAAATCCTAGGCGGTAGAAATAAAAATCATCCAAAAGTACGAAAAGATAAAAGATTTTCTGATAAGGGTCCTTCATGGAAAATAAAAGTAGTAATAAGAAAGGATAGGAGGTGGGGAGTGATCTAGCCGCTCCATCAACTCTCCGCACTCGAGCTACTAGACTCTTCCTTGATAGACTTGCTAAGGAAGAAGAACTCTTGAATATCCTCCCGGGTCACTATGGAAATCTTATTGCCTAGGAGGGACCTTTTGACAAGGGCTTGATCCTTTTCCACATTCATACCATCAGCTTTTCCCCAGAGCATCCTTTCTTACTCTCCATATTTAGCTCCCCATGAAGCTCTAATTGGGGTTGTGCCAAGGACTCAAAAGAAGAAAGGGGAACAGAGGTACCTGCTGCATTTGATGGTCTGGTGGGTGAAAGAGGCACTAACTCCAATGGGGTTGATGATAAGCCCTCTAGCATGGTCTTCATCGCCGCCACATCTACCCCAAGTGACTCTAAGGTCACCTTGCCCGATGCCGAACTAGCCCCGGCTCCATCACTGCCCTGGCCACTACTGCTCCCTCTCTCCGACTCCATCCTCCTCTTCTTATGACTGTGGATGAAAGTACCTTTCACTTTTAAAAGGTCAAAGGGCTTACAAATGAGGGTAATACTGTCAGTGAGATCTACAAGCACATTTTCCCTCCTGCACAGAGTAGAAATGAAAGAATGCAAAAGAAGATCCCTGGTATGCAATAGCATGAAATATCTCTACTCCTCCATGATTCGTGCCCCTGTATTTACTAGCACCCTCCACCAAGAAAGTAACTATCAGTGCTCTAGCAAATGTCAAGTCCGAATAGTTTCTAGAAAGACTGACCCTTATAGCCACCAGTTGTAACCACCTCCGTGCATCTGGGGTAAAGTGAAGACTAGTGATCCCTATTTTATTCTCGGCCTGAGGGACTGAATCCCTGCGCTCCTCCTCCACCAGTGCCCTCACCATCCAATGCCTATCTGTGGAAGCTCTTCATGCCCGTTATTCAGTCTCATCATGATTTGTCACTCCCAAAGCCGTATTAATTTCCACAACATAAATCTCTATGTGCAACCAATATCCATGCAACAAATGCAGTAAAGTAAACCCGTACCAGGCGTGGTACCTGAGCTAACTGTTAATATATCTTGTACCATGCGTGGTACCCGAGCCAACCATTAGTGTTATCCTGTACCAGGCGTGGTACCCGAGCCAACCAAATGTCAGTCAATCCACAGTCACAATAATGAACAATTAACTTGTAAATCAACAAGCAAACACACTGTTCAATTCACCATACTGTAAAACAGAACACTTAGACATTCCTAAATAATTCCCTAAGCAATGCATCCCATACAAACACTTAGATAAGAGTACACAAACATACAACATTCACAGGAATCGTTAACCATTACCTACCTCGAAATGATCCAAGCTCTACTCAACCAGAGCTTTCCCGTTTGCTAAAGTTCTTGCTTGTTCTCGGTCTAAAACAATATACAAGTACTAAATTAAAACATAAGGCCTGTACATTATCCGGATTACACCAAATCCCAAACCCCAGGCCAACCATGATTATCCCACCCTCTTCCCTGGCTTTACCACCATTAATTCTCCTAGTTCTACCATTTTAACGGATAAAAATTAGGAAATTAAGGTCACATGATCATAAAATAGTAAATTTAGCAACACCCAAGAACTTCTACACCGAAACCCCCTTTTTCCCTAGATTCTACCCTCCCTAAGTCATTCCAAACCTTTTTCCAAGTCCACTCCTAGCAATTCTACCGCATAGGAAAAGTATTATGGAGTTCGGGGAGTAGAAACCTTACCTTAGGGAAGAAAAATAATTAAAAATGGAGGAAAAATGCCTGAAATCGCCCTAGCCCTTCTCCCAAACAAATTTGTGAAAACTGAATGCTTTTGGGGAAGTTTCTGCATTAAATCCCGTCATGCTCCACTATAGCGGTCCTCTCTACTACGGCAGTACTGCTATAGTGGAGTCAATCGCTATGGCAGAGGTTGACCGACTTGACTTCTACTGTAGCCGTATTTATTTTTCTATAGCGGAGGTCACCGTGGTGGAGTGTCAACCACTATGGTAGTTTACACGGGACAGAAAGTTGTAAAATCTCCAAAATTAGTCCATTTTACAACACACTTATTTTCTCGACATCCCGAAACAACCCCTTTACGTCAACCTCAATTCCGAGAGTTCTACTTACCCTAATTCAATTCTGAAAAGTCCTTCGAACTCCTTTATGTGTTAGCTACAAGGAAAACTAGCTCAAAACAAGACATCCAACCTCATCCTTACCCAGATTACCCTAGACCATACCTCGCTCCTAAATTAGCCGAGACTAGCCTAGCCCAAAATTTTAAACTCCCAAACCCGGAGTTTTTTAACTCTAAAAATTAGCACAAAAGGTTTTCCCATAACGACTAACCTGGTCGTTATAATAAATACTAATTTACCCATTATTCATCCCCGAATGATCAAACCTCAAAATATGGAAATAAAGAGCAAAAAGAGTAGTACTTGTATCCTCAAACAAGTGAGGGTACTTGTCCCCCATGTCCCTCTCGGTTTCCCAAGTGGCTTCCTTAATTGGACGATGCTTCCATTGAACCTTTACCATATTAATCACCTTTGTACTCAATTTTCGGACATCCCAAGCAAGAATCAAAACTGGTTCCTCTTCATAATGAAGATCCTTATCGAAAAGTACCTCTTCCCACTTTATGATGTAGTCCCCATTCCCATGGTATCGCTTAAGCATGGATACATGGAATATCGGATGGATACCCGATAAACTAGGCGGTAGTGCTAACTTGTAAGCCACTGGCCCCATAACCTCAAGAATCTCAAACGGACCGATGAACCGAGGGCTGAGCTTGCCTTTATTATCGAACCGCGTAACTCCCTTAATTGGTGACACTTTTAGCAATACTTGTTCACCAACCTAAAATTCAATGTCTCGGACCTTGTGATCCGCATATTCCTTCTGCCTGCTTTGGGCAGCTAGTAACTTGGCCTGAATACCTCTTACTTTTTCTTGCGCTTCCCTTACCAAGTCTACGCCCAAAGGTCTCACATCGCCTTCCTCAAACCACCCAATCGGTGACCTACAACTCCTCCCATACAGAGACTCAAATGATGCCATGTCAATACTGTAGTGGTAGATATTATTGTATGAGAACTCACACAACGGTAGAAACTGGTCCCAATGACCCCCGAAGTCCATCACACATGCTCTCAGCATGTCCTCCAATACCTGGATCATCCTCTTCGACTGACCATCAGTCTGAGGATGGAAGGCTGTACTAAAGGTGAGTTGTGTACCCAACTCTTCATGCAACTTACCCCAAAACTTAGAGGTGAACTGTGTACCCCTGTCTGAAATGATGGACAGTGGTACCCCATGCAACTCACAATCTCCTTCACGTAGATCTTAGCCAATTACTGTGAATTGTAATCTATCCTGACCAGAATGAAATGCGCGGACTTGGTCAGCCTGTAAACAATGACCCAAATTGAGTCATACTTCCCCAACGTCTTGGGAAGACCCACCACGAAATCCATGGCTATCCTCTCCCACTTCCACTATGGAATTGGCATTCTCTGAAGTAGTCCTGCAGGTCTTTGATGCTCATATTTTACCTGCTGACAATTCTGACACTTGGACACAAAATCCACTATGTCCTTTTTTATCCCGGGCCACCAGTAATGATGTCTCAAGTTCTTGTATATTTTGGTCACACCCGGATGAATTGAGTACCGCGAACCGTGAGCTTCTGCCAAGATTTTTTAAATTATATCATCAACTCGAGGAACACAAATCCTCTCTCTAAAATTTAGTACTCCACCAGAGTCTAGCGCGACTTCCCTGGATTCCCCGGATATTACATTACCCTGGAGCTTACTCAGTTTCTGATCCTGAAACTTCTTGGCCTTTATCTCCTCTATGAAAGTGGATTTGATCTAAACACTGGCCAAGATCCCAGCTTGCTCTGAAATACTCAAGTGAATGAACTTGGACTTCAATGCTTGAATTTCTCTTGCCAGTGGTCGTTTGGACACCCCCAAACAAGCTGGCTCAGTGCGTCTGCCATCACATTAGCTTTACCCGGATGGTACTGAATAGTCACCTCATAATACTTCAACAATTCCATCCATCTCCTCTGCCTCAGGTTCAAATTCTTCTGAGTGAAGACATACTGCAGACTGCGATGATCAGTGAACACTTCACACTTGACACCATAGAGATAGTGTCTCCAAATCTTGAGTGCAAAGACCACTGTTGCTAGCTCTAAATCATGAGTAGGATAGTTTCTCTCATGCACCTTCAACTGCCTAGAATCATAAGCTATCACATTCCTATCCTGCATCAATACAGCACCCAAACCAAAATGTGAAGCATCACAATAAACAATAAAGTCTTTACCTTCAACCGACAAGGACAAAATAGGAGTCGTGGTCAGATGTGACTTGAGCTTTTGGAAGCTCTCCTCACACTTGTCGAACCACACAAATGGTACCTCTTTCTGTGTCAGCCTTGTCAAGTGAGTAGCTATGGCGGCAAAATCCTTGACAAACCTCCGGTAATAACTTGTAAGCCCAACAAAACTCCTCACCTCAGTCACAGAGCTAGGCCGGACCCAACTCTTGACTGCCTCTATCTTCTGGGGATCTACCATCACCCCCTTCTCTGACACTACATGCCCCAAGAATGATACCTAAGTCAACCAGAACTCACACTTGGTGAACTTCGCATAAAGCTTTTAACGTCTCAATATGTCCAACACAATGCGAAGATGATTAGCATGCTCCTCCCTACTCTTGGAGTAGATAAAAATATCATTGATAAATACAATAACGAAGGAATCCAAATACAACTTAAAAACCCCATTCATCAAACTCATGAATGTTGTCGGCACATTGGTCTAACCAAACGATATCACTAAGAACTCGTAATGTCCATACCGAGTCCGAAAAGCAGTCTTAGGAATGTCCTCAGGCCTAATCTTTAACTGATGATACCCCGACCTCAAGTCAATTTTTGAAAACACCGATGCTCCCTATAGCTGGTCAAGCAGATCATCAATACGGGGTTGAGGGTACTTATTCCGGATGATAACCTTGTTCAACTGCCTATAATCTATGCACATCCGCATACTGCCATCCTTTTTCTTTACGAACAAGACTGGAGCACCCCAAGGTGAAGCACTGGGATGGATAAATCCCTTGTCTAGGAGTTCCTGCAGCTAAGTCTTAAGTTCCCTCAACTCTGCCGGAGCCATACGATACGGAGGAATGGAAATGGGACGAGTGTCTGGCTCCAAATCAATACAAAAGTCTATATCCTTGTCCGGAGGCATACCAGGCAAATCCGCTGGAAACACCTCTCGAAACTCAGAAATAACTGGAACTGACTCAATAGATGGGGACTCCACACTATCATCCAGGAGATGAGCCAAGAAGGCTAGACACCCCTTTTCCACCAGCTTTCTAGCCCAAACAAACGATATGATCTTAACTAGCTTAGGCATGTACACACCTTCCCACTCTAGCCTATCCTTACTCGGAATCTCTAGAGCTACCGTCTTGGTGTTATAATTTAAATGGCATAGTAAGAGGATAACCAGGTCATGCCTAAAATCACCTCAAAGTCAACTATATCCAGAATTACCAAGTCTACCCAAGTGTGCAACCCCACAAACACAACAGAACAACCATGACAAATATGAGTCACAACCGCAAACTCTCCAACCGGGGTAGAAACATGGATAGGGGAATCAAGGATATCACATACCAAGTTCAGACCCAATGCAAAACTCATAGACACATGAGAATATGTAGAACCTGGGTCAAATAACATCGAAGCCATTTTATCACAGACGAGAATGGTACCTGTGATTACTGCATCTGACACCTCAGCCTCAGTCCTCCCTGGAAACGCAAAACAGTGAGCCCGGTCATCAATCCAGGCAACCTCTCTGGCCGGCTGCGCCGCACCCCTGCCCTCACTTCCATTCCCTCTATCTCCCCGACCTTCCTGAAAGTTACCTCGCTCACTCTGTGGATGACCTCTAGCATGACCACCTCTACCTGCCGGGACCACAGCCTTGGGCTGCTGATGAACCTGATCACCGTTCTGCCTGTGAGGGCACTCCCTCTTAAAGTGGCCCAGATCACCGCAATAGAAGCAACCACGATCAAGTACAGGCCTTCTAGCAGATTAATAAGAAGCTCACTGGCCTCTAGTAGCTGAAAACTGCTGATTAGCTCCCGTACGACCACCTGTAGTAGCTGGCAGAGCTGAATGAATAGGACGGGCTTAGTATACCTACTGATTCTGACCCCTGGAGTATGAACCACCATAATTTCCCTCATTCCGAGGCTTCTTGGCTAACACCTTATCCTGCCCCGCCTGACTCCCTTAAGTTTCTTCACACAATACACCACATTATTAAAGCCCTTCCCTGAAGAAGTCATATGCAAAAATAGCACCTGAAGCTCAGTATTCAGACCCTTGATAAACAACCGAACCCAATCCTCCCCGGAACCCAGCAACTGCTTAGCAAAATGAGACAAGGTATGAAACTTTGCCTCATAAGCAGAGACTGACATGCTACCCTACTCCAAATTTAAGAACTCATCCTTTTTTTTGTCTCTCAAAGTACGGGGTACGTACTTCTCTAAGAAAAGAGAATGGAACTGCTCCCAAGTCAGTGGAGGTAAAATGGACGACCGACACTCCAAGTGAGACCTCCACCACTACTTGGCATCACCCTGCAGCTGGAATGTGAGAACTCCACCCCATACTGTTGCTTAATGCCCAGCTTGTGCAGCCTCTCATAACAATCCGGTATGAACTCATAAGCATCTTCCCTGTCAGTACCTTGAAACGTAGGAGGTTTCAGCTTGAGAAACTTGGTCAGTATCTCATGTTCATTCCCTGTCATCACTGGGCCTAGCATTGGCCTGAAGAAGTCACCTGTGCCTGAAGCTGCATCCATCCTAGGAGCTGTAGGATCTGTTGGATAAGTGCCTAGAGCTTGATTTGCAAGTGTCGCGGGTATAGCCCCAACACCAACCAGACCACTCAAGATGTTCCAAGCCTGCTGAAATGCTTCTGGTGTCATAAAAGGAAGGCCTGCACCTCCAGCCGGTGCCGCCTCTGCCTCAGCCTGCGCCCCATTATCCTCCACAACCATTTCCACATCTTCGACAACTTGTTCCTAAGGTGGGGGAGGGGTTGCTTCTCGCGCTCCTGCAGTAGCCTGAGCTCCACCCCTGACGGGCGTGGCTCTACCGTGTCCTTTACCCCTTTCCCTGCCTCTACCACGGACAGTCGAGCTCGCTGCTAGGACTACCAGTCTAGCTCCGTTGTTTCTTGTGTTAACCATCTGTGGACAGAAGAGTGAAAGAGTCAGATACCAATTTGTATCACCAGATACCAATTGGACTCAAGTTATGGCACGATGGAAAAAAGAAGAGATAGTTTACTAAAGTCCCATAGCCTCTCGAAGAAAAGTATGGACGTCTCCGCACCGTTCTGCAAGACTCTACCAGTCCTGTTTTGGTAAGACGAGATCAACGAACCTAGCTCTGATACCATCTTTGTCACGATTCAGACCACTGTGAGTGACACTCACCCAACCCCCGGGTGAGCGAACCATCACTTCCCCAAACTTAACCATTCTAACAGCTCAAAACCAATATGCAGAAAATAACTAGAAATCAATTATAAGGGAATAACTTCATTAACTTAACCTACAGAAAAATACCTCCTAGAATCTGAAAGTCGCAGTACCAAAACAATCTACCAAATGTCTAGAATACGGGGATGCAACCCTAAAATAAGGAAATAGTCTAAGCCCGAAACAAGTGGGCTACAATTCTAAAGATATATACAAGGCAACTCGATCAAAGCAGCTCACCCTTGAAGTCTGGAAATGCTGGGACTACAAATGAGGTCACGTGTCAGCTGCTGGAAGATTTCCTGTACTTACAAAAAGAAAAGCAAGTGTAGTATCAGTACACCACCACTGTGTACTGGTAGGATCATCAGTCAGTTCCAAATAAAACAGTGTATGAACAGTACAACAAATCAAGTGTAAGTACAGGAAAAACATGCAACAAGACAGGATACATCCCTAGACTACAAGTTTCATCCCAACTTGTCCCCACATGTAATCCACCTTTCTATGACTATGATCAACAATCAAATATAACCAATAAACAATACTTTTTATATATCCCGATCCCACCCTAGGATCCCCTCTAACCAATACCTAAGTGTTAAACGAACAACCCAATCTTTACCAGGACTAACTCCATCAGATATTACCATATTCCCAGCCACTCAAGGACCATAAGCACTATCATAGTTCAATAACACAACCCAGTCCACTCATGGAACTAATAACAAATGACACAATGCAACCAATATCCATGCAACAAATGCAATAAATTAAACCCATACCAGGCATGGAACCCGAGCCAACCGTTAGTATATCTTGTACCAGGCGTGGTACCTGAGCCAACTGTTAGTGTTATCCCATACCAGGTGGTACCCGAGCCAACCGAATTTCAAACAATCCACAGTCACAATAATGAATAATCAACTTGTAAACCAACAAGCAAACACATAGTTCAATTCACCAGACTGTAAAACAGGACCCTTAGACATTCCTAAACAATTCCCTAAGCAATGCATCTCATACAAACACTTAGATAAGAGTACACAAACATACAACATTAACAGGAATCATTAATCATCACCTACCTCGAAATGATCCAAGCTCTACTCAACTAGAGCTTTTCCGTTTGCCAAAGTTCTTGCTTGTTCTCGGTCTAAAACAATATGCAAGTACTAAATTAATACACAAGGCCTATACATTATCCGGATTACACCAAATCCCAAACCTCAGGCCAACCATGATCATCCCACCCTCTTCCCGAGATTTTCCACCATTAATTCTCCTAGTTCTACTATTTTTACGGATACAAATTAGGAAATTAAGGTCACATGATCATAAAACAGTAAATTTAGAAACACCCAAGAACTTCTACACATAGAATCCCCCTTTTTCCTCGGATTCTACCCTCCCTAAGTCATTCCAAACCTTTCTCCAAGTCCACTCCTAGCAATTCTACCACATAGGAAAAGTATTATGGAGTTCAGGGAGTAGAAACCTTACCTTAGGAAAGAAAAATGATAAAGAATGGAGGAAAAAATGCCTGAAATCGCCCTAGCCCTTCTCCCAAATGAATTTATGAAAACTGAATGTTTTTGGGGAAGTTTTTGCATTAAATCCCATCATACTCCGCTATAGCGGTACCACCATAGCAAAGTCAACCTCTATGGCGGAGGTTGACCGACTTGACTTTGCTGTAGCAGTAATTTTTCTGCTATAGCGGAGGTTGCCGTGGTGGAGTGTCAACCGCTATGGTGGTTGACACGGGACAGAAGGTCATAAAATCTCCAAAATTAGTTCATTTTACAACACACTTATTTTTCCGACGTCCCAGAATAACCCCTTCATGTCAACCTCGATTCTGGGAGTTCTACTTACCCAAATTTGATTTCGAAAAGTCTTTCGGACTCCTTTATGTGTTAGCTACAATGAAAACTAGCTAAAAATAAAACATCCAACTCAGTCCTTACCCAGATTGCCCTAGACCATACCTCGCTCCTAAACCAGTCGAGACTAGCCTAGCCTAGAATTTCAAACTCTCAAACCCGGAGTTTTCTAACTCTGAAAATTGGCACGAAAGATTTTTCCGTAATGACGAACCCGATCATTACAGGTATTTATGAGAAATTGCTTGGTATTAAGGGGCAAGACGAATTATGATCCTATACCCTGATAATGAACTCTATGTTAAACCTTGGTAAGGGGGTGGACGGCTAGACTTGCAAAAAAATATTATTTGTCCTCGACAAAAACTATATAGCAAACCAAAAAATCATTCAAAAGATCTCCATCCATCCTATTACGTAGATCATTCTTTATGTATTTCATTCATGAGAACGTTCTTTTTATGTTTGTGGAAAAAACAGGTATAATCAAAGTCAACTTCATAAGTAGATAAATAAGTGACCAAGTCTGATTTAGTTTTGTCTCTATTATCACTCTAGCAAGATTCTTGATTCCCTTCAAGTTGAGAAACTTGCTATCACACTTTTGAGCGTAGATAATGAAATCAAGTTAAAAATAGAATTTTTGAAGCTTTTTATCATCACGATTTTAATTATGGTGAAATCATGCGGGCATCTACTCTAGTCTATTCAGGTAGGAGAATCCTAAACTAACCAACCACGGATTTGCAAGTGTCCCTTAAAATAATTTTAAAAACACTAATAATAAAAATAACTCAATTTATCTCAATAAATCACTTGAAAGTTTGTTACACACTAGTCATCAAATATATAAAAATACAGCTATTCTCCAAAGATCTAGTCTAAGCCTGTACAAGAGTTATTAATAAAAAATATGATGACAAATGTAAAAGACACAACTCCAATCTTAAGAGTAGAGAATGGAAGTTGCGGATGAAGACTCTTCAATCCAAGCACAAACTTCAGCTAACCTGTCACACATCTACACCAAAAAAGGTGTAGCTAAAGTAGCATCAGTACAATCACACATATTGATAGGTATCATCGACCGAGTAAGATTAGTTCACATAAATCATGTATAAAAATTCACATTATGACAGATAACTTTTACTTCAACATACAACAAAATAAGCCATACATTTATTTCCACCCAAGTACCTCTGACTTATCCCCAACATCCCAACAATTCATCATTTAATCCAGTCAAGGGGTATTTACTATTTCACAGAACCCTCTTTTCTTTTCACACCTATTGTTGCTTACTCATCTAAACTTAGTGGTAAGACATTACGCACTCTCCAAGTTTTCTCAGCAACTACCACACTTAATCACAGCATTCAGACTCTAACTCACAAGGTATTTGTAGACACAATATTACTTTTGATACGAATTCACACAATAGAGTTATCAATAACCATCTATTTAACCCCCAAAGGACATAACAGACGTCACTATGAATCAACCCACTCAGTTTATTTGATTTAGATTAATAATAGTGTTATTAATTACACATAATACATTGAGGGTTATTACAAGCATGTCAAGGAATTACCCACACATAGAACTAAGCGTACCTGTCGTTTGTCAATGCAACCAGTGCCTTTAGTCTTAGTCATAACCAAAATATCATCTCACAACGACTGACCATGAACCAATACAATGAAGTATTCAACGATAATTACAATAACATATATAGTGATATATGCAAAAATGTACACACATGCTAAGAGTCTTATCTCTGTCCACTAGCCATGACCTGCAGGGGACCCTAGGTGTCCATGTACTATACCGCCATGGTATTCGATCCGCATTAATCATATCAGCATCAAATAAATGCAACTAGTCTGTCAGACTTATCCCTCATGAATATATATATATATATATATATATATATATATATATATATATATATATATATATATATATGTATGTATGTATGTATGTATACACATCCACACTTAGCCATTTCAGCTCACTTATCACTTTCTGTTCATCTAGCCTATTCATTCAAGAATAACAATATAAACATGTATAGTTCAATTATGTCAGAAGATCAATCACAAGTTACATATTTCTATTACATTTCATATAATAAATCTAGTCTCAACTCCAATTAAATATCTATGCATATGAGGCTTCAACAATCTTGTTAATCAAACATTATGTCCTAACACCACCATTTAATATATTACTATATAAAGGTTGCTTGTCAACTTATTGTTATCGTAAATTTTATATAATTGAATCAAATATCTAAGTTGATGATAAGGGTGCTTCCATATTCTTAAAAATCCTGGATATGCCTCTGATTTTTGGCAAGGTCAAACTTCAAAAGTTTCACTAATGGTACCTTCAATGACTTCAGATATTTCTATTCAAAGCTGTAATTTTAACAAAGCCAAACTTCAGAAATTTTTGACTTAAGTTAAATAAAATTTTGTTAAAATTTTTATGAAAAATACTTAAAATTACGAACACTTATAGAAAACTCTTTAAAGCTTGAGGCATATTAAAAGACGTTGTCCTTAAAGATATTTCACCTGGTATAATTGTATTTTCCATAATTCAACAAGCTTTTTAATATAAAAGTATGAGCCATAATCTACAAAGATTCAAGAAAGAGAAAAATCCAGCACAAAAAGAATATAAGAGGAAGAATTCTTGATATTTATTCTTGGTCTCTATATGTTTTCAACAATGGAAAAATATATAAATTTAAATAACCAAAAAAATTTAAAAAGGCTAACAACTAATTACGTCTAGACATCAAGACTATTTAATATTAATCAATTTGTCTGTTACAGTTAATGATGATGACTAATACTATGTATTAATCGCCAATTAAATGAAATAAATAAAGATTGAGTAATTTCTTTACAATTGCTAATCAATATTATTAAAGGATGAATGAATAAAGACTCATTTAAGTGACATAAGAAATTTTAAATCCTTAACATAAAATATCTTAATGAATGAATATTAAGATTCATTTGAATGGTATTAAGAGAATGAATCTAGACAAGAACATGTGTACTTCTTTTTGAGATATTAAAATTACTTTTTCAACAATCCCCCACATATCTCAAAAATAATATCAAGGAATAGAATGAAGAATAAAGTTTTGCAGGTTTTTTTCATATATATGAGTACGATGTGTTGAATCTGGTGTCTCGTAAACTATGAATCAGACTTAAATAAAATAAGATTAAGCTTACAGAACAATTTGTGAAGTTTAGAACTTCTATGAATTAATTTTTTTTTTGTAAGCCTATGTCTTATTCTATCACATTATTCTCACACAATCTTTGTCGTTATCGTTGTTTTGCGCTAAGAGGCCATGCGGGTGTCCTGATATTCATAAGTGCTCTAGAAATTTATCACAATTTTATAGGAGCGACACTGCTCTACACTCATATAGGTCTAATCATCAAGTGTATTCTGTATAACAATACACCACCTATAAAGAACATAAATTGAATTAAGAGTTTATATAACTCAACCTCACTTTGCCTTGCAGATTTAAACTATATTCACACATCATAGGAGGGACATAATCTCATAGCGTATACTTGATCAACTAATGACTTCTTATTACCCATATAAATCTAATTCACAGTATCTTCAATCACATAGATTGGGTTATCATTATTGTTGATTTTCTCAAATTGATAAAAGTCTCACTCCCCTTGATATTTCTTTTAGTCTGTGCATTGATCAGATTCACCTCTGACTACACATAATTTACGTAAATAATTTTATTTTACAGTAGTTGCTTTACCACATTGTATCTCAAACACATGTATCTAATTTTGTCATTAAAAAAATTATTTTTCTCTACAACTATTATTGCTTGACAATCACACTATATATAAAAACAAAAGATGTTGATTTTATTACAATTGAGATACTCACTAAGAGGTTTCTTAACCACTTAGCCCCAGTACTAACCAACTCCAAAATAATAAATTTTACTTGGCTAATTTTTATCACATAATTACTAGTGAATTTTGAGATTCACATTACGTCATTGTAATCCTCTAGTACAAAAAAATATGCAATTTATTCGTTTTCATAACTGTGGTACCTCTCATGTATTACCATTGATTTCTTTCCAAAGTAATGCATCAAGAAACAACATCATTTTCAACAACAAGAATATGAGAAATATTATCACTTTTAGAAATTCAATAATTTTTTTTAATTATAACATTGCGTTCGATCACATCATAATTGAGTATCATAAATTTGAATATGCAACATTTATTATTATACAATTAAAAATTCAGATTCTATTTTTTTTTTCTTAGGCCTAATTTCGCGCCTTATTTACCAAAATAATATCTCTCCACAATTTCTTTCACCAATTTTATAGCATATCTCATTCTTTCATCTTCAACACGAATTACTGTGAAAAGAGAAAGAAGGAATCTATAAATTCAGTTTCTGTTGATTATTAAAAATCCAAAAATCAAAGGTAAAAAAATAAGATCAAATCAAACGATCGATGAATAATTCAATCTAGATTTGACTCAGTCATTGCAGGGGATAAATAAAGCTCAAGCTTGATTCGATGTGAAGATATATTTCTATTTATATCTTTAGTTCTATATAGTGGCTTGAACATTGTGAATACCTCTGGAATAATATATTTGTATTCTCATTCACGTATACATGTATTTGTATTTTTATCTTTATATATTAATTTTATCAATTATGTTGTTCTTATTTGTATTTGCATGATATGATCTATTATTTGTATTTGTATTTTACTGATTATTTTTTACAATGTATTTATATTTTCATTCAAATATTACTTTTTGCAAATGTAATGTATTTAAATAATGTGAATACCTATGAAATGTATTTGTATTTCCATTGTAGTGCATGTTTATTTTGTATTTATATCATGCATAAGTCAGGGGCAGAACATCGTTATGCATTTATACATATATTTTGTATCATTTGTCTTTTTATACAAAATATAAATTGATTCTTTGTATTTTATATAAAATATAATTTGTATTTAGTAATTGATGCTCTGTTTATGAAATGTAAGTATTTCTATTATAGTTTATTTGTATTTTGTGTATATATCATGCATGAGTCAGGGGTAGAACATCATTATGCATTTATATATGTATTTTGTATAATTTGTATATTTATACAAAACATAAATTGATGCTCTGTATGTTATAAAAAATATTATTTATATTTGATAATTGATGCTCTATTTTTTGAAGAGATTATACAATTATTGAAGCGTGATATAAAAATATTGATGATTCAAGTTGAAGACGTGAGCTGTGAGAGTCCATATCTTAGATGGAAGACAGATGAAATATTTCGAGTGTAATTTATGAGATTTTTCATTTAAAAAAGATCTTTTCGATGTAATTTTCTCAATCAAGACTAAATATATTTGTATATGTATGTCAAACTGTACATAAAAAACAGGCGCAAAATATAATTGATATATAAAGTATTCATACGAATTGTAATTATGTTAAGTATTACTATGAAAGCCTAATTAAATTTTTATTAATTGATATTTATGAATTTTTATGAGGAAAAAAAGGTTAGGAGTAGCCACACATGAATCTGAAATATTGAAAAAGTGAAAGTGAACCTTTGTGCTTTCATTTCAGTGTATCTGATTCGCTCTTACTTTTTACACCAATACCTGTTATAGTGCTATTACTACAAGAGAAAAAAAGGGGCATACAAAGTACAGTCAAATAAAGAAATGGGGGTACTCCTTGTCACATGCCCAATGGATTCAACCACAAATTGGATATCTAGTACACCAACTGCATTGTCCTCTTTCTGCACCCACTATGATACTCCTCCCATTTTTTATATTTATTTCAAAATAAATAATTTTTTATCTAATAAAAAGGTATTAATTTTGTTGTTTTTCAAATTTATTCTTATTTAGATAAATATTTTTTTGCATAACCAATACATTATATTATATTATATTAAATAGATACCTATTTAATCAAGGGTAATTTGATAAAAATACGGTTTACTATTAAGGAGTTAGTGAATTTCTTAAAAGATGTGTTCAAACTAAAAATATCATATAATATAAATTGAAAGGTACTCTATAATTAGTGTTGGATCCAGAATAATTTGAACATGATGAATCAACTGTTAAGTTTTCACCGTTGAATTTACTATATTCTTAAAATTATAAATTCAAAACGTAATATTTAATACTCCCTATATCACAATATTATTGGTCATAATTTAATTTTTGAGAGTTAAACTTGTTAATTTTGACATAAAATTTTTAAAGCTTTTGAAATAAAATTTACATATTTAAATAATTAAAAATTAAAAATATTTAAAAGGCATTGAAAAAATTTCGATAAGAAAAAACTTGTTTGATTCTCAAAATCTGAACATTGCCACATAAATTAGAACAAATGAAATAAATATCTAATAATAATATTTCTTATCTTTACAGTCAAACCTCTCCGTAACAATCTTCCTCTAAATAACATATCATTGCAGCAATTAATTTTTCTGAAACCAATTTTTATGTCATTATATATTATTTATAATTGTATTTTGCTATAACAATCAAGAATATCAAAATAAATAACATCGTTATAAGAAAATTTAATTGTATATATCGATATTTCATGTCAAAAAGGGAGAGCAGAAGCTGAGTAGTCAATTCAAAGTTGAATCAAGTATTCCACCACTCTCGTCTAAGCTGGCAGTGACTGAGAGTCCACTTTGCATGGACATAACGCACCTTGCAGGAAAAAAGTTACACATTTTCTTTTGTGTGACAATTTACGTACAATTGGTGAAGCTACAAATTTTAAATATTTTAAATTATCAGTAATTTATAAAAAAAAAAATATATTCATAATTTTTAAATATATAAATTTTATTTTAAAAACTTAAAATTTTCATATTTAAATTTACAGTCAAAATTAAAAAAATTGACAGAGAGATGCAATTTAACGCACGCCTACCACAAATCAAACATATATTAGAGAGGTCATCCTTCTCAAAAATGTGAATACTTGATAGATGATATTAGAGGCTTAACTAATTTCTCCTGTCTGTTCTGTCTTATTTGCTACAAATGTGTAAGATAACAAATAAACTTTAAGGTAATATTTTTTTTAAAATGAATTGATTTAGGATTCTTTTGGCCATAAAATTTAAGAAGTTTTGATGCATGTGATCCTTATTAATTTAAGAGTACATATGTTGTATCAGTACCACATTGTCTGCTCCCCTCAGTTACATTGGAATCAACAGTACTGGCCTTTGACCAGTGACCATGCATGCTGGCTTTAATTTGCTATAAACAATTTTTCCATTGATGCAAAAGGGTCTCTCTCTCTCTATGCCTTTGCTGAATGTGGGCTTCCCTCCCTTCATCTTTATTTTGTCCAAGTATATTAAAAATAGTTACTCTTTTTATTTTAATTTGTTTGACCTATTTTGATTTGGTATGAAATTTAAGAAAGTAGAAAAGACTTTTGAATCTTGTGATCATAAATTAAAGATGTGTCAAATGTACCCAAATACCCTTTAATCTAGTGGTCTTAAACATGTCATGTGAAAAGTTAAATTTAAAAAGTTGCTAAAAAGGGAAAGAGACATTCTTTTTTAAACGAACTAAAAAGAAAAATAGGTCAAACAAATTAAAATGGATGAAGTATTTAATTTTACTTATCCAATTTAAAAAATCAAAAGATACTCTATTTTACTTTGCTATCAAACACTAATTCATTTTCCAAATATTTAGATGAGTTGTAATTAAAGGGGTAATAAATTACTCTTCTATTTATTATTTCTTACGGGGTGTGCTAATTCAAATATAGACAAGTAAAGATGAACGAAGAGAGTAGTAATCACTAACTTTGACCAATATACTCCACCCGTCTCAAATTATCAGTCGAGATTCTCTTTTGCAAGTCCCTTAAGAAATACTCCATCCGTTCCTTTTTAGTTGTCATATTTTTTTTTGAGAGATAATTTGACTAATTTTTAAAACTAAATTAGATTAGATTAATTTAATATTTTAAAATTAAAATTTAGATATTCAAAACCTATATGAAAAGTATTATAAGTCGCAATTTTTTTTTCAATATGATTAAAAAATACAGCTTAAAATATCGGTCAAAGTTTGTATTAGTTGACTCTAAAAAAGAAAACTATGATTACTAAAAAGGAATGGAAGGAGTTGTAACGATCAGGTTCGTCGTTACGGGTAAACATTTCGTGTCAAGTTTCGGGTTAGAAAACTTTCGGGTTTGGGAGTTGAAAATTGTGGGATAGGCTAGTCTCGGTCGGTTTAGGAGCGAGGTATGGTCTAGGGCAATCCGGGTAAGGATTGGGAAGGGAGTCTTGACTTGAGCTAGTTTTACATTTAGTCAAGACATAAAGGAGTCCGGAGGACTTTTTGAAATTGAATTCGGGTAAGTAGAACTCCCAAAATTGAGGTTGACGCGAAGGAGTTGTTTCGGAACGTTGGGTATATAAGTGTATTATAAAATGGATCAATTTTGGGGACTTTACGACTTTCTATTATGTGTCAACCGTCTCGGCGGTTGACACTCCGCCATAGCGACCTCCGTTGTAGCGGAGAAAATACCGCTACAGCGGAAGTCAATGACGGTTAGCCTCCACCATAGCGGATGACTCTGCTACGGTAGTATAGCAGAGTGGACCGCTATAGCAGGCTCGACGAGATTTAATGCAGAAAACTTTTCCAAACTATTCAATTTTCACAAACACATTTGGAAGAAGGGCTAGGGCGATTCCAAGCCATTTTCCTCCGTTTTGCATTATTTTTCTTCCCTAAGGTAAGGTTTCTACTCCCCAAGCTCCGTACTACTTTCCCTACGCTATAGAATTGTTAGGGGTAGACTTGGGGAAAGGTTGGGAATGACTTAGGGATGGTAGAATCTGGGGAAGGAGAAGGATTCTAGGTGTGGAAGTCCTTGGGTATGGTTAAAAGTACTGTATTATGATCATGTGACTTTAATTCTCTAATTATATCCATTAAAAATGATAGAACTAGGTGAATTAATAGTGAAATAGCCCGAGAAAAAGGGTGGGATGATCATGGTTGGCCTGGGGTTTGGAATTTGGTGTAATCGGGGAATGTATAGGCCATGTTTATTAATTCAGTACTTGTATATTATTTTAGACCAAGAACAAGCAAGAATTTCGGAGAACGGGAAAGCTCGGGTTGAGTAGAGCTTTGGATCATTTTAAGGTAGGTGATGGTTATTGATTCATGTATACCTTGTATGTTTGTGTACTCTTATCTAAGTAACTGTATGATGTTTGCATTGCTCAGGGAATGATTTAATAATGTCTAATGGTCCTGTTTAACAGTCTGGTGAATTGAACTGTGTATTTTGCTTGATTGGTTTACAAGTTTATTGTTCATTGTTTGTGACTGTGGATTGGTTGACATTCGGTTGGCTCGGGTACCACGCCTGGTACGGGATATACTAACGGTTGGCTCGGGTACCACGTCTGGTACAGAAAATACTAAGGTCTTGGTGTAGACCGGGTTGCATGTTTAACACTTAGGTGTTGTTTAGAAGGGATCCCAGGATGGGTCCGGGCTATATAAAGAGGGTTGTTTAATTGTTATACTTGATTGTTGATCATGGTGATAAAAGTGGATTACATGTGGGAACAAGCTAGGGAGAGACTTGTAGTCTAGAGATGTTTGTTGACTTGTTACATGTGTTCATGTACTCTTACTTGATTGTTGTACTGCTCATACACTGTTTATTTATATCTGACTGATGATCCTACCAGTACACGGTGGTTGTGTACTGATACTTCACTTATTTTTCTTTTGTGAGTACAGACGATCTTCTAGCGGTTGACACGCGACCTCACTTGTAGTCCCAATGCTTTCAGACATCAAGGGTGAGCTGCTTCGGTCGAGCTGCCTTGATTTCTATCTTTTGAAGTTGTAGCCCACTTGTTTTGGACGTAGACTATTTTTTTTGTTAGGGTTGCATCCACGTACTCTAGTTTTGGTAGTATTTTGGTACGTTGACTTTCAGATTCTAGGGAGTATTTTTCCACAGGGTTATTATAATAGAGTTGTTTATTGATATTGATTTCTAGTTTACTTTTTGCACATTGGTTTTGAGCTGTTAGAATGGTTAAGTTCGGGGAAATGATGGTTCGCTCACCAGAGGGTTAGATGAGTGTCACTCACGGCGGTCTGGGTCGTGACAAAGATGGTATCAGAGCCCTAGGTTCATCGATCTCGTCGTACCAAAATGGGTCTAGTAGAGTCTTGCAGAATGGTACGGAGACGTCTGTACATGTCCTTGAGAAGCTATAGGACTTTAGGAAAAACTCTCTTCTTTCTTCCTTCGTGCTATAACTTGATTTCAATTGGTATCTGGTGATACAAATTGATATCTGAATCATTTACTCTTATGTCTGCAGATGGTTAATACTAGGAGCAATGGAGCTAGAGCAGCGATCCCAGTAGCGGGCCCGACTGTCCGTGGTAGAGGCAGGGGAAGGGGCAGAGGACGAGGTAGAGCCACACCCGCCAAGGGTGGAGCTCAAGCTATTGCAGGAGTGCGAGAAGCAACCCCTCCCCCACCTCAGGAACAGGTTGTCGAAGAAGTGGAGGTTGTTGCTGAGGATGGTGAGGCGCAGGCGGAGGTAGCACCGGCTGGAGGTGCATGCCTTCCCCCTTTGACTCTCGAGGCATTTCAGCAGGCTTGGAACTTCTTGAGTGGTTTGGTTGGTGCCGGAGCCACCCTCTTGGGTGTTGCAAATCAGGCTTTGGGCACTCAGCCAACGGTCACTATAGCTCCTAGGATGGATGCAACTTCAGGCACCAGTGATTTCTTCAGGCCAATGCTTGGTCCGATAATGATAAGAAATGAACATGAGATGCTGACCAAATTTCTCAAGCTGAAACCTCCTATGTTTCAGGGTACTGATAGGGAAGATGCTTATGAGTTCATCTTGGATTACTATGAAAGGTTGCACAAGTTGGGTATCGTTCGTCAACATGGGTTTGAGTTCGTCATATTTCAGCTACAGGGTGACGCTGAGCAATGGTTGAGGTCTCAGGTAGAGTGAAAACCATCGACATTGCCTGCCTTGACTTGGGAGGAGTTTCAGCTCTCTTCTTAGAGAGATATGTACCTCGTACTTTGAGAGACAGGAACAAGGAAGCATGTCAGTCTCTGCTTATGAGGCTAAGTTCCATGCTTTGTCTCGTTACACTACTCAGTTGTTGGGTTCAGAGGAGGAGAGGGCCTGATTTTTTGTGAAGGTCATGAACACTAAACTACAAGTATTGTCCGTGCACATGAATTCTTCAGGTAAGGGCTTTAATGTAGTGACGGATTATGTTAAGAAATTAGAAGGAGTCAAGCAAGTGGGGAAGGCTAAGGCTTTAGCTAAGAAGACCCAAAATGAGGGAAATTATGGCGGTTCGTACTCCATGGGCCAGAATCAGCAGGTATACTCAGCCTGTCCTATTCAGTCAGCTCTTCCAGCTGCTATGGGTAGTCGTCAGGGAGCTAATAACCAGTTTCCAACTCCTAGAGGCCAGGGAGCTTCCTACACATCTGCCAGCAGGCCTACACTTGATCGTGGTTGCTTTCATTGTGGTGATCTGGGCCACCTTAAGAGGGAGTGCCCACTCATGCATACCAGTAATTAGGTTCAGTAGCAGTCTAGAGTTGTGGTCCCGACAGGTAAAGGTGGTAATGCTAGGGGTCGTCCACAGAGTGGGCAAGGTAACTTTCAGGAAGGCCGGGGAGACAGGGGGAACGGTGGCACAGGCAGGAGCAGGGTGCAACCAGCAAGGGAAGTAGCTCAGATTGATGACCGGGATTAGTGTTACGCGTTCCCAGGGAGTTCAGAGGCTAAGGCAGCAGACGCGGTGATCACAGCTACAATTCTAGTCTGTGATAAGATGGCTTCTGTGCTTTTTGACCCAGGTTCTACTTATTCTTATGTGTCTGTGAAGTTTTCTCCGAGTCTGGACTTAATATATGATAACCTTGATTCCCCTATCCATGTTTCTACCCCAGTTGGAGAATCTGTGATTGTGACTCACGTGTATCGTGATTGCTCTGTTGTGTGTATGGGGTTGCATACTTAGGTAGATTTGGTAATTCTGGCATGATTGACTTCCATGTCATTTTGGGCATGACTTGGCTATCCCGTTATCATGTTGTGTTAAATTGTAACACTAAGACTGTGGCTCTAGAGATTCCGGGTAAGGATAGGCTAGAGTGGGAGGGTATTTACAGGCCTAAGCTGGTCAGGATTATATCATTTGTTGGGACTAGAAAGCTAGTGGGGAGAGGGTATTTAGCCTTTTTGGCTCATCTCCTGGATGATAGTGTAGAGTCCCCAGCTATTGAGTCAGTTCCGGTTGTTTCAGAGTTTCGAGAGGTATTTCCAACGGATTTGCCTGGTATGCCTTCGGAAAGGGATATCGACTTTTGTATTGACCTAGAGCCGGGCACTCGCCCAATTTCCATTCCTCCATATCAAATGTCTCCGGCAGAGTTAAGGGAACTTAAGACTCAGCTTCAGGAACTCCTAGATAATGGATTTATCCGTCCCAGTGCTTCGCCTTAGGGTGCTCCGGTATTGTTTGTAAAGAAGAAGGATGGTAGTATGTGGATATGCATAGATTACAGGCAGTTGAACAAGATTACCATCCGAAATAAGTACCCTTTACCCCATATCGATGATCATTTTGACCAATTAGAGGGTGTGTCAGTTTTCTCAAAAATTGACAGGGTATCATCAGTTGAAAATTAGGCCCAAGGATATTTCTAAGACTTTTTTTCAGACTCGGTATGTGCATTACGAGTTTTTAGTGATGTCGTTTGGGTTGACTAATGCGCCGGCGGCATTCATAAGTTTAATGAATGGGGTATTTAAATCATATTTGGATTCTTTCATCATTGTTTTCATTGACGATATTTTGATCTACTCTAAGAGTAGGGAGGAGCATGTTGAACATCTCCGGGTTGTGTTAGAGATATTGAGACATCAAAAGCTTTATGCGAAGTTCTCCAAGTGTGAATTTTGGTTGACTTCAGTTGCGTTCTTGGGGCATGTAGTGTCAGAAAATGGGGTGATGGTAGATCCCCAGAAAATTGAGACAGTCAAGAGTTGGGTCCGGCCTAGCTCTGTGACTGAGGTGAGGAGTTTTGTTGGGCTCACAGGTTACTACCGAAGGTTCATCAAGGATTTTGCATCTATTGCTACTCACTGGACAAGGCTAACTCAGAAAGAGGTACCATTTGTGTGATCCGACAAGTGTGGGGAGAGCTTCCAAAAGCTCAAGACACTTCTGACCACGGCTCTTATTTTTTCCTTACCGGTTGAAGGTAAAGACTTTATTGTTTACTGTGATGCTTCACATTCAAGTTTGGGTGTTGTGTTGATGCAGAATAAGAATGTGATAGCATACGCTTCTAGGCAGTTGAAGGTTAACGAGAGGAACTATCTGACTCAAGATTTAGAGTGGTAGCGGTGGTGTTTGCACTCAAGATTTGGAGACACTATCTCTATGGTGTCAAGTGTGAGGTGTTCACTGATCATCGCAGTCTGCAGCATGTTTTCACTCAGAAGGACTTGAATCTGAGGCAGAGAAGGTGGATGGAGTTTTTGAATGACTATGATGTGACTATTCAGTACCATCCGGGTAAGGCTAATATGATGGCAGACGCATTGAGCTGGAAGACACTTAGCATGGGTAGTTTGACTTGGTTGGGGGTGTCCAAATGACCACTAGCAAGGGAAATTCAGGCATTGGAGTCCAAGTTCATGCACTTAGGTATTTCAGAATGAGGTGGGGTATTGGCCAGTGTTGAGGTTAAAGCCATTTTCATAGAGGATATAAAAGCCAAGCAGTTTCAGGATCCTCAACTGAATAAGCTACGACGTAAGGTAATATCTGGGGAGTCCAGGGATGCCACGTTGGAAGCTAGCGGGGTACTAAATTTCAGAGGGAGTATTTGTATTCTTCGGGTTCATGATATGATACCAAAATTTTTTGCAGAGGCTCATGGTTCGCAGTACTCAATTCATCCGGGTGTGACTAAAATGTACAGAAATTTAAGACAGCTTTACTGGTGGCCCAGAATGAAGAGGGACATAGCTGATTTTGTGTCCAAGTGTCAGAATTTCCAGCAGGTAAAGTATGAGCACTAGAGACCTGCATGACTACTTCAGAGAATTCCCATTCCAGAGTGGGAGTGGGAGAGAATAGCCATGGATTTCGTGGTGGGTCTTCCCAAGACCTTGGGGAAGTATGACTCAATTTGGGTCATTGTTGACAGGCTGACCAAGTCAGCTCATTTTATTCCGGTCAGTATAGACTACAATTCGCAGCAATTGGCTAAGATCTACGTGAAGGAGATTGTGAGATTGCATGGAGTACTACTGTCCATCATTTCAGACAGGGGTACACAGTTCACCTCTAAGTTCTGGGGTAAGTTGCATGAAGAGTTGTATACACAACTCACTTTTAGTACAACCTTCCATCCTCAGACTTATGATCAGTCGGAGAGGACGATCCAGGTGTTAGAGGACATGTTGAGAGCATGTGTGATTGACTTCGGGGGTCATTGGGACTAGTTTCTACAATTTTGAGAATTCTCGTACTACAATAGCTACCACTCCAGTATTGACATAGCACCATTTGAGGCATTATATGGGAGAGGTTATAGATAACCGATTGGGTAGTTTAAGGAAGGCGATGTAAAGCCATTGGGCATAGACTTGGTAAGGGAGGCGCAAAAAAAGGTAAGAGGCATTCAGACCAAGTTACTAGATTTCCAAAGCAGGCAGAAGAATATGCGGATCGCAAGGTCCGAGACATGGAATTTCAGGTTGGTGAACATGTATTGTTAAAAGTGTCACCAATGAAGGGAGTTATGCATTTTGATAAGAAGGGCAAGCTCAGCCTTCGGTTCATCGGACCGTTTGAAGTTCTTGAGATTGTGGGGCCAGTGGTGTAACGATCGGGTTTGTCGTTACGGGTAAACTTTTCTTGCCAAGTTTGAGTTAGAATACTTCCACGTTGAGAGTTGAAAATTCTGGGCTAGGCTAGCCTCGACCGGAATTAGAGTGAGGTATAGTCCTGGGTAATCCGGGTAAGAATTGGGATTGATGTCTTAATTTAAGCGAGTTTTCTGTATAGCTAAGACATAGAGGAGTCTGGGAGACTTTTTAGAATCGAATTCGGGTAAGAAGAGCTCCCAAAATCGAGGTTGACGTGAAGGGGTTATTCTAGAATGTCAGGAATTCAAGGTGTGTTGTAAAAAGGGCTCTTTTTAGGAATTTTCTGAGTTTCTGTCTGTGATGAGTGCTACCGCTCTGCCTTGGCGACATCTGCTATAGCAGAATAATTACCGCTATAGCGGAAGTCAAGATGGTCAACCTCCGCCATAACGATTGACTCCACTATGGCGGTACCGCTATAGCAGAGCAGCGATCGCTATAGCAGAGCGACGAGACTAGAAAACTCCAAAATGGGTTTTTTTTTATTTCATTCTCTTCCCTTCAACCCCAAAAACAAATGAGAGCTATTCCAAAAACCCTCCTAGGCTGCTCCAAGGCTTGGGATCCTTGGGAATGAAGGATTCCAGCGAAAGGGGCGCGAAACCACGGATTCGGGCCTGCAGAATCGTCAGGGAACACCTTCATGGAGCCAGAATGGGCATTGAACAGTTGCTCGTCATCCAGGTAGGCTAGGTTTCTTCCCAAGAGTAGATTGACCATTTTTATTTCCAATTATTGTGTAGAATGAAAGGGAGAATCCATGATTAGGCCTTCGGACACGGAGTTTGGCGGATTCAATACTGGTTATATGTGAATTAGGAATTGTATGGATTGAAGGGTTGGTCTTATGATAATGTGGATATTTTATTATTTTGGTAGAATAAAATGATAGGCTTGGGGAATGGAATGTCGGAAAGGTTTGGGGAACCCGGAGAATGCTTAGGAACTATGGGTAATGGAAATGGAACACTCTTAAATAAGGTTTTGGGAATATAAATGGCATGAGATGTAGCTGTTGGTTTTACTAAGGCTAAGGGGAGGTGTTCGCACTCTGTGTTCGGTGTTGGGTAAAGTCTCGAGAATCACATAGTTGCTAAATTATGCTAAGAAAGGAAATCATTCATTATATTTCAGTAAGGGGAAACGGGTTGATCCTCGGACCAAGGTTGTGCTAAGTCATCCACCCAGGGAGGGGTAGGTAATGGTTAACGATCCCTGTAAATGTTGTATATTGTGTACTCTTATCTAAGTGCTTGTATAAGATACATTGCTTAGGGAATTGTTAGTAATGTATGTTGTGTACTCTTATCTAAGTGTTTGTATGAGATACATTGCTTAGGGATTGTTAGGAATGTCTAAGAGTCTTGTATTACAGTCTATGAATTGAACTGTGTGTTGCTTGTGGTTTTACAAGTTGTTTGTTCATTATATGACTGTGGATTAATTGACATTCGGTTGGCTCGGGTACCACGCCTAGTACGGGAATAATAATGGTTGGCTCAGGTACCATGCCTGGTACAGATATAACAAATGGTTGACTCAGGTACCATACCTGGTACGGGATACTAATGGTTGGCTCGGGTACCACGCCTGGTATGGGAAAATACTAATGGTTAGCTCGGGTACCACGCCTGGTACGGGTTTACTTTACTGCATTATTTCATTGATATTGTTGTATTGTGTGATTGGTGTTGGTTCCATGAGTGGACCGGGCTGTGTTTTTAAATTATGATAATACTTTTGGTCTTGGTGTAGGTCGGGTTGTTATACTTTATTATTCTTTTGGCCTTCGTATAGGCCGGGTAGTTATATTATGAGTTTGGTCTTGGTGTAGGCCGGGTTGTTATACTATATCGTGCTTTTGGTCTTGGTGTAGGCCGAGTAATTATATTGTGAGTTTGTTCTTGGTGTAGGCCGGGTTGTTATACTTTATTGTGCTTTTGGTCTTGGTGTAGGCCGGGTAATTATATTATGAGTTTGGTCTTGATGTAGGCCGGGTTGTTATATTATATTGTTCTTTTGGTCTTGGTGTAGACCGGGTAATTATATTGTGAGTTTGGTCTTGGTGTAGGCTGGGTTGTTATATTATATTGTGCCTTTGGTCTTGGTATAGGTCGGGTAGTTATATTGTGAGTTTGGTCTTGGTGTAGGCTGGGTGGTTATATTATGTTATCAGCTGGTCTTGGTGTAGACCGGGTTATGATGTTAACTATTAGTTGGTCTTGGTGTAGACCGGGTTGTCATGTTAACACCTAGATGTGTTAGGGGGATCCGAGTGGGTCCGGACTATGTAAAAGAGGTTATAAGTTCACAATTTATTGTCGTGAAGTGTGTTAATGACGGTCAAGAATTTGTTGTGGTTAATAATCTGAGGATGGGTCTTGGTATAGACCGGGTAGCCTGTTGAACACTTAGGTGTGGTTAGAGGATCCTTGGAGGGTCTGGGTTTCAGGATTAGAAAGGGATTTAGATATAACTTTGTTGTTGTCATTAAATATGTCAATGGTTTCTAGGTGATTTTCATGTGATTGGTCAATTGGGAGTACGATGGAAAGTCTGGGGTTGTAGTTGTTGGTTGTTATAACCAGGATGAAAAGTTGTCCGAGAGGTCCAGAAAGGGCCGGACACCGGTAAGTGATACTACGGGTATAAGTGGTTTGGTTGGGCAGTTAGCCGGGTTATGTCTGAATATCTAGTCAAGGCGGTTGACTTGGGTAAGGGAAGGGTAGTCCAGGTATGGACATTGTTATTGGTAGGATTAAGTGAGACTTGGAAAGTCTAGGGATAAGGTGACTTGGTAAGTCTAAAGGTTAGGAAGGTCGGTTCTGAAAGGGGGAATTGATAAAGGTGATGTTGAAAGGGGTGGAGCATTTACATTGTGCATTTTATCTTGATTTTTATATGATGGTAGGAGTGAATTCGGGTCAGCCGATGATGCCTACTAGTACATGTATTTGTACTGATTCTACTCTTGCTATACCTTTTTGGGTATAATCTGGTTGCAGGGTTGGTGATGTTTCACAGGTTCAGGATTGCGGTGATTTTCCAGCAGCTCCTACTTCTTTCTATGGTGGGAGTTGTGTCCATTTTATGTTATAAGCTCATCTTGTAGAAGCTCTTGTACCGGCTTAGACTAGGTTCTGGGGAGAGTGTTTATATTGTTAACAAATTTCCGCAAGTTTTAAAGGTTGTGAAATTTTTGAAAGCTGTTGTATAAAGATTTTCCAAATATTTGTAAAGGGACCTCTTGTATTAAGTGACTTATTTAATGGTTTATTTTGTTTTCTGCTTTGCCTATTAGTTCGGGTGGTAAGGGTTCTCCTATCTAGGTGGATTAGAGTAGGTGCCCCCACGACCCGGTAGTTGGGTCATGACAAATGGTATCAGAGCCCAGGTTACCGGTCTCCCAGTAAAAGAGTAAAATGTCAAATAGAGTCCTGCGGATTGGTGTTTAGACATTCACATCTAATCCTAGGAAAGCTATGAAGCATTCTAGGAACATCTCTCTTCTTTCATTCCTTTTCGTGCGGTTCTTTCACTTGCTTGTATGGGTTGAGTCTAATTGGTATCTCTCGATTTCAATTGGTATCGCAACGAAGTAAGGATGTCATTGGACTCCGGTTGCAGTAAGATAAGCAAGGAAAATTGGAACCAAAAAGGTTCCAATTGGTATCTGGCCTGGGAGGCTATATAAAGGATGGATGAATCGGCTAACAATCATCCATGAAGCAAATGAAAGGTGATGAAACTGGTTTGATTAAGTGTCAGAGCTTGAGACTCATGACTGTATGTATTGAATTGTTTGAATGACTGCAATTTTGTGGTGTGTAATTACTGAGTTGCCTTGAAATTTGTAGTTAGTGAAGAGTCTTAACTTGGTTATGCATTAATGATTGAAGAAATTCTTGTTTTGAAATTCAAGTGGAAAACAGTATGCTAAATGTTGGGCTGGGTCTTATCGTTGGTAAAAAAAATGATAAGGGAAAAGGATATATACACTTGTGGGAACTAAGGTTTCAAGTGGTTGGTATGTGAATAAGTACCAGCGACAAGGGCCATTATTGCTTAATAGCGAGAGTTATGGTAAGGCATGGATGATCGACTAATGGTCATCCATGGGACGAATAGAGAGTAAATTGTGTGACTTGATTTGGTTGTAACTTGAAGTTAAAATGTTGTGTTGTACAACTCTCATGTGACTTGCTTGAAATATGTGTAAATTGTGTCTGCCGTGCATGCTGAGTCTGCAGAGGGTCATTAAGTTGAAAATTCTATGTACCTTAGGCTGTGGTAATCTGTTAAATGTTTTGATTTAAGAAGTGGTACTGCATTTTGAAAAAGGGCTTATCATTGGTTAAGAGGATAAGGGATTGGAAACTGTGACTGTAGGGAAGCTTCAGTTTTAGGACAGTCGGAACTTGGTTGGGAACCATGGGCACAAGGGAGTCATTAGTGTTTAATGGCGGGAAGATATTGTTGGGAACAATTGTCTAGTGTTAACTCTTTGTAATTGTTAGTATTTTATGCTGAATCATGATGCGTTTGATACCAGGAATGGTCTTAAGGATGGTTTAAGACCATGGCGGGATTTACAAGGCTAAACAAAGGTGACTGGAAAAAAGGGAAAGGATACACTTACTAAAAATTTCAAGTTTCTGGGTTGCTACCGTCGGAACTGCGGTAGCGGTATGGTTATCGCTATGGAGGAACCGCTATAGCGGAAGAGCGCGAGCCAGAAGCCTCACCCTATTTTCCCCATGTTTTTCACTCGTTCCCGGAGCATCTAAAGGCAACGGTTGCGCTATGGGCTGCCATGTGAAATAAGAAAATCGACTATAGAACTTATATAGCATGCATATAAGGTGATTTGCCTACATACTTGGCATCCGTGCGCGACCAAAAGAATGGGTAGACATGGTAGCCGGGAGGATCGGTAAAACTATGACTAACCATTGGTGGGAATAGTCACCTATGTAGAGTTTGGAAAAATGACCCACGATTGATCGAGTAGTCTTGGACACTGCTCATAGGCTATGTGATGAGGTGATTATTGACTGGTTTAGTGTTGATGATCCTTAGTGGTATGGTCGATTAAATGAGCGGGGTTATTAAATGGGTTTCTTAGCATTATTGTGTCTCTTGTGACCATGATACTACTCGGTGTTACTGCTCGTTAAGTGGTGAGCGTATTCTCGCCATAGCATTGGTTAGGGTGTAAGCGCTCATGTAGAAATTCCCCCCAAGACGAGAATTGATGAAAATCTCAAGGTAGGATGAACCCAATGAAATCCTCATTGTTGCGTGGTTTAGAAATACGTGGTTTCTCGGGGAATAGTGTTGATAGGAGTAAGGTGACAAGATGATATGTGAGGGGCATAGTACCCCGTAGGAAGCTTCCGAAATGGAGTTTGGGCTAGTAGAACTCTGGGTATAGTGGGAAAGGGATCGCCATGGTGGGATCTAGTCCCCTTGGCAGGGAATAACTGTGTTGTTCGTTAGTTGAGTTTCTTTGGCTCCGGTGTTTCAGCGAGGCCCCAGATTTCTTGGGCACTCGGGGAGGGGTAATCTAGTTGCCTTGTGTAGCTCAAAGGAAGGGATTACTTGACAGAGTGGAAGTGAATTAAATTTTGGTTGAATTGGGTATACCAAGGGATTCAAAAGTTTTGATGGTTTGCGTAAAGTTAGAATTACGATGTCATGAAAGAGTGTCGAGGTTCAGAGGGCGGGCTCCTTCTTCTCTTTCTGCCTTAGAGATCGTTTGGGGATGAACGATGGGTAAATTGGTATCTGTTGTAACGACCGGGTTCATCGTTATAGGTAAACTTTTCATGCCAAGTTTGAGTTAGAATACTTCCGGGTTGAGAGTTGAAAATTCTGGGCTAGGCTAGCCTCAGCCGGAATTGGAGCGAGGTATAGTCCAGGGCAATCCGGGTAAGGATTGGGTTCGATGTCTCAATTTGAGATAGTTTTCTGTGTAGCTAAGACGTAGAGGAGTCCGAGGGAGTTTTTAGAAACGAATTCGGGTAAGAAGAGCTTCCGAAATCGAGGTTAACGTGAAGGGGTTATTCTGGAATATCGGGGATTCAAGGTGCGTTGTAAAAAGGGCTCTTTTTAGGAATTTTCTGAGTTTCTGTCCGTGACGAGTGTTGCCGCTCCGCCACGGCGACCTCCGCTATAGCGGAATAATTACCACTATAGCGAAAGTCAAGACGGTCAACATCTACCATAGCGGTTGACTCTGCTACGGCGGTACCGCTATAGCGGAGCAGGATCGGTATAGTAGAGCGATAAGACCAGAAAACCCAAAAAATGGATTTTTTATTTTATTCTCTTCCCTTTAGCCCTTAAAACAAACAAGAGCTATTCCAAAAACCCTCCTAAGCTGCTCCAAGGCTTGGGAGCCATGGGGAGGAGGGATTCCAGCGAAAGGGACGCGAAACCACGGATTCGGGCCTACAGAATCGTCAGAGAACTCCTTCACGGAGCCAGAAAGGGAATTGAACAGCTGCTCGACATTCAGGTAGGCTAGGTTTCTTACCAAGAGTAGATTGACCATTTTTATTTCCTATTATTGTGTAGAATGAAAGGGAGAATCCATGATTAGGCCTTCGGACACAGAGTTTGGCGGATTCAATACTGGTTATATGTGAATTAGGAATTGTATGGATTGAAGGGTTGGTCTTATGATACGTATAATATGGATATTTTATTATTTTGGTAGAATAAAATGATAAGCTTGGGGACTGGAATGTCGGGAAGGTTCGGGAAACTGGGAGAATGCTTAGGAACTACGGGTAATGGAAATGGAAAACTCCTAGATAAGGTTTTGGGAATGTAAATGGCATGAGATGTAGCTGTTGGTTTTACTAAGTCTAAGGGGAGGTGTTCCCACTTTGTGTTCGGTGTTGGGTAAAGTCTCGAGAATCCAGTAGTTGCTAAATTATGCTAAGAAAGAAAATCGTTCATTATATTTTAGTAAGGGGAAATGGGTTGATCCTCGAACTAAGGTTGGGCTAAGTCATCCACCCGGGGAGGGGTAGGTGATGGTTAACGATCCCTGTAAATGTTGTATGTTGTGTACTCTTATCTAAGTGCTTGTATGAGATACATTGCTTAGGGAATTGTTAGTAATGTATATTGTGTACTCTTATCTAAGTGTTTGTATGAGATACATTGCTTAGGGATTGTTAGGAATGTCTAAGAGTCCTATATTACAGTCTGTGAATTGAACTGTCTGTTGCTTGTGGTTTTATAAGTTGTTTGTTCATTATTTGACTGTGGATTAATTGACATTCAGTTGGCTCGAGTACCGCGCCTGGTACGGGAATACTAACGATTGGCTCGGGTACCACGCCTGGTACGGGTATAATAAATGGTTGGCTCGGGTACCACGCCTGGTATGCGATACTAACGGTTGGCTGGGATACCATGCCTGGTACGGGAAAATACTAACGGTTGGCTCGGGTACCACACTTAGTACGGGTTTACTTTACTGCATCATTTCATTGAAATTGTTGCATTGTGTGATTAGTATTGGTTCCATGAGTGGACCGGGCTGTGTTTATAAATTATGATATTACTTTTGGTCTTGGTGTAGGCCGGATTATTATACTTTATTGTGCTTTTGGTCTTGGTGTAGGCTGGGTTGTTATACGTTATTGTGCTTTTGGTCTTGGTGTAGGCCGGGTAATTATATTGTGAGTTTGGTCTTGGTGTGGCGGGGTTATTATATTATATCGTGCTTTTGGTCTTGGTGTAAGCCGAGTAACTATATTGTGAGTTTGGTCTTGGTGTAGGCCGGGTTGTTATACTTTATTGTGCGTTTGGTTTTGGTGTAGGCGGGGTAATTATATTGTGAGTTTGGTCTTGGTGTAGACCGGGTTGTTATATTATATTGTGCTTTTGGTCTTGGTGTAGGCCGGGTAATTATATTGTGAGTTTGGTCTTGGTGTAGGCCGGGTTGTTATATTATATTATGCTTTTGGTCTTGGTGTAGGCCGGGTAAATTATATTGTGAGTTTGGTCTTGGTGTAGGCCGGGTAAATTATATTGTGAGTTTGGTCTTGGTTTTGAGGATAAAGGTGATTAGTATGGTAAAGGTTCAATGGAAGCATCGACCGGTTGAGGAAGCCACTTGGAAAATCGAGAGGGATATGCGAGACAAGTACCCTCACTTGTTTGAGGATACATGTACTACTCTTTTCGCTCTGTACTTTTTGTATTTTTGGGTTTGATTGTTCGGTGATGAATGATGGGTAAATTAGTATCTGTTGTAATGATCGGGTTCGTTGTTACGAGTAAACATTTCGTGCCAAGTTTCAGGTTAGAAAACTTTTGGGTTTGGGTGTTGAAAATTCTGGGATAGGCTAGTCTCGATCGGTTTAGGAGCGAGGTATGGTCTAGAAAAATCCGGATAAGGATTGGGAAGAGAATCTTGACTTGATCTAGTTTTCCATTTATCCAAGATATAAAGGAGCCCGGGGAACTTTTCGGAATCAAATTCAGGTAAGTAAAACTCCCAAAATCGAGGTTGACGCGAAGGGGTTATTCCGGGATATTTGGAAAAATAAGTGTACTATAAAATAGACCAATTTTGGAGACTTTACGATATTATATTCCGTATCAACCTACACGGCAGTTGACACTCCGCCATAGCAACCTCCGTTGTAGCAGAGAAAATAACGCTACAGCAAAAATCAACGAAGGATAGCCTCCGCCATAGCGGACGACGCTATGGTGGTGCCGCTATAACAGAGTGGACAGCTACAGCGGGCTCAACGGGATTTAATGCAGAAACATTTCTCAAAATATTCAGTTTTCACAAACACGTTTGGGAGAAGGGCTAGGGCAATTTTCCTCCGTTTTGCATTATTTTTCTTCCCTAAGGTAAGGTTTCTACTCCCCAAACTCCGTACTACTTTCCCTACGCTATAGAATTGCTAGGGGTGACTTGGGAAAAGGTTGGGAATGACTTAGGGATAGTAGAATCTGGGGAAGGAGAGGGATTCTAGGTGTGGAAGTCCTTGGGTATGGTTAAAAGTACTATATTATGATCATGTGACTTTAATTCTCTAATTATATCCATTAAAAATGATAGAACTAGGTGAATTAATAGTGAAATAGCCCGAGAAAAAGGGTGGGATGATCATGGTTGGCCTGGAGTTTGGAATTTGGTGTAATCGGGGAATGTATAGGCCATGTTTATTAATTCAGTACTTGTATATTATTTTAGACCAAGAACAAGCAAGAATTTCGGAGAACGGGAAAGCTCGGGTTGAGTAGAGCTTTGGATCATTTTAAGGTAGGTGATGGTTATTGATTCATGTATACCTTGTATGTTTGTGTACTCTTATCTAAGTAACTGTATGATGTTTGCATTGCTCAGGAAATGATTTAATAATGTCTAATGGTCCTGTTTAACAGTCTGGTGAATTGAACTGTATATTTTGCTTGATTGGTTTACAAGTTGATTGTTTATTTTTTGTGACTGTGGATTGGTTGACATTCGGTTAGCTCGGGGTACCATTCCTGGTACAGGTATACTAACAGTTATCTCGGGTACCACGCGTGGTACGGGATATACTAATGGTTGGCTCGGGTACCACGCCTGGTACGGAAAATACTAACGGTTGGCTCGGGTACCACGCTTGGTACGGGTTTACTTTATTGCATTGTGCATTAAATTATGGGTCCCCTGAGTAGACCAGGTTGTGTTATTGAAATGTGATAATTGTTTATGGTCCTTGAGAGGCCGGGTTATTGTTATATCTGATTTTGAGTTGGTCTTGGTGTAGTCCGGGTTGCATGTTTAACGCTTAGGTGTTGTTTAGAGGGGATTCCAGGGTGGGTCCGGGCTATATAAAGAGGGTTGTTTAATTGTTATACTTGATTGTTGATAATGGTGATAAAAGTGGATTACATGTTGGAACAAGCTAGGGAGAGACTTGTAGTCTAGAGATGCTTGTTGACTTATTACATGTGTTCTTGTACTCATACTTGATTGTTGTACTGCTCATACACTGTTTATTTAGAATTGGCTGATGATCCTACCAGTATACGGTGGTTGTGTACTGATACTGCACTTGTTTTTCTTTTGTGAGTACATACGATCTTCTAGCGGTTGACACGCGACCTCACTTGTAGTCCCAACGCTTTCAAACGTCAAGGGTGAGCTGCTTCGGTCGAGCTGCCTTGATTTCTATCTTTTGAAGTTGTAGCCCACTTATTTTGGATTTAGACTTTTTTTTTTGTTGGGGTTGCATCCCCATACTCTAGTTTTGGTAGTGTTTTGGTACGTTGATTTTCAGATTCTAGAGGGGATTTTTCCGCAGGGTTATTATAATAGAGTTGTTTATTGATATTGATTGCTAGTTTACTTTTTGCACATTGGTTTTGAGCTGTTAGAACGGTTAAGTTTGAGGAAGTGATGGTTCGATCACCCGGGGTTGGGTGAGTGCCACTCATGGCGGTCTGGATCGTGACAGGAGTATTAATTAGAAAGATTTTTTGACTATTTTACCCCTCATTAATTTCTGAACAATCATAATATCACCTCATAATTGAGGTGTTTGTAGTCTTCAAGAGCAATAACTACAAGGGTGAGATGGAAAAAAAATTAAATTTATCCTGAACTTCTAAAATGACAAATAGTTTAGACAACTATTTTTAGAAAGCACGACAAATATTTTGAGATACTCCCTCCATTTTATAATTTTTTTGTCATACTTTTTTTAAAAATCTGTTAAAAAAAATATCACTTTTTATATTTAATAACTTTTTACACTCAACACCTAAATGATATATTTAAGACCATAAGATTCAAAGGGTATTTTGATACATTACACACACATATCGTTAGTTAAAGATCACAAACAAAAAATTAAAAAAAATATTTTTCTTAAATTTTGGCTCGAGTCAAACTAAGACAAACAAATCAAAATGAAAGGAGTAGTAGGACAACACTTTTAAGTATAAAATGTAAACTACTAGAACTAGCAAGATACTACTCCCTCCGAACCATTTTACTTGTCGTTCTTACTAAAAATAGATGGCCCAAAATAGTTGTCATTTTAAAAAATCAAGGTATAGTTAGTTGTTTGTTTTCATCTTTATCCTTAGTCATAAATATGAAGAGATATTAATAAAAAAAAAATTAATCAAATTATCCTCTAGTTAATGTTTTTCTTAAGAAGCATGCAAAATAAAATATGACAAGTAAAATTGTGCAAAGAGAATAGTCAATAGTCATCCTAATGATGATGTTATTCTCTCGACTGAGGTTTATCATTTTCTTTAGAGAAAAAACATCAAAACACCCCTAAACTTGTTCAAAAAGCGACGGAAGAGCGATGGCGTCACTTCCGTGGAAAATGGCCTGTCGCTTTTCCAAAAGAGACGGATTGCGTCGCCAAGTAAAAAGTGATGAATTTTTTTTTAATTATTTTTTCCAGAAAAACGACGGACGCCGTCACTTTGTTCTTGAACTTGAAGAACAAAGCGACGGACAGCGTCGCTTTTTCTGGTAAATTTTTTCCAGAAAAGCAACCCTGTCCGTCGCTTTTTCTGGGTATTTCTTTTAAAAAATTCCAGAAAAGCGACGGACAAAAGAGACCCTGTCCGTCACTTTTCTGCATTTTTTCCAGATGCAGAAACCAGCATTTTTAAAATGCACCGCTTGCCAATTATAAAATAAATTCAATACACAGCCCAAAACAACACTAATTGCTGCCACAACAATCATAAAACAGCTACAACATCAACAACAAACTAAATTGCAATTAATAAGATGACTAATCACATAAAAGGTTCACCAAAAGGACCTACAAAGTATTGAATAACTTAACTTAAAAAAACTAAGATCATTCAAGAACCTAATTCAAGTTAATAATCTAATTCAAGAACCTAATTCTAAATTCAAGTTCAAGTCCTAATCCTAATTCAAGTTCCAAATTAAAGTTCCAAATTCAAGTTCAAAAAAGAACCTAAAGTTGAAAACTAATTCTTAACTCAAAACTAATAATTTAAACTAACAAACTTAACTTAAAAAAGCTTAACTTAAAAAAACATAGATTCAAGAACCTAATTCAACAGGTTAACGTTAAATACTAATTCAAGATTCTAAAACAAAACCCAAAACTAAGTCCAGAACCTATTTCAAATTCAAAGTTCTCAAATTCAAGTTAATAATCTAATTCAAGAACATAATTCCAAATTCAAGAACCAATCTTATTCTAGTTCAAAAAATCATTACTAAAGTTGAAAACTAATTCTTAACTCAAAACTAACAAACTTAACTTAAAAAAGCTTATTTAAAAAAACTAAGTTTCAAGAACCTAATTCAAAAGGTTAAAGTTAAATACTAATTCAAAATTCTAAAACAAAACCCAAAACTAATTCAAGAACCTATTTCAAATTCAAGTCAATAATCTAATTCAAGAACCTAATTTCAAATTCAAGAACCAACCTAATTTTAGTTCAAAAAGTCATTCCTAAAGTTGAAAACTAATTCTTAACTCAAAACTAACAATTTAAACTAACAAACTTAACTTAAAAAAGCTTAACTTAAAAAAACTTAGATTCAAGAACCTAATTCAAAAGGTTAAAGTTAAATACTAATTCAAGATTCTAAAACAAACTCAAAACTAATTCAAGAACCTATTTCAAATTCAAAGTTCCCAAATTCAAGTCAATAATCTAATTCAAGAATCTAATTCCAAATTCAAGAACCAACCTATTTCTAGTTCAAAAAATCATTCCTAAAGTTGAAAACTAATTCTTAACTCAAAACTAACAATTTAAACTAACAAACTTAACTTAAAAAAGTTTAACTTAAAAAAACTTAGATTCAAGAACCTAATTCAAAAGGTTAAAGTTAAATACTAATTCAAGATTCTAAAACAAAACCCAAAACTAATTCAAGAAGCTATTTCAAATTCAAAGTTCTCAAATTCAAGTCAATAATCTAATTCAAAAACCTAATTCCAAATTCAAGAACCAACCTAATTCTAGTTCAAAAAATTATTCCTAAAGTTGAAAACTAATTCTTAACTCAAAACTAACAAACTTAACTTAAAAAAACTAAGATTCAAGAACCTAATTCAAAAGGTTAAAGTTAAATACTAATTCAAGATTCTAAAATAAAACTCAAAACTAATTCAAGAACATATTTCAAATTCAAAGTTTCCAAATTCAAGTCAATAATCTAATTCAAGAACCTAATTCCAAATTCAAGAACCAACCTAATTCTAGTTCAAAAAAGAACCTAAAACTAATTAAGGTTCACAAGCTAATAGCAAACATTACCTAAACTAAGGTTCACAAACTAATAGCAAGCCTAAACTAAGGTTCACAAACTAATTAGCAAGCTTAAACTAAGGTTCACAAACTAATAGCAAGCCTAAACTAAGGTTCATAAACTAATTAGCAAGCCTAAACTAAGGTTCACCAACCAATAGCAAGCCTAAACTAAGGTTCACAAACTAATAGCAAGCCTAAACTAATTAAAGTTCATAAATTAAGAATATAATCTAAAAATGGAATTTTTCACTATCAATTTTTTCATATATCAATTTTCACTATCAATTTCTCAAAATCCAACAACAACAACAACATATACACCCTAGTCTAGAATTCAACAACAACAACATACCCTAGTCTAGAATACACTATCAATTTTCGAAAATAAAAATACCCAAATTAAACCCTAACTTTTAAATAAACAAAATAACTAACCTCAAAATCAGAGGAGGTTAGAGGAGGAGGTTGGCGGTGGAGGGAGCAGCGGTGGAGAAGCGGCGGAGCAAGTGGTGGAGGAGAGGAGGAGAAGAGGAGAGGAGGAGAGAAAAAGAGAAAGAGAGAAATGAGAGAAAGAGACCCGACTGGGTCTCTGTATAATTAAAGAAGCGACGGACAACGTCACTTCTGTCCGTCGCTTTTTTAAATGAATTGATCGCATCTTGATCGAAAAGCGATGGACAAAGGCGAAGCTGTCCGTCGCTTTCTTATTTTTTTTAATATAAATTTAATTTTAAAGAAAGCGACGGACATCGTCGCTTTCTTTAAAATTAATTTTTATTTTTTTTAATATTTGTGACTTTGTCAGTCGCTTATAATAAAAAATAAAAAAATAATTATTTGTAAATATTTTTGGCACAAAAATCCACCAAAAAAAGGCGACGAAAATAGAGACGTTGTCCGTCGCTTATGTAAAAAAAAATTATAAATTAAAAAAATAATAGAAAAGCGACAGACAACGTCGCTTTTTCCATCGCTTTTCAGGAGCAACGTTGTCCGTCGCTTTTCTATCCGTCCCTTTTTGAGCTGTTTTTAGTAGTGCATGGGGCCAACGCAATTGTGTGTTGGTTTAACTCTTCTCTTACTAGCTAGCTTGATTATTTCTTCTTCTCAGGAACTTGCGATGATAAAAAGAGAGACAAGAGACTTTGACGATACCATATACTCCATAATGAATATACTCAGGTCCTTGATGGGCCGCATGGCTGCTCAAGAAGAGAAGGTGGAAGGACTAAGAGAGGCATACGCCAGAATGCTTACTTGACAAACAAAGGGAGACAACTCAACCAAAGACAACCCTTGTGTCGGTAGCTTGCAGTTAAAAATGCTCAGGTAAGAGCTTCAATCGGGGTTCACAAAGATTCACAATCAACTGGACCGGAGCTTGGGCAACACTCAGAAGCTCGAACCAGCATATATATCAGAATGGAAAAATTACGATCACGGTGAGCCGACATATACAAAATCAAGCAGAATGACTCTGAGCCTCTCAAAGATTTCATAGAAACGTTTTGCAAGGAAAGAAATATGTTGCCTGATCCCTTAGAAGAAAGGGTAGTCGAGGCACTCATAAAGGGACTCAACCCTATGAGTTCAACCACTTCTCATAGTTGTATGAGAAATTAAGGGAATTTGAAGTCAAAACCTGTAGTGAGATATGCCAATAATACAAGTCCAGACCCAAGCTGACGGAGGACTACTACAGGGTGAATAAGAGAATGGTGAGAGTTTGGGAACGGGGCTTGACCGACCCAAGTCGCTCTAGCCTGTAGTAAATAAATATGATTATCGAGAGAGAAGAAATCAGAGGGATAACAGTATCTGCCAAAAAAAGGCTAAGGTATTGGTCAGTTATGAGAAAAGGTCTCAGATGGAATGAGACCTCGACACGGAGGCAATTGTATTTAACGAACGAGATATGAATTTCCTAGAACTCCCTCACAATGGTGCTCTAGTAATCTCTCTAAATATTGCTAATTTTAACGTTAAGTGTTTGCTTATTGATCCAGGTATAGCTCAACATACATTATCCACAAATGGGTTCTTGAGCATATTGATTTGGCTAGAAAAAATAATCCCAACCACAAAACTCCTGGCCGACTTCATTATGGCAACTAAGACCACCCTTAGGGAGATCGAGTTATAGACAAATATTAAAGGGATGGTCAAGGAAACCCACTTTGATGTTCTTGACGAAGAGATGGATTATAAAGTTATATTGGGAAGGCGATGAGTCCATGCCATAAAAGTGATGCCTTTAAAATACTACTAGGTGATGAAGTTTTCAACCCCAGACGGGGTAAAAGACATTCAGGGAGGATCTCTAATTATGAGGGAAATGTACCCAATATAGTTGGAAAAGGAACAATTGAACACAAAATAGCAATTACAAAAATTGGAGTCCTACCTTCGAAACTAAGTAGGGAAAAGGCTGCCGGAGGTGACAACACTAGATAAGGAACAATATCAAGTACCAAGGTCTTGTTACAGACTGAATGATCGGAATGCAACTAAATCAACGGCAGAAGAGCTTGAGAAAATCATCATTTTCATTGATATCCCAGAAAGAAAGGTATATCTGGTATTGGGACTGAGTCCATAGCTCACAGAACCATTTATAAATTTCCTTAAAGCTAGTGCCAATTTTTTTTTGCCTGGTCTCATCTCAATATTACAGGTACTCTACTGGAGATAACAATACATAGATTGGGAATAGACCCAGATTTCCCTCTTATAATACAGAAAAGACGCCTCATCTCAGAAAAAAATAAGAGGTTTATTAAAAAAGAGATAACCCATCTGCTGAACATAGATCAATTTGAGAGGTAAAATACTCAAAATGTATAGTAAATGTAGTGGTAGAATGTAAGAAGCAAAATAAGTTTAGAATGTGTATCGACTTTAGAGATTTGAATAAAGCATGCCTGGTTTTTTTCCCAGTTTGAACATTGATAAAATGATCGATGTCATATCCGGACATGAAAGATGAGCTTTCTCAATACGTACTCTGGGTATAGTCAAATCCAGACCTGAAAGACCAATAAAAAATATTTTTTTATCACTAACTATAGAATATATTATTACAATGTGATGTCATTTAGTTTAAAGAATACAAGAGCAACCTACTAGAGGTTGGTGAACTAGATATTTGAAAAGCATGTCAGCAAGACCATAAAAGCTTACATCGATGATATGCTAGGAAAGTATTTGGAGACAAAGGATCACTTGGCCCACCTACAGGTTACCTTCGATATTCTAAGGAAGCATTACATAAAGTTGAACCTTGAAAAATATGCTTTTAGGGTTGGATTCAGAATTTTTTTGGATTTCCTTGTGTCACACAGAGGTATAGAGGTAAATCCGAATAAAATTAAGGCAATCGAGAAAATATCAGATGTACTTGACGATGTCAAGGCCATGCAAAGGCTAACTGGGCGAGTGAACGCTCTCAGTAGCTTCATCTCGAGATCTTCAAAAAGATGCCACCGCCTTTTTCCAAATCTCTCTGATAAACATCTTGTCGATGATTCGATTTTAACATATTATTTAGAATCTTCGTGTGCGCTTTTCGCCTGGCTTCTTTGCGTAAAGAACCTAACTCATCTGAAGTTAAGAAAAATGAACCATATAACCTTTTAACCAGTGTATGCTAAGTAGTGGCAATAAGAATCTGAACTTTATGAAATTTGAACCAGAACTTGAATAGGAAAACAAAGCAGCTTCTAAGTGAGATGATCTCGGCTTATATAAAAATCGGCTGATCACTCCCTCCTATGTTGTAAGTGTAAGCAATGTCTGGGCGATAATTAGTCAGGTAGAAAAGAGTCCCAACAAGTCTCCTTGCAAGTAGATGGGTCATCCAATAACTCTCAGTTTTTCTACAATTTCTAAAAGAGTGGGAAGATTATATGGCGGACACCGGTTCTCTGGTCTCAAATGTGATCAGCTGAGCCATGGAATACACCGTCGGGAAGAAAGAGTTTAAGGTCATGTTGGACGACATTCGACTGGACTCTAAAATGTCGACATGCACTGTGAGATGTGAAATCCTACCTAGCGATCCCACCTGCTAGTGGCGAAACCAAAATAAAGAAAGCAGTTAGTTTTGTACCTTGCAGTGGCCGAGGTCACGGTAAATGTTATACTCATCATATAAGATAAAGGTACGCAATATCCTATTTATTATGTCAGTAAAACTTGTTAAGTGCGGAAACTTGGTACTCAAACTTAGAGAAACTGGTCTTGGCTCTCATAGAAGTTGCTCAAAAGCTAAGATCGTATTTCCAATGCCACCCGATCGTCGTGGTCATGACATATCCTTTGGGAAATATCCTCCACAAGCCTGAGTCGTCAGAAAGAATGGCGAAGTGGGTTGTGAAATTGAGTGAGTTCAATATCAAGTACAGACCTCGGACTGACATCAAATCTCAAGTCTTAGCCGACTTTGTTACCAAGCCAAAAAAAGGCGATCTTAGCGTCCGAAGGACAGTTCAACACTTAGATCGAAGTTGCATGCTTGCACCTTATTATATATAGATCGAAGTGCATGCCTGCACAGTATATGAACCTCGCGAATTTTTCATGAATCCCAACTATCTAACAGAGGAAGCATGTATATACACTTGACATGTATTTGCATTTTTATTTCAACATGATACATTACATATCGATTCTAAATGGTGAAGTGGTGAAATAATGTGTTGAAGTGAATTATGTTTCTCCTTACTTAATTGCGATTATTGAAAGAGTTGTTATGCTATTTTTGGGATGGTGTGTGATTTATTCTTATACTTGAATGAATTAAGATATTTCACTTACTTTGATTATATATGTCATTTACTATTGAACTATTTTAAATTGAGATTTTTATTCTGATATCTATTATATGTTGAGAAAGGAAGTGCTAGGATCAACTTTCGCTATCACTTCAATTTAGGATCGATCAATGATATTGTTGAGTATATATATTTTTTGGACTCGCACTACACTTGTTGCACTTTTATGTGCAGGTCTGATTGCAAGCATTAGCGGAATACAGTGGAGCGATGCGAGTTACGACATTTGGAGTTTTAAAATGAGGTGTCAGCGGACTCACAACATCAAACTATGATTCTGCTCCTTAATTTTTGTTGTCTCCTTTCTTAAATTGTGTGCTGTCAAATTCTTATATTTATTAACAGTCAGGTACATGCTCTTGACTCATATCATCAGGTTTTGGTGTTTATCGATTGTATCTTCCATATTTATTTTGTATTGAAATATCCTTTATAATCTATTCCCATTTACACTTACTTTTGCATGTTAATAATGATAATTGTTTTAAAATATGGAATGATCTGTTTACCGAATTAGATGTAGATGTCATCACAACTTAGAAAATTTTGGATCGCGCTAATAAGAAAAAAACTTTTTGATGAAACAAGAATTTTGCTAGTTCCTCTTGTATATGTCAACTCTATTTTTTGGACAGGCGTTACATAAACTACTTACAAGAACAATTCCGATCTATAATATTAATAGGATGGTTAATAATTACAAACTAACTTGGAGCTCGATTTTTGCTTGTTTGGCCATGAAATTTTCACTTTTTCCGGAATTAAACTTCGAAAAACATGTTTGACCATAATTTTTTTTAAAAATCTGTTTTTACCTTTATCACATTTTTCAAAAAATTTCAAAAATAATAAAAAACTATTTTCACTCTAAATTACCTATAAAAATTCAAAAACAATTCTAATTTATTTTATGGCCAAATATAACTTCAATTTTCAAATATTATTTTTTATTTTGAAAACAAAAACTACTATTTTTACAATTAAACATGGCCAAGTGCCTACTAATAAAATTTGCTTAGTTTCAATGCACTTTCCTAACTTACCAAAAATAGGTAGAAGACATCACTACCATAAAAAGCAGAATACTCACACAAAAAGTAGTTTGGTATAATATAATATAGATATCCTTTTACTAAAAAAGCAAATATTTATCTAAGTTGCACGTTGGTATAGGGGCATATTCAAATTCGATTGGCATCTTTAAATCACTTTTTCTTTCTTTCGGCACAAAGTAAAAAAGGAAATTAGCAAGTTCCCCCATTGTGGCATTGCACGGACTTCGTTACTATTGGTAAAGAGATATAAAGAGAGCAGTCTGACTAAATGTATGAACCAATATAATATACCTTTTTTCTCTGTTTCTTCTTTAGAAACTTAAGAGCCTCATTGACATATATTGAATGCCAAAGATTTGGAAATATGACTTGGTCTGAAATAATTTGAACAAATTAAAAAGAAAAAAGTGCACGTAAATTGAAATAGATGAAAAATAGGATTTTATTGAGAAATTGTGGATTTTTAATTTTTCTCCACTAGTTATTGATTGAGCCACTTGAACGTAATGATTTAAGAACTTTTAGAGATTTTTTCTCCCTATTTACTTGTAATGAGCTTTTTTTTCTATTAAATATATCTCTTGTGTGACACGATAGTTCGACACTACGTTTCTCTCGATTTTCTGAGAAAATGAACTACTTTCTCCTACCTTTCTTTCTTCTTAAGTATAGGATTCTCTTTGTTCTCCCTCTCACTAATGGCCTCGTCATTTTCAAGTAATATAATAGTTCACGCGAGGAACTATTTTTCTCGTCGCATGCTTTTACTTTTCACTCTCATCTAATTTATTTTCTAAATAGAACGAAGCAAAACATAGACAAAGAAAGATGGTTGCGCAACGAGCACCACACAATACTCTTAATTAATTGTGTGGTATTTAACAAATGAGTTAACCCTTCGTGATAATTTAGCTACTTCAGCACTTGCTTTTCCTTTTTTGTTGCGTTAAAAACTAAATCACAAACTTTTAATAAAAAACCTTTGATAAGATTAGTGTATGTCTAGATTAGATTTAGATGCATACTCGCAAATGTTTATTTTTCTTTTCTTTTTTTTAAACTAGTAGTAAAAGGACTTCCAATTGATGTTTTTTATACATTTTCTACGTAACATAAAAGGCCCACTTTTCAAAGGAAAAAACAGAAAGAAAAGTAGGTCGAAAAACTTATTTTTTTAAAAACTAAAATAAAGAAAGAAAGTCAATATACACACATTTCACCTTTGCGTTGCTATCCTCCTAGGACAAAGTACCAGTAATTTGAAAATTGTAATGTGGCATATCGTTTGATTTTTGGGATATGGATAATTACTTTTGAGAATATTGTTGAATTTTTAATTTTGTGATCGGAAATTTCGGAATTATTTATATTATAATTATGATATAATTATATCACACTGAATATGACATAATATTTTCACATGATTACTATTTTCGGGATAAAATACTAAAATGACAGATTTTCTTTTCCACAACTCTTCTCCAAAGTCTTATAAAAAAAATAAAGGTTAAAATTGAAAACAAAAGTATATCCCAATCTACAATGTAGTGCACAATCAAATATGTATTTTATATTATATACATCTATATTTCATTGTTAGTCCAATTAACTAGTAATAAAAGCATATCAATTAAACAATTTCGTTATTATTTAATCTTCCTAATATAATCCGACACTATAATTTTGATCTAACTTATTCACCGACTAAACGACCCCTTTTGAGCTTTGCTTACTTATTTCTACTAACTAAATTTAAGATGTGGACCGACCTAGCTAGCCCAATCCCCTGTCCTTTGATAGCCAAGAATTAATAGGGTCGTATTTCTTTTCTGTTTGTTTTTGAAATATTTGAATCTGCAGATGGTAAATTTACACAAAAAATAAATCATGACTTTTTTTTTTTTTTTTAACTCCTCTGGTGGTCATCACAAATATCAGTAAGTAGCATGTGAGGTGGGACAATAGGAATTATAAGTGTGAGCTAGCTAGAGTGGTGTCGGATTTGGCATATTAGTGACATCAATTCTAATATATAGTAACACTAACACTACTCATCGTCTAGTGATTGTTGCAGAAATAAACAAACACATGCACCACTTCAACATCATATTAGCTCAATCATTACTAAGCCATGATGAATATATACATGTATATACATTTCGAATGGATCAAGTTAATTTTTAAAAAACTATGACGTAGGTACACATAGGATGGTCCCAAAATTTTAATGATTTATGGTCCATGTTGTTTCTTCCTAACCTTATTACTTTTGCCATGTGAAAAATCACGTAAAATTCTCCACCTGTAATCATGAAGTCAATTATCACTTCGACTCGATTGATTCTCAAATGTAATGGACAAAACTTCAATCTCACTTTTTCTGATTTACTCTTCAAACAAATTAACTTGTAAATACATGTACTTTGCTTTTCGTGTATTTCTACCAAGCATATCATTAGTAAGAAATTGAACTAGAAAAAGTAGAGTCAATTCCTTAAATAATCACTGAATTTGTAGAAATATTCTATTAAAGTAAGAGAGTGACCGCCGACAAATATATATATATATATCCTTAAGCTCTTATTGAAATAGATACCTTACGCGAAAATTAAGTATGCTTGCAAATATGTACTCAAAGTGTAAAAAATATTTACCGAATTAGGTCACTTATTAGGTGATTATATGTGAATATCTTGATAACAAATTAACAATGTAATTAATCAGTAATATGATAAAAATGATAATTAATCTACTATTATATGTTAAAATTCACTAATAATATAAAAAGTATTTACACTGATTTAAAAATTATTACTTCCAGATGCAGATCTCAAATTACAAGTTTACTGAAACAAGGTAATAAAGTAAACATTACACTTTTGACTATTAAGTGTTAAGACTGTTAGTCAACACAAAATTGATATTCTTCTGACTATTAAGTGTTAAAATACATAAGTTCAATATTTTAAATTCAGACGAGTCAAAGTATAATCTTGATGGATTTAAAATATCAATAATAATTTAAAAGACAAAGAAATTTCAAAAATTTGGTTGACTTTTGAAATTTTAATGTGCCACATAAATTGAGACGGAGGAAATAATATGATTGATATAAATCCTATGTATTTGATCTCACACACTTGAACTTGATTATTGACTAATGTTAATCCTTAGGAGGAAGATACTATTTTTAAATTTTGAGAAAAGAAAAGGGAAGATGGGTAATGAGAATTGGACTAGTATTTGTTGTGCGAAATGAACTAAAGAGGCATTCCTTTGACGACATTCGATAAAATTGAAATGATATAAAGAAGATTAGTATGACCTTGCATAAGAATAAAATGCACAAATCAAAAAATGATTCAACTAAAGATGAAAAAAGGAGATGCAATGGTGGAATATCCCTCGCATTTTTCAATCGCAGTATGGATAGGGTATGTTTAAAAGGTTAAAGTCCAGCTGAGTCCACGTTCGACACACCACGGCGCTTAAAGCAAAAGCTCAGTTGAGCATCCAGCAGGCTCAAAGTTCCAACAAATTGTCAAATGCTCTTTTATTTTTTTACAATAGTATATTTATTTCAACTTGAGAGTTCAGACACAAAAAGGAAAAAAGGAAGTGCATCTTGAAAGCAATTTGTGTTGGTGAGTTAGTGTAATGACTTGTGACCAAACTAAATAGAGTAGTCCTATCTGGTAAAGGAAAAAGGGTGACCCTCCCTCTTTTGGCTTCTTTCAACTATTCCAGAAAAAGCAATTACACTACTTACCTCACGCGCCTACGCTCATCACCAAGTACTTAACTCTCATACTAATAAGATACCATTTACTTTTTTTTTTTTTTGCCCATTTTTATCGTTAGTTATAAATATGGAGAGATATTAATGTGGTGTAAAAGAGAAGAGTATTAAATTTGAAAGAGTAATAACTAAGGATAATTTAGTCAAATTAACTTTTAGTTAATATTTTTCTTAAGAGATGCAAAATAAAACATGACAAGTGATCCGGAGGGAGTGCATACTCTCCTTGCAAATGTACGTGAAAGGTATTTAAAAGAAAAGAAAGATTTTTGAAATTTACTGTAAAACAAGTCTGATATATTGTGTGTTTAAATTATTAAATTAAGGATAAAATGATAAGCTTAAAACTAAATTATTAATAAATATAAAAAAAATTATTTCTTTTAGACCGACTAAAATGAAGAGAATATCACATAAATTGAGACGAAGAGTAATCACTAGATATTTTAGTCGGACTAGTTCGAGTTCACATGAGATACAATTTTCAAAATTCGAACTCGATATCCTTTACTAAAGAGCTCTAAGGGGTCATTTAGTAGCTGGTATAGAGATGAATTATAATGGTATTAAATTCTACACAAGCAATATTTCATTTAATAGTTGGTTAAGAGGTGAACTTTATTCATCTATAAAATTAATCAGTGTTTAATTTGCGATTTAGAAATCATATAATTAATACATTAATAAGTCATGAGAAATCTTTGGTTAAGTTTTTGGGAGGCTAAAAATGCTCATTTTTAAAAATAGGGTGTTTGGCAAGCTTTTTGGAGAAAATAAGTGTTTCTCGGAGTAATAGAAGCTGTTTTTCAGAAACTAAAAAGTATTTTTTTCACAAAAACACTTTTGAGAAAAATACTTTTAAGAAAAATGCACTTAGAAGAACTTTGAAAAACTTGACTAAACACTAATTACTACTCAAAAGTTTCTTTTAAATTTATTAGTCAAATAAAATTGTTTCTCATCAAAAGTACTCCCTCTGTCCCACTTAATATAATTCACTTTCCTTTTTAGTCCGTCCAAAAAAGAATGACACATTTCTACATTTAGTAACAATTGAACTTTAAAATGCCCATTTTACCCTTAATGAAATGATTTATAGCTACATAAATATCTAAGACTTATTTTAGACCACAAGTTTCAAAAGTCTTTCTTACTTTCTTAAAGTTCGTGCCAAGTCAAACTAGATCATATAAAATGGGACGGAGGGAGTACTTTTTAATAAAACGCTTTCCATTTTAAAATAAGCAAATTTTAAAAATTTGGCCAAAAAATAATATATTAATACATGAATAACTAAATTATGCATAAAATAATATGTAAAAAATTTCATAACTAATCTCTATATTACAAAATACTTGCATAACTTTAACTAGATAAGAAGGGGGAGTTTGATCATGAAAATAAAGTAATTTTTATTTTCAAAGTGAAAATTGATATTCAAAAATTAAAATTGTATTTAAATTTTTATGAGTAATTTTGAAATGAAAAAATGAAATTCTTTTTTGATATTTTTCAAATTTCTATTTTTTTTTAAAATTCTCCACAGGCAAACATATTTTCCAACTCCAGGAAACTATTTTCCTGGACAAACGACCCCTAATTTTTTTTTTTTTGATTTTTCATTCGATGTTCGGTACTCACATTGGAGTTCGACTAAATTCAAATTTGCGGTCGAGAAATTCCAAATTGAAGGGTAAAGCGCTCTCTAACAAAAATGACTCCGTATCCAAAAGAACTAGCACCCTGATTGGTACGACCCCTAATTATTCTTACTGGAACTAGCAGTATTTACACTAGCAATAGCAAATTTTGGCTGCCATTTCTATTGTTTATTACCCCTGTTAACTTTTCACTTTTCTTTCCTCCCTCCTGTCCTCTATCCGGTGTGCTTTACTGCACTTTTCTCTTTGGCAATAGACCACAACAGCCCCCCTCGGTTTTGCCGGTTGCACCCCTTTTTCTCTCTCTCTACAAACAGACGACAATCTCCGAGCTGGCAAAGATTCCATCTTTAATTGTCCCTAAAACAAAACCTGCTTCTTTGTTCTTCCCCATCTGTTCCTCACTAACCTAAAATTCTACTACTGCTCATTCTACCATTCCATTCCCCCCCAACATCCCTTTCTTTATTTCATTCTCACAAATCACAACCCCACCCCCAACCCCCTTTATTTTTTTAATTTATTTATAACCAACAATCATTCTCCCAAGTCTCTTTCTTTATTATTTGTTTTTTTTTTCTCTTTGTGTTAGATTAGTAAATTAATAATAATGGGATGCACCAGCTCCAAGATTGATGATTTGCCGGCGGTCACTCTATGCCGTGACCGTTGCACTTTCTTGGATGAAGCTATTCACTACCGTTACGCTCTTGCTGAAGCCCATCTTGCTTATCTTCACTCCCTCAAAACTGTTGGCCTCTCTCTCCACCATTTTTTCCAACAAAATGCTAATCTTTCTAGTGAACCACCTCCCTCTGAACCTCCTAAGAAACCTCCTGCTACCTCTGCTCCTGCTCCTGCTGCTGTCATTGATCAGAATAATCATGATTCTCATTCTAGTTCCGGCTCACATCTTCACTTCCACTCTGATTCTGATGAGGGTGAAGGGTCTGGTTCTGAATCTTTACATCATCACTTAGACGGTACTTCCATCCCACTTCATCAGTACGGTCATTTCACTTATGGGGATCATGAAATGCTTGGCTTAGGAGCACCTTATCCAGTTGGGGGCAGTGGTGGTCGTGGTTTTATGCATATGAATTTCATGAGGAACCAAACGACGCCGTCCGTCACCTATGAACAACGGCCGGTGAGTATGGAGACTGTTCGTATGAGTGAACCCTCTTCTTCTTCTTCTTCCTACTACCCTTATCCTTATGCCACTAACAACTATTACGGAGGCGGATTTTTCCCCTCATCCACGCCGGTGTCGGCAGGGCCGTCATTGGCCCCTTCGAGTTCAAAACCACCTCCGCCTCCGCCGTCTCCTCCGAGGAATTCGCCTTGGGAATTCTTGAATCCTTTTGAGACTTTTGAGAGCTATCCAGTGTACCCACCAAGCAGGGACTCGAGAGAGGTGAGAGAAGAGGAAGGTATACCTGATTTGGAAGATGAGGATTTTGAACATGAGGTTGTCAAGGAAGTTCATGAGGATCAAAGGTTTGTGGATGAGGGTGCAAGTGGAAGCTATTCAAAGGCAGTTGAGGAGAATAAAAACGATAAGGCAGCTGATTCAGAGTCCATACATCACCAGTCAAGCTCAAGTTTATCCACGGAGAATGACCCGTTTGAGTACGAGGTGCACGTGGTGGATAAGAAAGTAGTTGATGAGGAGAGTAGGGGAAATGTAGCTGGTTCTAAGGCTCGTAGTTTCAATAGCGATTCTGATGTTGTGAAGGAGATTCAGGTTCAATTTGAGAGAGCTTCTGAATCAGGGAATGAGCTTGCTAAGATGCTCGAGGTTGGAAAACTTCCCCACAACCGTAAGCACGCCACATATCAAGGTATGTGGTTGTGTCCAAGTTTGATTTTTGATGTCTTTTTCCTTTGAAATATTATGTGTTTATGTTTGGGAGGTTTGACAATGAGCTTCCATTGGGTTTTTGTTGATTAGTGCAAGTATTACAATTGATTTTGTTGATCTTTGAGATTGTGCCTGATATGATCTTTTAACTTTCAATTTCATGGTCATTCATCGGGATAGTTTCTTCCAAGATGTTGCACGCGATTACCCCTTCCTCGTCTGTACTCTCGCTACCTTCTACATCAAAGAATGCTGCGATTGAGATTGCTGATCATGCTATTTTAGATGTAGAAGGAGATATTAGTTCAAGGCCGAGAAACATTTCTTCTACATTACAGAAGCTGTACCTCTGGGAGAAGAAATTGTTTGAGGAGGTCAAGGTATTGTTTGATCTACTGATTTACTCTTCTTTCTTTATCCCCAATTGTCCACCATTTACAAACTTCGAATGAGTCTTTCAATTTTGGAGGATGGCAAGTCACTGATCTTGTTTGTCTGCTCGATATGTATGTTAAATAATCGGAGGAATTAAGATTTTTTCTTCATAGACTGGGTTTGTTTCTCAATTCTTCTTTTTTCACATGTCCAGTAAGTTGTAATGGAAATGGGGTGGTTTGGTGCTTGATAGTTTTAGAACTTTTATAGACAATCCATATTTCTCTGCGCTAATAGATAAATACTAATGCTGCACATGTGTACCTTTGATCTTGTAATGTTGCTTCACTAATGTCGAGTAGATACTTTTCTTCACTTGAATGCATTCATATCAGTTTAATGGATGTATGTCTTGTGAATTACAATTGTGGTTGATCAGCATATCTTCTTCTGTGGCAAGTGTTACTTGCATTTGTTCTAAGAAAAGATGTTACTTTACATTTCACCATTTTAACCTAATAGGCTGCCTATTTCCCCTCAGTTTGTCATAGAGCTCCTTTCTTTGATAATCTGTGTAGGTTTCTGAGTGTCTCTTTGTACTAGTTTCTAGGTGTTCAATCTGATAAGAATGTTGACTTTTCGTCCTCCTTTCTTCTCCCAGTTTCATTAGCTGCAATTATTCCTGTGACTTGTATTCTGTTTGAGTAGCAATTAGCATCAGCTATACAATTTGTATGATAATGATGTATTTCCTTTGCTTGGTTATTATGTGATTGCAGTTTTATGAACCGTACATTTTTCATGATACTCAATTTCTTCCCCTTGCTGGTGGTTTGCAGGCGGAGGAGAAGATAAGGGTGCTTCATGAAAGGAAAAGTCGAAAGCTGAAGCAATTAAATGAAAAGGGTGCTGAGTCTCACAAGATTGACATGACCAGAAAATTGGTTATAAGTCTCTCCTCAAAGATTAGAATTGCAATTCAGGTAGTTGATAAGGTTTCCGAGAAGATAAACAAACTGAGGGATGAAGAGTTGTGGCCACAACTGAATGAACTCATTCAGGGGTATGTGCTTTTTTTTTGGACCTCTTATCGGATGGACAACAAATATCTTTTCATATATAAAAATTCTTGCTGAGACTCTGAAGAATTTACTGCACGGTTTGTTTTGCTATTATTATATTCTTTTACTACATGGAAGAGAAAAGGGTTGACTTTGACTTTGTTACATTTTGTACAAACTTATGTCTAACAGTTTCTTCATGTGTCTGTCTGATGCACCAGCTAAAATAATCTACTTATCTAAATAATTGGAAAAAATATTTTCATCAAAAATATTGTACTGTTATCCTTATACTTGGGGCAATAAAGCATATAAAAAATTTCTGCGGATAATACTTTTTCTATTAAGTTTGTTACTGCTACCATAGTTGAATTTTCCAAGTACATTTTCTTGTTTATTAGGATGTAAGACTACCATTAAGTTGAATTGAAATTTTAGGCTATATGGAAATTTTTGATTTCCATCTTGGATCGGTGAACATGTCAGGAAACTTCATAATATAATTTTTACAAGCCAGTGATTTGGCGGTCTCCATTAGAAAGTAAGAACATATATCGCATCCACACATGTGATATTCATGATGGCCATTCATGCTGTCAATAACGAATTGATTCCATTTCCAGGAGAGATGAGTGCATAAATGCTGCAGCAGTTGATATCTGTTCTTTTTCTAGTATTAGTCTAATCACTTCCAAGTTTTGTTGCCGACTTTTTGTTTCTTTCCTGATAATACATTTATCTATTATTTCCAACTCTTAAGTGTCTCTTGTGTGGTTCTTGTGTGTAGGTTAAGTAGAATGTGGAAATCCATGCTTGAGTGCCATCACTACCAATGCCTTGCCATTGGAGAAGCAAAACGGTTAGATGCCATTGCATCTCACAAACATTTCAGTGATGCTCATCTTGAGGCCACTCTGCAACTTGAGCATGAGCTTTTGAACTGGACTTTGAGTTTCTCTTGTTGGGTGAGTGCACAGAAGGGCTATGTGAGAGCATTGAACAATTGGCTTATGAAGTGTCTTCTATATGTGCCAGAAGAAACAGATGATGGAATAGCTCCCTTTTCTCCTGGAAGGATTGGTGCTCCCCCTATTTTTGTCATTTGTAATCATTGGTCACAAGCATTTGAAAGGGTTTCTGAGAAAGAGGTGATTGATTGTATGCGAGATTTTGCTACGAATGTGCTTCAGCTCTGGGAGCGAGATAAGCTGGAATTACGACAAAAGATGATGGTGAACAAGGATATGGAGCAACAACTGAAGAACCTGGAGAGGGAAGACCAGAAAATACAAAAGGGGATTCATGCACTAGACAAAAGAATAGTTCTGGTTTCTGGGGAGGAAAATAGTCTTTCATTGAATAGGCATGTTTACCAGAGCGAGACTAGCAAAAATTGTAGCTTTCAGGTTGGTCTACAACGTATATTTGAGGCCATGGAAAGGTTTACTGCCAACTCCTTGAAGGTATACGAGGAGCTTTTGCAACGTATTGAGGAGGATAGACTTGCTCGAGAGCCTGAGGTGGTGTCGTAGCATTGCTTGCCCTTTCTGAGGGGCCGGTTATGCTTATTCTCTAATTAGAAGTTACAGAGTTCCAGGTTAGGGGACAAAGGGAAATGGAGCAGAAGATTCCTTTATTGCCTTGTCGGACTTGCTACCGTTGCTGTAGCATTGCTACTGCTTGATCAGTTTCGTCCTCCTCCACAGAAAAGAGAGATAAACTAAGCTGACAGCATTATGCCTTTTTGAGTCATTGCAACTGGAACTTTTTGCGATGCTCATATCAAGATATTTTGAACCTTCAATTTTAGCTGTCAAATCCCAACAATGAATATACCAGGCAGGGAATGTTTAGAGATGAAAGCTGTTCTGTCTACTGGAGTTATTCAGATGGTCCGGAAGTCTAGGATCACCAAGCTGGGGTGTTGGAAGGGGGGGGGGGATTGACCCGTTCTGGTTGTTAGCATTTGCAAGAGGGGGAGGTGCGCGATGTCGGGTCGCCAAGCTGGAATTCTAGGGAATATAAAGGTACGGGAATTGTTCTTTTGAGGCCAATGACACTTCATTTTGTAAGAGGTGTTCTGCGTCTGTACAGTGAGACAGGCTGTTTGGTGACGCAAGTCATGAAACTGCAGTTGCCTGGCATCAGTTGTAATTTGGTTGTTGAACAGGGACGTGTCTTTTAAGATTAAATCAATAATATGTATCTCAAAATTATAGATATGTAGACGAGGAAATAGTTGAACAGTTAATGTTTTGACAACAACCGGGCGAATTCCATCGGATATTTGCTTATGGCTAGTTTGGTCCAGGAGGAAGGACTATACACCCTTTTATCTCTTCATGACGGGATGCTTTGTGCACTAGGTTGTCCTTTAGCTCTTCCCTAATATAGACTTCTTTTAGGTTATAGGGGAATGGGACCGTGGTTATTAATTTCATGTATTAGGCAGATATTATGCCTTCTAACTTGGGAAAACACAGGAAATTCAACTTAGCATCTAGTTCCTTTTAAATGAAGAACTTCCAGAGTAAAATTCAAAAACAAAATAAGAAATGGTGATATTTAAAGCACAGGATATCTGCCCCTTTTGGATGTCTGTTCCAAAACCAAGGATGTCTCGTCACTCGAAAAACAAAATGTGAGGGACCTTCTTTCAGCTCTTCGTACAAGACGCAACACATATGATATTCAGTGTACTAAGTAGCCTCTAGAAGAAAGTCTAAGAAGATCATTCATAAGATTTGAAGGCTATCAAGAACAAGAGTCTCCCTTCTCTACATCTTCAGCCTAATGGAGTTCATGAAATGTCCAGTGAAGGGCATACAAAGTATTGTAAAATTCTAGTGAAAGAGTTGTTTATACTTGTATACAACAACAACATAACCAGTGTAGTCCCACACGTGGGATCTGGGGAGGCTAGAGTGTACGCAACCCTTACCCCAAGTATACTTGTGTATATGAGATATATACTTATTAAACCAGAAAATATTTTGTTATATATTGGCTCCTTTCAGATGTTGATCAACTTTTACAATTGCAGACTTTCTGCTGACAAAAGATCTGCTAACAAAAGAAAAGCATTGACTTAGATCCAACTTCTATTAGAAAATCGACGTAAGAATATCATCAAAGGCCAAAATTATGTCCTCAAACAAATGGTTAAAACAACAATTACTTACAAGAAAATAATAAGAGATACTTCTTACGACCAAATTCCACTCTCTCTAGTTTTCCTCAACTATGATTCCATTTTTCACATAGCACGGTTATTATTTGTTGTATGAATTTGTTAAAAGACAATGAAAATTAGTAAATCAACGCCAAGCTAAGGCGCGCTTGTTTCTTTAATAAAATGATAGCACAGTTGTCAAATTATTGTTTTCTCTGTGGAAATGATAATCCATCGAGTGGAAATAGGACTGGGAATGACTCATATCCGGAAGCATTTTTGACGGGAACTTTCAAGAGTTTGTATGCAAAATTCTTGATATATTGAGCTTTTTTCGCCAGATGAATACTTTGAAGACTGATATAAAAGAGAGCAAATATGAAATTTGTTGACAGACGTGATTATAGCACTAACTGCTTATTTCATATAGCTGATATGATCATTCTTTTCTAAAAATGATGTTGTAAAGATAGTGGTTGAATCATGAACTTGATAGTAAAAGACACAATACAAAATATTGCCTGAATATAAATTTGATCCAAGTTAAGAGTAATCGAAATGAGGCAATCAGTTTTCAACATATACATAACAAAAATGTCAAGTGAATAAAAGAATTATACAAAGGGGTCAAAAATCCATCAATGACCAATAAAAACCAATCTCTGGCAAAACTGAAGATCTACAAATTGGACAATAATTTTTCTTCCCCTTCAGCAGCCATTGCTCTATGCAACTCGCGTGATATTCATGTCCACATTCGAGTGTACCAATTGTGTCATCATTTACATATTCACATAGACATATGACACATATTTCTGAATTAACTTGAGCCTTTGCAGAATGAGTTCTTGTTTTCATCATAATAATATCCTCCTCCTGCTGGTCGCCTACTTCCGTGTCATTGTCCCCTAGATCAAGCAACGCTCTATAATCAAAAGGTTGTCCGCTGAGACGACTACCAAAGTTGCGGTCAAGGTTTTGCATTGTCTCTATTAATTGATTCAAATCAGTTGTGACATAGGCATCGTCAATCAATTGATCACTTGTTGGCTCAAAATCATAATCCACATACCACGAGTATGGATATGTATGACCAGTACTTGGAAAAGAAAAGTTGTTATGTAGAGCCAAGTGATTACCAACACTGTTTCTTGAATTTCTATAGTGATTTGGCGGCGGAGCTTGACGATGATTGTGGGCTTGTGAAAGATGGTGATTTGTACGAAACAGAGCAACATCATCGCTGACAAAGACACCATCAACGTATTCACTTGTTTGCTGATAATGATAATACCCAATATTTCTTGTATATGTATGACCAGTCCTAGAAGCAACAAAAGCAGAATTGTGTGGAGCAAAGCGATTATCGCCCATGTTTCTTGAATTTGCCGGAGGTTGATAGTGGCGAAGATGATTTTGTGTTAGTCGCAAATTCGTGATAACACAATACAGAGGAACAAACTAAATTTTGGTTCTTTATAGCAATACCCAAGAAACAAGATGCTTTTCGACACAGAAAACAGAGTAAACTGTAGAGTGACTTTTAATTTCTTGAGCAGCAAAGAATAAAGAATGATACTATGAGCAATACACATATATATAGAGAAATAAATGCTTGAGGACTAAGCAACTATTAACGGTAAGAAATAGGACACGGTTCCCAAATCAATGCTTTATTTCCTGGGATTAATGTTTCCTAAAGTTTGTTTCTTGGAATCAAATTACTATGGACAATTGAGAGGTAAAAAAAAAAACAGTTTTTACTAGTATTAATGTTTTAAGGTTAGTTGTTGAGGAATGCACCCTTTAAATAATAATAAAATGTTTAAAGGATATTTTTAATTTATTTTATCATAAAAACATAGTTTTACAGTATTTTTATGTACTGTAATTTTATTTCAAAATAATTAAAGAACCAAATTTCGAATATTATGCAGAAATAGAGAAGGCAAGAGGCTAGAGTCTTACCCTTACTTTCGTAAGCTTTTAGCTTATTAAACCACTAACGCATGCAGTAACCCGTGCTTCGCGTAAGATGCCATATTAAAATGCGAAAATAGAAGAAAACCCTAAAATCTAAGAACAAGAATGAAAAATAGGAGAACGACACAAGTAAAAGGATTAATTGATAATAATAACTACAAAAAGCTAAGACCTTCAAACCAAAACAAACACCAATATCAACAAAGGCCTTAGCCCTACTCTCTCAAGAGTGTCAATCATAATCTCAATATCATCAAAATAAGGAAAAAGGACATGAGCTGACCATTTTAAAAAGAAATGACCCATGTTTTATCCATTAGACAGAATAAGGCCATTCGAGCCATTTTATTTCCAACTTTTAGCCATTAGTATATATGACCCAAATTCGGTCCACTAAGCTCAATTTGCAGCTTTTGTTGACTTTTTTTTTTTGGCTTTCTTCTTTCTTTTTTTCGCTTTTTTTAAATTTTATTTTCTTATTATTTTTTCGTTGCTCTTTTTTTATCATCTTTTTACTGCCTTTTTTATTTCTATTTTTGTTGCTTTTTTGTTGCTCTTTTTTATTATTTTTATTTATTATATAAAATGTATAATAAATGTATTAGTATATAATATCTTATTTTCTTGGAAAGTTCTAATTAAGTTGTACTTTTACAATTGTATAGAAACGTATAATTATTGTATAAAATACCTATTTGTATAAGATTTATATAAAAAAATGTATAGAATGCGTATAGAAACTGTATAATTGTTCTATAGAGTATGTATCTTATAAGATATGTATAAAACTGTATCATTGTTGTAAAAAATATGTATATGCATAATTATTGTATAAATGTGTGTAAAAATGTGAAATTATTGTATAAAATTGTATCATTGTTGTATAGAATATGTATCTGTATAAGATGTGTATAGAAACTGTATCATTTTTATATAAAATATTTTTATGTATAATTATTGTATAAAATATGTATCTGAATAATTATTACAGCCAAAGGTTGTATAGAATGTGTATAGAAACTATATAATTATTATATATAATATGTATCTAACTAATTATTTCAGCTAAAGGTTGTATAGAATATGTATAAAAATTATAAAATTATTGTATAGAATATGTATTTGTAAACGATATGTATAAAAACTGTATCATTGTTATATAAAATATGTATATGTATACGATGCATATATAAATTGTATCATTGTTGCATAGAATATGTATATATATCAGATATGTATTGTATTGTATCAATATATATCAGATTGTATATATGTATTGTATTGTATCAATATGTATAAAATATGTATTGTATTGTATATAAATATGAATTTGTATCAATATTTTAGAATATTAAGATATGTATATGTATCAACATGTATTGTATCATACTAATATATATCTTTTTTAAAAAAATTATATTTAGAAAAATATACTTTTTTATATTTGATTATTTTTTTTAAAAAAAAAATCAAAAGAAGATTTTAAAAGAAAAGCAGCAAAAAAAAGCAATGAAAAAACAGAGTAGTAAATTATTTTATACGCTTTATATAATTAAAAAAGTAAAAAAAAAGTAAAAAGGAAGAAAAGTCAACAAAAGCTGCACAAAAAGAAAGAAAGCAGCAAAAAGAAGTTGTGAAACAAAAAAAAAAGTAAAGCCGTAAAAAAAAGAATAGCATTAGAGGAGCAACGAAATGACTATAATATGACATTTAAATTATCTGGGCTATTTGATGTCAATTATTTCAATCGAGGTGTTATTTTTGTCCTTTCCCCTTGTCGCGCCCAATTTTCGGACTGGCCAAAATATGCTTGCAACATCCGGCTCTTTCTGCCTTTGTTTTGGAAAAAGGGTTTAGAGTCGCCACCTAAATTTTAGGAAAACTTAGGAAACCATTTTTTAATGTAAAACTCTGTTTTTAGTCTGCGAAAACGTTTGAGATTCTGAGTAAGAGTTTTGGTTACTCGAAGGGAAGGTGTTAGGCACCCTTCAGAGTCTATCCGAAGATAGTCCTTAAACTCAGTTTTAGAAACATATTTGGGAAAATTATTTGCTCATTATTTGCTAAAAGGTGATAAAAACATGGTTTATTAATTTAAAGAAAAACTCAAAGTATATGACACATGCCACTACAATAGGCAAAAATATAAAATATACTTATGGAAAAAAGATGAAACATATGTACGTATATGTCAAAATATATGAAAGTTTAATAGCAATAATTAAAGTATGTAAAACTTTATGATTTATAAGAAATATATATACTTAAAAGCTATGTAAAAAGATGAAGATATTATTTATAATAAATATGCCTTTGTAAAGTAAAATATATGTAGTTCTTAAAGTTTGAGAAAAGTTTATGACATGCTTATTAAAAAAGAAAGTAAAGATGACGTATGTATATTTAAAATATCATGTGAAAAGTTTATTATTTTAAAAGATTTGGATAAGTAAAAGTATGTAAGAAATATATTGGTAATAGAGAAAAAAGATATAAGAGGAAACCATATTTGTTTTGTAAATATATTTCATGTAAAAGAACAATTTGAAAATTGAGTAGAGAAACGAGAATTATTTGTTTTCATGTAAGGGAGACTTTTATTTGTAAGGTAAAAAAAAAATGAACATGCATTGAATACGAAAGAAAATATTATGTACGTGAAATGTAATTGTGATAAAAATAATATATGTGTAATTTAAATAGGAAGAAGGGTAAATAAAAATATAAATATATATACCTTGTAGTAGATAGCATATGACATATACACCTTGTGTTTTTAGGCCTCAAAAATCTGAAAATCTGAAAATCTGAAAATATATATATAGAGTATAGCAAAATACTTGTAAAATATTGGTGTTAGAATAAGAGAATACATAAATTACTAATAAATATAAAGGAGGCTTGCCTAAATTAGATAAAGCATTTTATAATTTAAAGCCTAAGAATGACTAACTATTGGTGTGAAATAAATTGAATCGCTAATTAATGCTTTTGAAAATCTACCGCGAGTTATTTGGAACAAAGTCCTTTCTGAAACGAAGCCTAAGTTAGTTAATAAAAATCTGCACTATTCACCATTTATCACTACTATTTTTGAAAGTGTTTAAACACTAATTTTAAAGGATTTAAAAGGGAAATTAGAAATATTTGCCTAGGCTAAAGGAATGAAGGAAAACTCTTTCAAAATTTCAAACTAAATATCCTAATCAAATCAAATGGTAAGCCGAAGGATAAATGTTAATCGAAGTCACAAAGAAAAATACATATCTAAATAATACAAGGTTAGTTAAACAAATTCAAATAATAAGAAAAACATATAGAAAATAAAGGGCTAAGTATATTAAGTTCCTTTGGAGGAATTAATCTCCTAGTGAGTGACTCCGAAACACCGCGATGGTTCCTAATAGTTGTTCGACCCAAAACATATTTGGGCCGAGATTGAGTTTCAAATGAGAACTCCAACTCTCCGGGGTGTACATGAAACAAAGAAAGGTGATAAGGATTAGAACTTGCATAACAAAGTTTACAAAAATATAGAAATATGCCAAACTTAACAATAAAGTGATAAAGAAAACAAACATGCTATTTGGTAAATACACAAGAATATATGAAAGACGACATGTAACCATATTTGCTTCATTTTTAGCAAATGATCGAATTTATTTGACTAGAGCACAAACGAACTAACATGAGATGATTATCCGAAAAGAACTTAGGCAAAACGAACATTTTCAACACTAGTCGATTATTGGAAAACAAAGTACACAACAAGTAGCAATATAAAACTTTATTATTATTTATTTCAAATAAAGAAAGTAGTTATGAAACAAAACACTTTAAAAAGATAAGACTAACAACCGGGAGATTAAAGGAGAACCAAACTACTACGTTGGCTTATAATGAGTTCCTTAAGCTAGTATTCCCGAAATTGATCCCGAGTTAAAACCAAAATAATGAAAATACGGGCAGCCCTCTTCTTCTAACAAATGCACACTAAATCAACCACTTTTTACTAGGATTAAGGTGTCTTGAAGAAAAGTTAGATCGCAAGCAAGACCACAATGTTTTACAAACGCCGAAAATATAATCATAATATGTATATTCCTACTTTAAACAAACGTTTTCGGGACTAAAAAAAAAAATGACAAACCTATTGAAACCTTTACCTTAAGAATTTAAACTTCAAGAAACTTAAACATGGCATACATACACCTTTTCCGATTTAAACAAAATCAGCCCCCTAATTGATTAAAACAAGACGGGACGATTACATACTCTTACAACTCAATCCGTAAGGGAAAACAAAAAGAAAACTCAACTTTTATGAAGAGTAAACATTGATCCTAATCTCTAGTTATGCAACAAAAGTAGCCATGTTCATTTGAAGACTTGGAGCCTCTTGAAAATTATTTCAAGTTGGATCAAGATTACAAATAGTTTACAAAGCATACCATGGACTATAGATACAACCATATCACAAACTTGTTCAAATTGATTAGAAAATACCTTAACAGTGGGTTTCTAGCTTATTCAAATCACCCTTTAAAAAACTCAAGTTGCAACCTCTATATTTACGTGGTAAAATGAAACAAAACCAACAAACCAAACGTATAAAGAAATCTCAAACACATGGTTAATCACCTCTCAAAGGTTAAAATTTGCATAATCCTTTCCATACTAAGGTAGAAAGTAAAAAAAAAATCTCACTTTAGGTAGATGACTTAGCTAAAGACATAACCAAACAATTGACGACTTCGAACGAGCAAGTTGAAATATTTCGGAGTTTAAAGCTTGTAGAGTTCCTTTTAAACTAAAGTCAAGAGTTGGAAATTTCATTTAAAGTAAACGACTAATCCAAAACACAATTAACAATAAGTGCCAAATTCAAATATTTAAGCTAAACATTACAATGATCTTGTAATAGACAACTAACCATACTAAAAAAATCTTCAAACCTCATAGGAATTCTTCAAGCTAAATTACAAGTTTTAAAGCTTTACAAACACATAATTCCAATCCAATGACACTAACGACCAAAGAAACTGATTCAACATAACCCGAACAAAACCAACTTTAAAATCCACATTCACAAACAGATGATCAAACAGCCAACCCCATTCAAAATATCAAACCAAGTCTTGAATTGTAAACACTTCATAATCACATAAGCTAAACCAAACGTCCAGAAACTGATTTTCGTTTCACATTTTAACGCCTAAAATCAGCCAAACATGAACAACCCAAACTCACACGAATCAATGGATCACAAAACTAAACATAAAGTAATTAGACGGGATAGGATTTACCTTGTGTTGGGCAGCGATTGAGGCCGTCAAATGTTGAGTTTCAAACTAGCGACTTTCGAATCCGACTCCGGTTATTCGAATAGCAAACGAAAACAATCAGGAAGCAAAACGAGTAGTGAGTATATGGAAATCAACAATGAACAACCAGAGAAACAATTTCTAGTGAGCTGTTGATATTTTTTTTTTTGATTTCCGCCCGTCCCTCGCTGTGTGTGTGTGTCCGTCCTTTTATAGCCGAAATTCTAAGGCTCCAACGGTTTCTTTCCAAGAATTCAAAATTTGAATTCTTGGAAAGCCAAGTTGCAAAAGAAATGATGAAAATCAGAGAAAAAGGAAGATGAGATGCCTACCTTTTCAGACGGATTTGAAAGAGATGGTGACGGGTCGGCAGTGTGGAGCAGACGGTCGGCTGGGTTTCCTCTTTTCCGAGGTCTGCCACCGGCGGTGACGACCTTTTCGAGGCTACAAAAAGCCTCCGAAAAGGGGAAGGGACGCTGTGAGGTGACTCGGGAAAGATGGGCGTGTTTGACAAAAACCTAATTGCTAAAAGCCATTTGCCCGCAAAATCCGGCGGGTCTTGGGGGTTTGGGCGGCGGCAGCAGGTGGACGAAGTGGGGGTTGTCGGTTGATTTTGGGATGGGAGGGGTCTGCTGGTTTGTGTTGAGAGTGGAGTGAGAGAGTGGAGAGAAAGAGATTAGGGGTGTGTTTAGTGGTGAGGTTGGGCCGGGTCAGGGGTGTTTTTTTTTGGGCTGGGTCGGGTGATTTGGGCTAGGGAGTTTTGGGTAGAAAGGGGTATAAAATTGGCCCAAACAATTAAATGAATTAATTTGTAGAAAGAGTGTAATTTTCCCTAATCGTTTTTCCACTTAATTAATTTAACGATGCATTCTTTCATCCCGATTAATTTTAAATACTTATATAGTTGACTTAAACATAATTTTGATACGCGTAATCGCAATCCTCAATTGATAGAACAATATTTAGGAAATGTTATAGCGATACGATAAAATTTCATTTAGAATAAAAGTTACTATACCAATAACTTGTTAAAAAGAAAGAATTATAAAATATTTTTGGTGATTTTATAAGATACAATATTATTAGTAATTATTATTATAAAAGTAAAGGAACTCATTTTTAAAAAATGATTATTGGTGCCAAAATTTTTACTAAAAAATATAGGAATAAGAAAATTATTTTGGAAAAATCCTCGGGATTAAGAAGCATATAAAAATTAATTATGGGAAAAAGGAGGGCCAAAATTGGGTGTCAACAACTTGCCCCTCTTCGAACAAAGATGATGAAAGAGTCTTTGGGCGAAGATGTTGACGTAAAGCCAATTTTGTCTCGACTGGAAATAAAATCCAATTTTTGGAAAGGTCATTCCTAGAAAGAGAAAGGTTATTGTCATTATGAATTCGACCGAACTCTGGTCTCTGAGTTGCCTACATATCTCGGGTTTCACGAGAATCAGGCCAATGTAGTTCAAAAATTTTGAGAGGTCCTCAAAATTTTGCCCCAGTGTTGGTTTTGTGTCGACACTGGTATTTTTTGCGGTAAAAGGGGAAGATGATTTGGCACGAATGGAGTGGGTGTGGCCATGATCGAAATTGAGCTGCCTACGTATCCCTAAGGAAATGGGAATTAAGGCTGTTGCAGTCCTGAATAGAGGATTATGGTAAATTTTGAGGCAGTCCTCAAAATTTGCCCCAGTGTACGATTTATGGTTGACACTGGTCTCTTAGTTGAGCTTGGAAAGAGTTTTATGGAATTGATGGTAGGTTATTTCTTAGATGACAATAATCTTCTCAAAATGGGTGCACTTTCACAGCCTCCCGATTATAAATGTGGTGCACAACACACCCATAAACGAAACTCTACTAGGTGCATCTCGCATCTTCATAAGATCACATCGAATTGCTGGATGAAAGTAGTCCCTTTGATATCCTCTAGCGGGAACTCTAGGAGATAGAGAAAGGGGTATCGATGCTTGTGAGAGCAGGTGTACTCTGATTTAGAAATATGGACAACTGATTGTAGGAATTGGAGTCGGAGTGCTAGTCTTGAAACTCTGGCTTGTGAGTTTGGTATTCCTCATCAAGCATTGCCTCAATCGCTGCTTAGAGGTAGTTCCACGTTGTAGTGTGTCATCCTGCAAAACAGGTAAAAGGGGTTACAAAGTACCTGTTGAGGCTAAAAACTTGTAAATTAAAATTGTAATGTAAAGAGCAGAGTGTAGATATCCAAACGATTGTTGGCGTCTCCATTTTGCGGAGTGGATGTACTGTAGGTGAAATAACCTTGGGAAGTAAAGCCTCCGGCTGGCGGGGCAACACTTAAAAGCAAAGCCTCTCGCCTGGCGGGGCAACACTTGTAAAGTAACGTCTCTCGACTGGCGGGGCAACACTGTAAAGTAAAGCCTCTCGACTGGCGGGGCAACACTTGTAAAGTAAAGCCTCTCGACTGGCGGGGCAATACTGTAAAATAAAGCCTCTCGACTGGCGGGGCAACACTGTAAAGTAAAGCCTCTCGACTGGCGGGGCAATACTGTAAAATAAAGCCTCTCGACTGGCGGGGCAACACTGTAAAGTAAAGCCTCTCGACTGGCGGGGCAATACTTGTAAAATAAAGCCTCTCGACTGGCGGGGCAATACTGTAAAGTAAAGCCTCTCGACTGGCGGGGCAATACTGTAAAATAAAGCCTCTCGACTGGCGGGGCAATACTGTAAAGTAAAGCCTCTCGACTGGCGGGGCAATACTGTAAAATAAAGTCTTCATTGGGTGAATCAGCCGTGACATCTCCATTTGGTGGAGCGATCCTTAATGCAAAATGAGGATGTTAATGGCATGCATGCTTATGATTGATGGAGTTATGATGATGCTTGCTATGATGCAGCCTCCGATTGGCGGAGGATGTTTTGCTTGCTAATATACATTTCTCTGATTTGGCAGAGCGTCGCTTGCTTGTTTACGTACAGGCTCCAATCGTCAGAGCATCGTTTTGTTTGCTTATGTACAAACTCCAATCGGCGGAGCGTCGTTTTGTTTGCTTATATGCAAGCTCCAATCGACAGAGCATCGTTTTGTTTGCCTATGTACAAACTCCAATCGGCGGAGCGTCATTTTGTTTGCCTAGGTACAACCTCCAATCGGCAGAGTTTGATGAAGTCAGTCCGCGTTCTCCGATCGGCGGAGTTATTTGACGCAATTAGATGGCAATCTCCGATTGGCGGAGTTATTTGGAAAGAGATAAACTATCCTATTTTCCTATGAGAGCTCTCTATCTTCGATACTCGATCCGGATCTCGGACGTACCTGCAAAACATAAATGAAACCCTTTAAGAATTGGGACAAAATATTTTAAAGTAGAGTAGGGGAAGAATATTCGGCTTATGGTGTCGTGATAGACGAAAGATTTCTCCAATCATGTCCCTGAACTTGACTTGACATCGTCCTGGCGATTCCTGTTTCCCTGCGCTCAAAGAAAAATTCTTAGTTTTGGGAGGGGTGTTGATTTGTGTCGGCTTGCGGACCCTGGCCTTGCCACTAGACTTCTACAAAATCTCATCAGCCCCTCGTGATTTCCCATCCCAGAGACTCGGTATGGTGGATCCCTTCAAAACCTCCTTGGTTGCTCGCGACTTCCTATTTCGAAGGCTCAGTAGGTGGATCCCTTCAAAACCTCCTTGGTTGCTCGCGACTTCCTATTTTGAAGGCTCGGTAGGTGGAAAGGCAGTAAAATATTTTGAAAAATATGTATATATATTTTTAGAAAATAAGTATATTTTGTATATACTAGGCGCATATATATAGTGATTATTCATCGTTCCTTAGATTATGACATGTTCCGAAATCCAATCGAGTTTTCCCATTTGTTGAGGACGTCCAAATGTACTCTTCTCATGGCTCCGGCTTCTGGTGACGCTTTTCTATTTCTCTGTAGATGTTGTGATCACTCTGAAGGTATAAATAAGAGGGGGGGGAGGTTTATCCTAAGGGTATGACCGAACCTTTTAGGTTGCCTACGTATCCCCGAATGGGAATCAGGTCTGTACGTAGTTCGGGGGTATCAAAGAAAGATGAAAAATATGTAATGCATTGACCGAGCCTGACTCAGGCTGCCTACGTATCCAAACGGAATCAGGTCAGAACGTAGTTCAAATACATTGGGAAAAATAAAGACATGTGATGCAATGACCGAGCCTGACTCAGGCTGCCTACGTATCCAAAATGGAATCAGGTCAGAACGTAGTTCAAATACATTAGGAAATGGAAAATATGAAGGGACCGAATCCGACGAGGATTGCCTACGTATCCCACCGAGGGAAGTCAGGTCAATCGTAGTTCCAAATACATAAAGATGATGTTTTTGGTTTTTCTAAGGGAAACCGGACCCGATATGGGTTGCCTACGTATCCCGCCGTGGGAAGTCAGGCTAATACGTAGTTCTGTTTACATTAGAGAAAAATGCAAAAAGTACAAGGAAACAACAACTAGTCCCTCTGTCTTCAAATGTAGTACTTCTTGATAGCGTCTGAATTGATCGGCTTTGTGCTCACGACGCCGTCCATTTCTGCGAGGATTACTGCCCCGCCTGAGAGCACTCGGTGAACCATGTAAGGGCCTTGCCAGTTTGGCGCTACAGGCGGGCAAGAAGGATCAGTCGGCAGCTTGTGTGAGACGATATCGGTGCTTAATCCTGGCATGTCATCGTAGGACCGAGCAAACACACCAACATATTGCTTGATCAATTCAATCAATTCCCGCTTTCTTTCATCTTCCAAATGTATGCTGACTCGTACTTCTCTCACTATTTCTTTATTTCCCAAGTTGACAACCTCGGTTTCATCCATGTTGGGCCTTTTCTGGCTTTCAAGTTGTTCGATCTCCCGAGGTAGATTTTCAGGCATCATGCTTTCATCGTATTCTTCATAGTCCTGCTCGTGACTCGTACTTTGCTCAATGGATTCGTTACATGTCATAACCGTTGTACGATGATTTTTACTAATATTAGCGCTGAAATGTATGAAAGGTAAGTGAAAATAAATAGTTATTTTAAACAATCGAAAGATAGATTTTAAGAAAAATGAAGACTTTTTATTAAAAAGCAATCTAGCTTTTCAGAAGAGGCAAGTAGCAAAAAGGGCTTAGGCATGATTCAAGCCTCAATTGATCATGCAAAAACATTTTGAAATAAAACTACATTTCCACACTACCGGGACTCCTGTCGAAACAGGGATGGGCTGATGGTCCAGTTCTGCAAGACTTCTCCAGGCTTGGCATCACGGATGGTCAGTTTCTTGATATCTTTCTCCAGTCCATCGTCGGTCATGGCCACGAATAGATTTCCTATTCCCTCAATGACGTCTTCATCAACTGCTTCATCTGGGATTAGGACTTGTCCTGGCACGAACGCTACTGCCCCAAACTTTGTACTGTGGACTCCTCCTGCAGCAGGCTTATATCCCAGCCCGACGGTACCTTTCTGGTGTTTTAGCTGGATTGGTTCAATTATACCGTCAGCCTTAGGTCCAAGCCCTGTCTTTGGTTTATACCCATATTTCAACATTTCTGACGCAACCATCTTCGCTGCTCTCGACATCTCCATCTTTACAGGCTCTATTTTCTCATCAATTCTTATAGCTTGCATGATCTCCAGAGCATGAAAAACGGCTCCATCCAGTTCTTCGGTGACTGGAACAGAATTCACGGAATAGATGGGGTGACTGAGCTCTCCGTGAATGGTAACTTCGGTGCGACCCCACTCGAACTTCACACACTGATGGAGCGTGGAGGGAACTGCTCTTGCCATATGGACCCATGGCCTTCCTAGTAACAAGTTGTAGTTGGACGACACATCCATCACTTGAAATAAGATGGGGAATTCAGCTGGACCTACTTGCAAAGTGAGATAGATTTCTCCAATGACGCTTCTCTGCGCGCCGTCAAAAGCTCTCACCTTCACACGACTTTCCCTTATCTCTCCCATATTCATACCTAAATCTCTCAATGTGGTGAAAGGACAGATGTTGCATCCAGAACCGCCGTCGATCAAAACTCTAGTTACGATCTTATCACAGCACTTGACCGCGATGTGAAGTGCTTTGTTGTGGCCAACCCCTTCTGCTGGTAGTTCATCATCATGGAAAGAGATTTTGTTCACTTCCACCATTTTTCCAATTGTTGCAGCCAATGTATCACTTGTAGTTTCTTTTGGTATGCTAACTCCGCTCAAAACTTGTACCAAAGCGTTCCTATGGGCTTCAGAACTCATTAGCAAGGACATAATGGAAATATGGGCTGGTGTCTTCATTAGTTGTTCCTCGATTGAGTAATCTTTAGACTGCATCTTCTTCCAAAATTCTGTGGCTTCTGCATCAGTAACATTCTTCTTTGGATTTTGTTCTTTCCCGGGAGCCCCTCGATTCAGATTCTCCGGGATATAACACCTTCCCGACCTGGTCATTCCGTGAGCCACAGCAGCGTCTGTCATTTTGCCTTTGGCTCCCGTCCAATAGTCCCACGGGACTGCTTTAGTGTCATAGTCGGGTTTTCCAGTAGCTATAGTGGTTACCACAACCCTCGGCAGGTAGGTTTGAATAGTCAACGGTTCTCTCAACTGCACTGTGATAAAAGGTTGCGCTGGAGATGTGGCGGCAACTTCTTCTATGCCCCAGATAGGTACGATATTCCCTTCCAGGTCATACTCTTCTTCTAGGGTAATCATGTTGACTCCTTGATTCTCATGATCTGGTAGAGGATTGTTGTTCACATTTGGAGGAGTATCGGTGCATTTGATTACTCCCTTCCTGATAAGAGACTCGATCTGGTTCTTCAACCCAAAACACTCCTCCGTGTCATGTCCTTGGATTCCCGAGTGGTATGCACATCGCTTATTTCCATTGAAGCCTCGTGGTATCGGATCAGGTATTCTTCCCTCAATCGGCTGCAACAAACCTGTTACCCTCAACCTTTCAAACAATTGAGCCAAAGGCTCGGCAATAGGAGTGTAGGTGCGGGTATTTCTGGCTTCAAGATTAGGACGTGGTCTTGGTGCATATGTTGGTCTATTTTGGTGAACCGGAGCTTGGACAGGGGCATACGGCTTTGGTGGATTTTGGTATGCTGGCGCTCGAGGTGGGTTATACTGTGGCTGGGTACTATATACTGGAACATGTGCGAGAATTTGGGAGTTGTTAGGGTATCGGTGGGATGGTCCTCCGTGCTGGTAGTAAGGTGTGACGGCTGAGACGTCTTCCTTCTTCTTCTTGATACTACCAATGGAACCCGACTGTATGGCCTTGCTTGCGGCTTGCAGTGCGACCATAGACTGAATTTTTCCGGACTTAATACCTTCCTCAATAAAGTCTCCCATCTTGACCAAGTCAGCGAACTTCTGGCCCATCATTGACATCATCTTGTCGAAGTAGACGCCTTCCTGAGCTCGGATAAAGTACTTAGAGAGTTCATTTTCGTCAAGTGGGGGCTGGATCCGAGCAGCCTCAGTCCTCCATCTCCATGAATATTCTTGAAATGATTCAGATGGCTTCTTTTGTATGTTAGCAAGTGAGAATCTGTCCGGAGTGATTTCGGTATTAAACCTGAAGCGACTCATGAAATCTTCGGCCATTTCTTGCCAATCACGCCATTTGCGGGGGTCTTGGCGAGTGTACCAAGTCAGAGCTTCTCCCGACAGACTTCGAATGAACAGTTTCATCCTCAATTTCTCGTTCCTTCCTACGCCGACCAGCTTGTCGCAATAGGCTCTCAGGTGTGCGTGGGGATCGCCCTTCCCATCGAATACATCAAATTTTGGTGGTTTGTACCCGACCGGCATATCGATGTCTGGGTGGATGCATAGGTCATCATAGTCCAGACTTTCGGTTCCCCTGGTGACTTGCATGCTTTTAAAAGCCCTTTTCAAGCTTTCAAGTTGAGCTGCTATCGACCTCTCTTCATTTGACCGGACATCCCTCTCCAATCCTACGTACTGACCGACTTCGTATGGTACTTTGACAGCCGTGGATGTTGCGAAAGTAGGAGCTTCAGTAGCATATACCAGTGGAACAGGCATTTCACAAGTGACATGTGCCTCCGGTATGTGCTGCATTGTTGGGTGAATTGGAACAGTGAAGTTCTGCGTAGGCGAGGAAAGATTAGGTGCAGCCCTAGCAGCGGGCGGACGAGCAAGTAGATCTTGAGCATAAGTGGGAACAGGTGGTGTTTGCTTAGGCGCGTTTGTTAAGTCGGCGGGAGTGACCGGCCGCAACTCGGCACTTGGAAATTGGAATTGAGCGGGGAAGGTAGCAGCTGTAAGCTTAGTCAAATCCCGCACTTGGCGTAGTTCTTCTTTCAAGATCTCAATCTCTTGTGCCATGTTGGCCATTTGTTCGTCGTTTTGAGTATCCATCGGTTTTCGAGAACTTTCGGCGCCATCTACTGGTACCATCGAGGCGTTGTTAGATTCTTCGCTCATTTTCCCTTTAGATCGGAGGTTGTATTGCGATTCCGCCAGTTTGCAAATCGACACAAATCAACTTTCTTGGGGGTTTGATAATAAACATAAAGAAAAGAAAAGAAAGAAAAAGGAAACTATGTTAGTTTGGGAAATGTTGGAATATATGACAAATATATACGCCAAGTTGGCGATATTCACACAAAATGCGTCCTAATGTGGAGCCTCTTTTTGCCAGAGGTAGGCCTACGCTGCATACAATTTGATAATAAATGATCCATTTTGAACACATTTAGGATTTGAGATAAACATGACTTTTCATTAAGCAAAATGTGGCTTTGAAAGTTTACAATAGATAGGCTGATGGGAGCCTGAAAATGAAAAACATGTGGCGGCCACTAGGGCGTACAAAGGGATGGGCCATGAGGCACCTTTAGGGAATATGAAAGGGGTACAATGAGAAAGGATAACCTAGGGCCATGTAGGACCGTCATCACTATCATCATATATGTCCAAATAAGGCCCTGGGTGGTATTCTCCGAGATCCCATTCTCTCAACTGCCATTCCTGATAATCCGGATCATCTTCTTCCAGGAACACTAAAGATCTATACTCAGATTGATCTTCAAGTTCTTCCTCTAGATTTTCTCTTATATCATTTTGACTGTCCGAGGTTATCTCATCTTTAACTGAGCCCGGAATAATCTGTTCACGCATGAAGGCGGTGAGATACATGTGAGGTATTATTTCCCTGGAGACTTGAGTCACCATGTCGTAGTCGATAAAACCAGGGATCCTTTCCCAGCTTGGTCGCATTATGGGACCTCCCTCTACCTTCCACGCATAATATTCCAAGGTGCACCAATTTGTTTGTCCGATATCTGCGGATATTATATTCATCCATGATTCCTGCAGTCTTCTAATCCTGGCCGAAGGTATTTCTCTTCCGTAAGCGACCTCCGCAGGTTCTATGTGAGACCACAAAGGAACCTCCTGATTGATGCCAAATTGGCGCAGAACTCTAAGTGGAGAGTATGGTTGGATCCCTTCTAACCCGATCAACTCAATAAAATAGCTGGTATATCTCCTCAATAATGCTCTTCCAGTGATCCAAGGGAGCTTCCATTGGATGGCATCTCCTGTGAGATGCGTTAGATAGGCCCGCCATCCTTCTCGTCCTGTCGGTGCATTCCAAAATTTTAACCTACGCTCGTGGCTTTGCATCTTATCGCAGACTCCTTCCAAGTTATCGTTGGCTTGTTCTTTTTGGAAGAAATGCTCTACGGCCCAAATTTGTAGTAGCAAATTGCATCCGCCAAAGCAATCATATCCTCTTGAGCAGGAGGACAAAGCTCTGAATAATTCTGCCAAAAGCATTGGTACTAATGTTAACCTTTTGGAGCTATTGAACAAGGCAAGGACTACTGGCATCAAATTTATATTGATGCGGCCTATCTTCTTAGGAAAGACCATGATCCCTAAGAAAGCGAGTGCAAAAGCCACAGGTCGGATTCTTTCCCATTTTGCTCTGCTACAAGCAAATTCCTGTCGATAACCATCATAGCTTTCTTGACGTCCAAACCTCTGAAAGAGATAGTTCAAACCTACACATCTATTTTCTACATTCCTAAGGGCCGGGAAGACTTTTAGACCCAAAGCGTGTAGAAACTTTCTTCCAGACATGGTTGAGGGCAATACTGGTTCTCTTCCTTCGAGCGCCAGATCTGTTAGGCTACTGACCTCTTCCAAGGTAGGCGTGATTTCAAAGTCAGAGAACTGAAATGTCGCGGTGGTTGGGTTCCAAAATTCAATCAGCGACTTTGTTAGCATCTCATTGGCTTGGATATCCAACAGCTCAGTGAGAGATCCCAGGTGTTTGGAAATCTCGTGTCCATATAGAGTCCTGATGTTGTTCCACCAGCGTTGTAGGTTATGGGGAGCTGAGAAAATCATTTGGATGTTTGGTAAGTTTTGGTTGATATTCATCTGAAAGAAAAGGTAAAGGGTATGATAAGTTTGTTTATCCCAAATCCATTATGTGTTTTAGTTTGTATCATTTACATCAATCACACACAAAGTATATGTCGTTGGGTTTTATGAAAAACCCGTTGACAATAAGGGTGGTTCCCTAAATGCAGTGTCAATCCCCGGGATCGTCCTGCCTAAGGCTATGCAACATGACTTATTTCTAGAATAAGAGTATTTTCCTAGATTTAAGAGTGGACTGAATAACTGCGAGACGGCACACTAACCTAAATGCACCGACCCTGAAACTAAGGAATCCAAAAGAAGGTTTGGGAGGGCATAAAACCCTCCGCGTGTACCACAGTGTGTGAAATGTGTACGGCCAAAGACTCGATAGAAGAATGCAAGTGAGAAAGCAGTAACAAGTAGTGTTTATCAAACAAATAAGGAACACAAGTTTGGATTTGACTTGCGTCCTTTCAAACAAATAAAACATAAATAAAGCCAATAATGTACTGCAAATAAACAAATACCCAAATAATATTTATAAACTAAGCATGCTAAGGTAAAAACATAAGTTATCCCCAGCGGAGTCGCCACGCTGTCGCGCCCTATTTTGAACTGGCCAAAATATGCTTGCAACATCCGGCTCTTTCTGCCTTTGTTTTGGAAAAGGGTTTAGAGTCGCCACCTAAATTTTAGGAAACTTAGGAAACCATTTTGTATGTAAAACTCTGTTTTTAGTCTGCGAAAACGTTTGAGATTCTGAGTAAGTGTTTTGGTTACTCGAAGGGAAGGTGTTAGGCACCCTTCAGAGCCTATCCGAAGATAGTCCTTAAACTCAGTTTAGAAAACAATATTTGGGAAAGTTATTTGCTCATTATTTGCTAAAAAAAAAAAGGGTGATAAAAACGTGTTTAATTAATTTAAAGAAAAAAAACTCAAAGTATATGACACATGCCACTACAATAGGCAAAATATAAAATATGCTTATGGTAAAAAGATGAAACATATGTACGTACATGTCAAAATATATGAAAGTTTTAATAGCAATACTTTTATCGTAATTATAATTAAAGTATGTAAAACTTTATGATTTATACGAAATATCTATACTTAAAAGCTATGTAAAAAGAAAGATGAAAATATTTATTTATACAAATACTTTTTTGTAAAGTAAAAAAAAAAATATATTTCTTAAAGTTTGAGAAAAGGTTATGACATATTTATTAAATAAAGATGACGTATGTATATTGAAAAAATAAAAAATAAAAAAAAACAAATAAAAAATCATATGAAAAGTTTATTATTTAAAAGGCTTGGATAAGTAAAAGTATGTAAGAAATATATTGGTAATAGGAAAGAAAAAGATGTAAGAGAAAATCATATTTGTTTTGTAAATATATTTCATGTAAAAGGGAATTTGAAGACTTGAGTAGAGAATGAAAATTATTTGTTTCGTATAAAGAAGACTTTTATTCGTAAAGTGAAAATGAACATGCATTGAATATGAAAGAAAGTATTATGTACGTAAATGTAATTGTGATAAAATAATATATGTTTAATTTAAGTAGGAAGAATGAGTAAGAAAAAAAAATATAAATATATATACCTTGTAGTAGATAGCATATGACATATATACCTTGCGTTTTGAGGCCTTAAAAATCTGAAAATCTCAAAATATATATATAGAATATAGCAAAATGGTTATAAAATATTGGGGTTAGAATAAGAGAATACATAAGTTATTAATATATATAAAGAAGGCTTGCCTAAGTTAGATAAAAACATTCTATAGTTTAAAGCCTAAAAATGACTAAAATTTGTTTGAAAATAAATTAAATTGCTAATTATTATTTTTTTTTTTTGAAAATCTACCGCGAGTTATTTAAACAAGTCTTTCCTAAATTAATTAAATAAAAATCTGCACTATTTACTATTTATTATTACTATTTTGAAAGTGTTTAACCACTAATTTTAAAGTATTTAAAAAGGGAAACCCGAAACATTTGCCTAAACTAAAAGGTGAAGGAAACTTACTTTCAAAATTTTTAAGCTAAATAGAGTAACCCATGAAACTATAAACCGGAGAATAAACATTAATCAAAATCACAAAGAAAAGTACATATCCAAATAATACAAGGTTAGTCAAACAAATTCAAGTAATAAGAAAAGCATATAGAAAATAAAGGACTAAGTATGTTAAGTTCCTTTGGAGGGACTAGTCTCCTAATGAGTGACTCCGATCACCGCGATAGTTCCTAATAGTTGTTCGACCCCAAAAACATATTTGGGCCGAGATTGAGTTTCAAATGAGAACTCCAACCCTCCGGGGTGTACATGAAACACAAAAAAAAATGATAAGGATTAGTAACTTGTATAACAAAGCTTACAAATGTAGAAATATGCCAAGCTTAACAATCAAGTGATAAGGAAAACAAACATTCTATTCGGTGAATGCACAAGCATATATGAAAGACGACATGTAACCATATTTTTTGCTTCATTTTTAAAGCAAATGATCAAATTTATTTGACGAGAGCACAAACGAACTAACATGAGATAATATCCGCAAAGAACTTAGTCAAAACGAACATTTTTCAACACTAGTCGATTATTGGAAAACAAAGTACACAATAAGTAGCAATATAAAACCTTATTATTATTATTTTTATTCACTTTAACTAAATAAGTAGCTATGAATAAATCACCTCAAAAAGTAAGGCAAACATTAGTGACGGGAGGATCAAAAAGGAACCGAACTACTATATTAGCTCATGACAAAATCTTTAAGCTAGTATTCTCGAAATTGATCCCGAGTTAAAACCAAAATAATGAAAATATGGGCAGCCCTCTTTTTCTAACAAAGCACACTAATTTAATCACTTTTCACTAGGATTAAGGTGTTTGAAGAAAGGCTAGATCGTAAGCAAGACCACAATATTTTAGAAAGGATAATAAAGCACCCTTAGGTACAATTTAAGACCTCATTCGTTCATGATGCTGATTTTTGTTTATCCCATACGAACTAAAAATAAAATAAAATAGCTTAAACCATTCTCAGGTGAACAATGTGATAAAGCTTCCAAACAGATTCCATTTTAAAAAAAAAGAAGAGAAGTCAAGAAGCATACTTTTAGCAAATTTCAACTTGGCTCTTAACAAATACAATCCTCTAAAAGGGTAAACCTTTAGAAACCCAAAATATTCATTTAATGACATTGATTCAAGTAAACAATTTAAAGATGCACTTGTTGTGCTTAGTGAGAATCTAAAACAGAGAGGTTGATATATACAACATATTTAACATGGTAATGGTAACTACTTTTCCTATTTTTGTTATTAAATAACTCAAAATAAAACATGGATCCAAGTCGAACTTGTTAACCAAACTTGACCTCTTGGACTCACAACTAAACCAACCGACTGCCTCTTGAGATAGCACAAGGATTCCTCAATCATTTTTAGGAACTATAAAAGGGGAAAGTAATCCATAGTGCCGAAACGCAGCCAACATTTTGAGAATTTAAACATGGAATAGTGAAAAGGAAAACTCATGTATTCAATAGTCTTTAGGGTCACTAAACACTCATAACACTCGGACATAGCGTATTGCTAGGTAAAGAGGCCGCCACAAGCGAGAACGGGATTCAAATATACTCTAGATATGACCACAAACAGGGCTGTCCACTTCCTTATGAGCACACGACCAACCATGGATGAAAGCAAACCAACGAAAAACTGTTTTGTATTACGCATTTCACGACTAAATCAGCAAATTACTATTCAACAGAAAACATGAATGGAAAACAAAGTTCAAACTGAAATCAAATGGTTGACATATCCTCGAAAAAAAATCTTCCAGTTAGCTTCTAAACTCGCATTCAAACGTCCCGAAAGGCAACACAATAATGTTCTCAAAGCACACAATTAATCCTCCTTTAAAGTTTAAAACTTGTGAAGCGCTTTTAAGCTAAGCCAAAAGCTGATTTTCATGCAAGCCTAGAACATATCAAAATAACTACTGCCATGTACAAGTATTCCAACCCCCCAAAAGAAGTTACAATGATCCTGTAATAGCCGGCTGAACATACATCAAGTTTCAAGCCTCTTTCATGCCAAAATGAAGGTTGTCAACACCTTGCTTGCACACAACCAAACAACTATATAACTAAACAACTACTGCCACATTCCAATCTTCAAATCGAAATCATAGTGACGTTAAATAGATAGCTAACCACACTTAAAGTAAAACATCAAACTTCATAGACACTTATTCGATGAAGATAACCAAACGGCCAGAACAACTACATTTCATTTCACATCTTTTACGCCAAAAATCAGCCAAACAAGAACAACCAAAACTCACACGAATCAATGGATCACAAAACTAAACATAAAGTAATTTAGACGGGATAGAATTTACCTTGTGTTGAGCAGCGATTGAGGCCGTTGAGTGTCGAGTTTCAAACTAGCGACTTCCGACTCCGACTCCGGATATCCGAATAGAGCAAACGAAACAACAGGAAGCAAAACGGATAGTGAGTATATGGAAATCGACAGTAAACAACCAGAGAACAATTTTTTTTTTTTTGTGAGCTATTGATTTTAGTTTCTGATTTTCGGCCTTCAATGGATGCCAAAATCTGTCAATTTTTCGTCGTCCTTTTTTCCCCCCCTTGAAATGGAAACCCAAGTGTTTCTTTTATAGCCAAAGTTGAAGGCTCAAACGGCTCTTTCCAAGAATTCAAAATTTGAATTCTTGGAAAGCCAAGTTGCAAAAGGAAATGATGAAATCTGAGAAAAAGGAAGATGAGATGCCTACCTTTTCAGGCGGATTTGAAAGAGATGGTGACGGGTCGGCGGTGTGGAGCCCGGACGGTCGGGCAACGGCTGGGTTTCCTCTTTTCCGAGGTCTGCAACCGGCGGCGGCGACCTTTTCGAGGCTACAAAAAGCCTCCGAAAAGGGGAAGGGACAACGTGAGGTGACGGGAGAGGGTGTTGTCGCCGTTTGCCCGCAAAATCCGGCGGGTCTTGGGGGTGGTGAGGGCGACGGGCAAGGGTTTTGGGGGGTGGGGGTGGTCTGTCGGTTTTGGGGTTGAAGGTGGGGGTTTGTTTTTGTTTTTGTTGAAAGTGGACGAAGTGGGAGAAAAGGGATTAGGGGTGTGTTTAGTTGGGGAAATTGGGCTGGTGGGGTGAATTGGGCTGGGTCAGGTGGTTGGGTAGTGGGCTACGGAGTTGGGTAGTGGGTTAGGCGAAATTGGGCTGAAACAATTGGCCCAAAATTGGTAAATGAATTAGTTTGTAGGAAAATTCAATTTTCCCTAATCGTTTTTCCACTTAATTAATTTAACGATGCTTCCTTCATCCCAATTAATTTTCAATACGTATACAGTTGACTTAAAAATAATTTTGATACACGTAATTGCGATCCTCAATTGATAGAACTGCATTTAGGAAATGTTATAGCGATACGACAAATTTCATTTAGAGTTTGAAATAAAAGTTACTATACCAATATTTTGTTAAGGAGAATGAATTATAAAATATTTTGGGGTGATTTTATAAGATACAATATTTTAGTAATTATTATTATAAAAAGTAAAGGAAATCATTTTAAAAAATGATTATTGGTGCCAAAATTTATAAAAATAAAAATAAGAAAATTATTTTGGAAAAGTCCTCGGGATTAAGAAGCATATAAAAAAATAATTATGGGAAAAAGGAGGGCCAAAATTGGGTGTCAACAGCTATTAATAGCTTCTTGTAGTACTAAAGCAAATTACTTCGTTTCTATGTCCAATATTTTAAAAAATATAACTAAAACTTATGTAAGAGTCAATTTATTTTGGAGAGGTGAAGTTGTGTATTATGAAGCAGAATTAGATATAGTTGTTGTTCTGAGGTAGTGTAAAAGTTTTCAATCTCTCTCAGATATATATATATATATATATATATATATATATATGATCGTCTGCAACGAGTGTTTAGGAGTAAAATGGTATTATATGATCCTGAACTTTCAGTGGTTATCACTGGATGATATCCAATGTCATTTGCGACCAATGAGTTTTCAATTTTGTTGAAACTCGAATTTGGGATGATGAATTATTATAGTTATTTCTTAGTAGTCCTGAATTTTTCGTAGATTCATAGACGGAAAGAAAATAAAATGGTTCGCAATATATTTCACGAACTGCATTTATAAAATTTTAAAAATATTTAAGCATTTTTTATTTTTAAAAAAAAATGAGTAACCTGCAAAAAAAATTTATAAAAAAGTTATGACTGGTTCGTAATTACAGTTACTGTGAACCCTAAGAAAAACAAAATAAAATGTAGTTTACAATACATATTGCGAACTATAATTAAAACTATTTTTATGCGATATCGTGTGAACCATTATTAAAAAAGAAAAGTTAATGCAGATCGCGTTATTAATTGCGAACTACAATTTATTTATTTTTCTTCTAAAATTGAACTCCGAGAAAAGATGAAAAGATGGTCTTGTTTACTAAATGTACAAAATAATTATAGTAATAAGATGGAAAAGCAAAGATAAAAGATAAACATGCATAAGTAGAAACTGCATGTGGTAGATGTCATAACTAATTTTGCTTGAGATGCGACTCTGACCCAATTTGGGACCCGAGACTCGATCCTGACCCAGAACCTGAGATCTAATTCTACTGAATGTTTAAAAAGCAGGTTGCTCGGGTTAATTAGTTTGGTATTTCAGATTTCTTGGCTTATTATATCTACCACGTACATGGAGTTTCTACTTATGCATGTTTATCTTTTATCTTTGCTTTTTCAATCTTATTACTATAATTATTTTGTACATTTAGAAAATAAGACCATCTTTTCATTTCTTTTATTTATTTACAATGCTTATGACTCTCACATGCATGCACTTCTAGTTTTGCAGTTTCTACTTATGCATGTTTATCTTTTATCTTTGCTTTTCAATCCTATTACTATAACTATCTAGTACATTTAGGAAATAAGACCATCTTTTCATGTCTTTTAATTTATTACAATGCTTATGACTCTCACATGCATGCACTTCTAGTTTTGCAGTAATTAGTTACTTTTGCCTTTGCTTTTCATTTTTATCAAGATAATTATCTTGTACATGAGTTTGGTAAAATAAAGCCATAATCATGTTTTTTTTAATAATGCTTATTAAAAGGACAAATATCTCAATTGTTATAACAACTGAATATTAGCTGACATAAGTAGCAGTACTCCCACATGGAGGATGGCCATTGGACCAGTGGCGTGGTTAAAATTTTATCAAGAGTGTTTAAAGTTAGAAAAAGTAAATAAATATCAAAAACTTTCGATAAGTGAGTACACTGTCATATTATTTAACCTAGCAATTTTTTGTAGTTGAGTTGCTTTTATATAAGGAAAATATATGGACTATTGTATAAAGTAAATTATTAATTAAACGATAGAGTAGAGTCGTAGACTAGATTTGTAAACATATATCACACAATTAAAGGAAAAAAACACTGGTTAATTAATTTAGGGTTTGGCTTTAAAGTTGTTTTTCGATTGAAGGCACGAAATTTCGATGCACAATGTTAATCGATTTTTTTGGATTTGGCTCATCTCCATTACATCTTCTCTCCATTTTCTCAAGTACATATTTAGATGAATGACACTTGTCATATTTAAAATTTAAAGGACTAGATTAAATTAACTTAACAAGCATTTTAACTATAGTTAAAGAATAAGTTAGAAAAAAACTCACCAACTTTGGTAATGAAAATTTCATCCTCCACAAATTCTGGTTCCTCATTAATATCATTTTTTCATACTATATGTTCTACATCCCATTAATATTATTGCCCTAATTTATAATTAAGAATACACTCCGCTTTTTATTATCTCATCAAATAAAATTAAAGATCAAGGTGTAATGAGATCACATACGGGTAAAGAAGCAGCAAATAATTAAGAAAAAAAACTAACTTTTTTACAAAAAATAAAATTAAAGATCAAGGTGTAATGAGTTATGAGATCACACATGGGTAAAGAAGCAACAAATAATTTAAATAAAAAAAGAGACTAACTTTATTGTTAAACAGAAAATATCTTAAAATATTTTGCAAATACTACTATATATCTTCTTTCCTCTTTCTTTTTCTTTCATTTTTGGCGTAATTTTACTCGCCAAATACTGATCTTTTTTACTTAATAAAAGTTAAATTTTTAATTTTTTCTATTAAAGATAGTTTACAAAATTTCAACAAAAAATAAATAAAAAATACAATTTTATATTTATATGTTAAATTAATTCAGAAAGTATAATTAAAATGATGATATTAATGAGGAGCCAAATTTGTGGAAGATAGTAAGATTTTTCTTACCAAAGTTAGTGAGTTTTTTTCCTAACTTATTCTTTAACTATGATTAAGATGTTAATTTAATCTAGACCCTTAAATTTTAAATATGACAAGTTTCATTCATCTAAATATGCACTTGAAAAAATGAAGAGAAGGTGTAATGGAGATGAGCCAAATCCGATTTTTTTACCCTTCACAGTACATCATGTGTTGGTTAGAATAAGGTCGGTGTACACTTTACCTTTTTCATATTCACTTTATAGGATACACTAGGTATGTTATTGTTTATCTATATAACAACACGTTTTAAAAATAATATATTTACCTAAATAACTTTATATTAATTTAAATCATACTATTAAGGAGCTTATCAAATATTTTTCTAAAAAATAGATAAAACTAAAATTAACTAACAATTCAAATTTATTTTAGCAAGATTCTGTCAAAATCAACTTTAGCCATTTAGGTAGCTATCAATGTCAAAATCAAAGGGGAGGATAACGCACCAAGTTTCGAAGTCAATTTGATATCGGGATTCGATCACGATTCCTCAAAATTTATGTCCTTTTTCATTTTAAGAGATGAATTAGTGATCGAATAAAATATGGGGTTGTCAATTTTCTTTGTCCATGCATTCTTTCATCCTCCTGACCAAAGAAAGAACAATTTTTAGCACCCAATTTTTGTCCCTTCATATTTTTAGTTAATTAACCAAGCTTCTTAAATTTCATACATAATGAAATAAATATTCCCAAAAGGTAATATTTTCTAAATTATTTTCGGATTTATTTTGCCACTTCATTTGGCAAAATACCTTAATATATGTTATATATTTTGTACGATTCTTGAGTATTAATTTTTAGCTATATAAATTAATCATGGCTTTTAAATATATTTATTAATTTAAAGTCAACTCAAATAAAAAAATAAATAGTATAATTAGATATGTATTTTATTTTGTCAAAATGAAGTCGTTTGCGGCTTAATCACTACAATTAGTCCATTTTTACAAACGAATATTTTACTATGTTAGTGTCAAAAGCTAAATTGATTAATGGGAACTTACATAAAACACACATCTTTAGGAGCTAATTACTCTTTTTCCCACTACTTTCAAATATACCACTTGAATATATTGCATAAGACATCTAGATACATGGTTTTATCTTGGATACATTGGCATCCCGATGTCCGAATACTATGGTTTTAGTCTCAGATTCATCGCATCCGCATGTATCTGAGAGATTAAACATGTATCCGCATGTATATGAGGGGTTACAACATGTATCCACATGTATTTGAGAGGTTACAATATGTATCCGACTGTGGGGATGTATCTGATGGGGTTGGAATGTATCCGAAGGGTTTTTGTTAACATGTGGTATATTAAGTAATTAAAATAAAGTAATGGGAGAGTTAATAAATATGATAGAGATATTTCAATTATAATTATCCCTCGATATACTTTTTCAATAAAATTACTCTTGCCATCTAACTGTGGACATATGTTTATCTTTGAATTATTAATTTTCTTGTTCCTACCTTTATTATTCAACCGGATGTCTACGCAGAAATTTTTTTCCTCCCGATTTTAAATTCAATCATGTTTAAAAAAAAAAAATTTAGTAGGATCTACTTACCATATATAATCTGTACCTTATTAATATGATAACATCTTTTATTAATTTAATTTACTTTGTTGAATTTTCAAATTTTATAATATATATGTTTATATTGGTCAATCTCTCATATTAATTTTGTTATTACCATTTATGTTTATATGTTTAGATTATGCAATATATATATTCACATCGTCACATATGAATCATTAATTAATTTCTTTTTCTTTGTTGAATGTATTTTTAGATTTTGTGTATATTAAATTGCATAAAAAAACAAAAAATTATTAACTTATATACTCTACTAGTATTTCTCATTTTTTTCGTCTTAAATTAGAGTTTTAATTGTTATTAACAAAATTAATTTATTATTTAACTTTATTCATTTTATCATAGAAAATCATTAGCTTATATACTCAATTAGTATTTTTTACTTTTTTTTTCATCTCAAAAAAATATTATTTTTCTATAGAAAATATGTTACATCAATTAAAAAAATAAAAAATATCATGATTTAAAAAAAGAAAAAAAAAGAAACAAAAGTCAATAGTATACGGGTAAAATAGGCATTTATAAAAGTGAGTTTTATCGTATTAAACATACTTTTGGTGATGAATGTAATACGTTGTGTTTAGAGATAGAAAAGACACTTATAAAAAGAAGGATCATATAAGATAAAATTACACAGTACAAGAGTAAAATATCACATCAATCTTTTATTGATAATTTCTAGCGATAATTTTCAAATTAAATGATTGATTCATTCCTCCAACTAGGTCTACTATCCAACCATTGGCGTTACTCTAATAAGGCCTTTTTTATCTGGACAAAGTAAAACACGATTACAACAAAGTGGATCGAGAGTAGTAAAACATCCACTATCCGGTAATGGGACACCAGTAACATAAGGATTGGTACGTTCCACTATAAGTTTTGCTATCGCGATTTTAACTCCAATCAACTCCGGCCATTCATATGGAATTGAATTTTCCGGTGATTTGCAACCATTGCCAGTACAATCGCAAATATCACAAGGAGGGTATGTCGCATCGGTCACAGATTGAGAAAGAAATAGAAAACTAACATAAAAAAAAATTATTATTTTCTCCATTTTTTGTGATGTTACTCAAATGAACAAGAAACTTTAACTTTTATAGGAATGTCAGGATCTACGTACCATATATATAATCCATATCTTATTATATGTTCACAATTTTTATTATTTATTTTCCTTTCTTCCCCATATAAAATCCATACCTTATTAAATGATCACATCTTTTATTAATTTTTTTTTGTTGTTGAATGAATATTCAGATTGGTAACATATATGTCCATATCAATCAAACGATCACATTATTTTATTTCCCTAATTTGTTGAATGATTTTTCAGATTTTGTAACATATATGCCATATTAGTCATATTCTCATATTGATTTTATCACTATTTTTAAAAAAAGTATTTATGTAATATATATATTCACATTGTCACACCTATCACCTTCATTAATTTTTTTCCTTTGGTGACTATATTTTCAGATTTTATACATACCAAATTGCTTTTGAAAATCTTCATATCCAGAAGATAATAGCTAAAGAGTTGACTTTACAAAATACGTATTTTCTTAAAATTAAAAGTTGGTGACAACTAATTTAAATAATATATTGAGTCACAAAACTAATTTTAATGAATTTCGTAAGAATTACCATTAATTATAAAGATGAGATGTTCCTTAATGCATTCAAAACAAAAATCCAAAGTTCGATTTATTTTGATTTGGTTTATAATTTTAAAAACTAACCAATTTGGTTTAATTTTCATTTATATGTATGTATGTAAATTTTAAAAAATTAGTATGTTAATTTTTGGTACTATTGGTTCTTAATTCAAGTATTTGCTTTTTTAGTGAAACAATCTTTTACCTTTACTTTCTGGTTTGATTTGTAATCTTTAATTTTAATTTTAAAGATCTATTTATAAATAATTTGTCTTTAAGTGATTTAATTATGCATTATTGTTTAATTCAATTATCAAGAAATTTTGGTATATCAATTTAGATAATATAATTGAGTCACAAAGCTATTTTTAACGGACTTTTTTTATTCTATCATTAGTGCCAAAGATGAGATGTCCTTCAAATGTATACAAAAAAATTCAAATTTTGATTTATGTTGATTTGATTTTGATTTTAAATTTTAAAAACTAACAAAACTTGATTTAATTTCCATTTATAGTAATGCAATCTTTTACCTTTACTTTCTAGTTTTATTTGTAATCTTTATTTCTAATTTCAAAGATCTATTCATAAATAAATTATCTTTAAGTGCTTGAATTATTCATTATTATTTAATTCACTTATCAAGAGGTCTTGGTATATCACATGTTCACAAGTACATATTTAACTTTTTTGCAGAAAAAAAATCATTGCAGTTATTCTTTAAAAATAATTAAATTCTGAAACGATGCATATAATATTTTAAAGGAAGTTACATACATGTATTACCTGATTCGATATGTTATGATAGAATAACGTCAAAACAATATATGTTTAGAATTATATTGTCATATATCTAATAATAATCGATAAAAAGCATTAAATTGGAAAATGATAAAGCTAACAATCGAAACAATAAAAATTATTTAATGGACTTAATCAGTTTGATCTATTTTTATAGAAAACAAGATTTAAATTTCACAAATAATCATTTTTTTGGTTAATAATATAAGGGTAATAAAAGTACTTTTGGTTAAAGTAATTTATAAAAGGCATTTTTTTTGGCTAGCGAGTAGCCTTCACGCTAATGACAAGTAGGTCGCCGGAAGTTCAGCGACAAACAATTGAAAAGTTAAAAAAATTAATGAAAAGAATAGTCGCTTCACGTATAACGTTTTGTACCTTTAGGAATTATTGAAAATCAACTTTTGCTCAAAATTCATGCTTAATACATTATTTTGAACCCATTAATTACGCATGCATACCGTCATTTTTTTAGGGCATGTTTGGAAAGCCACTTTGAAAATTAAATTTGATGTAATTGAGTATAATTACATTGTTTAACTTGTTTGGTTGATCAAATAGTTACTTGGTCAGCAGGTAATTGAGTATAATTACACTCTCCAATTCATAGGGAAAGTTATGAATTGCTAGTAATTATATGGTGTAAGTAATTACAAGCTGGTTACTTTTAAATTTCGTCCTTTTATTTTTATTTTTTCGTTTTAATTTATTTTTTCCTATTATTTTAAATTATTTTTATTTTTATTATTCTAATAATTTTAAAAAATATATTTTTTATTATTTATATTTCATCTCCTTCTCATTTTCCAACATTTACTTCCTGTGATTACATGCAATTGTTCTTATTATCTATTTTATATTTATTTTTTATTTAGCATAATTTAGTTAGTATTCTAATTTTTAAATTAAAGTAGAATTCGTTGTTGAATAAAGTTAGAATTCGTTGTTGAATAAGGTTATAGACTTAGGTTTTTCTTTTCTTTTGAATCATATTTAGGTACGTTTTTAACATAAGAGTATTATATTAACTTTTTTATTTTGAATTTAGAACTTAGGTTATATTTTTAGTTCTAATTTATTTGTTTTACTAGTATTGACTTGATATTTCACATTGCAAGTCATTCATTTTTTAGTTAAAATTGATAGATTATCTTTTTTGTTAAATAGTTTAATAATTTTATGATATTATATTTATAATATTAATCTTTTTGTCAAACATGTATTTCATGATGTTTTTAAAAATTAGGTACTTTAAGTTTTTATGATTAATTTAACTAAAATATACTAATTTGAAAAATATAAATCAATTTTTTTATAATACTAGTTAAGAATATATGTTTATTAATTAATATATTTCAAAAGACAATATAAAGGCTCTTATTTGTTTAATATAAATTTTTAGTTTTTTGATAATTAACTTTTATTTTAAAAATTTAATATAATCATGTGATTACACTTGTGCAATTAAACAATACACTTATAATTACACTGTAATTACATTATGATAAATAAATAAATAGATTATTATAATTACTAGATAGTATAATTATTTGGCTGGTAATTATACTGATTTCAATTACCAATTGGCTTTCCAAATAGACTCTTACTGAAAATTGCTTTTGTTCCATCCCCATTTTATATAGTATCATTCCAAACTCAGCAATACCTAAAATAATCTATACCTGCAGAAAATAAATAAAATTGCGACCTTAAAAAGATAAACTGGCTTGGATTAATTTGTCATGATCACTTAACACATAATATGATTATTTGTTTTTGGATAGATGGGAACCCTTTGACAACAAGGAGGCTGCTAATTTCGCGGGTTGACTCTTATGGTCAAACCATCTATGGCTGATGCATGCATGACTTATATAAAGGGGTAGATACAACACTATCCTAAGTTTTTGAGATTTGGATAGACACGGACTCAAAGTTTTCCTATGCGAGAAGGCACGTGGTCACACGGTAGCAAAACTATCCGCTCACCCGAATGTTGTTGCATAAAAGAGATTCAACTTTTCAGGAAGTTAATCTCTCTTTTTTGTTTCAGGAGGAGTTTGAAAAAGAAGCAGTTTCATCAAATTAGATATTAATATTAACATAATATACTCCACAATGTACATTTGTAGAACAATGTTACACCATCGCATTTGCTAGAAAGATCAAAACTATGGGATTGATTGTTTATGTTGGTGTCCTTACTAACACAGGAGGTGATTCTACAAGTGTATAAAATCTGGATCATAGTAGCTATAATTTTCTTTTGTTCCATCCCCATTTTATATAGCAATACCCAAAATAATCTATACTTGCAGAAAATAAATAAAATTGCGACCTTAAAAAGATACAACAAAGGATTGAAGCAAAAAGAGCTAAAATTTGATGAAAGAAGCTGTTGATCAATTATTTGGCAGATCCATTTTACTAGTATTATGTTTGTAGTCGAATTTTTCTTATTGACTGTTCCCCAATTATGTATTTTTAGTTTTGCTTCAACTGAAACAGGCTAGAAGACCTTTTGGGAATAGAAATCATAGCTCGAAAATTTTGTTGTGATTGCGACAAGGTACAAGTCCATAAGATTTTCTCTTCTTTCTTCTTCATATTGTGAAATTTTAAGATGTTTGATAAAATGTCTCAATGATTTGTTTCTTTTTATCATTCCCAATATTCTGCTCATAAACAAATATCTGGACACTAGATAAAATGAAAGTAGGATTTTCCTCCATAGTTGGGTATCCTAGATTAGATAAGGTTTTTCACAAGGCCAGCAACTGACTTCTTTGTTGATACATTATCCATTAGCTCAACATCATGTTGTTGTTCTAGATATTGCACTGCTAGTAGCCTTGCAAGAATTTTTCCCTGCTCAATCGGATTAAACTTTCCATTTGATCCTGGTTCTAGTTTGCTCATTACCGATCTTGAGGCTATGGATCACGCTCAAAAAGTCTGTTATACCTTGCTTAGAGGCAGAAATCTTAATAGTTTGAAATTCTTGATATTTGATTTGGACCCCAAATCACAATAAGAGGTTGCCCACCAATTCTATACTAGACTTGATGTACAATGCTTACTCATTGTTGACTGGTTCCAAGTTAAAGAAGCTGCTATATGGATGTTGTGTCAAAACCCAGATGAACAATTTAAAGGATCCATAATTTATGAATTCTCTGTTGCAAACGCCGCCACATGCTTCCATTAGTAGAAAGTTATTCCTAAGAGTTGAATAAAACCACAAAGTTCTGCTCATGCACAGCTGGTGGTCTCATTTAGGACTTGTTGTCTACAAACAACATGATGCTCACAAGCTTTTTATGGATCATAACTCAAGGAAAGTACTATGAATGTTACACTGCAAGCTAGACGATCCAAACATCAGTCCCTTCTCTGAAGTCCAACTAACAAACATTTTCTCTGAAATTTCTGCAAGCTCATCCCTAATTGTGAGTGCATCCGCAGGAATAAGTGCAGCTCTGTGAGAAGATGCATTAGACATCTGGTGGGCAGGACCATAATCCCGTTACTCAAGGAAAGCACTAAGGAAATGGGTAACTTATGGCTACATGCTAGCGCCTGCTGGACTTGTCTCACTCTGTGGCTTGATATTCATAACTTTTTCAATTCTTGTGTCGACCCTTGAGGACAAGGTTCTCATTGAGAGCGGAAGTATATTTGTGAATGGAGCAGACCAAAATTAGGCACTCGGACTGGGAATGGTTTACACTGGGGTCAAATGATTAAACAGCCCAACACAAGGTTATTGGACTGCCATTGGGACCCGGGTTGAGATGCACGTGTCAAAAGATTATTGGGCAAGAGGAAATAGAGTTGTTATAATGATCAGTTAGTGCGTGGAATAGGGCATGCGTATTGTTGTTATGCTTAGGCAAAGATTGTGCTTCTCATCCCCAATTCTCACTGTATCCTCTCATCCTCTTCCTTGATTCTACTATCTGTCTTTATTTTTCCTATTGTAATCGTTATTCAGCTTCTTCTTATATCAATTTGGGTGTTTATCATTGTTATAACTGTTTGGAGCAGTTGTTGTTTAATCTAGTAGTGGTAATCACTACATTGTCCGTTCGGTTCCTGCTCTGTCGTAGCCTTCTCCTAGCATGTGGACTCGCTGTACGTTTCCTTGCTGATTTCGGTAACCTTTGCTGCTCTGGTTTAATTCATTTTTCTTTTTATTGTTCTGTTCTTTCTCACTGCAATTGTTTTTCAGCATTTCTGTTCCAATTGATCTCATGAACTATTGGACACAGCATTTTCCTTCAGGCGTCATGCGGGCAAGTCCTTTAATTTTTCCTCTTCCTTCCAGCATCAATGGATACTGTCAAACAGTTAAGTCTTCTTAATTAATTACCCCTACATTACTGCTTCCTTGGTCTAGTGTTGCATTGTTTTTCTTCTTCTTTCTTGTTAGCTATATCACCAAGCCTTTCCTGACAAGCATGTAAATGTAACAACTTGAACTGACCAAATATTCACAGAGCTTATAACATACTGATATTACAAATGATGATGCCAAAGTAATGATAAAAGATAAAAGCAAGAAAGGAAGTGGAGCAGGAGTGCACACACTTCCTTGTAATGTGAAAATACCTATTCTGAACAGGTTCAGGGTTTGAATGAAACCCCTGAAGTAATCAGGATGACAATTTTGCTGTGTCTTAGTTATTGACTGGATATAGACGAGAGGAAGTGTACTTTTCGACATAGCGCTCACATTTATGTATAGATCACAAATTGTTCATTTTAGCGTTGGTGCAGTGTTGAACTTGCTTCAACTACGATACAATAGCTGAAGAGGTCTTCTACCAAATGGACGGTTAACAGTATCATTTTGTCTGGTTCCTTCGAGTGTCTTCTTCATGTATGTGTTTGATTTTCTATCTGGAAATTAGAGGATGAAAAAAGAATATGGCGAAAAATGATTTCTTACTATGATATTAATGTTGGTTAACAATATGTATGCTGGTGATGGTACTTTTCTTTCACTTGCTTTTATTTATGAAAGACCTTTTTTTTTACTGCATTATAGAGAGTTTTTAATGAATATTATAGGGAAAATGATCTTTTGTTGTTGGTCATGGGCTTTCAACTGTTAGAGAGGGAGTTATTTTGTCTGTGGTGTAAGGTACATCACTTTTGGTTTTCATATCAAGAGGCGAATTTGTCGTTATTGGCAGCAATTGACCTCATAGAGTATTATGTTATACTATGCCATGTTGGCAAAGTTTGTAGTTCACCACTACAATGGAAGTGAGTGTATCTTCCTGTACACATGCTTTTAGATATCTAACTTCTGTTTTATGCTTTCAATGCATCCTTCCTGTGCCTGGCGCTTACCTTAGAGTGTAATTTTCCTCTGTGTTTTATCCATTGAATACATTACTAGGAATCTGTGCTGCTCCTGGTGTAAATCACACTGATGAAAAATTGAAAAAAAAACACCAAAACTGATGTCTTGTTTCATTACTTCTTTATTACAACTACCCTTTATATTTATTAGTTTGACATTGGCTGAAGATGCGTGGTTGCAGTTTCTTGCATTGTTTTGTTTTTCTTATCATTGCAGTGAATGCATCATCAGTACTTTGAATCATCTCCATATACATTCATGCACCACCAACAACATTCTTTTAACCAAGGCCCTTTTCCACATACAGGGTCTACTTATGGTTAGCTAGAAGGATCTGTTGGTCTATCCACTAATTGATGGGATATTTTGAACAAGACCCTCAAATACTCAGGTGTGTGATGATATCGTTTTACATTTATCCTCCTAACATGTTTCTGCAATATAGACCCATTCGTGGTGAAGAATGTGCTAGTAATTCTTTTTCTATGTATTCAAAATTTGGCAGTCAAAACTTAAGTTTGGAACAAATCAACCAATTCCTTTTTTTTTGGGTTGACTTCTGCCGGTTTGATGGTCTCAATTATTGCTTATACTCAAGGAAGTGGAACAAGTTAGAGTGCCATCAACTTTACCGATAGGATAAAGACTAGATATGCCTCCCAGTTATCTTATGCTGGTAGACTTCAGATTATTAATGTTGTTTTGTTTCCCATTCACAACTTTTGGGGGGCAGTTTTCATTCTCCCTCAAAGTGTTTTGAAGTAAGTAGATAAGATATGTAGAGAATTCCTTTGGGGCACAACTAATGACAAGAAGAAAATATCACTTGTAGCATGGGATAAGGTCTGTTGTCCAAAAAAAGTTAGAGGTCTGAATATAAAGGGGTGCAGAAACTGGAATCTAGCTTCTGATAGATGGCTTTTATGGCAATTATCTGAGAAGGACTCATTGTGGGTGACATGGGTTCATGGTATTTATGTAAAAGGCTGATGGGAACATTTGGGCATACAAGGCTCAGTTGACAGTAGCTGATATTGGAGAAAAATTAATGGTCATAAAGATAATATGTTAGACTGGTACACGTATAGCAGATACAATCTAACTCCTGGTGGTAAGTACTATATTACTAGGAGCTATAATCAGTTACTAGGACAGCATAGAAGATGGAGAATAGCTGAATTGGTATGGACTGCTGTTGCTCAGCCTAAGCACAGGTTTATCTCGTGGTTAGCTGTACAGAGAAGATTATTGATAAAGGAAAGGTTAGTTAATATGCATATCCCAGATGAAGATGGTACCTAGTTTATGTGATAGACAGCTGACGGAAACTACAGAGCATCTATTTGCTGAGTGTGAATGGTTCAAGCAAGTAAGCTCAAAGCTATTGACATGGACTGATGTACAGATACAAGCAGGTGAAGTCAAGCAAGTAGGGGAAAGTATCAAAGCTAAAAATTGGAAGCAATTCAAGAAAGAGGTAGTGACTGCCATATAGGGAGCTGTCATATATCACACTTGGAGAGCTAGGAACTGGAAATTTTTTAATCATACAAATGTACGGACAGACGTAGTGATAGTCCTATTCAAGAAGGAAATTGGATAGAGATTGGACCTTCTTAAGTTGTCTAGGAAAGCTCATAGTCGTCATAGATTCATACAGAAATTGACTTGTAATTAGTTTACTTGGTTTGCTGAGGCCTCTATCCTTTGCACCCTTCCTAGAAGGTGACATTGGTTGTTAGGTGCTCTTTAGTTTGTATTGTTGCTTTGTTGGTTATTTTTAAGTGTTCACAGTTTACCAAAAAAAATATTGCTAATACAGTGAGCTTTCGAGCATCTTTTTCTTATGAGTCGATTTCTTATGTTTCTTGATCTTATATCTGCATTTAAGCATGTCTACTGAAATATCTCTTCAAGTGTCTTAGTTATTGACTGGATTCACCACAAAGAAATACTTGAGTTTCATTTCTATGTACAATTGATATTGTAGTCTATTTCATTTTACTTTTGATTTTTTAGTTGTCTCGAAGCTTCTATGTGCAGCAGCTTGAATCTTTCTCACTTAGAGAAGTGTATAACTGGAAGATAGTTAGATTAGAGAGAAATGCAAGGATTTTTCAGCATAACTGGAAGATTTTTGAGAAATGCATCTGCTGCAACCCTCAGTGGCTATTTGTTAGATTAGTTATACAGGAAGTAGCTGTTTTAGTGCCAAAACTGGCTGATTATATACAGCATCTCAATTTTTACCCACCAGCATCTCACTGGGATGTTTTCTAGTGAATGCTTGATTCTTTTTGTTTAAGCTTTAATTACTCATCAATAGGTACTAAATAAATGTTTGTTTACTGGGAAAAAAAAGAATACTTCAAACAGAGCTATCAAAGTTTAATAACACTGATAAAGAACAACTTTAAACTTATTACATAAACTTCCCAAGATAACTCAAAATACAATGAAATAAAACAAGCAGTGTGCAAGGAAAGTACAAAGCCAAAATGAACTTCTTATGACTCTCCTGGGCAAATTATTATTCTCGGTGTTAGAGAACAATAATTTGATGGATATCGGACTCCTAACAACATGATTTTTGGAAATCCACGATATCGACCCTTCAACGAAATGTCCAGAAACTTTCCCCGCTTGGGTGAACGATACCGTATATCTGGCTTGTTGGTTCACTTTGGTGAAGATAAGCTCCATAGGATCGATCACCGTATGAACTCCCGGAATTTGAGGGATGCTAACAACATACGTGGACTTTCCATCACCAACATTTGTAACTATCCTTGTATATTTTTGAATCTCCGCTCCAAGCATGATGGAGAAAGAAGGATAGTTCAGCTCTGCCTCAGATATACTCGATATTAACGAGCAATTCACATTTTGATGCACGATGCGCCCAATCTCTATGTTTGTGTAGCCCAGGCCACACAAATACTGAGTGTAGTTCATGGGGTGGATATCATATATTAGCCCCGGATTACTTGCTTTGGATGGATTCACGTGGCCAGCACCAACGGCAAAAACATCAGCAGGAAGTTTCCTTTCATCAAGGATGGGCTGACCCTCGCGGTTGGATTGATCAGCTGTAGTCATAATTGCAGATTTAATTGCAGCCGGAGACCAATCGGGGTGTGCAATTTTTAGAAGAGCCGCAATGCCGCTTAGGTGGGGGCATGACATTGAGGTGCCAGAGATGATGTTAAATGTAGAATTTATATTCTTCACTGAGAAAGGCCATGCAGCAAGAATATTCAATCCAGGGCCGATAATATCAGGCTTTAGTATGCCTGGAGTTAGATTGTTTGGGCCCCTGGACGAAAAAGATGCTACAGATGGTGTATCCTTAAAGCCCATCTTTGTTCCTTTGAAATCGATCCCCGCCCTGGCCGTGGAGGATAAAGTAATGTAGGCCTTAATCTTTTCCCCATCATCAGAACCCAAAATAGTTGCTGGAAGGACGTGATCAATTTCAAGAATGGTATCGCCAGAGACCTTTGTATTGACAAGAATAATGGCAACACCACCCGCATCCTTCACCGCTTGGCTGTAATAAGTTGGAGACTTGTTATCTTTATCACAAACCACTATCTTGCCCTTAACATCAGCGACTTTCAGCGACAGTGGTTCACATTTGGCAGTCTCTTGACTGTATACCAGTGGAAATAAGGTACGAGGGAAATTTTTGGGTTGAAAAAGTGACTGACCCTCGTATGATTCCCCATTTCCTAACACGGCTGTTGCTACTAGCTTTCTATCATGGGTGCTAGCACCAACTGTGAGAAGCCAAGGTGCCTCGTTAAACAACGTAGCATGGCCTGGACCACTGTTACCAGCAGAGGTGATAACAATAATCCCATTTCGCATTGCAGCGAAAGAACCAACAGCGATGTAGTCATCATAAAAGTTTTTATAAGGTCCACCAATAGAGATTGAGATAACGTCCACACCATCATTAATCGCAGCATCAATTGCAGCCAGGATGTCAACTTCTTCACAACTGACTCCGGATCCGGAACACACCTTATACATGGCAATATGTGCAAGAGGGGCCATGCCAGCCGATGTGCCATCGGCATTGCCAAACACATTTGCACCATCGACAAAGTTTCCCGCAGCAGTGCTTGAAGTATGTGTGCCATGGCCGGAATCATCAAATGGTGGATCGATAGAGAGACCCACAAAGTTCATTGCACCGATGAGCTTATTGTTGCAAGTTACGTTTCCCGTAAACTCACATATCCCTTTCCATTTTGCCGGTGGAGGAGGCATGTTGTTGTCGTGGAAAGAGGGATGGCCTGGTGTAATTCCCGAGTCCAGAATCCCGATAATTACACCCCTGCCGTAATTCGATTCTTCCCAAACGCCAAAACTTTTTTGCAACCCCAAGAAATTCGGAGTATGAGTAGTGTGCAAAGCCAGCATTTTTTGTGGCGTCGCTGAGATGAACCCGTCCTTTTTCTCCAATTTTTTGACCTCATCGGAAGACAATCTGGCTGCAAAGCCAGAAGCCACGTGACGATAGGAGTGAATAATTCGTGGCCATGACAGTTGATCATCCTCCGAATGAAGAACAACTCCGGATAGGAAGGAGCCGTAGTAGCTCTCAAGATCAATATTCTTGGCAACTGGTAAACTTACATGAACGATGTAAGTTTGCAAATTACTTTGTTCAGCAATAGTGGAGTGGAAACTGATCAACAGTTGAAATAAATATTAAAACGGGAGCTATCACTGCATGCATTTTTATCATATGATTTTGAAGGGAAATTGAAGGAATGATATACTGGAGGAGTTTTTTTTAAGTGCATGTACTCACTCTCTTCTTTCTACTGTTTATATAGTGCATTTTTTACCTGAACTCAATGTGTTGCATGTGCAATTAACAGGTTATATGCATGCATGTGATATAATTAGACTAAAAGACAACTCTCCTTAATCCAAATATTGACGTAGTTATTCAAAATCATGGGGAAAACTAGAAAATATCTTTTTCCAAACAAATAAAATAATATACATAAATCTCATTAAGAAAAAATATTGCCATGAATGTATAGTGGTCCACAACATTAAACTCTACAGACTACAATTCAAGCAACTTAAAAAGGAATGGTTTCATATATATATATCTGAGGTGGTCCAAATTATCCGATAAAATACATACTTTGCATGGGAACTCATGCAAAATCAAAAGTTGATAAAGAAAGTACTCCACATTTTTAGTTTAAAATCATTTAAAGTGAAAAGCAAACTAAAAAGAAAATGAATAAAGAAGTATTAAAAAGAGGAAAGAATAATATTCACGGGTAAAACTTGTTAGGTTGAGGTCGTAATCGGTGTCGGAGCCAGAATTTTCACTAAGGGAGTTCAAAATCGAAAGAAGTAAACACATGACTAGCTGAAGGGGGTTCAATGTATACTATATATACATAATAACTTTACATATATAATAGTATCATTTGGTAACACAGTTTTTTTTTTGGTAAAAGTAACAATTATAAATAATGAAAACATATATGATAGTATAACTTTAAATCATTTTCACAATTTTTTTAATCAATGAGGCATGCCATATAAAAAATGCATGTCAATTTTCTTTCTTATTTAAGTTATACCAACTTCTTTTTTTCATAAAAGTTGGCTATTTACTTTTAGAAAGTTGAAATGGAAAATTTAATATGATCATTGACTAAAATATTAAAGTAGTAACTTGACAATGGCTATTAATAGCTTCTTGTAGTACTAAAGCAAATTACTTCGTTTCTATGTCCAATATTTTAAAAAATATAACTAAAACTTATGTAAGAGTCAATTTATTTTGGAGAGGTGAAGTTGTGTATTATGAAGCAGAATTAGATATAGTTGTTGTTCTGAGGTAGTGTAAAAGTTTTCAATCTCTCTCAGATATATATATATATATATATATATATATATATATGATCGTCTGCAACGAGTGTTTAGGAGTAAAATGGTATTATATGATCCTGAACTTTCAGTGGTTATCACTGGATGATATCCAATGTCATTTGCGACCAATGAGTTTTCAATTTTGTTGAAACTCGAATTTGGGATGATGAATTATTATAGTTATTTCTTAGTAGTCCTGAATTTTTCGTAGATTCATAGACGGAAAGAAAATAAAATGGTTCGCAATATATTTCACGAACTGCATTTATAAAATTTTAAAAATATTTAAGCATTTTTTATTTTTAAAAAAAAATGAGTAACCTGCAAAAAAAATTTATAAAAAAGTTATGACTGGTTCGTAATTACAGTTACTGTGAACCCTAAGAAAAACAAAATAAAATGTAGTTTACAATACATATTGCGAACTATAATTAAAACTATTTTTATGCGATATCGTGTGAACCATTATTAAAAAAGAAAAGTTAATGCAGATCGCGTTATTAATTGCGAACTACAATTTATTTATTTTTCTTCTAAAATTGAACTCCGAGAAAAGATGAAAAGATGGTCTTGTTTACTAAATGTACAAAATAATTATAGTAATAAGATGGAAAAGCAAAGATAAAAGATAAACATGCATAAGTAGAAACTGCATGTGATAGATGTCATAACTAATTTTGCTTGAGATGCGACCCTGACCCAATTTGGGATCCGAGACTCGAGCCTGACCCAGAACCTGAGATCTAATTCTACTGAATGTTTAAAAAGCAGGTTGCTCGGGTTAATTAGTTTGGTATTTCAGATTTCTTGGCTTATTATATCTACCACGTACATGGAGTTTCTACTTATGCATGTTTATCTTTTATCTTTGCTTTTTCAATCTTATTACTATAATTATTTTGTACATTTAGAAAATAAGACCATCTTTTCATTTCTTTTATTTATTTACAATGCTTATGACTCTCACATGCATGCACTTCTAGTTTTGCAGTTTCTACTTATGCATGTTTATCTTTTATCTTTGCTTTTCAATCCTATTACTATAACTATCTAGTACATTTAGGAAATAAGACCATCTTTTCATGTCTTTTAATTTATTACAATGCTTATGACTCTCACATGCATGCACTTCTAGTTTTGCAGTAATTAGTTACTTTTGCCTTTGCTTTTCATTTTTATCAAGATAATTATCTTGTACATGAGTTTGGTAAAATAAAGCCATAATCATGTTTTTTTTAATAATGCTTATTAAAATGACAAATATCTCAATTGTTATACACATATTATATGATTCTAAGATATAGTTATTTCATAGATTAGCTAGAAGACTGAATGGGAAAAAAACTTCGATCAGGTTATTATCGAGGGCACAAGGTGGTCATCATCGGAAGAAAATAGGAACTCGTGGCCCGAAGATAGGGGAGGCTCTGTCATTAACAACTGAATATTAGCTGAGATAAGTAGCAGTACTCCCACATGGAGGATGGCCATTGGACCAGTAGCGTGGTTAAAATTTTATCAAGAGTGTTTAAAGTTAGAATAAGTAAATAAATATCAAAAACTTTCGATAAGTGAGTACACTGTCATATTATTTAACCTAGCAATTTTTTGTAGTTGAGTTGCTTTTATATAAGGAAAATATATTGACTATTGTATAAAGTAAAGTATTAATTAAACGATAGAGTAGAGTCGTAGACTAGATTTGTAAACATATATCACACAATTAAAGAAAAAAAACACTGGTTAATTAATTTAGGGTTTGGCTTTAAAGTTGTTTTTCGATTGAAGGCACGAAATTTTGATGCACAATGTTAACTAGGGGTGTGCAAAAACCGGTTTAACCGATAAAAATATTATTGGTTTGTTGGTATTGGGTTATTGGGTTAACGGTTTTTAAACGGTTTTGTAAGAAAAATTATTGGGCTATCGGTTCAGTATCGGTTTTAAGGTTTTAGTTAATGGTTAAACCGATAACCCAATAAGATTATATTTAGATTATATTTTTATTCATAATTGTATAATATTGGTTTTAGATTTTAAATATATACCCTATTATTTTTTGTATTTTATAGTTGTAGTCTTAGTATTGTTGTTTTCTTTCTAAAGTCATTGGTTTGATAGCATTCTACCTATCAGTGTTGCTTTTCTTTTTGAGAAATTGCTACCGTTGCTACTGTATTCAAGTTTTCTACTTAATAAGAAAGAAAATAAGTTTATTTTAGTAATAACGTATTTGAATTTGCTTATGCTTGTAATTTGTATAGATGTTTATGCATGAAAGTAATCTATATATGAAGAAGAAAATAAGAGAAATCAAAAATATTATAGGAGCATTTTCTTATCGGTTAAACCGATAACCGAACCGTTAAGGACCAAAAATTGATTAACCGAAAACCGATAACGAATATCTTATTGGTTTGGTTATCGATTTTGCATGTTTACAAACCGATAACCGATAAACCAAACCGATAATATATAAAATCGAACCGAACCGACCGATACACACCCCTAATGTTAACCGATTTTTTTGGATTTGACTCATCTCCATTACATCTTCTCTCCATTTTCTCAAGTACATATTTAGATGAATGACACTTGTCATATTTAAAATTTAAAGGACTAGATTAAATTAACTTAACAAGCATTTTAACTATAGTTAAAGAATAAGTTAGAAAAAAACTCACCAAGTTTGGTAATGAAAATCTCATCCTCCACAAATTTTGGTTCCTCATTAATATCAATTTTTCCATACTATATGTTTTACATCCCATTAATATTATTGCCCTAATTTATAATTAAGAATACACTCCATTTTTTATTATCTCACCAAATAAAATCAAATATCAAGGTGTAATGAGATCACACACGGGTAAAGAAGCAGCAAATAATTAAGAAAAAAAACTAACTTTTTTACAAAAAATAAAATCAAAGATCAAGGTGTAATGAGTTATGAGATCACACATGGGTAAAGAAGCAACAAATAATTTAAATAAAAAAAGAGACTAACTTTATTGTTAAACAGAAAATATCTTAAAATATTTTGCAAATACTACTATATATCTTCTTTCCTCTTTCTTTTTCTTTCATATTTGGCGTAATTTTACTCGCCAAATACTGATCTTTTTACTTAATAAAAGTTAAATTTTTAATTTTTTCTATTAAAGATAGTTTACAAAATTTCAACAAAAAATAAATAAAAAATACAATATTATATTTATATGTTAAATTAATTCAGAAAGTATAATTAAAGTGATGATATTAATGAGGAGCCAAATTTGTGGAAGATAGTAATATTTTTCTTACCAAAGTTAGTGAGTTTTTTTCCTAACTTATTCTTTAACTATGATTAAAATGTTAATTTAATCTAGACCCTTAAATTTTAAATATGACAAGTTTCATTCATCTAAATATGCACTTGAAGAAATGGAGAGAAGGTATAATGGAGATGAGCCAAATCTGATTTTTTTACCCTTCAAAGTACATCATGTGTTGGTTAGAATAAGGTCAGTGTACACTTTACCTTTTTCATATTCACTTTATAGGATACACTAGTTATGTTTTTGTTTATCTATATAACAACACGTTTTAAAAATAATATATTTACCTAAATAACTTTATATTAATTTAAATCATACTATTAAGGAGCTTATCAAATATTTTTCTAAAAAATAGATACAACTAAAATTAACTAACAATTCAAATTTATTTTAGCAAGATTCTGCCAAAATCAACTTTAGCCATTTAGGTAGCTGTCAATGTCAAAATCAAAGGGGAGGATACGCACCAAGTTTCGAAGTCAATTTGATATCGGGATTCGATCACGATTCCTCAAAATTTGTGTCCTTTTACATTTTAAGAGATGAATTAGTGATCGAACAAAATATGGGGTTGTCAATTTTCTTTGTCCATGCATTCTTTCATCCTCCTGACCAAAGAAAGAACAATTATTAGCACCTAATTTTTGTCCCTTCATATTTTTAGTTAATTAATCAAGCTTCTTGAATTTCATACATAATGAAATAAATATTCCCGAAAGGTAATATTTTCTAAATTATTTTCGGATTTATTTTGCCACTTCATTTGGCAAAATACCTTAATATATGTTATATATTTGTACGATTCTTGAGTATTAATTTTTAGCTATATAAACTAATCATGTGTCGCTTTTAAATATATTTATTAATTTAAAGTCAACTCAAATCAAAAAATAAATAGTATAATTAGATATGTATTTTATTTTGTCAAAATGAAGTCGTTTGCGGCTTAATCACTACAATTAGTCCATTTTTACAAACGAATATTTTACTATGTTAGTGTCAAAAGCTATATTGATTAATGGGAACTTACATAAAACACACATCTTTAGGAGATAATTATTCTTTTTCCCACTACTTTCAAATATACCACTCGAATATATTGCATAAGACATCTAGATATATGGTTTTATCTCGGATACATTGGCATCCCGATGTCCAAATACTATGGTTTTAGTCTCAGATTCATCGCATCTGAGGGGTTAAACATGTATCCGCATGTATATGAGGGGTTACAAAATGTATCCACATGTATTTGAGAGGTTACAATATGTATCCGACGGTGGGGATGTATCCGATGGGGTTGGGATGTACCCAAAGGTTTTTTTGTTAACATGTGATATATTAAGTAATTAAAATAAAGTAGTAGGAGAGTTAATAAATATGATAGGAATATTTGTCTCTTTAGGTAATTTAACTTTGATTAATTGATAAGTAGTTTGTCTTAATTTTTCTTCAACATTCGTAGATTCATCTTGAGAGGGGTTCTAATTTTAGCCCAGTGAGTATTTTTCGCAAAATATGGCTATAGTTGTAATGCATTTGGCCAAATTCTCAATCCTTCTCTTGTATCTAATTTCAGCCCTCTATACCAGACCATTTTGGTCCATATTAGACCAGCCCACTAAAATGACCCGGCCCAATACCCCTTTCCTATTTTCCATCTTTACCCCTTCATAGAGTTGTCAAAAAAAAAAAGAAAAGAGAGACTGATACTTCTCTCGTATTAAGCTCGTGCGGTAGAATTGGCAAATAAAAATACTTAAGTTATCCCACTATATATATATGAATTAACTTATTCCATTAATATAATATAAATGGTGGGATAAATAATTTGGAGATTAATTAATACCCTTAACCAAATACAGGATAAAATAATCATATATTTTATCCCAAAATTATTATCCCTTGTCCCTCGTACCAAACGACCCCTTAGAGTATGGGAATGAAGGTGTGTTCTCATGAACATATAGGATAATGGGCGGACACTCTATAGTATTTGACTTGACACACTCTTCTTTAAGAAGCAATAAATTAAAGAGCAATTTTACTATATCACCCTTTGAATATATTCAAAAAATAGGGTAATGACTATAGTTAATAACAAGAGTAAAGTAGATATAAAATGGTAAATTATCTCTTGATTTTTCAAATTGAACAAGTAAAGTTGGATAACTATTTTTAGTATATTGGACAAGTAAAGATGGACAGAGAAAGTAGTATTTTTAGTATTGGGTGTGAAATTGTTTTTATTAGAGGAGATTATCCCTTAGACATAAGAAGTTTGGACGCAAAATTTAATTTAATCGGACACCAAATAAAGTCATTTTTTTTTTGGTAATAACCAAATAAAGACATCAGATGAAAGAAAATATATTTCGAATAAAAGAACCTACCAATAAAATTTGATAGGAGAATTAATTACTCCTATGTGATAGTCTGATAGACTGTACTTATTCACAATAGTTTTAAGGCTAGAAAAGGTTCTTTAAAGGATTTTTTTTAAAAAAATACAGCTTTTGAAGATATTTATTTTTCTTTACCGTATTTCATTATATTGATAAGACTTTTAAGAGAAAACTATTTATGTAATAAAAGATCACTAGCTTCCAGATAAAACTAACTATTTTTATAAATAAAAATAAAAAAGATGACAAGTTAAATGGAAGAAATAATAAGTAAAATGTCAATATTTCTTTTTTTTTTAATTTCATTTTTTTGTTTGGTTTTTATCCCGTGTCCAAATTTATTTTAGGATTAGATTAATTCGAATTTGTATTTCTTTAGGGGCTAAAAGTATGGAGAATTAACCTAAACAATCATCATCCAAGTGACTAAACTAAAGATAGTTGGTAGATGTACAATATATGTGTATGATCGTGTATAATGAGTGTATAATATATGTGTATACTGACTAAGTTAAATCTGCGCCGCTATTCGTTTAAAAATCTCCTAAAGTATTTCCTTCCAAGACCACTCTATCACTCCACTAAATGTCGTTTCCAAATAAAATTATTGTTTTCAAAAGAAAGTGTGATAAACAAACTGGAACGAAGGATTTTATAAGATAAAATTACAAGAATAAAATATCACATTTCTTGTTGCTTATAGCTTAAACAAGAATATGTACTTGGGCATGACAATTCATGTTCCAATTTATTTGAAATAATTTTAAAACAAAAATAACTTGACTCATCCCTTTGACCACGTTTATTATCCAACTACTGGCTTTTCTTTAACAAGGCCATTGTCATCGGGGCAAAGCCACACACGATTGCAACACACGTTGTGAATACGAATACAATCACTATCCGGTAGCGGGACAACAGTAACATTATGATTGGTGCTTTCTATTGTGACTTTAGCTTTCATGATCTCAACTCCTATTAACTCCGGCCACTCATATGGAACTGTATCTCCTGGTCTTTTGCATCTGTTACCAGTACAGTCGCAATTAAGGCAAGGAGGGTATGTCGAAGCAACCATAGATATTTGAGTAAGAAACAGAAAACCAAGAGAGAAAAAGATTATTATTTTCTCCATTTTTATGTTGTTTGTGATGTTATGGAATTGGAGGAGGAAATGCAAATTTATAGGGATATTAGGATACGTTACCACATAGATAATCCATATCCGTTAACACCTTTTAGTAAATATTTTTTCCTTTCTTGAATGTATAATTTATATGTTCACACCAATCACTTTTTAATAATTTAATTTCCTTTGTTGAATATATAATGTATTTCAAGATTTTGTATAGGTTCGCCCCTATCATTTTTAAATAATTTTATTTCCATTGTTGAAAATATTTTTCAGATTTTAAGAGGGATGATTCTGATATCATATCAATAAAAATGAACTATGGGCAATGAATCTAACTCAAATTAACATTTTTCTACTCTAAAAGAGGGAATTATTATGAATTTCGTCATTGAATAGGATTAGCAATGAAGTGTATCCCTATTTCACGCTATTTTAGTGTTATTCACGTCTAAGATTAACAAAGAAATGACTAGTGGATCAATACTTTGTGGTGTTCAAAATACTTAGGGCACATTTGGTGTGATGGATAAGGAAAAATAATCCTATGATAACTTTTCCTTGTCTTCTGTGCATAATTTTCGCGAGTCCAATGACCCAATTGGACCTAGTCAGCCCGAACCGTTCACATTAAATAAAGAGTTGAAAGAAATCAAGGCACATTCACTTCGTCATCTTAGTAGCCAACATAATATTCTTTCAGCTACAAGTCCCATCACACTCCTAACCAAGATAAAGAGGAAAAGAAATTTGGGCCAAAGGCTCAAGTGGTTGCAATGGTTCAGAGGGAATAAAGTTGGGCTCAAAAGCCCAATAATTCTATAAGCTTTACTTATATTTTGCTAGAAAACTACATAGAATAGCAAACTTGGATCCATAATTACGATTCATAACAACACTTTGAAAAAATTATCATCTACGACAGAATAGCAATATTTTGGTTGGCCCCATCCACCATTCCAAATACATTTAGAAGAATATTAACTCCTTCCTATTATCACTCGCCACTTCCCTTTTTAATTCAATTCTCACACAGTTAAAAATAGAAATCATGATTTTAGATGAACACTTGGTAAGAAGAAAGATTATCTCTTTAGCAATTAGCATATGTACAATTTGATATAGAGCCTATGAAGTAATGTCATAATCCAGATTTCTCTCAACTATTTACAAGACCTGAGCAAACAAAGACACTTCATATCTACAGCAATACAACATTTGAGTGGCTACGGTTTGCACCATCAACCATCCTTTGATTTTTCTACTTGGACTTGATTTGATACTGGACAGAAAGATATGGCATAAGTTTCTTGTAAAGGTCACAAGCTTATTGGTGGAATGCATCAGTCTATATTAGTTAGCAAACAATTCGGAATCGTTGAGTCTCATTGATTTCACTCATCTTTGTGGGATGGTTGGACACCTCCCTGATGGTAGAGAAGATCTTGATGAATCTCAATCTGGTGAAGAAGATCGTGATGAAGAAGGAGAGATATACATTTTTTAATACATTTTTTAAGTGTATTTTTAAAATTTTCTATATGTATATAAATAATATATGTTGACACCCAATTTTGTCCCCTCTTTCTTCCCGATTAATTCTTTATGCTTCAAATAATTTTGATAATTTAAGAATGCATACAAGTTATTTTTATTATAATTAGAAATCTATGTAATGCTATCGTCCTTATTTTTGTGAAATTATCAATGTAGTTCTACTACTATTATTATTATTACTTTATTATTGTTATTATTTTTTAAATCTAGCAGCGTGCTCGTTATTTTTAATTTAGCAAAGGACGGGCCGTCACCCCTAGACAGTGTTGCTCCTCTCCTTGACGGTCAATGTGACGGACCGTCACACATGTGACGGACCGTCACTCAGACCGTCACCTTAAGGCAGTGGCACTGCCTTCTTTGCTAACTTGACGGCCAGGCTGACGGACCGTCAAGCCAGTGACGGACCGTCGCCTGGACCGTCACCTTAAGGCAGTGGCACTGCCTCTGTGCTGCCATGGTGCGACGGTGGGGGTGACGGACCGTCACCACCTTGACGGACCGTCACGGCGGCCGTCACCCCTAGACAGTGTTGCTCCTCTCCTTGACGGTCAATGTGACGGACCGTCACACATGTGACGGACCGTCACTCAGGCCGTCACTCTTAGGCAGAATCCTCTTTTTCTCGTATTTCCTTCCGTTTCCGTATTTGCTCCCATTTCCTACAAATACTTCTTTTGATTTTCTAACTTTTATAAATGTTATCGTAATTCCTACGATATTGATTTTTGCCTAATATTTTTATAATTATTTTTTTTAATCATAAATAATTTATTTAATTGAATACGTTTTAATCCACGTGGATGCCACGTAAGCGCCACGTAAGCGCCCAACAATCATAAACACACGCCTCCCACACTCCTCCCCCACTTTCCACACGCCTAGCCTCTTCTCCGCCACGTGTCGCTCTTTTATTGGTTGGTCAAACTCATCCTAAAACCCTAAACACCTTATTATGCTGAACTACCTAATTTACCCTCACTTAAGCTACCTGAAATACCCTAAATACCCTCAAACCCTAAAATCAGATTAGTTGTACCCTTTCTCTCCTCTCATACGCCGCACCTCCCTCTCCATTTTTGGGCGAAAATTTCATCTCCTTTTGCCATGACAGATGCTCACCTCTCCACTTTCGTGCAACTCTTGATAACTCCATTTGGACTCTTCTCCTTCCCTCTGTCTCCGTGACAGACCGCCTTCGTCGTTACTCCATTTTCAACGAGTTTCTGAGGTTTGCAATAGCAATGGTCAGGTGATGTATAACTTATTCGGGCTAAGTTCATCTCTCCATGAATCTTCAAAGTCAGACTAAAATCACGTGAAGCCTACAACGTTCAAATTCAAATCGCATTCAAAATCCCGCCCAAAAAATCCCCCAAGAACCCTACCTTCACCCCTATAAATACCAAGGGTTGGAGAAGCGTTGGGGGCCATCAGTTGACAGCCAAGAATACACAAGCAAAAGCTTCTCTTTTCCAAATTTTAATCTCTTCATCTCTCTTTTGTTCTGTTTTCTTTGTGCGTTTTTTTAAGTTTGATTTCGTCGAGTTTGAGCGTAGATCTGTGGCTGAAGCACCCCTATTCACTGCACCACAAAAGGTGATATTCTCCTCTCATTCTTCTCTATTTTTGTCTTTGTGATAAAATTTGGTGCCTGTTTCTAGAATTAGCTTCCTGTCAGGATTATCTTTGCTTAGTTTAGCTATACTAAAAATGATGTAAAATATGTATTTTAATTTAGTTCGAGGTCCGTTCGAGATCTGATGCTGTGTTTTTCTTTCACGATTTAGACATCATGAATTTAAGAAATGGGGTTTGCTTTTGTGATTAATTAATCACGTAAATCAGTTTTTAGTTTCAAGTTCATGGTCATTTGTTGTCTTTTATGTTATGAAATTTGCATACCAAACAGCTTTGTATAAAAAAATGCTTTGTTCATTATTCTAACAATAAAAATAAAGACTCTTCATGATTTTTTTTGTTGTTTTCTTGGCACATTCAGTTATTTTTTTTAGAGCTTTCTTTTGTTAATATGGCATCATGTTAATGAGTAGGTGTAAATATATAATGTGGACAGAGATGTATGTTAGTTGCATACGTATATCATGGTTCTTAATCAACTTGTGCGCTCTACTTCGTAGTAGTGATTATGTGCGTAGATTATTTGTTCTTGATTAAAAATCATGACTTGGGGAAACATGTCATTGGTTGTGATCTATGTGATCGTGTGAAATAGTTCTAAATAATAAATATTTGTTCATCATGTATGTGTGGAAATTGTATAAAACATCTTTGTTGTCATGGATATTTAGGCTTTTTGAACACTGTTAGAGTATGCTATGGTTAATTTTGCATTAATGATTTGCTCGTTTTAGTATTTGGTGTGATTCTATTGTGCCTATGGATCTTATGTTATTTGAATATAGTCTCTAATCCTTTATCTTCCTTCTTCTTGCATGAACACCTTGGGAGCAAATGGAGTCTTGATTCGGGACTCTCGCAAAATTGAGTCTATGAGACTCGACTCAACATACCCGCGCTTGGAGTCATTATACATCATCTTCCTTAGAATACCCAATAGCAAGAAAAAAAATGAGTGAAACGCTTGGGATCGCTTATGGTGTCCTTCCTTCTTACCATTCATTATTACCTTCTTATTATTATTTAGTGGTTTATTTGTGTTGATTTGGTTTTATCTCAAGTTTGAGATCATTTGTTGAATTTCTTTCTTAACACTAGATTAATAACTAAGTTTATTTGATTATGCGAGATCGTTAATCTAGTTAATTAGTAGTATCTTTATTTTATTTGATTCCCTCGATAAAAGAATTAGGCCTAGAATACTTGAACCTTAGAAAGGGTAGTTTGCTATATATATAATAAAAGAAGTATATGACTAGCTCCTCTCTTTCGTATATATACATACATGGCTACTAACCAAATGCTTTGCCTCGGTTTTTCAAATCTTTCCTGTTAAGAGTAGAGTTAAAAAAAAATTAGATATGTTTGGTATAAAAAATGCAACTTTATGTAAGTTCAAAAGTGCAGATTTTATGTATAAAACGCAGCTTTTTTTCTAGTGCTAAAATGCAGATTTTAGTGTAAAAAATATAGCTTCCCAAGAATTTTAAAAACTAATTTTTGAAGGCAAAATATACTTGTTTAAGGACTTAAAAAAGTGCAGATTTTTGAGCTAAAAAATACAGATGTTTGGGAGCTTTAAACGCAGATTTTTGAGGTCAAACGAACTCCCTTTGTGATCTTTAAGGTACAGATTTTGCATTAAAAAAATGTAGATTTCTGAAGTGAAAAATGCTTTATCTTTCAGTAAAATATAGCTATTTGAAAGGATCAAAACACACTTTCGTGAAAGGCAAAACTAATATTTTTTACATTGTTGGAAAATTTTCCTTATTTGCTTTGAAAACTATTTTACTAATAGATATCTTTGAAATCTTTATTTTATCAAGTCTAAGCCTATAATTTTTTAATTACAGAAGGTCTTTCCTAGTAAGTTATTCTTTATAACCAAATAGTTTAGTTGCACATCTTCTTATTGCTCAACATATATTTTTGAAGGTTAACTCATTTAATACTTTACCATGATTTATTTTCGGATTTAGACACCCTTTATTTTAAGTTTATCACTAATTATTTTCTTCTACAAATTATCAATTTTACTAGTAATTTTTATGCTTTCAATTTGTAGCCTTAATAATATTTGCAAGTTATTTCTTAAATGTATAAAAATGTGATATTTATATTTTAGACCCTATTTTGATTAACCTAAGTCTGGCCGGTTAACCGTATTTGGCGGATCTTAAAGGATGCTTAACCCCTTCCCTTTAGGATAGTTAGAATCCTTACTTAGAATCTTAAGTTTAGTAGACCTTAAAAATGAAGTCTTTATTTACTTTAATCACATAGTTAATTATAGGTGTCCTAATTCACCGTAAGACTAATTAGGTGGCGACTTCCTTTTAATTAATTTAGAAGTTTTCAATACGTTGTACACCGTTTCGACCTCGGTTAAAATGGGGTATAACAATATAAATTGAGAATTTTGCACAGAAATTCAACACAAATACATATGTTTGTACTTTCCAACACGAGAATGTATTTCTCTTCTTAGACTTTGCAATTCTGCAAATGTATTTGTAATACATAATGTACTCGAATGCAAATACAAATGTATTTTTGACTGCTCTTGTATATATATCGACACACTTTTGAAAACTCAAATGTATTTGTATGTGTTTGGCTGGTCTGGCACATGTAATTAACATACAAACATATCAAATGTATTTGTATTCGAATACAATTACAAATGTATTTTTTGTTGGCTGTTCTGGCATATACGTATTAGTTGTATGCAAAGCGAATACAAATATAAATGATTTATATGTGTTTGGCTGGACTGGTATATGTACTTAACATACAAACATATCAAATGTATTTGTATTCGAATACAAATAGAAATGCATTTTTGTTGGCTGTTCTGGCATATATATTAGTTGTATGCAAGCGAATGCAAATATAAATGATTTATGTGTGTTTGGTTGATTAAGTATATGTATTTACACAAATAAAAATACAAATTGACTGTCTAATACACCTTTATATATTGAACTTGAATTTTTGATCCATTGTATATCATTTTTTTATAGGTTATAATCATTAAAGATCCTTTCCTTTTAAAGATTCTTGATATAAAGAAGGATTATAATCATTAAAGATTCTTGATATAAGGAAGAAATTATAATCATTAAAGATGCTTGATATAAGGAAGGAATTATAATCATTAAAGATCCTTTCCTTTTTAAACGGTAACAGTAGATAAAATCACTCTTCCACATCAATTTGTATTTGTATTTGATTAATAAAATACGGACGTTAAATATAAATAAAATAGCAATATTTTAGCTTATTAGTTGCTATCTCCCATAATTAGTTAATGTCTGCTATCTACTCCTTAATTATGGGCTCAAGTTTGCTATTTCTGAAAATTTCTCTTTGTTTATCTGGTATCAAATACTAACATTTTAAATTCTAGTGTTAGATTTTAGATTAACCAGTCTTATGTGATTAAGGTCCTCAAATCAGTTCGAGAACTTTGTTGAATTCTATCATTTTTAGGGAATAAACTTTGTTGAAATGCTCTCCACCAAGATTTTTTTCATTCTCAGGGCTAAATCCGAGATCTTTAATTAAGGGTAAAAGTATTTCATCTATCGTGTTTCACGCCTATTGTTATAAAATTGGCCATTGTAGTTGCAGAAAAACAAAGTGTACAGTGTACTGTATAATACATGGTATACTCATGAACATGTAGCGACGACTTTACGTGGTCAGCTAATTAATCTTTAAGTTCTATATATTGTATGTTCAATCAATTCATTAGGCTGATTAGGATAAAGAGTAACAATACACTAGTTTTTTTCCCTTCAATTGAAGACAATTTTCTTGCTTTTGCACATGGAATTGTTGAAATGCAAAGGATTTCATATCAAATATAGTAAAGTCTCACTAAATTACAACAATTTTGTAGTTTTCAGCTATTCAAAACAGCTTCAACCTACTATTATTACAAACATAAAAGATTGCTAGTATGGGAAATGGCAATCAGAAGTCCACTTCCCCTTATTCCAATTTAACTGATATTGGACTTCTAACAACATACTTGTTAGAGATCCATGATATAGCTCCTTGAAAAAAGCGGTCGGTGATTTCACCTGTTTGGGTGAATGATACTGCATATGTTGCTTGTTGGTTCACTTGGGTGAAGACAAGGGTGGCAGGCTCGACAACTACATCGACTCCTTGAATTTGAGTGATGTTAACAGCGTAAGTTGAGCTTGCATCACCAACGTTTGTAACTGTTCTTGTATAATTCTGAGTCTGGGGTCCAAGTATAATGGAGAAAGAAGGATAGTTTAGTTCTGCCTCAGATATACTTGATTGTAGTGAGCACTTGACAGTTTGTTGCACAATGAGCTCAATGTCTTTTTCTTTGTAGCCAAGACCACATAGATATTGGATGTAGTTCTCCACTTTGATGTCATAAATAAGTCCGGGATCACTTGCTTTTGATGGATTTACATGGCCGGCACCAGTAGCAAAAATATCAGCAGGTAGATCCCTCTCGTCAAGGATGGGCTGACCTTCAAGGTTGAATTGATCAGCTGTAGTCATTATCGCGGATTTAAGAGCAGCTGGTGACCAATCAGGATGTGCACTTTTAAGCAGAGCTACAATGCCACTAAGGTGAGGACATGACATTGAGGTTCCTGAGATGATGTTAAATGTCAAATCAGTGCCAGTTTTGTTCTCCATCGAGACAGGCCATGCAGCAAGGACGTTCACTCCAGGACCGATAATGTCTGGTTTGACTATGCCTGGACTTGCCAAGTTAGGACCCCTAGAGGAAAAAGATGATACAGATGGTGCATTCTTAAAGCCTATCACTGTGCCTTTGAAAAGGATTCCTGCCGATGGCGTGGAGGTTGAGTTTATGTATGCTTTAATCTTTTCTCCAGCGGTATAACCAACGTGTGTTGCAGGAAGAACATGAGGATCAGCGAATGTGCCATCTCCGTCAATATCCAGATTGACAAGAATCATGGCAGCACCACCGGCATCCTTTACTGTCTGGCTTTTTTCAAGTCTTGCTACACCACCACCTCTGTCACACACGACAACCTTGCCTTTGACATCGGTGTTATTAAGGGATCCTGATGAACAGAGTGCAGCTTCTTGATCGGACAGGCCAGGGTATACCAAGGGCAATAGAGTATGAGGAAAATTCACGGGCTGAAAAGCCGATTCACCGTCATATTCTTGTCCATTTCCTAACACAGCCGTTGCCACTATCTTCCTATCGTGGGTGCTAGCACCAACAGTGAGAATCCAAGGGGCCTCATTCGATAATGTAGAATTTAATGGACCCTCATTACCAGCAGAAGCGCTCACGAAGATTCCGTTTTTGATTGCAGCAAAAGCCCCAGTGGCAATACTATCATAGTAAAAAGGATCGGAATATCCACCAAGGGAGAGAGATAACACGTCAACACCGTCGTCTATTGCAGCATCTAATGCAGCCAATATATCAACATCTGAACAACCGTCTGAACACACCTTGTACATGGCAATGTGAGCAAGAGGGGCCATACCGGCTGCTGTGCCATTGGCATTGCCAAACAAACTTGCATCATCGACAAAATTACCAGCTGCGGTACTTGAAGTATGCGTACCATGACCCTCCTCATCAAATGGTGGATCACTTGAACCACTCACAAAATTCCTCGCGCCAATGATCTTCTTGTTACACGTCACATTTCCTGTGAACTCACATTTCCCTTTCCACTTTGCCGGTGGAGGTGGCATGTTATCATCACTAAAAGATGGATGGCCCGGAGTAATCCCAGTGTCCAGAACCCCAATAATCACACCCTTACCATAATTTGATTCTTGCCAGAATCCCATATTCCGGTACAACCCCAAAAAGTTTGGAGTATGCGTTGTATGCAAAGCTAAAATCTTCTCAACCCTCGCGGACACAAAACCATCTTTCATTTCCATCTCTTTTACCTCCTCAGCTGACAATCTGGCCGCAAAGCCAATAGCCACATGGTGATAGGAGTGAATAATGCGCGATGGCACCCCTGTTGCAGCAAACTCATCCGGTAAAAAGGAGTTATAGTAGCTTTCTAGATCAACTGAGTTAGCCAGAACTTGGGCATCTGGCTTACTTACATGGACAAGGTAAGTTTGCAAAGCGGTTGAACGTTGCGCAATTGTCAAATACAAACACAACAAGAAAGCAATAGAGAAGATAAAAATGGAAGTCATTGTTGGTTATGGATGATCTAAACTTAATTGAAGGAACATGTTATATATACTATGAACAGAAGAAAAAATAATGTGATAAACTAATATAGGAAAACAAAAACATAGGTAATTTCAAAGAGAGCCGGCTTAGGAACAAAGTTGTATTTAATGATTAAGGAAGAAACATCATTAAGAATATATGAAGTAAATTACCAGAATATTGGATTATTTGGGAAACTATAATTGATATTGTCGCCAAAGGCGATAATTCTGGTGTTTATGTAAGAAATATTGCATTGGAAAAAGAATATTGGATATTTCTCAACCACAATATAGTCTAGCAGTATTTTCTTATTGTTGTAGTCATAGTTTAGATTGTGGATTATTTATTTAATTGGTTGATTAAATTACTAATAGCTCAATTGTAATCATCTGAAAGTAGTAACTTAAGATTAAAAAATGGGCTTGTCATTATCTCCTTCCTAGCATTTGATGATAGTTTTGAAATTACAACAACATGCCCAATGTAATCCCAAAAAAGGAGTCTGAGGAGGGTGATGTGTACACAACTTTACCATACCTTGTGAAGGAGGTTGTTTCCAATAGACAAATAAATTTACAACTACGACTTAAAGAAGATATGATTCTTGATTAAATATGGCCAAATTAATACGAGAATGTTATTTTCTTAGTCAGTGGACTCTACAAGGAATTAAAAAGGTGGTTTTTTTTTCTTCAAGATTCAAAAGAGAAAATAATAAGAGAAATAGCTTCCACATACAAAAAAAGACGAAATAAATAAATAGAAAGTGTACCTGCTGTATGGAATAAATCAGTAATTAACGAATGAGTACTCATTAATTGAAGCCGTTAATACCTTCAAAATTACATGTAACTAACGGATGTAGCTATTTGTTTTTCTTTTTTCTAATCTATTATATGGAAGTAGCTAGCTTCTTTTCTTTAACGTAGGCACTAAACCTCATGCTTCTTACAAGTCTCACAGATGCAGAATCTAATTCTTGAACTTGAGTTTTTCAGAAGGATATACACTATCTACTCGACGTCCATTTTGTCCATTCCCATACGAGAAATCTCTGCCACGTAACTTCTTACTTTGAGTTCGTCCACTGTTGGCTTCACTGCTTTCCTGTTTGTTTCTCCTACGACTGTTATGTAAATGACACAAGATTTATTGGTGATCAAATAGAGAAGATCGAACGATAAATTGCTAATCAAAAGAAGGACATACAAACCTGAAATGCAGCAACAGATACAATACACCAACAAGTGCAGTGCCTCTAGCAACTGTTTTCAGCAATGGCCTCTGTCGATGTTTGTCTTTTAATTCACCAGCATCTGTTTCTTGTCTTCCCTGCTTTCTTTTGTCCTATTTAACAAAAAGAAAAGAAAAGATGTAAATGTGATTGGCAGGTGAATTCTTGAAATTCTAATGAAAAATGAGTCGGAGTTCAAGAAGATTCACAATGAAGAATACTTACATCATCTCCTGGAAGCGTTGGTTCACATACTTCACTTGTATCAGCTGAACCGTAGACAGAGCAGGAACAGGGGTGCCCTTTTTCAATATGTTCACAACAATTTGCAGAGATAACAGAATTTCGATCCATGTTAACACCATCCAAAGTCATGGATGGTTCACATGTACTACTGACTACCTCAGAAACAAATTTCAGATACTGTGAATCACCATCACATCCTTCACTTTTGTCAACTAAAGACACATTCTTAAGATTATTTCTACATGCTGCAGTATCAAGACAAACCATATCTTTACTTCTTGAAGCCTCCATATCTTCATCTGGATCAAAGTTATTTGAGTTATTTCTGTGCAATGAAACAAATTTATCTGTAAGAGGCTGTGCAGAAGCAGATAGCAATTCATCTGAACAGGAATATGTGAGCTCACTGAGACTGGCTGAAATTTTAGGCTTTACTACAGAAGGTTCTTTAGTATCATGAAAAATGAGTTCATTAGTTGCAACATTCCATGCAGTATGACTTGCAGATGAATCCTTATGCTGCCTATCAGCCTCATTTTCCAGCAAGGAACCAGATGTTTCTTCCACTAAACATTCATCTGCATCAAATTGGTCATCAAAATCCAAAGCATGCACCCGACATAGTACAGAGCTCATGCTAGTGGTTGATGAAACTTCTGCATCTTCATTATCAGAATATTTATGCTGATGTCCGTTCTGGAAAGTCCCTTCACCAGAACTTGATCCACGAGAATCAATTGCCATAAAAAAGTTCAAAATATTTTCTTCACCTTTCCGCAAAACAGGCGTACTACCATCAGTTCCACCAATAACTGAATCTGAGAATGATAAGTAGCTGGAAATACAACTACCTTCCATGTCATTATCAACCATAGAATCTCCAACAACAGACTCATCATTTTCCATATTAAGTTCACTATAATCAAAGTGTATCCTATCATTGGCAATAATATATTTCCCTCCATTTCCTCGAGAAGTTCTGTTTTTCTCTCTACCATTCTTGCTAACAGCTGAATATTCGCCAAAGGAATTGTCTGCATCGGAATCTGTGGCATTATCATCTTCAAGTTGATTCATAGATGAGCAACAAGACTCTTCTCCCACAAACTTGCTCTCAGCCTCGTCAGACTCTTCAGATAGAGAATCATAGTTTGCTTCAGATGCTGTGATTTTATTTCTCTATAGCATACATAAGGATACATTAGCATCTCTAAGATAAGAGTGCAAACACTTTTATTATAAGGAGAAAGAAAATAGTCTAATAATTCCTACTAATGGTGCATTTAACCATACCATACCTCCATAAGTTTTGATCTTGTTTCTTTATATGAGTAATAACCAGAAGAACTTGAAAGGCTGCACTGTGATGTCTCCAAGCTTCTACGAATGCCACCCACCATATTTTTTGGCATGACTACCGTATAAGTCACCATGTCAAAGTCAGGAACCTAAGGGATACAAACAGGTTTATAGCAGAAGTAAAGGAAGTAAAAGAGTTAGATAGCAACCCAGAGAACATAATAACCAGTCAAAAAAGCAAAACTTCTTCAGAAGGAAGTGAACAGTGTTACTTGATTAAAAAAAGGAAGTGAACAGTGTCTGCAAGAAGATTTTTACCTTCAATTGTTTGGAACGGGACTTATTTGAGAGTGCCCTTAAGCAAATGCAAACTTTCCGAATGTTTTTTTTCTCAACGACATCTGATGGAGAGAAGAGATCGATACCATTTAATCCCAGTATTTTGCAGATCTGCAAAACCAGGGATTACAAGGTTATCCCCTTCTTCAGTCTCATTAAGGGGTTTTCTCCCCCTCATAAATAACAGTATAGTTATTTTGCCGTCGAAATAGAGCCAAATCAGAAGAACTTACCTTCAAAAATGAGTCAACATTAGAGTAAGGCATATATCTCCCACTGCATCTCCGCGAACCAAGTGGTTCATACTTCATATGTCTTAGCTCTCCACACTTTGCCAATAGCATATTCCATAATACTTTGGAGACTTCAAACCTACACAGGTTATCTCTTCCAAATGTTAAAACAAGGCCATATCCCTCTGGTAAACTGCAACATTCTTCAGAGTATAAAGTGATCTTATACTCCAGATTAGAAAAGATCAGAACATACATCCAATGAAAGGTGCAAGTAGTGGACAAAATAAGAGAAAGTAGTTTGAAATGGTATGCTCATGTCCTATGTAAGTCTTCAAAAGTACCAATCCATATATGTGACATAATGGTCATTGAAGGTGTTAAAAGCGGCGAGTAGACCAAATAATTGATTGACAGAAGTTATTCCGAAAGACATACGATCTCTTTGAATTCAAGAAGACTTGATTAAGAACATTAATACAATTAAAATAAAATATCTATATAGGCAATACCAACAAACCAGAATCAAGATTCAATCATTGTTGGTGCACTTAAAATTAGGCCTGGAGTTGTTAGTAGTTTTTTTAGTTTAACTGGGATTTCTATGTTACTGTAAGGATAAATGCGAGATTAGAGAATTCCTAATTTAAGTATCAGTAGTTTGTCTTAAAGTTCGAGTGGAACAGGTCTGAAAATAGAGCGGAGATTAGATAAAGGATTCGATCCAACTACTTTGAAAGTGAGTCCCGAATCTTTGCTGCATCATTGCAGCTTCAAGGATCCTAAGTTTCCATATGCTAAGAACCATTGACTCTTATGTGAAGTAATACAACGGCTGGTTGACAACAAGGGGCAAGGGTTGATTAAGCATGCATGGATTAACACTTCTCTACACCACATAGAATCTCAATTTCCAGGGGCATACACCATGGTTGAAATGGAGCCCCTCCATTGGGTAAAATGAAGAAATAAATGCTAATGTTCGCTTTGTCGTTTTCCTAATATTGGTAGTAGAAGATGTAGGAAGCAAGAGAACGTTTCAACACAACAAGGAGAACTTTAGGAACTTAAAGGGGTTACTACTTCGTGTCATCTGTGCTTTAGAAGTAAGGAAAAATAACCATTAGTATGGATAGTAGGATAGGCTCGACAGAACATCAAGAATATCACACACTTCCAAGTGTACAGACATGATAAAAGAGAATGTAACAGTGTCAAGGTGCAAGAACTAGAACAATTAGTCACAGCATTATTAGCAATGGGGTAGAAACTGAAATCATCATTCTAATTACAATGAAATACCAAAAATTTGGAAATCCTCCATTTAGAAAGGAAATAGAAACTGAACATTTCTTCCTTGACCATAGAACATTAGGAAAAAAACCAAGAAAAGATAATAGGAAAAACTTACAGAAGATCCCCATCGGCAAGCAAATCAGAAATATGCAAGTGTTCATCCAACCTCATGTTCAAAACTTCCCCAAGCCATATTCTTGTTTGAGTCTGAAATATACATCCTTATATCAACATAACACACTGAGAACCATAAAAGAAACAATAAAATTAAGGCTTAAGACATAACCAGCCCCTTAAACTTGTCTGGATATTCCATTTAGACACTCGAATTAAGTTCTGTTCCAATCGAACACCTTATCTCGTAATAACGTGTACCAAATAGACACTTTCTGTTCAAATTTCGAAACTTCTGTACAAAATTCAAAATTTGAACCGAATCTAATTGGAACACTTTATTAGGAGTTCTATGCATTTTAAATAGAGAAATGAGAACACACCCAAAAGAAAAATCAAAATTTGAACCGAATCTAACTGGAATATTTTGTTAGGAGTTAGAGGTGTTCAATTGAAACATGGCTTAGTTGGAATGTCTAAGCGGAATATACAGACAAATTTAAGGTCTGGTGATGTATTAAGCTAATTAACCACGATTTTTATTTATTTTTTTAAAAAAAAGGGTATGGGGGCAAAAATTCCCAAAAAAAGCAAAAAAAAAAAGAAAAAGAAAAAGAAAAAGAAAGAAGAAGTGAATTTGACCTGCAAGAAGACATCATCAAGTTCTCGGAAGCTAGATTCAGCTGAGGATTTTGAAGAATCGCCACTGTAGCCCCCCATTTTATTTTTTGAATGAGTGAATTCAGTTCCTTTCCCCTCCAATAACTGAATTCAATTCTTAATCTACACTGGCAATAAGTGAATTCATTTCTCTAACCTACACTGGGAATAAGTGAATTGAGTTCCTTTAGTATAATTTTGAAAATGTAGCTAGGTATTTTCACATTAATGGAGAAATTTAATGTGAGGATGGAGGAGCAGACGCGTATTTAAATTTAGGGCATACAAATACTGTTTACTGTGAACAGTATTTGTGGACTCTGTTTTACTTTTTTGGATCTGCTGTAAACGTCAGAAGATAACAAAAAGAAAATCGAGGGACTTTTTGTTTTTTCTTCTTCCCTTCCTTTTCTTTCCATAAATACCGCTACTTTCCTCTTTTTGAATTTGAACACGTATATATTCTGTCTAATTTGTCTTCTTTTTAGTCTATTTCAAAAAAAAAAAAAAAAAATATTTTAATAAGTAATTTTTTACTGTTTAAGATCATAATATTAAATAATATTTTAGTACTTTTATATATCTTTAGTTTAGAAATCACAAGATTACAAATTAAAACATAGAAAATATTTGTTAAAAGGATATAGATAATATTAATAAATAAATTTGAGTTTAGACAAATAAATTTAGACAGGTGTAATATGTAATGGGAGAAATTATGACGTAATTCGGCGCCAACAAGTGGTAGAATTGTATTTAACATAATACTATTTCTTATAGACTATATTTTTGGTGTATGTAGATTCATTCCAATGTTTTCGTTGCTCAGTCATGATCCAGATTCATGTCATGGATAATAATTTTTTAAATTTTGACCACATCTGAAATCTTTTTTTCGGTTCATCATGGCATAAAAAGATATTTAAATCTAGATGTTTAACATGAAAAAATAATTTAGCCTAGAAAAAGGTTTTGTATAGAGCAAAGGAAGAGTATAGCATGTTCTGTCACAATTATTCCTTACAATCATACTCATACCAAAGTAAAGTTGTCAAAATGGACTTGGCTTGTGAAGCCAGTCCAACCTAGTCCTTTATTTAAGTCGGGTTGGGCTAAGATTTCTTCTGCCCATTGAAAAGTAAGGCTCAATAACAGAGCCTCTCTTGGCCCGCTAGTGTCAAAATGGGCCGGCCCAATCCAATGCAGTCTCTCTTGGCCCATTTTTCATTAGCTTATGTGGTTTGACTTGGTTTAATTTGGTTCCAATTTTAGAGCAAGATAGCCCATTATTCCAATTTAACAGAGATTGGGCTTCTAACAACATACTTATTAGAGAGCCATGATATAGCACCTTGAACAAAACGGTCAGTGATGCCACCTATTTGAGTAAAGGAAACTGAATAAGTTGCTTGTTGGTTCACCTTGGTGAAGACAAGTGTGGTTGGCTCAACAACTATATGGACTCCTTGAATTTGAGTGACATTAACGACGTAAGTTGAGCTTGCATCACCAACATTTGTAACTGTTCTTGTATAATTTTGCGACTGTGGTCCAAGTATAACAGAGAAAGAAGGATAGTTTAGTTCTGCCTCAGGTATGCTCGACTGTAGCGAGCACTTGACAGTTTGTTGTACAATGAGTCCGATTTGTTTGTCTGTGTAGCCAAGGCCGCATAGATATTGGATGTAGTTTCGCGGTTGGATGTCATAAATAAGACCTGGATGATTTGCTTTTGATGGATTTACATGGCCTGCACCGGTAGCAAAAATATCAGCAGGTAGATCCTTCTGATCAAGGATGGGCTGACCTTCAAGGTTGAATTGATCAGCTGTAGTCATTATCGCGGATTTAATAGCAGCTGGTGACCAATCAGGATGTGCACTTTTAAGCAAAGCCACAATGCCACTAAGGTGAGGACATGAGATTGAGGTACCCGAGACGATGTTAAATGTCAAATTGGTTCCAATTTTGTTCTCCACTGAAACGTGCGTTGCTGCAAGGATGTTCACTCCAGGACCGATAATGTCTGGTTTGACTATGCCTGGACTTGCCAAGCTAGGACCCCTAGAGGAAAAAGATGATACAGACGGTGCACTCTTAAAGCCTATGATTGTGCCTTTGAAAAGGATTCCTGCTGAAGACGTTGAGGTTGAGTTTACGTAGTCTTTAATCACTTTTCCTGCACTATAACCTATATTTGTCGTAGGAAGGACGTCAAGATAGGCTAACATGACATCTCCGTCAATCTCTAGATTGACAAGAACCATGGCAACACCACCTGCATCCCTTACTGTTTGTCCTTTCTCAAGTCTTGTTACACCACCCCCTTTGTCACACACGACAACCTTGCCTTTGACGTCAATGCTATTCAATGATCCTGATGAACATAGTGCAGCCTCTTGATTTAACAAGCCAGGGTATACCAAGGGAAATAAGGTATGAGGAAAGTCTGTAGGGTGAAAAACCGATTCACCATCATATTCTTGTCCATTCCCTAGCACAACTGTTGCCACTATCTTCCTATCATGGGTGCTAGCGCCAACCGTGAGAATCCATGGGGCCACATTTGATAGTGTAGCACTGAGTGGACCATCATTACCAGCAGAAGCGCTCATGAAGATACCCCTTTGGATTGCAGCAAAAGCGCCAATGGCCATACCATCATCATAAAAAGGAGCAGTATATCCGCCAATGAAGAGAGAAAGCGCGTCAACACCATCGTCTATTGCAGAATCAATTGCAGCCAATGTGTCAACATCGGAACAACCAGAGTCTGAACACACCTTGTACATGGCAATGTGAGCAAGAGGAGCCATGCCAGCTGCTGTGCCATTGGCATTGCCAAACACATTTGCATCATCAACAAAGTTCCCAGCAGCTACACTAGAAGTAAGTGTGCCATGACCTCCTTCTTCAAACGGTGGATTAGTTGAACCTCTCACAAAATTCCTCGCACCAATGAGCTTCTTGTTACACGTCATGTTCCCTGTGAATTCACATTTCCCTTTCCATTTTGCCGGTGGAGGTGGCATGTTTTTATCATTAAAAGATGGATGGCCTGGATTAATCCCAGTGTCAAGAAGCCCAATGATCACACCTTTACCATAATTTGACTCTTGCCAGAACCCCATATTTTGATACAACCCCAAGAAGTTTGGAGTATGGGTTGTATGCAAAGACAAAATCTTCTCAGCCCTCGCGGACACAAAACCATCTTTCTTTTCCATGTCTTTTACCTCCTCAGCTGACAATCTAGCTGCAAAGCCAATGGTCACATGGTGATATGAGTGGATAATTCGTGATGGCTCCTTCGAACCAGTAGTTTCCACCGGTAAAAAAGAGTTATAATAGCTTTCAAGATCAGCTGAATTAGCCACTACTTGAACATCAGGCTTATTTACATGAACAAGGTAAGTTTGCAAACTGCTCTGAGGTTGAGCAACAGTCAAATGAAAAATCAACAAGAAAGCAATCGAGATGATAAAAATGCAAGTCATGCTTGGTCTTTCTATCATTATATACAACACCTCGTGAACGAACAGGTTATTTATACCACGAGTTGAGGGAAGAAGGATATGATAAACCAAGGTAGAAAAACTAAGACAGCTTTCTAAGACAACCGGCTTACTCACAAAGTAGTTGTATTTTAGGATAAACTATAAAGGGAGAAACATCATAAGAAGATAGGAAGTAAACCAGAATGTTGGATTCTCAAATAAATTAAATATATCTAGTACTGATTATGCTAAAAATATTACGATAATAATAACGAATAGATTTTGCATATATCAGATGAAGACTAACTAAATCCAATGAACAAAATCCAAATATCAAAGCTTATTGAAGATAAAAAAAAATAACTCTTCATTCATGGGAACTGTAGCTAGTTGTCTTTCTTGAAGAAAACCATTAAATATAAAGCTGGTCCTTGGCCGGCCAGACACTGGTGCGTTAAGTAAAAGTCAATTTTATATGTCAACTTTTTATCCACCAATTGTTCGTCTGTTGGTTTTTGCACTATTATTTTTTGGAATACGTGTATCCTTCATGTAATTTGAACCGCATTGATGGCGTGCATAACTCAATTAATCGATGTCATAGATAAGTCGGGGATGAATTGCTTCTGACGGATTGACATGGATAAATTAGTGGATATCAAGTGTGTTTGGTGTGAGGGAAAATAGATCATTTTCTAGTGTTTCATTGTCAAGAAACACTTTCTATTGAAATGTTGAAAATGACTTCCTTCGTATTTTGAAATTAAGTCATTTTACTTCGCAACTATCTCAATAGTACTTTTAATTTTATCAATCTTTAATACTCAAAAATTTCATTGAAAAATTATATGATTTGACAACATTATTATCAATCTTTAGTAAATATTTTTTCTAGCTATTTTCATTTTTTAGGCCAGTTACTCAATCTTCTATAATTTCACTCAAAGAATCATTTTTGAAGCAATTGAATCCAGACAATTGTAAATGACATGATGAGCAACAGTAGCGATGTCCTTTTCATTTGCTACTTGTAAGAATCTAGCTATTAAGTACGTTTGACATAATGCAGAAGTTGCAGTAATTTCACGTGTGATCACTGAACTTCACAAATATACAATATACTCGAAAGTCAACTTTTAGATTCTGAATTGGTGTCCTTTCATTATATCCACACTGTGGATTCCACAGGAGTCCCAAAGTGCCAACCATAAATCTAGAAGTCAACTTGGCTTTAGCATCATGGCCAACTAAAATATTCATTATTGCTTCCAACTTTCTCCTTTATTAGTTTTTCTCCTTTTCAGCTTAAACATATATTGTTCTCCGTACTAATTTATTAGCCTTATCTTGACTAAGCACGATTTTCCTGATTGAAGATCGTTAAAAACATGAGTTGCTTGACATTTACTGGGAAAAAAGTTGGTGAAGTATTTCATTTTTTTTGTATTGTTGGGTAATAGAACATGAGTATGATTGTATTGACAAGAGTGACAAAAGACAACATAATAGTATTTGATTTTATTACCAAAAAAACAGCAGAAGAAGATACATTTATATTGAGAATAGTTTTATTGCAAAGGAAAAATCTTGATCAGTGTGTCACTGAGAGCAGCTCCTTCATTTATTTCTTCAGAAAGAGAAAAAATGAACAGCGATTGGGCTCCTAACAACGTGTTTTTCAGAAATCCATCTGAGAGATCCCTGACTAAAAGTGGTATTTGGTAATGTAGCCAAAGGTGTAAATGTCACTTGATAGCTCAATTTTTGTTTCACCTCTGAAAAAACAAGTGTAGGTGGTTCAACTTTCACATCAAGGCCCGGTGGTGAACCAATATCAACTTTGTATGTTGAGTAGGCATGTCCTACATTTGTCACAGTTCTTGAATATACTTGAGCTGTTGAGTTGACTCTGACTTGGATCGAAAACGATGGATAATTTAGTTGACCATCTAAGATGCTAGTAATCTCCGAGCAATTAGCTTTGCGCTGCAAAAACATCCCAACTTGTCTGTCTGTGTAATTTAGACCACATAAATAAGATAAGTAATCAGATGGTTCTATGTCATAAATCAGGCCTGGATCATTTGCTTTTGATGGATTAACGTGGCCTGCACCCGTGGCAAAGACATCAGCTGGAAGGTACGTCTCATCCTCGATTAAGTAGGATCTGAGGTTTAGAACATCGGCTGTTGTCATAATTGCTGACTTAATTGCAGCTGGAGACCAATCAGGGTGAACACTTTTTAGTAGTGCTGCAACGCCACTGAGATGAGGACAAGACATTGAGGTACCTGAGATCATGTTAAATATGGAGTTGGTGTTTGTGTTGTTTTCCAAGGAAATATGCCAAGCTGCTAGGATGTTAACACCAGGACCAATAATGTCCGGTTTTAGAATTCCAGGACTGGCAAAATTTGGACCCCTGGAAGAAAATCCAGCAACCACTGGAGCACGATCATCTCCGATTATAGTTCCCCTGAATACTATTGTGGCTGTAGGTGTTGTTGTTGAGTTTATGTACTCTAAGATTTTTAGAGCATCTGCATAGCTAACGTGTGCCACCGGAAGGACATGTACCTCAGCCAATGTTGTGTTAGCCATGACTTCTGGATTCATAAGAATCATGGCAGCACCACCAGCTGCCTTCACTGCTTTTCCTATATCAATTCGTGCCGTTAGACCAACCTCACACAACACAATCTTTTCCAAGACATTCGTGTTGTTCAGCGATGCAGGGGTACAATATTTAGCATTAAAGTTACTGGCATTGCTTCCAGGATAGGCAAGAGGCAACAGTGTTGAAGAAAAGTCACTAGGTTGAAAAGCTGATTCTCCGTCGAATTCTTGATTGTTTCCAAGCACGGCAATGGCCTTGATTTTCCTATCGATCGTGCTTGCACCAACTGTTAAAATCCAGGGTGCTTCATTAGATGTTGAAGAAATGGATGGCCCTGAATTTCCAGCAGCACAGCTGACAAAGATTCCCCTTTCCATAGCACTAAATGCACCAAGTGCAATGTTATCTTGATAGAAATTGTTAGTTAGTATACCAATGGAAAGAGAAAGCACGTCGACTCCATCATCAATAGCCATATCCATTGCAGCCAAAGTGTCGCTCTCAGAGCAAGTGAGAGCAGAGCACACTTTGTAAATGGCAACATGAGCAAGAGGTGCAACGCCCGCGGCTGTGCCATTAGCATTGCCAAAAATGTTAGCACCTGGCACGAAACGTCCAGCAGCCGTGCTAGCAGTATGTGTACCATGTCCACTTTCATCCCATGGAGTATCAGTCCCCGAGGACTGGAAGTACCTCGCTCCAATAAGCTTGTTGTTACACTTCGTGACATTAAATTCACACTTACCCTTCCATTTAGCAGGGGGAGGTGGCATCCCATCGTCGCTAAACGAAGGGTGGTCCGGGAAAATTCCCGTGTCAATGACTCCAATGATCACACCTTTCCCATAATTCGAGTCTTTCCAGAACCCCATGTTCTGGTGCAACCCCAAGAAATTGACACTATGCGTGGTGTATAAATCAAGTAGCCTCTCAGGGCGCGCTGAGATAAATCCTTCCATTTTCTCCATTTCCTTTAGGTCATCCGGTGACAACTTAGCTGCAAAACCTGTTAGAACATTGCGATACGAATAGATCAAACGTGGGACCTCACGGGCACTATCCGAGGTTTTTGCAGGCAAGAAAGAAAGATACCAGCTATCTAAATCTTGATATCTGGTACCCCTATCGCCATCCGGAAACTCACAATGAACAATATAGACTTGTGAATTGCTCTGCTCTTGATCTTCTGTAGGCCTTTGATGAACAGGATGTTCAGTTGCACTAGTGGTAAATGGAAAGAACAAACAAATAATGCCAATTGTAGTGACAATTAACTTGAATTGTGCCATGAAAACTTTAGAAAAATGAGTTTGGATTTATATCTACAATGGAGGGATGAAGTTAGAAAAAAATATGCATTTGCCTAAAGATTTTGGTGATTTTTTTGGAATTTGATTGAGGGTAATATATAGTCATTGGAAATATTTTTTTTTTTATTTGCTAGTCAGAGGCAACTATAGATATGTGAAATAGTCATGCCTGGAGATTCTTGGATTAAATTAAAAAAAAAAGGAAAGTGAATTGGACATCTACACGCTAAAATGATTTGATTATATTTTACTACTTTTTTTTTATAATGAAATTGACATAGCAACAGCATATAGATGAAGAAGTCAATCTACAATATATTTTTTCTATTTAAGTAATGTACGAGGCAACTTGGGTGTACCTTAACTAATACACCAAGCAACTTATTCAACTCATAGCTTGAGCCGAAAATGAGTACTATGAAAGAGTTCTCACCATTGTTGAAGTCATAATTCTCTATTGTATGTAAGTCGAAGTTGAACAGGCCGTAGTTACTGACTTATCATACTGCACAAATCGAAACCATACTTAAAATACAGAACCTTACTAAACTGTTTCAACATGTTAACGATAGAGCATTTTAAAAATTGAAAATCGAAATTATCGAACTGAAATTTTCAAAACCGTACCATGAACATCCCTACCTACATTCCCCTATTTTATCCCTCTCAAGTCTTAACGAATGATGACATAATGAAAGAGAACTACAATAATGTTTTAAGCTTCCACCTCCTCCAAATAAAAAAATGGAAAGATTTAAAGGATCCCAATAGGCCTGATGTTAATTACTTCTATAATTAAATTATATCCTAACTTCTAAGTTTTATGCTTTGTCAAAATTGACAAAATCAAACATTTAATTTGACTTTTTTGTTCTTAACTCCAGATTGTTAAATCCTTAGCAAACAAGGAACAGCATAAAGCTTTAACTTCTATTTCAGAGGCTGCAAGTTTAAGTACTTGAACTAATTTCATGTTTTGTTTCCTTTTCAAATTAAACTAAGTGCATTCCAAGAAAAAGAAAACCAAACATGCCAGCAGTGGCGGATGTAGACGTAGTATTACAGATTCAGCCGAACCCATTATTTTTGACACAGAACACAGATGTATAGTGAGTTCGATACTAAGAATATGAATATGATTGTATTGACAAGAGCGAAAAAAGACAACATAATATTTGTTTTTATTGCAAATAACAACAATAATATAACCAGTGTAGCCCCACAAGTGGAGTCTGAGGAGGGTGAGTGTGAAGGTGACAACAGACATTACCCTACCCCTACCTTGTTATCGTTGCAAATAGTGGGGTTGGGGATAGGGGTGGGGTGGAACAGAAGAAGAAGATACATTTACAATGTAGACACATGACTAAACACATGGTTTTATTGCAAATGAAAAATCTTGATCAGTGTGTCACTGAGATCAGCTCCTTCATTTGTTTCTTCAAAATAAATCAGAAAACCGAACAGCAATTGGGCTCCTAACGATATGGTTTTCAGAAATCCATCTAAGAGATCCCTGATTATATATGCTACTTGGTCTAGCAAAAGGTGTAAATGTCACTTGATACCTCAATTTTTGTTTCACCTCTGAAAAAACAAGTGTAGTTGGTTCAACTTTCACATCAAGGCCCCGCGGTGAATCAATGTCAACTTTGTATGTTGAGTTGGCTTGTCCTACATTCGTCACAGTTCTTGAATATACTTGAGCTGCTGAGTTGCTTCTGACTTGAATCGAAAACGATGGATAATTTAGTTGACCTTCTAAGATGCTAGTAATCTCTGAACAATTAACTTTGCGTTGCACAATGGCCATAACTTGTCTGTTTGTATAATTCAAACCACATAAATAAGGTAAGTAATCAGATGGCTCTATATCATATATCAGGCCGGGATTATTTGCTTTTGATGGATTAACGTGGCCAGCACCTGTGGCAAAGACATCGGCTGGAAGGTATGTTTCATCCTCGATTAAGTTGGATCCGAGGTTTAAGACATCGGCTGTTGTCATAATTGCTGACTTAATTGCAGCTGGAGACCAATCGGGGTGAACACCTTTTAGTAGTGCTGCTACGCCACTGAGATGAGGACAAGATACTGAGGTACCTGAAATAATGTTAAACGTAGAGTTTGTGCTCGTGTCGTTCTCCAAGGAAATATGCCAAGCTGCTAAAATGTTTACACCAGGACCTATAATGTCCGGTTTTGGAATTCTAGGACTTGCATAACTTGGACCCCTGGAAGAAAATCCAGCAACCACTGGAGCACGATCATCTCCGATTATAGTTCCCTTGAATACGATTGTGGCTGTAGGTGTTGTTGTTATGTTTATGTACTCTTTGATTTTTAGACCATCAGCATAGCTAATGTGCATCACCGGAAGGACATGTGTATCGGCCAATGTTGTGTTAGCCATGGCTTCTCGGTTCATAAGAATCATGGCTGCACCACCAGCTGCCTTCACTGCTTTCCCTTTATCAACTTGATCCGTTAAACCAAACTCACACAACACTATCTTTCCTGTGACATTCGTGTTATTCAACGAATCAGGGTCACAATATTTAGCAAAAATGTCACTATCATTGCTTCCAGGATAGGCAAGAGGCAACAGTATTGGAGGAAAGACACTAGGTTGAAAGGCCGATTCTCCATCGAATTCTTGATTGTTTCCAAGCACGGCAGTGACCTTTATTTTCCTGTCGATAGTGCTTGCACCAACTGTGAGAATCCAGGGCGCTCCATTAGACATTGAAAAACTGAATGGTCCTGAATTTCCAGCAGCACAGCTGACAAAGATTCCCCTTTCCATAGCACTAAATGCACCAAGTGCAACGTTGTCTTCATAGAATTTATTAAATCGACTACCAAAAGAAATTGAAAGCACATCAACACCATCTTCAATAGCCATATCTATTGCAGCCAAAACGTCGCTCCCAAAACAACTGAGAGCAGAGCACGCTTTGTAAACAGCAACATGAGCAAGAGGTGCAACGCCTGTGGCAGTGCCATTAGCATTGCCAAAAATGTTGGCACCTGGCACGAGTCGTCCAGCAGCCGTGCTAGCAGCATGCGTACCGTGTCCATTTTCGTCCCATGGATCAATCCCCGAGGACGTGAAGTACCTCGCGCCAATGAGCTTGTTGTTACACTTTGTGACATTAAATTCACACTTACCCTTCCATTTAGCAGGGGGAGGTGGCATCCCATCGTCGCTAAAAGAAGGGTGGTCCGGGAAAATTCCCGAGTCAATGACTCCAATGATCACACCTTTCCCATAATTCGAGTCATTCCAGAACCCCATGTTCTGGTTCAACCCCATGAAATTGACACTATGTGTGGTGTACAAGTCAAGTAGCTCCTCGGGGCGTGCAGAAACAAATCCTTCCATTTTCTCCATTTCCTTTAGGTCATCCGGTGACAACTTAGCTGCAAAACCCGTCAGGACATTTCGATAGGAATATATCAATCGTGGTGCCTCACGGGCACTATCCGAGGTTGTTGCAGCCAAGAAAGAAAGATACCAGCTTTCTAAATCTTGATATCTGGTAGGCCTGTCACCATCAGGGAACTCACAATGAACAATATACATTTGTGAATTGTTCTGTTCTTGATTTTCTTTAGGTTTTTGAAAAATAGTATGTTCAGTTGCATTAGTGGTAAATGGAAAGAGCACACAAATCAGCCCAATTATAGTGAGAATTGACCTGTATTGAGCCATGATAACTTTAGTGCTAGTGAAAGAATTGTTATTTGGTTAATGTTTTGGAATTTTGATTGAGGGTATATATAGTTATTGGAAGTTTTTATTTATTTATTTGCAAGTCAGAAGCTATTAGAGATATGTGAAATAGTCATACCTGGAAATTCTTGGATAAAATAGAAAATAGAAAGTGAATTGGTCATCTACACGCTAAAACGATTTTATTATATTTAACTTCTCTTTGATTATTTAACTTGGCATAGCGACATCATATAGATAAAGTCATCAATTTACAATATACTTTTTCTATATAAGTAATGTTTGAGTCAACTTGGACGCACCTTAACTAATACATGAGGCGACTTGTTCACCTCGCAAGTACATGTTACCAAAGTAATCGTGCTCATCAGGGTTAACATCTCCATAATGTTACTCCGATGGCTCATTAACTAAACCTATGCCAAGCGAATTAGGTCATAGAAATATTACATAACTTATGTTGCATAACTTAATTCCTACAAAATTTATGCCGAGCGGGACAAAAGTTCTTTAAACTTATGCCGAGCGAAGTAGGTCATAGAAGTACTACACGACTTATGCCGCATAACTTAATTTCTATAGAACTTATGTTGAGCGAGACAAAAGTTCACTAAACTTATGCCGAGCGAATTATGTCATAGATAAGGGTGCTTTGGTCCACAATTCTTCATTATATGAGGAGACATTAATTAAAGACAACCCTGAAATAGAAAAAATCCGTGCAAAAACTTGATAACGAAAGAGAATTACAATAATGTTGTAAGGGTACACCTCCCTCCAAATATGCGTGATGTTAATTACTTCTATAATAGTATGCTAACTTCTAAGCAATTTTATAACTTTGAGTTTTGTCAATATTATTGACAAAATCAAGCATTTCCACTTAATTTGACTTTTTGTTAAGTGTAATGAATCAATGTTAAGAACTCTAAAGCTCGAATTCATTAAGTTAAAATTTTGGATTCGCATTTGGGTGACAGTATCATCTATCAAGTGTACATTATTTATATACTCGAAAAGTCATGACCTCATCTTAAACAGGCCAACATGTTTTTTTAAAATTAATTTATTAAAAGTAAACTATAAATGTACTAAAGTATGAAAAAGAGACCTTACGCAAGCCTCGTCAAGATAGGATATCAAGATGAATATACTTCAATATAAATTTTTAAATTACTATGGATTAATCAATTTTTTAATTGCTGCAAATCTATACCTTACTAACTATAATAATTTATAAAACTTCAAGGACTATCTTTATTCAGATACAAAAAGACAGATAATTATTTGTAAATATTCTCTTGAATTTTGAAATGTTCAATGTGATTATGAGTTATGTATTACATTCTTCAATATTTTTAGTTGTTTAAATGTTATTTTACTAAAATTATGGTGTTGTCACCAAATTGAATTAGGCAAACTATTTGATTTTCAATGTCGCTATATTGATCATTCTTGTCATTAATATATTTGATACAAAATAATTTTAGTGTCCCCCAAGAATATTTACAATTAGAGGGTAGAAGAAATATAATTATACCATGTCACACTATCATGAAGTTTCAAAATTACAAGTGAAATTCAGGACATTATCTTGAATAGCCGACCCAGCACACGACCCTGACCTCGACTAAGCCCCGACCCCAATGCCGACAAAAAACCTGAGATAGAGATCCCAATCCTGATATCCAACCCCAACCTCGAGACTCGACCCCGACCCCGAGATCCAACCTGTACTTGGCCCATACCTGACCTTGACCTCGTTCTCGAGACATGACCCAAAACTCGAAACCTTGACCTCGAGATCCAACCCCGAGACCTGAGACCCGACACCAACCCGTAACTTGGTCGAGTCTCGAGTCAGGATCGAGTCTCTGGGTGGGTTCTTTTGTCCTGTTTCGATTTAGGGTCAGGTCCCGTGTCGGTTCGGAGTTGGATCTCTAGTTGGAGTCGAGTCCCAAGCCAGGGAGGGTCTCGGGTGGGGCGTCAGATCCCGAGTTAAGGCCAGGATGGGGTTGAGTCTCGGGTCGGTTTCCAGGCGGGGGCGGGTCTCGAATCGGGGCAATCTCGAGTCGGTCGGGGGCGGGGTTGGTCGTGTTATGAGGTGGTAGGTTGACGGGCTAGGGGTTGACGAGAGTTTAGGTGGTGGTGGGGGTGGTGAGGTCGAAAGAGAATTTAGGAAAATGTTTTCCCTATTAAAAGTAGGGAAGTCATTCTCGAAAATAAGTCAATCTGAAAAATATTTAAGCTAATCGAACATGGAAAAATTGGAAAACTCCATACCGAACACACATATATCTTGTTCTTCACATTAAAAAAAAGGTGTAGCTATACGAATAATGATCTTCCACATACGGACATACGCAACAACGATGCTAACACGATCTCAAATATTTACAGGTCCAACTCTCCATATGTTTTGAGAGAAGGGATGAAAAGGTTGGTTAATATATAGTAATTCATTAAGATAAAAATACTTCAGTAAATTAACTTGAATTGATCAGATGAACGTAGACATTTTACTCCCCCGGTCCAAAACAAATGAATTTCTGGCACTTTTCCTATAGTCCAAAATGAATGAATTTTTCGAAGTTTAAAGTTGTATTAATTATTATTTTTTTCAAAATTATCTCTCTTAATGAATTTTTTCAACTATCTCTGGTTTTAAGAAAAAAATTGAGAAGAAGCAAAAAGGTAACTAAAATTATCCTTTAATTAATATCATTAACTAACTTTTTAACGAGTGTGTCACACCCCAAAATTTCATTTTTTTGGACCGGAGAGAGTTAATACAACAATAAGTAGTGTTGGAAGATGAAAGCAACTCTAAATAGTCAACTCTTAAATTCTGAATTGTCATTTCATTATATCAAAAGGAGTTTCAAAGTGACAACCACAAATCAAGGCGACAACTTGATCAGAAGAAGAAAATACATTTATATTGAAAATGGTTTTATTGCAAAATAAAAATCTTGATCAATAATATGTAACTGAGATCATTTGTTTCTTCAAAAAAGGAAAAATCGAACAGCAATTGGGCTCCTAACAATGTGTTTTTCAGAAATCCATCTGAGAGATCCCTGATTAAAAGTACTATTTGGTATAGTAGCCAAAGGTGTAAATGTCACTTGATAACTCAATTTTTGTTTCACCTCTGAAAATACAAGTGTAGTTGGTTCAACTTTCACATCAAGGCCTGGTGGTGAATCAATTTCAACTCTGTATGTTGAGTTGGCTTGTCCAACGTTCGTCACAGTTCTTGAATATACTTGAGCTGCTGAGTTGACTCTGACTTGGATCGAAAACGATGGATAATTTAGTTGACCTTCTAAGATGCTAGTAATTTCCGAACAATTAACTTTGCGCTGAAAAAAGACCCCAACTTGTTCGTCCGTGTAATTTAGACCACATAAATAAGGTAAGTAATCGGATGGTTCTATGTCATATATCAGGCCGGGATCATTTGCTTTTGATGGGTTAACATGGCCTGCACCTGTGGCAAAGACATCGGCTGGAAGGTATGTTTCATCCTCGATTAAGTTGGATCCGAGGTTTAAAACATCGGCTGTTGTCATAATTGCTGACTTAATTGCAGCTGGAGACCAATCGGGATGAACACTTTTTAGTAGCGCTGCAACGCCACTGAGATGAGGACAAGACATTGAGGTACCTGAAATCATGTTGAATGTCGAGTTGGTATTTGTGTTGTTTTCCAAGGAAATAGGCCAAGCTGCTAGAATGTTAACGCCAGGACCAATAATGTCCGGTTTTAGAATTCCAGGACTTGCATAATTTGGACCTCTGGAAGAAAATCCAGCAACCACTGGAGCACGATTATCTCCAATTATAGTTCCCTTGAATACTATTGTTGCAGTAGGGATCAATGTTGAGTTTATATACACTTGGATTTTTAGACCATCTGCATAGCCAACGTGTGTCACCGGAAGGACATATGCCTCGGCCAATGTTGTGTTAGCAATGGCTTCTCGGTTCATAAGAATCATAGCAGCACCACCAGCTGCCTTCACGGCTTTTGCTTTATCAGCTCGCGTTATTTTACCTGCCTCACACAACACAATCTTTCCCGTGACATTCGTGTTGTTCAGCGAAGCAGGGGTACAATATTTAGCATCAGAATCACTAGTATTGCTTCCAGGATAGGCAAGAGGCAATAGTGTCGTAGGAAAGTCATTAGGTTGAAGAGCTGATTCTCCGTCGAATTCTTGATTGTTACCAAGCAAAGCAGTGGCCTTTATTTTCCTGTCGATAGTGCTTGCACCAACTGTGAGAATCCAGGGCGCTTCATTAGACAATGAAAAACTGTGTGGTCCAGAATTTCCAGCAGAACAGCTGACAAAGATTCCCCTTTTCATAGCACTAAATGCACCCAGTGCAATGCTGTTTTTATAGAAATCATTATATAGACCACCTATGGAAAGTGAAAGCACATCGACACCATCTTCAATAGCCATATCCATTGCAGCCAAAGTGTTGCTCCCAAAACAACCGTCAGCAGAGCACGCTTTGTAAACGGCAACATGAGCAAGAGGTGCAACGCCCGAGGCAGTGCCATTAGCATTGCCAAAAATGTTGGCACCTGGCACGAAACGTCCAGCAGCTGTGCTAGCAGTATGTGTACCATGTCCGTCTTCGTCCCATGGATCAATCCCCGAGGACGGAAAGTACCTCGCCCCAATGAGCTTGTTGTTGCACTTTGTGACATTAAATTCACACTTACCCTTCCATTTAGCAGGGGGAGGAGGCATCCCATCGTCGCTAAACGAAGGGTGGTCCGGGAAAATTCCCCCGTCAATGACTCCAATGATCACACCTTTCCCATAATTCGAGTCATTCCAGAACCCTATGTTCTGGTTCAACCCCAAGAAATTGACACTATGTGTGGTGTGCAAATCAAGAATCTCGTCGGGGTGTGCAGAAACAAATCCTTCCATTTTCTCCATTTCCTTTAGGTCATCTGGTGACAACTTAGCTGCAAAACCCGTAAGGACATTTCGATAGGAATATATCAATCGCGGTGCCTCACGGGCAGTATCTGAGGTTGTTGCAGGCAAGAAAGAAAGATACCAGCTATCTAAATCTTGATATCTGATAGGCCTTTCCCCATCAGGGAACTCACAATGAACAATATAGATTTGTGAATTGCTCTGTTGATTTTCTTTGGGCCTTTGAAAAATAGTATGTTCAGTTGCATTAGTGGTAAATGGGAAGAGCACACAAATAAGCCCAATTCTAGTGAGAATTGACCTGTACTGAGCCATTATAAGCCTTAGTGCCAGTGAAAGAGTTGTTATTTGGTTAGTTTTTTGGAATTTTGATTGAGGGTATATATAGATATTGGAAGCATATTTTTTTTGTTTGATATAGTCAATCCTGGAGATTCTTGGATAAAATAGAAAATAGAAAGTGAATTGGTCATCTACACGCTACAACGATTTTATTCTGTTTAACTTCTCTTTGACAATGAACTTGGCATAGCCACATCATATAGATAAAGTCATCAATCCATAGTCAACTAATACTTAAATCCTTATAATGTTATAGTGAACAAAAAAACATCCTTCAAATATCTAACATTAACAAATTCCATCCATTAGTTAAAGACCGTTAAGAATCTAACGGAGTGGGTGAAATTCACTTGACAGATTGCAAATTCAAATCATGCAAATGTGCAGATACTGAAACCCAGTACCCCTCAAGAACATGAAGAATGATTGCTTTCATGAGTGTTGTTCACGTACAGTGTCGTTGCTCTTAATTAGAAGAAGGTAAATTAAAGGCTATAGCAAGCAAAGTTAGTTTTTCCTATACAACAACAACAACAACAACAACATACTCGGTGAAATCCCACAAGTGGGGTCTAGGAAGGGTAGAGTACACAGATTATACCACTACCTCGTGGAGGTAGAGAGGTTGTTTCCGGAAGACCCTCGATTCAAATGCATCAGATCCAAGTACAAAGTTAGTTTTTCTATAATGATCCCAAAACAATGAAGGTAATTAGTGTCCAGATTCTCCACTAAAACATGAAATATTTTCCCATTTCAATTTGGTTCTTTTTTTTTTTAAGCAATCAAAACTTGCTAGTTTTTCAATAGTTGAAGGATGTTCCTTGTTCACCATGATATTACAAGGATGCACTTCAAGTTTGGAGTGTAGTTAAGGGAAATTTTTAGCCAAAAACTCTTTGTTTTGTTTTCATTTTATTTAAACCAAGTGCATTTCCAAGAAAAAACCAAACATATGTAGATATATAAGCACATTTTGAAAGAAAAAAAAGCATTTTTGGCCTCCGAAAAACTTTGTCAAACAGGTGATATATAGATTTTCTCATAATTTATACATGTGTTAGTTATGTGGGTTTCTAAATTACATACCAAATATCGTATTAGGTGTGTCGAATTTCATACATAGCAAAAGAAATCTACCATGCATGATAGGATTTAATACCTTCATAACTTATCTCCTAATCAGCTACCAAACAACCCCTCAAAGTTACGGACTCTAAAGATCGAATTCATTAAGTTAAAATTTTGGATTCGCGTTTGGGTGACAGTATCTATCATCTATCTAGCTAGTGTACATTATTTATATTTTTGAAAAGTCATAATTAACCTCATCTTCAACAGAACAACATGTTTTTTTAAAAAAAAAATAATTTATTAAAAGTAAACTACATAAATGTACTAAGTATGAGAAAGAGACCTTACACTTGACCTCTTCAAAATAGGGTATAAAGATGAAGATATCCATATTATCTTTAAAAGATATAAATACTCATATATGATATGTAAATTCGTGCAACAAAAAAAAAACATATTTTCACCATTTCATATTACTTGACCTATATTGACTTGACACAACCCTTAACAAAAATTTTATCAGGAGTGTATTTTACTAAACTAACCTTATTAATAAGAGTAGAAAGGGGAAATTAAAAAGAAACTCTCTTTATTTTTTAAATTTGATAAGTAAAATAAACATCTAATTTTGGTATAGGGGTCAAATAATATGAAACAGAGGGAGTACAATATGTAACGTCTGAATATATCTTTTTACTATTCTTTTTGCAGGTTTTCTTGATAGATTATGGAGAGTGTTTGACAAGAATTTGTTTTATTTGAAGAGGAAGGGATTTTGTGATGTATGTTTCCATTTTCACCATTCTATCTCAACTTCTTAAAAGTTGTTTAATTTATTTTTCTATGTAGATATTTGATAGAAATAGCAATCGCTTTTAACTATTCCTTGAATCATGAGGAATATATATAAAGTGCCAATTAGACAGTTATGAAAATGACATTTAACTTTGCTTCTGACTTTGTTTACATGAATTTATTAGTGCAGAACAACAAGACTTACAAATTGGATTGCTGTATTACATGTTCCAAATAAGCATGTGCTTAAATGATCTTGGATATTTTGTCAGGTCGTCGTGTTTCAATCAATTGGGAAACATTTTTTAAAACTCTCTTTCAACCTCACCATCCGACTCGTGGCACGACTCCCGACCCCAACCTGGGACCAAACTCTTGACCCCGACACGGGACCAAACTCTCGAGCTGACTCCCGACCCCGACACGGGACCAAACTCTCGAGCTGACTCCCGACCCCGACACGAGACCAAACTCTCTAGCTGACTCCTGACCCCGACACGAGATTCGAGACACGACCCCAACACGGAATCCAACCAGGGCCCGACCCATGTTAGGGTTAGGGTTAGGCCAGTGGGGTCGGGTCTAGAATCAAGTTGTGAGTCGAGGTCGATGTCAGGTTCCAAGTTGGGGCCGTGTCTCCGGTCAGTGTGAGGTCAGGTCAAGTTTTGGGTTAGTGTTGGGATAGGGGTCCGAGTTTGTGTTAAAGGATGGGGGTTTGGGTCCGGTGTCATAGCATTTGCTCAAATTATACCTAAATGCTCTTGGTACAATACTTTTCTCTTGCTAACCAAATATAAGTAAGAAAACCACTAGGAAAACATTTTCTGTGAAAAAACATTTTTCCTCATACCAAACACACCCTAATTAGTCAGAAAAATTAGCATCTTCTTGCTGCTTGACCCCCACATCAAAAAGCAAGATTTTGCCAAAACGTGAATCATTTCTATAAATAACTATTCAAATTACAAGTCCTTAGATTCTCCATATATTTTGAGAGAAGGGATGAGAAGGTTAGTTAATATATAGGAATTTGTACTTGAGTAAATTAACTCGAATTGATTAGATGAATGTAGACATTTTAAGAGTTAATACGACAATAAGTGTTGGAAGATGAAAGCAATTCCAAAACATTGAATATATATTACTAAAGGAAATGAAATCAAAGCCTTCTCGAATTCGAATGAATAAGGAGAAGCCAAAATGTCCTATAAAGTCATCGATTTATCATTAGCTGATCATTCATTGTGCAATTTATTAGAATGTATATTAAAAATGGTTTTATTGCAAATGAAAAATCCTGATCAGTGTTTCACTAAGATCAGCTCCTTCTTTGCTTCTTCAGAAAAACAAAAAATGAACAGCAATTGGACTCCTAACAATGTGTTTTTCAGAAATCCATCTGAGAGATCCCTGATTATATATTGTACTTGGTCCAGTAGCCGAAGGTGTAAATGTCACTTGATAGCTCAACTTTTGTTTCACCTCTGAAAAAACAAGTGTAGTTGGTTCAACTTTCACATCAAGGCCCGGCAGTGAATCAATTTCAACTCTGTATGTTGAGTTGGCTTGTCCTACATTAGTCACAGTTCTTGAATATACTTGAGATGTTGAGTTGACTCTGACTTGAATCGAAAACGATGGATAATTTAGTTGACCATCTAAGATGCTAGTAATCTCTGAACAATTAACTTTGCGCTGCAAAAAGAACCCAACTTGTCTATTCGTGTAATTTAGACCGCACAAATAAGGTAAGTAATCGGATGGTTCTATGTCATATATCAGGCCAGGATCATTTGCTTTTGATGGATTAACGTGGCCTGCACCCGTGGCAAAGACATTGGCTGGAAGGTACGTCTCATCCTCGATTAAGTTGGATCTGAGGGTTAAAACATCGGCTGTTGTCATAATTGCTGACTTAATTGCAGCTGGAGACCAATCGGGGTGAGCACTTTTTAGTAGCGCTGCAACGCCACTGAGATGCGGACAAGACATTGAGGTACCTGAGATCATGTTAAATGTAGAGTTGGTGTTTGTGTTGTTTTCCAAGGAAATAGGCCAAGCTGCTAGGATGTTAACACCAGGACCGATAATGTCCGGTTTTAGAATTCCAGGACTTGCATAATTTGGACCCCTGGAAGAAAATCCAGCAACCACTGGAGCACGATCATCTCCTATTATTGTTCCCTTGAATACAATTGTGGCTGTAGGGATTGTTGTTGAGTTTATGTACTCTTTGATTTTTAGACCATCAGCATAGCTAACGTGCGTCACCGGAAGGACATGTGCATCGGCTAATGTTGTGTTAGCCAGGGATTCTGAATTCATAAGAATCATGGCAGCACCACCAGCTGCCTTCACTGCTTTCCCTTTAGCAACTCGACCCGTGAAACCTAACTCACACAATACTATCTTTCCCGCGACATTCGTGCTGTTCAATGAATCAGGGTGACAATATTTTGCAAGAATATCACTAGCATTGCTTCCAGGATAGATAAGAGGCAACAATGTTGGAGGAAAGTCACTAGGTTGAGAGGCTGATTCTCCGTCGAATTCTTGATTGTTTCCAAGCACGGCAGTGGCCTTTATTTTCCTGTCGATAGTGCTTGCACCAACTGTGAGAATCCAGGGCGCTCCATTAGATGTTGAAAAACTGTATGGTCCTGAATTTCCAGCAGAACAGCTGACAAAGATTCCCTTTTCCATAGCACTAAATGCACCAAGTGCAATGTTGTCCTGATAGAAATTTAATGTTATTCCACCAAGTGAAAGCGAAAGCACATCGACGCTATCTTCAATAGCCATATCCATTGCAGCCAAAATGTCGCTCCCAAAACAACCGAGAGCAGAGCACGCTTTGTAAACGGCAACATGAGCAAGAGGTGCAATGCCCGCGGCAGTGCCATTAGCATTGCCAAAAATGTTGGCACCTGGCACGAAACGTCCAGCAGCCGTGCTAGCAGTATGCGTACCATGTCCGTCTTCATCCCATGGATCAATCCCAGAGGACTGGAAGTACCTCGCGCCAATGAGCTTGTTGTTACACTTTGTGACATTAAATTCACACTTACCCTTCCATTTAGCAGGGGGAGGAGGCATCCCATCGTCGCTAAACGAAGGGTGGTCCGGGAAAATTCCCGTGTCAATGACTCCAATGATCACACCTTTCCCATAATTCGAGTTATTCCAGAACCCCATGTTCTGGTTCAACCCCATGAAATTGACACTATGTGTGGTGTGTAAATCAAGTAGCCCCTCAGGGCGTGCAGAAACAAATCCTTCCATTTTCTCCATTTCCTTTAGGTCATCCGGTGACAACTTAGCTGCAAAACCCGTCAGGACATTTCGATAGGAATATATCAATCGTGGTGCCTCACGGGCACTATCCGAGGTTGGTGCAGGCAAGAAAGAAAGATACCAGCTATCTAAATCTTGATATCTGGTAGGCCTGTCACCATCAGGGAACTCACAATGAACAATATACATTTGTGAATTGTTCTGTTCTTGATTTTCTTTAGGCCTTTGAAAAACAGGATGTTCAGTTGCATTAGTGGTAAATGGAAGGAGCACACAAATCAGCCCAATTATAGTGAGAATTGAACTGAATTGAGCCATGATAACTTTAGTGCTAGTGAAAGAGCTGTTATTTGGTGACTGTTTTGGAATTTTTATTGAGGGTATTTATAGTTATTGGAAGTTTTTATTTATTTATTTGCAAGTCAGAAGCTATTAGAGATATGTGAAATAGTCATGCCTGGAGATACTTGGATTAAATAGAAAATATAAAGTGAATTGGTCATCTATACGCTAAAACGATTTTATTTTATTCAATTTCTCTTTGATAATGAACTTGGAATAGCAACATAGATGAGGTCATCAATCTACAATATTCTTTTTTAAAGAATGTTCGAGTCAACTTGGACGAACCTTAACTAATACATGAGGCGACTTGTTCACCTCGCAAGTACGTGTTACCAAAATAATCGTGCTCATAAAGGTTAGAGAAAACGGACCTACACACCTAGTGTCGTAGCTGAATCATTAACCTGAAATCTCCAGATGGTTACTCTGATGGCTCGATCATTAGGTCATCCCCTTGGGGACCAAAATAGGTCTAGAAATATACCTAAGCACTTGAGAGCTGAAAAATAAGTACTATTTTGCACCCAAATGGTATGGCTTTGTAGTCAATAAAGTGGATTGAGAATCGTGATGTTTCAGGTTCAAATTTCAATGAAGGCAAAAACACTAGGTGAGCATTGCTGAGTTGGAGCTGACTGGACCTCAATTGCCATGTGTTACCCTCTGATACGCTCGGATGCCACAATCGTATTTTGACCTGCTAATATCCCGTAAAATTAGTTGAGGTGCGACAAGTTGACCCAGACACCACAATTATGAAAAAAAAAGTTACTATGTTACTTAACAATGATGTCATTAGCTTTTACCCCAAAATTGTAAAATTATATAATACATATATTCCCCTATTGTATCCCACTTAACTAATGGTGAGATAGTGAAAGGGAATTACAATAAAGTTTAAAGGATCCCAACAGGCCTGATGTTAATAATTACTTAATAATATGCTAACTTTTAAGTTTTATAAGTTTTGAGCTTTGTCAATATTGACAAAATCAAGCATTACTACTTAATTTGACTTTTATTTATTTTTAATGAGAGACAGCATGTGTGGCGCCTCCTTAACTCCAGATCGTTAAATCCTTGGCAAACAAGGAACACCACAGCATCTACTTTACTCCCTCCGTTCCTAAATAATTCTTATATTTTCGGTTTGCATGCCCCTAAAGAAAAATATTAACTAGATGGTACTTTGGTTAAATAATTACCTTTTATTTATTACTCATCTCTTTTGCATTATATTAATATCTCTTCATATTTATGATTAAGGGTAAAGATAGAAACAAACAACTACTCATTTCTTGATTTTCTAAAATGACAAGTATTATGAAATATCTATTTTTAGTAAGAATGACAAGTATTTAGGAACGGAGGGAGTAATTAGTTTCATGTCTGTTTTGTTTTCATTTTAAACTAAGTGCATTTCCAGGAAAAAATAAACATGCAGGCCGTTAGGGGTGTCGATGGATTTTAAAAAAAGTGACTTAACCGATTGAATTGAGCCGAAGTTTCTTTTAATAAAACTAATGATTTTTATATAAATTTATAATCATACCGAATAATTAGATAGGTTTTTTTTTTATAAAAGTTAACCAAAAAAATATTGAATTGTACCGAATAATACATGTTTAAATATAATTTATATATTAAATTTTAAAAATAGTAGTAAAATATTAAAATTTCTACTTTTGACCCGAGGTGCTAGAAGCAACTACAAGCGGCAACATAATTAACACTCAAAGTTCTAACACTGAAACTTATTATACTACTCCGATTGAAACTAAATCAGTTCTAGCATCTCTAATCTTAAGTAGTAACCAGTATGCTACAAGGTATTTCAACGATCTTGGATAACAAACTACAAGTTATTATATATTTTTCCTTCCTTGTAATTTAAATTTCTCTTATTGGATAATTAATTTTAGTAGACTTAGTTCTTGAGCTTCATCTTGATTTATTTCTTCCGGCTCATGTGATCTAAATTATATCTTTTGTAATTGCTTACTAGTCTTTATTCTTGTTCTCTTTCATGTTTAGGATTCCTCACCTTTTAAACAATAATAATGTCTAGAGAGTTTTTGTCAAAATCATACACAAATATACATAGTAGCGTGTTTTAATTTTTATATATTTTTTTAAAAAAATATCATAAATTAATCAAACCGTGCCGATATCGAAAAAAAACCGACATGATGGGACGATTTTGAAAAGTCTCATTTTGATTATATAATATAAAATAGCCAAAATAAACTGGTATGATATAAATTTTATAAAAAAATCGCTCAAACTATACCATTGATACCCCTCTGATAATGGCGGATGCAGTCTTAGTAGTACCGGGAAATACAGATATATATATGTGAAAAACAATAAAATTTTAATAAAAAATAGATGTTAAATCATAATTTTATAAGTGTAATGAATTCAATATTAAAAACTCTAAAAATTGAATTCATTAAGTTAAAATTTTGGATTCGTGTTTGGTGACAGTATCATCTATCTAGTGTACATTATTTATATTCTCGAAAAGTCATAATCACATTTTCAATAACACAACATGTTTTTTTTTAAAATTATTTATTAAAAGTAAACTATAAATGTACTAAAGTGTGATAAAAATACCTTACACCTGACTTCTTCAAAATAGGATATCAAGATGAAGACACTTCCACATATTATTTTTAAAATTACTACTAACTATAATAGTTTAATTATAAAACTCCATGGTCTATCTTTATTCAGATACCAAAACACAGATAATTATTTGATAAATATCCTCTTGAATTTTGAAATGTTCAATGTGATTATGCAAGATTTATGTATTACATTCTTCAATAATTTTAGTAGTTTAAATGTTAATTTTACTAAAAGTAGTACATATGATGTTGTCACCAAATTGAATCAGGCAAATTATTTGATTTTTAATGTCGCTATATTGATCATTCTTGTCATTAATGTATTTGATACTTAATAATTTTGGTGTCCCCCAAGATTATTTACAATTAGAGGGTGGAAGAAATATAATTATATCATGTCACACTATCATGAAGTTTCAAAATTACAAGTGAAATTTCAGGATATTATCTTGAAATTTTACACGTGAAACTTGAAAGTCCAACTATTTTTTCAATAACATGATTTAAAATTGTTCAGTGGACGTTATTTAGACCATGATGATAGTGCAAATTAATGTCTATCAAGAGAAATTGTTACTAAGCTATAATTTTTATTACTTTTTTTTTGTAGTTTCTGATTGTCAAATTTTAATTTGAACAAATAGATCTATCTATTTAATTATATACAGAGCTCCTTTAGTAGATGAAATTGATCGACTTTCTTTCGACAAGTGAAAATTATTAAATAGGGTCCATATTATTCTATTTTTCGAGATATTCAATCTAAAAACTTCAAATCATGGAAGCAACCTCTTATAAAAAGACAAGGAACTTTAATGCACCGGACTGGCCTTTAGCTTCACTAGAGTAACACAACTGCAGTTAGACTTTTCACAGAGTGCTTACTAGAAGTCCTGACGGTAAAGAGTTGGAACAACCTGTTCTTCGTTAATATCCCTATTTAAGGAAATTACCAAACCAAAATTTTCAAAACCGTACTATACCTACCATGAACACCCCTACATACATTCCCCTATTTAATCAATTTAAACAATGGTGACCTAACTTCTAAGTTTTACAAGTTTTGTGCTTTGTCAATATTGACAAAATCAAGCATTACCACTTAATTTGACCCTTTTTTTTTTAAATTTAACTCCCGATTGTTAAATCCTTGGCAAACAAGGAACAACACAACATCTTTCTTGATAGCTTACACTTCTGTTTAATTCCTAGGCTGCAAGTTTAAGTACTTGAATTATATTAATGTCATGCTTCATTCTGTTTACATTTTAAACTAAGTGCATTTCCAAGTATAGTTTACACAGAAAACAAATGTATATGTGAACAACAATAAAATTTCAACAAGATTAGATTCTAAAAGTGTAGTGAGTTCGATGCTAAGAACACAAATATGATTGTATTGACAAGAGTGAAGAAAGACAACATAATGTAGTATTCTTTTATTGCAAATGAAAAATGACGGGAAAAAAAAAAGAAAGAAAAATATGCATGGAATGATAAACCAAAGTTAACATCTTGAAGATGGTTCTATTGCAAATGAAAAATCTTGATCAGTTGTGTCACTGAGATCAGCTCCTTCATTCGTTTCTTCAAAAGAAATTGGAAAACCCAACACCAATTGGGCTCCTAACGATATGGTTTTCCGAAATCCATCTGAGAGATCCCTGATTAAAAATGGTACTTGGTGTAGTAGCCAAAGGTGTAAATGTCACTTGATAACTCAATTTTTGTTTCACCTCTGAAAATACAAGTGTAGTTGGTTCAACTTTCACATCAAGGCCTGGTGGTGAATCAATTTCAACTCTGTATGTTGAGTTGGCTTGTCCTACGTTTGTCACAGTTCTGGAATATACTTGAGCTGTTGAGTTGGTTCTGACTTGAATCCCAAACGATGGATAATTTAGTTGACCTTCTAAGATGCTAGTAATCTCTGAACAATTAACTTTGCGTTGCACAATGGCCATAACTTGTCTGTTTGTATAATTCAAACCACATAAATAAGGTAAGTAATCAGATGGCTCTATATCATATATCAGGCCGGGATCATTTGCTTTTGATGGATTAACGTGGCCAGCACCTGTGGCAAAGACATCGGCTGGAAGGTATGTTTCATCCTCGATTAAGTTGGATCCGAGGTTTAAAACATCAGCTGTTGTCATAATTGCTGACTTAATTGCAGCTGGAGACCAATCGGGATGAACACTTTTTAGTAGCGCTGCAACGCCACTGAGATGAGGACAAGACATTGAGGTACCTGAAATCATGTTGAATGTCAAGTTGGTATTTGTGTTGTTTTCCAAGGAAATAGGCCAAGCTGCTAGGATGTTAACACCAGGACCAATAATGTCTGGCTTTAGAATTCTAGGACTTGCATAATTTGGACCCCTGGAAGAAAATCCAGCAACCACTGGAGCACGATCATCTCCGATTATAGTTCCCTTGAACACGATTGTTGCAGAGGGGGTTGTTGTTGAGTTTATGTACTCTTTGATTTTTACACCATCAGCATAGCTGACGTGTGTCACGGGTAGGACATGTGCTTCGGCTAATGTTGTGTTAGCCCAGGATTCTGGATTCATAAGAATCATGGCAGCACCACCAGCTGCCTTCACTGCTTTTCCTATATCAACTTGTGCCATTAAACCAGGCTTACACAACACTATCTTTCCCGTGACATTCATGTTGTTCAACGAAGTATGGTAACAATATTTGGCAAGAATGTCACTAGCATTGCTTCCAGGATAGATAAGAGGCAACAGTGTTGGAGGAAAGTCACTAGGTTGAAAGGCTGATTCTCCGTCGAATTTTTGATTGTTTCCAAGCACGGCAGTGGCCTTGATTTTCCTGTCGATAGTGCTTGCACCAACTGTGAGAATCCAGGGCGCTCCGTTAGACGTTGAAAAACTGGATGGCCCTGAATTTCCAGCAGAACAGCTGACAAAGATTCCCTTTTCCATAGCACTAAATGCACCCAGTGCAATGTAGTCCTGGTAGAAATTTAATTTTAGACTACCAAGTGAAAGTGAAAGCACATCGACACCATCTTCAATAGCCATATCCATTGCAGCCAAAGTGTCGCTCTCAGAGCAAGTGCGAGCAGAACACACTTTGTAAATGGCAACATGAGCAAGAGGTGCAATGCCCGCGGCTGTGCCATTAGCATTGCCAAAAATGTTAGCACCTGGCACAAAACGTCCAGCAGCCGTGCTAGCAGTATGTGTACCATGTCCACTTTCATCCCATGGAGTACCATCCCCCGAGGACTGGAAGTACCTCGCTCCAATGAGCTTGTTGTTACACTTTGTGACATTAAATTCACACTTACCCTTCCATTTAGCAGGGGGAGGTGGCATCCCATCGTCGCTAAACGAAGGGTGGTCCGGGAAAATTCCCGTGTCAATGACTCCAATGATCACACCTTTCCCATAATTCGAGTCATTCCAGAACCCCATGTTCTGATGCAACCCCAAGAAATTTACACTATGTGTGGTGTGTAAATCAAGGAGCCCCTCAGGGCGTGCAGAAACAAATCCTTCCATTTTCTCCATTTCCTTTAGGTCATCCGGCGACAACTTAGCTGCAAAACCCGTTAGGACATTTCGATAAGAATATATCAAACGTGGCGCCTCACGGGCACTATCCGAGGTCGTTGCAGGCAAGAAAGAAAGATACCAGCTATCTAAATCTTGATATCTGGTAGGCATTTCCCCATCAGGGAACTCACAATGAACAATATAGATTTGTGAATTGTTCTGTTCAGTTGCATTAGTGGTAAATGGAAAGAGCACACAAATAATGCCAATTATAGTGAGAATTGACCTGTATTGAGCCATGATAAACTTTTGTGCTAGTGAAAGAGCAGTTATTTGGTGAGTGTTTTGGAATTTTGATTGAGGGTATTTATAGTTATTGGAAGTATATTTATTTATTTGCAAGTCAGAAACTACAATAGATATTTGATATAGTCATGCCTGGAGATTCTTGGATAAAATAGAAAATAGAAAGTGAATTGGTCATCTACACGCTACAACGATTTTATTCTATTCAATGAACTTGGCATAGCGACATTGTATAGATGAAGTCATCAATCTACAATATACTTTTTGAAGAATGCTCTGAGTCAACTTGGACGAACTTTAACTAATACATGAGGCGACTTGTTCACCTCGCAAGTACATGTTACCAAAGTAATCGTGGTCATAAAGGTTGGAGCAGACAGACTCACTTAACTAGTATCGTAGCTGAATATTTAACCTGAAATCTCCAAATTGTCACTCCGATGGCTCGATCATTAGGTTACTCCCTTGGTGACCAAAAAGTCTAGAAATCTACCTAAACTTGAGAGGTGAAAAACAAGTAATCGTCAATAAAGTGAATTGAGAACCATGAGATTAATACTAGGCGTTTTTTCTCATATGTCCAATCCTTGATGGAAAGAGTAACTAGGTACATGCTGTGATGAGGTGCGGCAAGCTGTTATTAAAAAAAGTAGTATGTTACTTAATAATAATGTCATTAGCTTTTGCTCCAAATTTGTAAAATTACACATACATTCCCCTGTTTTATCCCTCTTAACTAATGGTGAGATTATGAAAGAGAATTACAATGGTAAAATATACCACTCTACTTTCGTCTATTAGCTATATACCCTTGCCGTTATCAAAATATTCAAAAATACCACTCATTTGGATAAGATTCCCAAATCAACCAATATAACCTGATTTCAAGTAAATTGTCCATTTTGAATGAATTCACAATTTAAGGGTTTTTTGGCCGGGTTTAATTGGGTATTCATTTGACCTTTTTCCCTTACAATAATGTTGTAAGCGTGTACCTCCCTTCAAATAAACCTATGTTAATTACTTCTATAATAGTATGCTAACGTCTAAGTTTTATAAGTTTTGAGCTTTGTCAATATTGACAAAATCAAAGAATTATTACTTAATTTGACATTTTGTTTTGAACGAGACAACATGAGTGGTGCCTGAAGGGGAGCCTTGACGTTACTGGTAAAGTTATTGCGTGTGACAAGGAGGTCACGGGTTTGAGCTATGAAAATAGCCTCTTGCATAAATACAGGATAAGGTTGTGTACGATAAACTTGCCAACAATGGCGAATGCAGTCTTTTTTAAAATAAGCACTTTTTGAAAGAAAAAAAAAGAAGAAGCTTTTTTTGCCTCTCAAAAGCTTAGCCAAACAAGTTATTCATAGATTTTTTCATACATATGTGATATGTTAGTTATTCAAATTTCTAAATTTCTAACCAAACACCATATATGTGTTGAATTTTATACATAGCGAAAGAATGCTACCATACATGGTATTATATATGCAGAATTTAATACATGTATAACTTAGCTCCTAACCAGCTAATAAATGATCCCTCAATATTCCAAACTCTAAAGATCGAATTCATTAAGTAAAAATTTTGGGTTCATGTTTGGGTGCGGTATCATCTATCTGGTGTACATTATTTATATTCTCCAAAATTCATAACCTCATATTCAACGGGACAACTTGTTCTTTAAAATTAGAAATATTAAAAGTTTAATTATGATAAAGGACCTTACGCTTGACCTCATCAAGATAGGATCAAGATGAATACACTTCTAAATATTGTTTTTAAAATTATTACCAGTACTTTAAAAGGCAGTCTTGAGGCTCGTCTCGGGTGAGGCACTGGCAAAACGTCTCAAGGTTCACGTGTGGGGCTTAAGTCCTGTGAGGCTTATGCCCTAAGCGCCCGAACGTACGCCCCAAACACGCCTAACGCCCAACGCTCGAGGCTCGCCTAACAGTTCTACTCAATTATGTGTCAAATTTCTTAGTCAACATTGTTGATCCTCATAATTCTTCAATAAATGAATGATGCTTAGTAGTTTTTTTATCTATAGAAATAAGAAAGTTGAGAAAACTAATTGCTTATTTACTATTTGAGAATGTCGTGAGGGTGAATATCACTTAATATTTCTTTTTAAAACACATAGCTAGATTTTGCATCTTCACTTGTCATTGATCTTCATGTTTTTGGTTAATATGTCTCAAAATTATCATATTTTATTGTTTTGTTATTTGAAAATATTTTTTTTATTCATGAAGTAGTGATGTTTTAATTATAAAAATAGTTTATTAATTTATTTATTTATGGGAGGTAAATTGCATAGTATAGTCATATATTCTAAGAAATTGTGATTCTTTTATTATTTGGAGTTAAAATGTTAAGTTGATTTGAATCTCATAATAGCTTTTATATCATTGCATTATTTCTCCTTGTAAAATGATGTTAGAAGTTTTATTTTCTATGAGTTTCTTTAATCATGTTTTAAATTTTTAAAAATTGTTAATGTATCTTTTTTTTTATAATTTTTGAGTTATTATACTACTATTTTACTATATTATAAATTAAAAATTAAAGATCCATGGGGCCTACGCCCCAACGCTCCGAGGCTTACGCCTCGCCCCGTGCTAAGTACAACGCCTCATCTTACGCGGTTACACCCCCGCCTTTTAATACACTGATTACTACCAACTATAATAGTTTAATTATAAAACTTCATGGTCTATATTTATTCAGATACCAAAAGACATAATAATTTGTAAATATTCTCTTGAATTCTGACATATTCAATGTGATTATGCATGACAGCATGAGTTACGTATTACATTCTGCAATAATTTTAGTAGTTTAAATGTTAATTTTACTAAAAGTAGTATGATGTTGTCACCAAATTGAATCAGGCAAACTATTTGACTTTTCTCTTTAAATTAAATACATATTTTCTTATGAGAAAATGTTTGTAGACGTCGAACGATAGCCTAATGTTTTATCAATCCCAAGGATTATAGAAAGCTTAAACAAGAAATCCAATGATTTCCTTAAACAATTGGATTAATAATGTCGCTATATTAATCATTCTTGTCATTAAGATATTTGATACTTAATAATTTTAGTGAAATTGATTGGATGTGTCGCGAGGAAAAAACTCTGGGTTTCGTTTATGAAGATCTAAATCCACACAACTTGTATAACTTGATTACTCAAGATGACTTCAATGTTAGTTGTTGCATCCTTTACTGCTACAGTTTTCTAGAATAATTAGGTTCTTAGTTATAATTAGAGAGTCTAATAGTAGTTGATTTAGTAGAATATTCAGTTTCTTAATTTAGTTGATCTAGGATATCAGATGCGGTTTCCTCTGTATTTATATCGAGAAATCTTCATTGAATTTCCAACTCCAATCAGGAGATCAGTTATATAGTGGTTAGGAGATTCTTCGGATATCTCGCTCCAACTCCAACTTCGGATATCTCGCTCTCTTTAAGGAGATTCAACCCAATGCGGCATAATCTACATCGATCCAGCAGTATCACTCTTTGACGTGTCCCCTCCAGGATACAACAGCCCAACAATGTCGTACAACTCAAGCAACTCCGGATTAGTTGAAGAGTTCAAAGCTCCACAAAAAGAACACCTTCCTTCAACATATAATTAATCTCTCTTTTGTATTGTGAATATAGTTGAAGACTTGGAATATATTCTTTGTCTCAACTCTCTCTTTCACTATTCTCACTCCACTACATACTACAATATTTTTTCACACTTCACATAATTCGCATCTTACTTCACTATGTTTTCTTGTATATAATATAATGCAAGACCATCACTATTTATAGGTGAGGAAATCTTCCTTGTCATCAATAGGATGAATGTGGGGTAGTAAAGTGGGTGAATGAATGGGTTAGAGGTTACATAAGTTACATGATAAGGCATAATGGGGTAGAATAATGAATTAGAGGTTACAAGAGTTACCAAAAACTAATGACACTAATGACCACATTCTACCACCACTAACTAATACAAATTAATATTATTATTTTAATATTAAAATGCATTGCACCAACAGTTAGTTTATTACAGTGGAGTTACTGAATTTGTCCTAAGAATGCTATCAGGTTTTCTCAACTCTTATGCTAGTTTTGTTAACAGCATAGAATTAGAGATAATAGGCATTTGAACCCTCAAAAAACAAAAAGTAAAAGAAATGATGAAGGAAAAACTGGCTTCTATCGAAGAGGATATGCTTTTACATTCTTCTAGTAGTTACCATTGTCAATCAGCTGTGAACAAACATTAAAGCATTTAATACTGATAAAACACCAAAGAGCATTAACTAATCAAAAAAGTAAAAAAAAAAAAAGATGAAAAGGAAAGAGCAACATAAAGCATATAATAAAAGGAAACAACATTTTCACTAGACTAACACAACTGCAATTGGACTTCTCACAGAGTGCTTATCAGAAGTCCACTTCAAGAATCCCTCAACAACAATGTTTGAGCTATTGGTTGTCTTGGAAAATGTCACTTGGAATGTTAACTTCTGGTTCAGCTGGGAGAAATTTAGCTCAGAGGGTTCAACTTTCACGACAACTTCGTTTGGTAAAACTATCTCCACCTTGTAAGATGATGTAGCGTCACCAACATTGGTCACAGTTCTGGTATATGTCTGAGGAGTTGATCCAAGACCAATGGAAAATGAAGGATAGTTTAATTGTGCTTCAGGGATACTTTGCACCTCCGAGCAATTGACCTTGCGTTGTAACAGGTTACCAACCTGTCCATTTGTGTAGTTCAAACCACAGAAATAAGGTACATAGTCCTCAAATGGTGTATCATAAATTAGTCCCGGATCATTTGCGCTCGATGGATTAACATGTCCTGCTCCAATTGCAAAGATGTGAGCAGGATGGAGACTTTCGTCTAGTATTGGACTATTTGCAAGGTTTAATGTATTAGCAGTTGTCATCATTGCGGACTTAATAGCAGCAGGAGACCATTCAGGATGTGCGCTCTTCAGCAGAGCTGCTACGCCACTAAGGTGAGGGCAAGACATTGAGGTGCCTGATATTATATTGAATGTGGATTTTGTGTTTTTGTTGTCATCCACGGAGGTAGGCCAAGCAGCAAGGATATTAACACCAGGACCGATTATGTCAGGTTTCAAGATACCAGGACTATATTCACTTGGTCCGCGAGAAGAAAATGCAGCAACTATGGGAGCATTTTTATCTCCAATTATTGTTCCTTGAAATGTGATTGTAGCAACAGGGTTTGATGTTGAGTTCATATAAGCAAGAATTTTTAATCCATCTGCAGCTGAAACAACCATTGCTGGAAGAACATGAGCATCAGCTGATTTAGTGACACCATAAATTGAAGGGTTGATGATAATCATGCCAACACCTCCAGCATCCTTTACCGCTTGTCCTTTATCAACATTGGGAATGCTAGCGCCTGCTAGACATATGACTATCTTTCCTCTTATAGCAGGGTCAGTGAGTGACCCTGGTTTGCAATAAGGGGTGTCAGATACATCAGTTGCATTTTCACCAGCATCAAATAGAGTGAAGAATGCTGAGTTGGAAATCCTTGGACTATAAGCAGATTCTCCTTCAAATTCCTCTCTATTTCCAAGCGTAACAGTAGCTTTTATCTTTCTATCAAGCGTGCTTGCACCTACTGTAAGAATCCACGGGGCTGCATTTCCTACTGAGTAATCTGATGGACCATCATTGCCTGCAGAGCAACTTACAAGAATACCTCTTTCCGTTGCCCTGTAAGCCCCAAGAGCAATACTGTCATCATAGAAAGAGTCCGGAGTTCCCCCGAGGGAGATTGAAAGAATATCTACCCCATCATCTATAGCAGCATCCATGGCAGCTAAAATATCACTGTCAGAACAGCCACCATCAGAACTACATACTTTATATATGGCTATGTGGGCAAGAGGGGCAATACCAACTGCAGTGCCATTAGCATTCCCATATACATTAGCACCTTTCACAAAGGCTCCTGCGGCTGTGCCAGCTGTATGTGTACCATGTCCATTATCATCTATCGGGGAACCCTTGCCAAGTTGGTAAGACCTGGCTCCAATGAGCTTGTTGTTACAATTGGTCGTGAAACTGGACTCACAAACTCCCTTCCACTTAGCAGGCGGGCGAGGCATCCCAACATCACTAAACGATGGATGATCAGGAGTAATTCCAGTGTCTATAACTCCGATGATCACGCCTTTCCCATAGTTGGAATCCTTCCATACACCCATGTTCTGTTGCAAACCAAGAAAGGTAGGAGTATGAGTAGTATGCAAGGACAAAATCCTCTGTGGCTGTGCAGAGACAAAGCCCGGTTTCTTCTCCATTTCCTTCACTTGTGATGCAGTTAATCTTGCTGCAAAGCCTTTCATCACATTGTGATAGGAGTAGATTATGCTAGCAGGCTCTTCATTTTCACTTGAGCTAATTGCTGTAGTACTTTTAGGCAAAAAAGAAAGGTAATAGCTCTCTAAATCCGTTAACGTTGATTGGGTAGAAATTAGGCTTTCAGGAGATTCAACATGAACTATATAAGTCTCGAAATCATTCTGAATACTAGGCCATGGGAAAGAACAAAAGATGAAAATAAGAAGGATTTTCAAGAATCCCATGGCTGCAACTACAAGAACTGATGATGTATTTGGAAAGTGTTTTTGATGAATTTCTCAGCTTTGAAGCAACTTTCTATTTATAATGCTTAGTTCATGAGTTTATTTTAGCTAGAAAAATTATTGGTGGAATAAAGAACCATGTGGAGACGAAAATGAAAAGTACTAAAGGATAAGAAAAAGGAAGGCCACTAAGCGTGAATCAAAAAACATGCAGGTTTTTAAGATCCTTCTTCAAAGAAATAATCTAAATAGCCGTTCATTCGAGCGCTTAAATTAAAGTAAATAGTGAATTCGACCTGCTATTTGTGTTAAGATCCCTTTTTCTTTCTTTTATTTTCTTTTAGGGCACGATACATATAAAATTCTTCTATTTCGTAAAGTGTTGAGTCCCTACATCGGTTATTTAAGGTGGAGAGATCTTTTTTCATGAGTTTGGGCAATTATCACCTTATGAGCTAGTTTTTGGGTTGAGTTAGGCTTGGACATGCCGAAAGTGCTTAGTTCCCACATCGACTATTTAAGGATCATAATATCTCTTTATATGATTTCGAACAAGAGATTATTACCCATTAAATCAGTTAGTAAGAAATAAATACAAGAATAACATGTATTTTCAAATATTATCTATACTATATTAAAAGTATGAAGAACCTTATAATGTGATTTGAACTTTTTGTCCTTCATTAAAAGTGTCCGCAATAGATAAAATTGTCATTTACTATTTTTTCTACTATTTAAAATTTGAAATCAATTAATACTTTATTTATTGTAACTTCCATATTTAAACTTTCAATCCACATAGGAATCGTGAGTAATATTCTCTTCAAATTCTAGGAGTCCTCCTTCACTATAACTATAAGTATATAGTTTAGGAGTTATTTTTAGGTTATAACTATTATTTCTTTTGTAATTATATTTTGGTTTAAGATTTCTTTATATTTCTTTCTTTTTTCAGTTTGAGCGTAGCTTTCTTTTTTGAGTAATTTAGTGGTTTCTAGGTTTTAATTTGTTCTTCTATTACGTTGGGTCCTTTTATGTTTGTAAGTAGTTTTTGTTATTGAGTTTCTAACGTAATTTTTTGTTTAGTTTTCAGGTTTCAGATTTCTTTTTCTATTACATTGATTTTATTGATCAAGAATAACAAAGCATCTTCTTATGTTTGTAAGTAACTTTCATTCAAATTTTCTTTTTTATCACATTGATTTTACTGATCATGAATAACAAATCGTCCTTTTATATTTATAAATATGGACTCGATTGAGGTTTACGCTTTTCGATTTAGATATGCTTTTGATATATGTGTTCATGCTATTGATCGAGTTTTTAAAAATAATAATTATATACTCTAATATATATGGATATACGCGTACACTAAACTAGTATAAATAAATATACGAGATTTTATAACAAATATAGCCTTTTGTAGAAAACAAAAAAGGGATCAATTTTCATCAATGAATCTTTTACTGCTATTCCTCTTTTCTCTCTCTTCAAATATCTTAAAGATTATGAAAAGAATAATATCTCAAAGGAATTTGTGATCAAAAATTTCTTCAATTTCTATCTTTAGTTTGGAGAACTTTTTTATACCTTTAATATATTTCAACTACATTATATTATTACTGTTGTAAATATTCTATTAATATATCATACATACTGTTTATACGTATTTTATACAAAATATAAAAACTGTATATATACAATATAATACATGTACTAAACAAAATATATTATACATACTATTTAAATATGTGTAATATATTTGATATATACCACTAATGTATGGTTAATCATATATACCTTTGAAATAGAAAATACATAAGCATCAGTGCATTACAAACCAAATTTATAATATATTATAATAATAGTGCAATATCCAAAAAAAAAAAGTATCTTTATGTGACGCAACTTTTTTTGAAGAATTAGGTGAGAAGAAATGGGAATTTATTTTGGCTACTAAATTGATATACTAATATTATGCTAAAAATGTGTAATATCTTTTTTAATATTACATATTTATGTAAATTTGTCGAACAATTCTCACCCTGTTAACTAGCTTCAGGAGTCAGTTAGGCCAAATTCATTTGATATCATAATAATTTTAATTTAGTCCTTATTGTATTTGATCAATATATTTAATGTTTAAATAATTGAGATGTGTGCTTTTAATCCCTTTTGTAAGAAAATATGTTATAATTGGAATATATCAAGAACTATATTATGATGGAATACAGAGTAATAGTACAAGTGTAACATAGAATATGAATAAGTAAGTGGTGGAATAACTGATAACCATCATAAATTTGTGAATATTCACAAGAAAAGAGATCAAAGGTACATTACATATAGATTTTGGGGCTGAATAAGACCTAAGATAGGTTCATTTTTTCTTATCATGATATCAGATTCATGTTCATCCAAGTTCTTGATTCACCCAATATTTGGATCCAAAATTATATTATCCACAATTCAGTTAGCAACCTTGGGCGTGCAAAAAGTGTTTAGTCCCACATTGGATATTTAAGGATGAAAATATCTCTTTATATCGTGTTGAACAATCCTCACTCTGTTAACTAGCTTTAGGGGTTCAATTAGGCCAATTTCATTTCTTATCATAATAATGCCACCACTACATAATTCTTGTTTTCTTTTATGAAAATTATAACAAGACCAAAATTGGTTAATTTTATTCCTTTGCAAGACAAACTTGGACCCTATTTTTTTTTGGTAATAGACAAACTTGTACAATAGATGATGTTACATTGGTCCCCTTTAATTGTGGAAATTGGACTTAATCTTTTGACATGTATAGTTGGCATGCCCTACTTCCTACATAAAATTCTATATGGCTATAGATTTCTCAATTGGCCACAATATGTTATTTTCACCAGACCATTTTACTTGTCATCCTTACAAAAAATAGATGGTTCAAAATAGTTATCATTTTAAAAGTTTAATGTATAATTAATTATTTGTTTTCACTTTTACCCTTAGTCCTAAAGCGGTTTAGAGAGAATAAAAAATTGTCCATGTGAATTAACTACAACGTTTTTTTCGTGAAACTCATAGGAATGTCTTTATCTTTATTATCTTTCTTGTCCTGTTAATAAGTCCAACATCAACGTCCCAATGTACTTTTTGAAGTCACCAAAGACTTAAGATTCTTTTTTTACGAATAATAATTTTTTTGGTCCTTCAATTATTAATAAATTCTAATTTAATTTATATGATATTCGAAAAAACACATGTAATATTCAATTAATTGAAATGTTTGTTTTTAGTCCCTTTGGTAAGAAATATGTCATAATTAGAATATTATTAAAACTATATTAGTGTCGAATATGTATCAATAGTACAAACTTAACATAGCACGTAGATAATAAAGTGGTGGAACAATTGATAATCATTATAAATTTGTGAATATTCACAAGCCAAAGAATCAACGGTGCGTGATTCAATTAATTGAAGGTCAAATATACTTAGTCAGGTATCAGAAGGATTAGAATTAGAACTTATCAATAATTGAGGGATCAAAAGTGATATTAATATTTCTTTTTATATTTTGGCTTTGGTGATTGACGACAAATATTCTACTGTCTTTAGTAGACTCTACGCGGAGAATTTAAAATTAATCGGATTAGTGGACTATATAAATATTAGATGGTAAAATTCAAAAGAGGGAAAAAAACAACATATAGTTGCTTGATTGAGAAGAAGTGGGTCACCAATAGTGGCGGGGCCACCCTTGTCATGCCACCCCTTAGCGAGAAAATTACACGATGCAGATAAACAATTTCAATATAAAATTTATGTTGAATTTCCTTGACTATTTTTTTAAAATATATATTTACTTCTTTATATTTTAACTATCTTTAAGAACTATTGCATGCATTGCTTTCTCCTTGGACTAATATATTCACGTTAACTTAGTTTTTTTCCAGCACACTTGCAAATTTAAATCAACATATAGTTTAAGCATCGGAAAAGAGACTTATATGTGAACCTGAACAGGAGGATATTTTAGAACTCAAAGATGAAAGGAGTGTATATATGTACTATTTTCAATACTTGAAGGGTAATTTAGGCCTTTTTCTGTTTAAGCATAAATTAATGTTACTCCTTTTGCACGACAAACTAATAGAAAGATCTACCAAATGAACCTTACTTATATTGAAACTTTGATATAATTATAAGTAAAAATTGGTGTTCAGTCATTGTTGAAGCTCGAAACTTCAAAGTTTGAAAATTGGATTCTCACAAATAAACTCTGTCTCGAGTGGGTATTGTTGTAAAAGATTGGTTACGTATTGAGGAGCCTAAATCTAAACTTTTGAGTGATTTGGTGTAATTTTGAGGTGTTTTTGGATGAAACTGATGATTGGATTCGAGGAAGAAGACGAAGTCAGTTTTTATATAGTATTGTATATGGGATATAAATACCTCTTATAATCTTGTATAATATTATATATTGGGTGTATAATATTATATATCAAGTTCTTAAATGTTGTTATAAAAATAATAATTAAAGTTTTGTATATTATTATATACCGGATGTATATTATTGTATATCAGACTCTTTTTGGGCTAAATATTTGTAATGTAAATTTTGAACTATATTTTTACAATGTAAATTAGTTAATTATATATTTTAGATTATCCCTTTTTATTTTATACAGTTGGGTGGGCGACTATTTGATTAAGGGAAAAGGACATTGTGTGGCCAATTTAAAAAAAAAATAGCCTAAGTTTGTATATTGGACAAAAAGTAACTCTTCGGCATATTTATTGCCAACTTATAGCCACTGGGTATAGATATTCCAAATCAATTACTGTAAGCTCAAATTGGATATTATCTTTTTCATTGTATCACTATACTTTCTCTCTTTCTTTCTTTTTTTTTTTAAAAAAAATAAAAGAATTTCTCCTCCATTATATCAACTTTGATTTGCTTCTATTCAATCTACTCCAAAATTTCTTCTCTTTTTTCTGCTCTTCTAATTGTACCTGTCTTCTTTTAATAATTAAATTAATTGTTCCTTTTTTTAATACCAAATAAATTGTTCCTTTCTCGCAGCTTTTCTTTTTTACTTTTTTTTTTCTCTTTTTCATTGTGTGAATGTGTTAAACAAGTGATGAGTTAAGTGGGTTTGTGTGCTATGTGATTTTTGACATGACTTTGAATTGTTGCTTTGGTGAATACATGAAGGAGGTAAAGCGCAAGGACATGAGAGTTGTGAACTCTTTCGTATTTAAAGGTTGAGTTATTGCTTTGAGTATTGCAACTAAAGGTTGTATATGATGTGTTTAGACATTGTATAATTATTGTATAGAATATGTATATTTATAAATTTTTTATAGAAAGTGCATAAGATGTGTATAAAAATTGTATAATTATTGTATAAAATATATATATGTATAAGATTTTCTAAAGAAACTGCATACTATGTGTATAAAAACTGTATAACTGTTGTATAGAATATGTATTTGTATAAGATGTGTATAGAAAATGTATAATTATTGTATAGAATATATATCTGTATAGAAATTGTATAATTATTGTGTAGAATATGTATTTGTATATGATTTATATAGAAACTGTATCATTGTTGTATAGAATAAGTATCTGTATAGGATGTGTGTAGAAACTGTATCATTGTCATATAAAAATATATTTATCCCGATTATATTGTATATATGTATTAAATATGTATTGTATTGTGTCAATATGTATCAAATATGTAATATATTGAATTGTATCAATATGTATCATATATGTATTAATACATGTGGATGATGTATCAATATATTATATGATAAAATATGCGCTTTATTATATTCAGAAAAAAAAAAGTTATAAAATTATATTTGATTATAAAAAAAAAAAAAGACCAATTTTTTTTTAAATAAAAACAGCAAAAGAATAAAATAAGAAGAGCATTTAAAACAACAAAAAAGAAGAAGAAGAAGAAGAAAACGAAAAGCGACAAAAATAAGGGTGAAAAGAAAAAAAAATAAAGGTAGCGGGTTGACTTAGTCAACAATAGCTGCATAGTGGCTAAAAGATGATATATGAAATTCTTGGGTCATTCGGTTGGAATTAATTTCCACCGAATGACCATTTCTGTCCATTCCCCTTTGATTAGTTCTTCTTTTTTCGTCCCTTCAATTGGAACAACCCCTTCTCCGATCCCAACCCAGCCAATCTAATTGGGTCGGTCCTTGTTTTTACCGGGCTGATTCAGGCTGTAATCAAACTGATCCGGCCCAGTGGAGATATACCCATAACAGGAGGGGCTTATTGCATTTTTGCCTCTATTTTATATTAGTTAAAACACCAGGAGTGGTCTGATCCCCTATTTGATCAGACCGCTCTGAGAAAGATAAAAAGTAAACTCTGCGAGAAGATCAGACTCTTATTATTGAATTTCCATTGTTTGCACAGCTCATTCTCTAATTTTTTTTATGCTCAATCTTTCAGTCTTTAATAATTTTTACACCGCAAGACAAATAATTTTTTTTGCGGGGCTTAGGTATATGTTATTGGAGATGGGAAGAATATTTGAAACAAAATCATCAATATTTGTTAAATACTAAAATATAAAAATGTCATGTGAAAAGTTAAAATTAAAAAATTGCTAAAAAAGATATTCTTTTTTTAAATGAATTAAACAGAAAAATAATACAAACAAATTAAAAGTGAGGGACTATACTATTTCACTGCTGCTAATAAAATATAGAGAGTCAAATTATTTATATTTAAGCTTCACCAAAATTAGCGATTTCCTAGTAGTGTTTTAATTGTCTCCTAACTAGTGGCCACCCTCTACCACAGCTCATTGTCCTCAGCCCCACTGTTAGTAGCGGAGCCAAATTTTTTATCAAGGGCTTCAAAATATGAAAAAGTAAATACAAGAAGAAGTCGAAGGGGTTCAACATCAATTATATATATAAAATAATAATTTTAATCATATATAAACAACGTAATTTTTCGCTGAAGAAGATTTCAAAAGAACCCCACGGCCCTACCTAGCTCCGTTCCTGCGGCCACTACCCCACCCCTACCCCCTTCCAGGGCCCCCTCGCCCTCTGTTATTACAACGTCTTTTCCAGAAAACTCATAGGAATGTCTCTATTATTTTTCTTGTCCTATTAATAAGTCCAGCATCAACGTCCCAATTACTTTTTGAAGTCACCAAAGGCTTACTCTCTTTTTGGGAATAACAATATTGTTTATTCAATTATTAATAAATTCTAATTTAGTCTTTATGATATTCGACGTAACATATTTAATATTCAATTAATTGAGATGTTTGGTTTTGTTTCCTCTAGTAAGAAATATGTTATAATTGAAATATTTTTAGAACTAAGTTAATGTTGAATATATAGCAATAGTACAAGCTTAACATAATACATAGGTAATTAAGTGGTAGAACAATTGATAATCATGATAAATTTGAGAATTTTCACAAACAAAGGGATCAAACGTGTACAATTAAGATTTAATTAATTGAAGGTCAAATATACTTGATAGATTATATATTTCATTTAATTTTTGTACTTCATTTACTGTCTTTAATATATGCGCATCTTTTGTGCTTAATCTTCATTGACTTCCAACTCCAATTAGGAGATCAGTTAGATGATTGGTAGTTTATTGCACTTGAGTTACTGAATTTTTAACAGCATATATGATTGGAGATAATATGCAGTTTTGAACTCTCTTCTTAAAAAAAAATGAAATATACAAAATGTAAAAGAAATGATAAAGGAAAAAATGATAGTGAAAACAAACATTGAAGCAATATTTAATAATGATAAAGTATTAAAGACCATTAACTAATCAAAATAGTGAAAACAAACAGCATTTTAACCAAATGTTTGAGTACTTTATGCACTTAAATAGCCAATTTTTCACTAGGCTAACACAACTGCAATCGGACTTCTCACAGAGTGCCTATTAGAATTCCACTTCAAGAATCCCTCAACAATCTCAAGGTTTGTGTTGTTGGCTGCCTTGGAAAATGTCACTTGGTATGTTAACTTCTGGTTCAACTGTGAAAAGTTTAGCTCGGAGGGTTCGACTTCCACGACAACTCCTTTTGGTGAAGCTATCTCCACTTTGTAAGATGATATAGGGTCACCAACGTTGGTCACGGTTCTGGTATATGTCTGAGGCGTTGATCCAAGCCCGAATATGGAAAATGAAGGATAGTTCAATTGTGCTTCAGGGATACTTTTCACCTCCGAGCAATTCACCTTGCGTTGTAACACGCTACCTACTTGTGGATTTGTGTAGTTCAAACCACATAAATAAGGTACATAGTCCTCGAATGGTGTATCATAAATTAATCCTGGATCATTTGCTCTCGATGGATTAACATGTCCTGCACCAATTGCAAAGATATCTGCAGGAAGGAGCCTTTCGTTTAGTATTGCATTATTGGCAAGGTTTAACGTGTCAGTGGTTGTCATCATTGCAGACTTAATAACGGCAGGAGACCAATCAGGGTGTGCACTCTTGAGCAGAGCTGCTACGCCACTGAGGTGAGGGCAAGACATTGAGGTGCCTGATATAATATTGAATGTGGATTTTGTGTTTATGTTGTCATCCACGGAGGTAGGCCAAGCAGCAAGGATATTAACACCAGGACCGATCATGTCAGGTTTCAAGATGCCAGGACTAGCTCTACTTGGTCCGCGAGAAGAAAATGCAGCAACTATGGGAGCATTTTTATCTCCAATTATTGTTCCTTGGAATGTGATTGTAGCAACAGAATTTGATGTTGAGTTCATATAAGCAAGAATTTTTAATCCATCTGCAGCTGAAATAACCAACGCTGGAAGAACATGAGCATCAGCTGATTTAGTGACACCATAAATTGGAGGGTTGATGATAATCATGCCAACACCTCCAGCATCCTTCACAGCTTTCCCCTTATCAATATTCGAGAAGCGATCAGTACGAAGGCGAGTACCTGCTAGACATATGACTATCTTTCCTCTTATAGCAGGGTCAGTGAGTGACCCTGGTTTGCAATAAGGGGTGTCAGATACATCAGTTGCATTTTCACCAGCATAAAACAGAGTGAAGAATGCTGAGTTGGAAATCTTTGGACTATAAGCAGATTCTCCTTCAAATTCCTCTCCATTTCCAAGCTTAACAGTAGCTTTTATCTTTCTATCAAGCGTGCTGGCGCCTACTGTGAGAATCCAGGGGGCTGCATTTCCTACTGAGGCAAGCGAAGGACCACTATTGCCTGCAGCGCAACTTACAAGAATACCTCTTTCCGTTGCACTGAACGCCCCAACAGCAATACTGTCAGCATAGAAAGGGTTCGGATTTCCACCAAGGGAGATTGAAAGAATATCTACCCCATCATCTATAGCTGCATCCATGGCAGCTAAAATATCACTGTCAGAACAACGACCATCAGAATTGCACACCCTATATACGGCTATGTGGGCAAGAGGGGCAACACCTACTGCAGTGCCATTAGCATTCCCATATACATTAGCACCTCTCACAAAGGCTCCTGCAGCTGTGCCCGCTGTGTGAGTGCCATGTCCATTTTCATCTATCGGAGAACCATTGGCAAGTTGGTAAGACCTGGCTCCAATGAGCTTGTTGTTACACTTTGTGGTGAAATCGGACTCACATTCACCTTTCCACTTAGCAGGCGGAGTGGGCATCCCAACGTCGCTAAATGAAGGATGGTCAGGAAGAATTCCACTGTCTATAACTCCGATGATCACGCCTTTACCATAGTTGGAATCCTTCCAGAAGCCCATGTTCTGTTGCAAACCGAGAAAGCTTGGTGTATGAGTAGTGTGCAAGGACAAAATCCTCTGTTTCTGTGCAGAGACAAAGCCCGGTTTTTTCTCCATTTCCTTCACTTGTGACGCAGTTAATCTTGCTGCAAAGCCTTTCATCACATTGTGGTAGGAGTAGATCATGCTAGCAGGCTCTTCATTTCCACTTGAGCTAATTGTTGTAGTTTTAGGCAAAAAAGAAAGGTAATAGCTCTCTAAATCCGTTAACGTTAACGTTGATTGGGTAGAAATTTGGCTTTCAGGGGATTCAACATGGACTATATAAGTCTCGAAATCACTCTGAATACTAGGCCATGGGAAAGAACAAAAGATGAAAATAAGAAGGATTTTCATGAATCCCATGGCTGCAACTACAAGAACTAAATGATGTATTTGGAAAGTGTATTTGATGAATTTCTCTGCTTTGAAGCAACTGTCTATTTATAGTACTTTGTTCATGACTTTATTGTACCTAGAAAAATTATTGTGGAAAAAAGAACCATGTGGAGAAGAAAATTAGAAGTACTCTAGGATAAGAAACGGAAGGCCACCAAGTGTGAATGAGACTTACAAATGTTTAACTAGCTTGATATTGAAGAGTAGTTGTTCTCAAAAAATATGCAGGTATTTAAGATCTTTCTACGAAGAATTAATCTAAATAGTCATCCATCCAAATTCCAAACACTTAAACTAAAATTAGTGAACGGATATATATAATATATGTATTTAATCCATGAATAATAAGTGTATAATCTATGTATTTAAAAAAAGGAAAGTAAACAGTGAATTCAATCGGCTATTAGTATAAAGACCCCTTTTTCTTTGTTTTTTCTTTCTTTCAAGGCACGATACATATAAATTCTTTACTATGGAAGTGTTGAGTCCCTACATCGGCTATTTAAGGATGAGAAGAACTCTCTTGAGGCTCAATTAGGCCCAAGGTAAGTTCATTTTCTTATCATGATATTAGAGTCATGTTCATCCTACTTCTTGATTCATTCACTGCCAGGCCCCCAAAGTATATTATCCACGCTTCAGTTGACAGGCTTGGGCATGCAGAAAGTGTTTAGTTCCACGTTGTCTATTTAAAGACGGAAATATCTTTTTATACGGACTTTAACAATCCTTATTCTATTAACTAGTTTTAGGGGCCAAATTCATTTCTTGTGGCACCCAATACATAATGAGCCACACACAAATAGCAACAATGCTTTCCATAATTCTTGTCTCTTTTTGTTTTTTTTTTAAAATTATAACAAAACTAAAGTTGGTTAATTTAATTTCTTTGCAAGACAAATGTGTACCATGAATCATGTTACATTAGTCCCCTTCAATTGTGGTAAAGTTGGTTAATTTAATTTCTTTGCAAGACAAATGTGTACCATGAATCATGTTACATTAGTCCCCTTCAATTGTGGAAATTGGACTTGGTCTTGGTCTTTTGACATGTATAGTTGGCCCTACTTCCTACATAAAATTCTATACTTGGCTATAGATTTCTCAATTGGCAACAATATGTTAAAAAGTGTCCATCTAAATTAAATTACGACGTCTTTTCCAGGAAACGCAAAGTAATGTCTCTATTATTTTTCTTGTCCTATTAATTATTAATCAACGTCCCAATTACTTTTTGAAGTCGCCAAAGACTTGACTTTCGTTTTTAGAAATAATAATACTTTTGGTCCCTCGATTATTAATAAATATTAATTTAGTCCTTATGATATTGGGCGAACCATATTTAATGTTTAATTAATTGAGACGTATGTTTTTGGTCCCTTTTGTAAGAAATATGAAATATATATTAAGAACTATATTAGAGTCGAATATGGATGAATAAGTAAGTGGTGGAACAATTAGTAATCACCGTTACAAGCAAAGAGATCAAAGGTGCACGTTTCAATTAGTTAAAGACTAAATGTATTTAATCAGATATTACAAAGACTATAATCAGAATTTATCAATGATTGAGGGACTAAAAGTGTTATTAACCCTTCTTTTTATATTTTGGCTTTAATTTGATGACTAGAGTGAAGCCTGAATTTTCGTGAAGGATAATTAAAATATAAAAAAAGTAAATATATGAAGAAGTCGAAAAGTAATTCAACAAAGATTTAATATTAAAAGTATCTATTTATACCGTGCAATTTTCTCACAAAGGGGTGTCATGACAAGGGTGGCTCCACTCCTTTTGGTGATCCACCTCTTCTCAAGCAAGCAACTATATGTAAAAAAAAATTCTTTTTTGAGTTTCACCATCTAGTATATCTAATTCATTGATCTGATTAATTTTAAATTCGCTGCCTAGAATCTACTATAGACACAATAGAGTGCTATTGGAACTATTATATGTATTGCTTTGTCCTTGAAGTATATATTCACGTTAACTTCTTTTTTTCTCCACACTTGCAAATTTAAATCGATATAGTTTAAGCATCTATAGGAAGGGATTGTTAATAGCGTCAACGTCAGAATTTTTGCTAATAAGTATAAAATATGAAGTATTATTGTGTGGAAAAAGGAACCATGATTGAAATAAAAAGTACTATGTAACAAATAAGGAACACATCAAGGGCCCAATCAGGGTATTTACGTAAATAGTTGATTGAATTGATCGTTTACTTTTTCTAGCTGATAAATATGAAGTACACACATGTTATACATTAATTATACACATATTTGAAACATAACTTTCATATATTATAAAAAATAAATTTCAATCATTAATTTGTTAATATAAGAATAAATTTGACAAACCCATTTAATACTCTTTCAATTAAACACATGTTAAAATTGGCTAAAGTTACACACTTCAATCATATGTGTCTGAATATGAAAGTAAAAAAAAATACATTATTTCACTTGAAAGTTATCTACTATTAAATATTTCGTGAAAAAAAATAATATAAGATGATACTTAAATAGGGCGATCAAAATAGAAGCCCCATGAAACCATTAGAATATAGTCTAATTGAACTATTGTCTATAAATTGATTTATCTTTACAAGACCCTTCACTAGAACTCAAACAGTCAAGCTCATAAGTACTTTTTTTCTTGATTTTTTTTTTGATTTCTTACTTATTTTTTATTGTTTGGTGAGTAAATAAAAATAATATTTCAAAAATATTTATATACAATCTTGCAAAACACTATAGGGATGAGGAGTGGGGGTTCGAGAGTGGGGGTTGGGGGCGTTGGGTGAATAGGGATGAAACAATGAACTTGAAATGTCACTTATGAAACTTGTTTTCCCTACCTACATTAAAAATGTTATTTTACTCATTAATAAAAAACATAATTTTTTTTTTTAAAAAAAAAATTCAAAATATTTTGATCAACCAAAATATGAAAAGATCGGAAAACATTAACTCATAATATGAGACATTTTAGGGAAGTTTGTGTAAGCTTGGCCCAGAGAACATGAAGTCCAATAAGTTTGTGTAAGCTTGGCCCAGAGAACATGAAGTCCAATACTGGTTTTATCCAATGCTATTTTGGGAAGACAAATACTCCCTCCGTTCTTTTTTAGTTGTCATAGTTTTTATTTTGAGTGTCAAACAATATGAGGTTTGATCAACATTTTAACAAGTATTTTTTTATCATATTGATATGAGAAAAATTGTAACTTATAGTATTTTTCGTATAGTTTTTGAATATTTAAATTTTAATTTTAAAATATTAAATTATTCTAATCTAATTAAATTTTAAAAATTAATCATATTGACTCTCGAGAAGCGCAACATGACAACTAAAAAGTAACAACGAGTATTTCTCAAGTATGAATGATTACTTTTGGACTCAATGAGTATCTTTTAGAACTAGCAACATTTAAGAATAATTGAATTCTTTTTTCAGATTAATTCAAATTATTTTAACATTTTATTACTTATTTATTTTTATTTGGCGTATAAATTTTTTTTAAATGTATTACGGCAGAAAGAGATTTTGCTAACGAAAAAGTCTTTAATGCTATCCAATATCGTTTCCTTTTCTACTCCAGAATTAAGTTTCGGAACTACAATCATTCAACGGGATACGGAATGCCAAGGCTCGAAGACTTCTGAGACATGAAACAATACTTTAAAGTTGTCCGTGCCCCTTTTGATGACCAAGGCACAATAACGACAATCTATATCTCTCTAGAGATGCGAAGAATATTTAAAACAAAATCATAGATATTTGTCAAATATCTTTATATCCATTAAAATATGTGGAGTAATATTTATTTTGAAAAAAATCAGTAATTAATCCTTTAGTGGAAATTGGACTAGGTCTTCCTATTCAATTAACATTTTCCCACTACCTTCGTTGGGATTTTCCCAATTTATTTCGTTGACCCATTACGTCAAGCGTCAACATCCTATTTCTTATAGGTCATTAATTAAGACTAATTTTATTATTCTACTAATATGATTATTTTACGTAGCTTTTACTATTAGAAATCCGTCAATTTTCGATGGTTCATCTTGTTGGAAGTATGTCGAATTAATGATTACTGAACGTCGTTTACGTGGATTTTGATTCGTTGGAATATAAGTGGTGATGGGAAAATGCTTCTAATAAAAATGTCTTGAAGTTTCTGACCTCAGCCATTGAAAATTTAAGATTGAATTACGACTACTTCGGGAGGAAGGGTAGTTGTTATAATCGCTCGGAAATTAGCAATTTTCTAGTAGTGTTTTACAAGTTTCAAAAGTTCAAATTCATGTAACACCTAATTTAAAGTCTTAAACTATGATATGTTGTTTCTTTATTGAACCATCTTCTCAATAGTGACTTAAATGTACTTTTTCACTGCTGCATATAAAATGTACTTAGTCAAATTATTTGTATTTAAGCTTCACAAAAATTAGCGATTTTCTAGTAGTGTTCCAATTGGCTCCTGGCTAGTGGCCACCCTCTAACACCCTGCATTGCCCTCAGCCCCACTGCCCGCCCTCACCCCCTTCCCGGGGCCTCTCGCCCCGACCCCCACCCCCACCAGCCCTTGTTCCACTTGACAAAAATGGGAACTTTGGGCAATTGATAGTTACATACAGGGGCGGACCCACGTTGAGCGAAGGGGTGTCAAGCGACACCCCTCGTTAAAATATTTTACTAAATATATATATTAATATTGTTCTCTGTCGAGGATTTTCCTCACTAAGCTTTCAGGACAAGGACTATAAACGATTGTAGTATAAAGAGATATATTGAACGAGATGATACTACTTGACTAAAGATTCCTCTTGGCGCATTAGTTCAGTGCCCAGGTTGCATCTTTGAGGTTGGGGGTTCGAACCTCAGCAAGCATATATCATACATATAAATGTGATAATTAAATTTTATCCTTTCTCTTATAAATATCGACACCGCACCACTGGTTACATACTCAATATACATATTTGTCAAATTGATCCCTAAACACATTTCACTTGGTTGATATTTTCTGCCAAATTGATCCCTAAACACATTTCACTTGGTTGATATTTTCTGCATCATGTTAAATAGAGTTTTCCTGATCTGCTATAGAATATAGTTTAATTGTAGAATCTGTGATGTGTTACCAAGATATTCTACCAACTTTAGCTTTGTTATTATGAATTTTTACAATATAGTTTAACTAGAGTTCTTTCTACTAGTCTCTTTCATCCAATGGCCTTCTTTTCTTCCTGACATATGTTGGTATTCCACAATAATGATACTAACCAAACAAAGGGCCTGCTTTTTAAAAACAATTAATAAGCTTTCAACTGTGAGTTCATCAAATTGATTTTGCAAGTTGAGCAAAATAAAAATAAATGTGAATAGTTCAAGAATAAATCACTACATATATGATATATAGATAGCTCTAAATCTAAAAAAAACATCAAATTCATTTTCCAGTTACAACATTAGTCTTCTATTATGGGATTCTTGAAAATCCTTCTTATTTTCATCTTTTGCTCTTTCCCATGGCCTAGTACTCAGAGTGAATTAGAGACTTATATAGTCCATGTCGAATCCCCTGAAAGCCAAATCTCTACTCAATCATCGTTAACGGATTTAGAGAGCTATTACCTTTCTTTTTTGCCTAAAAGTACTATAGCAATTAGCTCAAGTGGAAATGAAGAGCCTGCTAGCATGATCTACTCCTATCGCAATGTGATGAAAGGCTTTGCAGCAAGATTAACTGCATCACAAGTGAAGGAAATGGAGAAGAAACGGGGCTTTGTCTCTGCACAGAAACAGAGGATTTTGTCGTTGCACACTACTCATACTCCAAGCTTTCTCGGTTTGCAACAGAACATGGGCTTGTGGAAGGATTCCAACTATGGGAAAGGCGTGATCATCGGAGTTATAGACACTGGAATTCTTCCTGACCATCCTTCATTTAGCGACGTTGGGATGCCTCCCCCTCCTGCTAAGTGGAAAGGAGTTTGTGAGTCCAATTTCACGAACAAGTGTAACAACAAGCTCATTGGAGCGAGGTCTTACCAACTTGGCAATGGTTCCCCGATAGATGATAATGGACATGGTACGCATACAGCTGGCACAGTCGCAGGAGCCTTTGTGAAAGGTGCTAATGTATTTGGGAATGCTAATGGAACTGCAGTTGGTGTTGCCCCTCTTGCCCACATAGCCGTATATAAGGTATGTAGTTCTGATGGTGGTTGTTCTGACAGTGATATTTTAGCTGCCATGGATGCGGCTATAGATGATGGTGTAGATATTCTTTCAATATCCCTTGGTGGAAGTACGAAACCTTTCCATGATGACAATATTGCTCTCGGGGCGTACAGTGCAATGGAAAGAGGTATTTTTGTAAGTGTCTCTGCAGGCAATAGTGGTCCATCGCTTCGCACTGTAGCAAATGAAGCCCCATGGATTCTCACAGTTGGTGCCAGTACTCATGATAGAAAACTGAAGGCCACTGTTAAGCTTGGAAACAGAAAAGAATATGAAGGAGAATCTGCTTTTCATCCAAAGACTTCCAACTCAACATTCTTCACTCTATATGATGCTGGAAAGAATGAAAGTGATCAATTTGAAGCCCCCTTTTGCCGCCCAGGCTCGCTTACTGACCCTGCTATCAAAGGTAAGATAGTCTTGTGTTTGCGAAGTGGTAGTCTTCGCAGAGTTGATCAAGGACAATCTGTAAAGGACGCTGGAGGCTTTGGCATGATTCTCATCAATGAACAGCAAGATGGTGTGACTAAATCAGCTGAAGCTCATGTCCTTCCTGCATTGGATGTTTCAAATGCAGATGGAAAGAAAATTCTTGCCTATACGAACTCAACTTCAAATCCGGTTGCTGCAATCACCTTCCATGGAACTGTCATTGGAGATAAAAATGCTCCTGTAGTTGCTTCATTTTCCTCACGAGGACCAAGCGTAGCAAGTCCTGGAATCTTAAAACCTGACATAATTGGTCCTGGTGTTAATGTCCTTGCTGCTTGGCCTACCCCTGTGGATAACAACAAAAACACAAAATACACATTCAATGTTATATCCGGAACCTCAATGTCTTGCCCTCACCTTAGTGGCGTAGCAGCTCTGCTAAAGAGCGCACATCCTGATTGGTCTCCTGCTGCTATTAAATCTGCGATGATGACAACCGCTGACACATTAAACCTCGCCAAGAATCCAATACCAGATGAAAGGCTCATTCCCGCGGATATGTTTGCAATTGGTGCGGGACATGTTAATCCATCAAGAGCAAGTGATCCGGGATTAATTTATGATACCCCATTCGAGGACTATGTTCCTTATTTATGTGGTTTGAACTACACAAATCGAGAGGTAGGTAAATTGTTACAACGCAAGGTGAATTGCTCGGAGGTGAAAAGTATCTCTGAAGAGCAACTAAATTATCCTTCATTTTCCATCAGACTTGGATCAACTCCTCAGACATATACTAGAACCGTGACCAACGTAGGAGACGCCAAATCATCTTACACGGTGGAGATAGTTTCACCAAAAGGAGTTTCCGTGAAAGTTAAACCCTCCGAGCTAAATTTCTCAATGTTGAACCAGAAGTTGACATACCAAGTGACGTTTTCCAAGACAACCAATATCTCAACTTCTAGTGACGTTGAGGGATTCTTGAAGTGGAATTCTAATAGGCACTCTGTAAGAAGTCCAATTGCAGTTACAGTGTCTGCCGAATGAAACCTCAAGACTGGTTCCATGAAAAATGGACAATGTAGAATAAGTGCAGAAAGTACATGTTTTGTGTTACATCTTTTAGTAAATGGTGTTTGATATTTAATCAGTTTTAAACAATTTAATCATGTTTTAAGAAGATGAATATTAGTTCTCCAGGCAAGTATGATTGTATATTTGTGTTTGGGCTCAATGAGAGTATCTTTTAGTACATCAAATTACACCTAATAATCTTAAAAATAGAAACTTTTAACTCCGCTTGTCCTATGAGCAAAACATGTTGTACCATGATTGCTTTTTTTTGTGTGTGTGGATAGTATGCCTTTAAAAATTGAGAATCAAACAGCTTTTGTACCATGATTCTTTTGGGGGTATATAATTACATTCGAGATTTATTGACCCGACTAATTTGAATTCACATAATATAAGATCCATTTAAGGGAGATCGAAAGTACTCACTATCAGGAATTTTTCATACCCAAGGCATGAATACGATAGACAAAATGGTCCTTAACGTATGAGTTTTGGTTTCATTTGGTCTTTAATATATAAACATGATGAGAATGGTCCTTAACGTATGAGTTTTGGTTTCATTTGGTCCTTAATGTATAAACATGATGAGAATGGTCCTTAACTTATGAGTTTTGGTTTCGTTTGGTACTTAATGTATAAACATAATGAGAATGGTCCTTAATGCGTTCCAAAAAAAGTGATTAATTTGGTCCTAAGCCGTTTAAGTAAAGACAATCCCTATTTTTGTTGTCAAAATAAACGGAGGTCATCGGGACTTCTTCCATACATTGCTCAAGCCTTACCTTTGCATCCAAAGATTTCCAAAATCTCTTTCAAGTTAGGCTTTGGAATTTTGATGTAAGTTCTGAAATCATTGAACTATACAAGAATGTACCTTTATTTTGTAGTTTGATAGTTCATGTACAGTGTACATATCGAAGACTTTCGTTTATATTAACAACAAAAGGCGATTATCTTTTTTTTTATGGCTTAGGAGTTTGGACCAAACGGATCACTTTTTGAAATACATTATGAAACATTTTCATGGTAGTTATACATTAACAACCAAATTAAATCAAAGCCCATACATTAAAGACCATTTTGATCTTTTGAAATATCTGATTAAGGATGAAAGGATCATATCCATCCTACCACAACTCTTTGTTGTTACCGTAATTCTTTTAGATGTTCGTTAAATATAATATCCTAAACTACAAAATTATGATTTATAAAAAAATTCTATACTTTAAAGTATGTCAATTTTTATTTCAATAAAATTTCCTTCTAATATACAAAGTGTGCCACAGAAGATATAAATGTGATCCCATTTCCGGAAATTGACTTGGTCTTTAGCAGTGTCGGCACTTGCGCATGTACCCTACTAGTATTGGCTTTCTCCGTTCCAAATTAATTGTCATATTTTACTTTTCGAGAATTAAGTTATATTTTTCATCATATTACGAAGAATTGCATTTTATAATACTTTTCATGTAGTTTATGGATACCTAAATTTTAGTTTTAAAATATTAAATTAATCTTAATTCGATTTAGCTCCAAAAATTAGTCAAATTGACTCTCGAGAAAAATTCATGACAAGTATTTTGGGACAGAGAGAGTATTGAATAGTAGGCTCCATAGGATTAACAAATGGGCAACATGTTATAAAGTAAATATACATCGAAACTTAATACATTCATCTTCCCATAACCTTGGTAGGGTTTCCCCTATTTATTTCTTACATCCATTAATACGTCAAGCGTCAACGTTGTAGTAAAATTATTTATCTTAGATCTTGATTTTTCTTTTCATATTTTGGTTTGCTAAAACTCTATTGTGTGAGCTCGCTCATATTACCGGTGTCAAGTTCGGGTAAAGGATGAGGATTGCGGTGGATTTGTCAGTTCGGGTAAAACTTGCTAATTCATGATGACTCTAATAACCCTTGTTTGGTAGTGAGACGTAATTAGTGTTGTAGTATGTTGGTTTGATCTTCTTATTTACGTATGTTTAATTAGTTTTGTATGTTAAGTACTTGTATCCTATTCAAGTACTCCAAGTGTTCAAGGTTATATGACACTAGTTCTCTTTTAATTTATTATAAAAAAAATAAAAATATTTTTATATTCAAAAATAGTTTTGTTTATTTTTAATGATATAATTTTATAATACACAAATATTATATCATCTTAAGGCTACATGTTTTGTTGAATTAGAATTTTAAAAAAGATAGGATATTTATTAAATGATTGGAGAAAGAATCGTTGGAAAAAAAAATTAAAAAAGAGAGATAACAATTAACAGCAGCCACTGATTTGCCACTATAGCCACGTCCTAATAAAAAGTTGAAGACTATTCTATACCAATTTAAGTGTCACATTTTCGGTTGGTAACAAATAATAAATGAAAATATAGGTCTAGAATTTAAGATAAAGTAATTTATTTGATGTAACATTGGTGTGTCACTGAATCGGTGGGCACTCATAAGAAAGGGAGATGGGCCACCAACTTTAATAACGTGTGATATTTTCTTTTAATAACGACATGGTATTTTGTTGCATCAGTAACCTACATTCATTTGCGAAAGAAGATCAAGTGTACAATTAGGTCTTCCTTTTTTTAACAAATCTGAGCTCCAATTTTAGTCCAAAAACTTGTAACAATATGACATTCGAAAAAGATACAAGTGGTGTCAATATTCATGCCAATGGAATTTAAATAAATACGAGTTGATAGCATAACTACATGAAACTTCTGATTTTGTTAGGAGTATTTTGCTTCCACATCCAATTGAAACCTTGGAGTTGCTGTTAGCAACGAGGAAATGATATTTTATGGTCACTTACATATCAAACAAAAGAAAATGAATTTTTCCATATTTTTCAATCTTGATGCTTGCATCTCTCTTTGAAAAATCATTGTAATAATTTTCGATATGATTATAAATTTCGGTTTGATACGGTTTGGTCTTGATTTTAAACAATCATTGACAGCCTATTCATAGTGTGGGCCGAGTATTTATTGGTGCCATTACTACCCTTACGCCAGTGGATAACTTCATATACATCATGAGTTCATGACTACAAACAAAAGGATAAAATATCTGCAAATTTAACAACTATATGACTTATAATGTATAATTTGTCTTGCTATAACATCATCAGATAGACAAAGAAGTTTTGTTGCATGGTCTTTAAGATAAAAATCAATTTGGACCATATAGATCAACTAGAGTTCCAACCGATTTACTACTAAAATACGCGAAATTCTGACAAAAACTCCGAAGAAGAGCTGAAATTTGTTCAGTGGAATTCCATCGGAAATCTAAATTTTCATCAGAAATTTGTGTGTTTTGTAGTAGTGTAATTGCGAGTCTCGTTCTCAATAATGAGGCCTGCTGTTGATATAACAATAAATGAATTTCACAGTGTGAGTTGATCAAATTGATTTTGCAAGTGGAAAGTTCAAGGACGAAGTACTTATAAATAACAGCTCCAAAATTAGAAAGTTCATCAAATTCACTTTTCAAGTGCACTGTAGTAAGTTCTTATTTCCATTTGCAGCCATGGGATTCTTGAAAATCATTCTTGTTATCATGTTTTGTTCTTTCCCATGGCCTAGTATTCAGAGTGATTCAGAGATTTATATAGTCCATGTTGAATCTCCTGAAAGCCTAATTTCTACTCAATCATCGTTAACGGATTTAGAGAGCTATTACCTTTCTTTTTTGCCTAAAAGTACTACAGCAATTAGCTCAAGTGAAAATGAAGAGCCTGCTAGCATGATCTACTCCTATCACAATGTGATGAAAGGCTTTGCAGCAAGATTAACTGCATTACAAGTGAAGGAAATGGAGAAGAAACCGGGCTTTATCTCTGCACAGAAACAGCGGATTTTGTCCTTGCATACTACTCATACTCCAAGCTTTCTTGGTTTGCAACAGGAAATGGGTGTATGGAAGGATTCCAACTATGGGAAAGGTGTGATCATCGGAGTTATTGACTCTGGAATTTCTCCTGATCATCCTTCGTTTAACGATGTTGGTATGCCTCCTCCGCCTGCTAAGTGGAAGGGAGTTTGTGAGTCCAATTTCACGAACAAGTGTAATAACAAGCTCATAGGAGCGAGATCTTACCAAGTTGGCAATGGTTCCTCGATAGACGATAGTGGACATGGTACACACGTAGCAAGCACAGCCGCAGGAGCCTTTGTGAAAGGTGCTAATGTATTTGGGAATGCTAATGGCACTGCAGTTGGTGTTGCCCCTCTTGCCCACATAGCCATATATAAGGTATGTAGTTCTGATGGCTGTTCGGAAGTTGACATCATAGCCGCTATGGATGCAGCTATAGATGATGGCGTAGATATTCTTTCTCTGTCTCTTGATGGACGTCGTAAGCTTCCTTTCCATAGTGACAATATTGCTCTTGGAGCGTACAGTGCAACAGAAAGAGGTATTCTTGTAAGTTGCTCTGCTGGAAATGAAGGTCCATTCAAAGGCTCAGTAGAAAACACAGCCCCATGGATTCTTACTGTAGGCGCTAGCACTCTTGATAGAATGATAAAAGCTACTGTTAAGCTTGGAAATAGAGAGGAATTTGAAGGAGAATCTGCTTATCGTCCAAAGACTTCCAACTCAACATTCTTCACTCTATTTGATGCCGGTGAAAATGCAACTGATGTATTTGAAACCCCTTATTGCAAACCAGGGTCACTCACTGACCCTGCTATAAGAGGAAAGATAGTATTATGTCTAGCAGATGGTGGCGTTCCGAGGGTTGATAAAGGACAAGCAGTAAAGGATGCCGGAGGTGTTGGCATGATTATCATCAACCAGCCAGATGGCGGTGTCACTAAATCAGCTGATGCTCATGTTCTTCCAGCAATGGATGTTTCAGCTGCAGATGGAACAAAAATTGTTGCGTATATGAACTCAACATCGAACCCTGTTGCTACAATCACGTTCCAAGGAACAATTATCGGAGATAAAAATGCTCCCATAGTTGCTTCATTTTCTGCTCGCGGACCAAGTGAAGCTAGTCCTGGCATCTTGAAACCTGATATAATCGGTCCTGGTGTTAATATCCTTGCAGCTTGGCCTACCTCTGTGGATGGCAACAAAAACACAAAATCCACATTCAATGTGAAATCAGGCACCTCAATGTCTTGCCCTCACCTTAGTGGCGTAGCAGCTCTGCTGAAGAGTGCACATCCTGATTGGTCTCCTGCTGCTATTAAGTCTGCAATGATGACAACGGCTGACACATTAAACCTCGCCAAGAATCCAATACTAGATGAAAGGCTCATTACTGCTAATATCTTTGCAATTGGTGCAGGACATGTTAATCCATCGAGAGCAAATGATCCAGGACTAATTTATGATACACTATTCGAGGACTATATACCTTATTTATGTGGTTTAAACTACACAAGTCGAGAGGTAGGTAACCTGTTACAACGCAAGGTGAAATGCTCGGAGGTGAAAAGTATCCCTGAAGCGCAACTAAATTATCCTTGATTTTCCATCAGACTTGGATCAACTCCTCAGACATATACCAGAACTGTGACCAATGTTGGTGACGCTACATCATCTTACAAGGTGGAGATAATTCACCAAAAGGAGTTGCAGTGAAAGTGAAACCCCCCATGCTAAATTTCTCAATTCTGAACCAGAAATTGACATACCAAGTAACATTTTCCAAGACAACCAACAGCTCAAACGAAGATGTTGAGGGTTTCTTGAAATGGACCTCTAATAGGCACTCTGTTAGAAGTCCAATTGCAATTGTGTTGGTCCAGTGAAACTACAAGATTGGCCGTTCTAATTTTTTTTTCTTTCCCCCTCTTTTGCTAATGCCATGGACAAAGGACTTGTATTAATGCTTTCAATCTCAAATGTAGAATAAGTGCATAAAGTACTCATTTTGATGGTAGTCGAATGTTGGTAATCCCTCCATCCTATTTCATATGAATGTTTACCCTTAAAGAAGTACAGTTGAATTTATATTTGTGGCTTAAGGACACGTGAATTGTGATAACCAAATAATTAGATTGTGATGAACCATCTTGCTTAGGAAATATATTCTACGATAAAACTTACGCAATAAACAAAGAATTGGACAATAATAACGGAATTAAGTAATTGGATTAGTCTGAATCTCAATGTAGCTGGCGAGCAGCGTCACTAAAAAGAAGATTCTGAGCCTTTTTGTATTACAACACTTGAAAGCTTGAGATTTCAAAATGCAAGTGTATTGCTAGTGAATGAGTAAAAATCAGATGCTTTACGATGAGTAGATAGAAGACTATTTATAGCTAAACCCTAGGGAGCACCATCTGAGAATCTCGTCCCTATTAAGTCCATTATTTGCACGTTACTTTAGTTACGTAATAGCTGGCGAAGATCTCGGACCCCTCCACAGCTGTTGAACTCTTGAGCTCATCTCGACCTTATCTTGTTCGGTCACAGCCTAGTACGCGTTCCCATACTTCCAGAGCCAGGCGGACTTTGCTGATATGACACCGGCCTCGATTATCTTGACTCCGAACTTTTCATGAGTAGGATTTCCCTCGCCGGTCACGTTCTGAGGATAGAATTTGAAGTGTTCTCTAATTTTTTAGTTCACTTAAAAAAGTTTAGGGTGGTAATACGACCGCCGAAAAGGAAAGGTGTCCTTGGAACTTTGGTCATTGGTTGGGGATACTTATGCCTTTTCCCTTCTAAATATACAAAAAAAAAAAACATTTTTCAAAGCAAATTAAAATGAAAAATGTATTACAGGACAGAGTATATCTTTATCAAAATTAAATACATACATCTTCCATGAACCTTGGTAGGTTTTTCCCATTTATTTAGTTGACCCATTTGCATCAGGCGTCAACCTCCTATTACTATAGGTCATTAATTATGACTGATATTTTCTGCATTCTGTAAACAAGAGATCTGCTATAGACTATAGTTCAAATGTAAAATCTGTGATGTGGTACAAAGAAATTATACCAAACATTAGCTTTGTTATTATGAATTTGTACAAATATAGTTCAACTAGAATTCCATTCTGTCCCTTTCACAATAATTACACAGACCAAATTAAGGGCCTACTGTTGATAAAAACAATTAATACGCTTCACACTCTGAGTTTATCAATTTGATTTTGCAAGTGGAGCAAAATAAAAAGAATGTGAATAGTTCAAGGATAAAGCACTATATATATATAGATAGCTCCTAATCTCAAAAGTTCATCAAATTCATTTTCCAATTAAAACATTATTAAGTACTATTAACTTTTAGCTCATTTGCAGCCATGTCATTCTTGAAAATCCTTCTTTTTTTCATTTTTTGTTCTTTCCCATGGCCTAGTACTAGTGATTTCGAGACATATATAGTCCATGTTGAATCCCCTGAAAGCCTAATTTCTAGTCAATCATCATTAACGGATTTAGAGAGCTATTACCTTTCTTTTTTGCCTAAAAGTACAACAGCAATTAGCTCAAGTGAAAATGAAGAGCCTGCTAGCATAATCTATTCCTATCACAATGTGATGAAAGGCTTTGCAGCAAGATTAACTGCATCACAAGTGAAGGAAATGGAGAAGAAACCGGGCTTTGTCTCTGCACAGCCACAGGAAATTTTGTCCTTGGACACTACTCATACTCCAAGCTTTCTTGGTTTGCAGCAGAACACGGGCTTATGGAAGGATTCCAACTATGGGAAAGGCGTTATCATTGGAGTTATAGACAGTGGAATTTTTCCTGACCATCCTTCGTTTAGTGATGTTGGGATGCCTCCCCCGCCTGCTAAGTGGAAGGGAGTGTGTGAGTCCAATTTCACGACCAAGTGTAACAACAAGCTCATTGGAGCCAGATCTTACCAACTTGCCAATGGTTCCCCGATAGACGATGATGGACATGGTACACATACAGCGAGCACAGCTGCAGGAGCCTTTATGAATGGTGCCAACGTATATGGGAATGCGAATGGCACTGCTGCTGGTGTTGCCCCTTTTGCCCACATAGCGATATATAAGGTATGCAATTCTGATGGTTGTGCTGAAATTGATATCTTAGCCGCTATGGATGCAGCGATAGATGATGGCGTGGATATTCTTTCTATGTCTCTTGGTGGAAGTCGTACGAGTGCTTTCCATAGTAACCCTATTGCTCTTGGGGCATATAGTGCAACAGAAAGAGGTATTCTTGTAAGTTGCTCTGCCGGCAATAATGGTCCTTTCATTGGCTCAGTAGGAAATGCAGCCCCGTGGATTCTCACAGTAGGCGCCAGCACGCTTGACAGAAAGATAAAAGCTACTGTTAAGCTTGAAAATGGAGAGGAATTTGAAGGAGAATCTGCTTACCAGCCAAAGATTTCCAACTCAACATTCTTCACTCTATTTGATGCTGGAAAAAATGCAAGTGATGAATTTGAAACCCCTTATTGCAGACCAGGGTCACTTACTGACCCTGCTATAAGAGGAATGATAGTCATATGTCTAGCAGGCGCTGGCATTCCCAATGTTGATAAAGGGAAAGCTGTGAAGGATGCTGGAGGTGTTGGCATGATTGTCATCAATCGGCCAAGTAAAGGTATCACCAAATCAGCTGATGCTCATGTTCTTCCAGCATTGGATGTTTCAGCTGCAGATGGAACAAAAATTCTTGCCTATATGAACTCAACATCAAAACCTGTTGCTACAATCAGGTTCCAAGGAACGATAATCGGAGATAAAAATGCTCCCATAGTTGCTTCATTTTCTTCTCGCGGACCAAGTGAAACTAGTCCTGGTATCTTGAAACCTGACATAATCGGTCCTGGTGTTAATATCCTTGCTGCTTGGCCTACCTCCGTGGATGACAACAAAAACACCAAATCCACATTCAATATAATATCGGGCACCTCAATGTCTTGCCCTCACCTCAGTGGCGTAGCAGCTCTGCTAAAAAGCGCACATCCTGAGTGGTCTCCTGCTGCTATTAAGTCTGCAATGATGACAACCTCTGACACGTTAAACCTTGCCAATAGTCCAATACTAAACGAAAGGCTCCTTCCTGCAGATATCTTTGCAATTGGTGCAGGACATGTTAATCCATCGAGAGCAAATGATCCGGGATTAATTTATGATACACCATTCGAGGACTATGTACCTTATTTATGTGGTTTGAACTACACAAATCGACAGGTAGGTAACCTGTTACAACGCAAGGTGAATTGCTCGGAGGTGAAAAGTATCCCTGAAGCACAATTGAACTATCCTTCATTTTCCATATTCGGGCTTGGATCAACGCCTCAGACATATACCAGAACCGTGACCAACGTTGGTGACCCTACATCATCTTACAAAGTGGAGATAGCTTCACCAAAAGGAGTTGTCGTAGAAGTCGAACCCTCCGAGCTAAACTTCTCGCAGTTGAACCAGAAGTTAACATACCAAGTGACATTTTCCAAGACAACCAATAGCTCAAACCCTGAGATTGTTGAGGGATTCTTGAAGTGGACTTCTAATAGGCACTCTGTAAGAAGTCCAATTGCAGCTGTGGTAGTCTAGTGAAACTACAAGACTATGCAAACTAGAATAAGTGCATAAAGTACACGTTTTGATTGTAGTTAAAGCTGTTAATTAATAGTACATTTTTTCAGTATATGTTTTATGTTACATTTCATTCTTTCACTTTTTTTTATTTAGTTAATGGTGTTTGATACTTTATCAGTTTTAAATGATTTAATCTTGTCTTGTAACGGGCTCGTTTGAACATGATTTGAAATCAGGTTGATTTGAAGTTAAAATTTTGTTAGGACATGCAATTTTGATTTTTTAAGTTGATAACTTGATAACCTATTTTTTGCCAAACTGATCCTTAAACATTGTTCACAGCTTGTTTGGTTTAGGATTTAGCTATGACATGAACTGTTTGATACTTTTTTTTTTTGCATCTTTTAAAAGGGAAATCTGCTAAAGAATCTTCTCAAAAAAAATATGGAAAAGATTATTCCTAAACAACATTTAGGGTCTGTTTGGAAAGCCACCCTGGTAATTGGATTTGGTGTAATTACACAGCCTGGCATATTTGGTTGTCCAGGTAATTACTTGGTCAGTAGGTAATTGGGTGTAATTGGCAGGGGGTAATTACACTTTCCAATTCACAGGGGAGCTGTGAATTGCTGGTAATTACATGGTGTAATTACAAGCTGATTACTTTCTAATTTCGTCCTTTTATTTCTATTTTTATTTTTTCGTTTTAATTTATTTTTTTATTTCTATTATTTTAAATTCTTTTTTATTTTAATAATTTTAAAAAAAAAAAAATTATTTTTTATTTTTTATATTTCATTTCCTTCTCATTTTCAAATATTTACTTCTTGTGATTCCATGTAATTGTTCGTATTATCTATTTTATGTTTATTTTTTTCATTTAGCATAATTTAGTTAGTATTCTAATTTTTAAATTAAAGTAGAATTCATTGTTGAATAAGGTTATATACTTACGTTTTTCTTTTCTTTTGAATCATATTTAGATACGTCATATTGAAATTTGACATAAGAGTATTATGTTAACATTTTTTGTTTTGAATTTTGAACTTATGTTATATTTTCAATTCCAATTTATTTGTTTTACTAGTATTGGCTTGATATTTCACATTGCAAGCCATTCATTTTTTAGTTAAAATTGATAGATTATCTTTTTGTCAAATATTTTAATAATTTTATGACAATATATTTATAATATTAATATTTTTTGTTAAACATGCATTTCATGATGTTCTTAAAAATCATGTACTTTAAGTTTTTATGATTAATTTAATTAAAATACACTAATTTAAAAAATATAATTTTTTTTTATAATATTAGTTAAGAATATATATTTATTAATTAATATATTTTAAAAGACAATATATATATATATATATATATATTAAATATTTAATTTAATATCATTTATAAAGGCTCTTATTTATTTAGTATAAATTTTTAGTTTTTGATAATTAGCTTTTATTTTAAAATTTTAATATAACCATGTGATTACACTTGTGCAATCAAATAGTACACTTGTAATTACACTGTAATTACATTGTGGCAACCAAACAGGTCGTTGTAATTACTAGACTGTGTAATTACTAGGCTGGTAATTACTACCCTAGTAATTACACCAATTTCAATTACAAGGTGGCTTTCCAAACAGACCCTTAATGATCTTTCTAAGGTCCTGTCAAGTAAAAATGATTGAACTTTAGACAAAAGCCATTGAATTCAGTGATATGTGCTTGAACTTTAACTATATGTACATGAAATACAAGCAAAAATAATTAAATTTCAGCCATATGTTTGAACTTCGAGTATATATGCACTTGGGCCTCTCAGGAAGATACCAGTCCAAAAGAACTAGAGGAGTAGTTATCTAGCCCAATAAAACTTAGAACAGCCCAATTGACAGACCTTTCATTTTTGTCCTTAATTAATCTTTAACTTTTGTACTTTAGGGTCGTTTGGTACGTGGAATAAAAATAATAATATCGAGACAAAATTTGGAACTAACTTTATTTCATATTTGATATGAGGTATTAGCTAATATCGAGACTATTTTATCCACCATTTATACTAAAATGGTGGGATTACTATCGCATTTAAAAGGTAGTATAAAATAGTCTCATGAAATATCGCAACCCATAGATATCCCTACTCATCCCATCTCATGTACCAAACAACCCCTAACAATTAAACTTATGTATAGTGAGATATAAATTTTTTAGAAATTGAAATCCTATTCGAAGATAAATATTATAATACACAAATATAATTCCGGGCTCAAAATAGGGGCAAAATTGCAAATGACACAACAGATAATTTCAAATTTTCAAAAATAACTAATATTAGGCAATAAATAAGGTATCGTAGCTAAAGTTTATCTAATTACAAGACATAACTACAATTTCATCTAAATATACAAATTAAAAATTATATATACAAATATAAAAGAAATATTTATTTAGCTATTTAGTTTAAACATTAGCTATAAAGTGTAATTATTTTAAACCTTAGCTACACCAGGTAATTAAATCTAAAAAAATTCTGAGTTGCGTAATTTTATCTAGATTGCGTTTCCACGGCCTCGAACATCCATTGAAAAATCTAAAATTTGGGTCAATGATAGTTGGAATCCGATTCTCCAATTAAGCTTGTCGAATAATCTACAAAAACCCAGTCCTCCTTCAGCTCTTCATATGGATGCGCCTTCTTCTTCCAATCACCAAACTTCCCCCGAGGTAATAATTTTCTTGAATTCCTAAGCTGATTCACCATATAAGAAATCGGAGAATCTTAGCAGCTCACTTGATTGGCTATATGAATTTTTGTTTTGTTAGTAAGAAATGGTGTGGTGGAATCCGTGAAGTCCTGTCACATGCACAACAATTTTATCAGCTACTCCAAGACTATCCGTCCTTCTTAATCCACAATGGCAAACTAAGGTGTCGTTTGGCCATGAGAACCAAAAATTATTTCACTTTTTTAGAATTTTCAAAGTTGGAATTGTGTTTGGTCATAACTTTTACAATAATTATCTATATCTTAAATATAGATTTTAAAAAAACATAAAATATGATTTAAAAGTAAAATATAATTTAAATGGGGTTATTTTATGAAAATAAAAAAATTAGGATTTTTTTTTAAAAAATAAATTAAAAAGTGAGTTGGACAACTCCGGAGTTGTATTTGGAATTTTTATGGCCAAACACTACTTCCGGGGAAAAGTGAAATAATTTTTCGGAAAAAAGTGAAAAATTCTCATGGCCAAACACCTACTAATATATTTAACTTTTTTTTTCTTTGTTTTTTGGTTTGTCAATTTGCTGTCAATTGATGCTGTAATTCTAATTCAGTAATGTGATTTTTTTTTGTTTGCAGAATGGTGTTGTTTTACCTGAGTTTCTGGTAAGTTCTTTCTTCTTTGGAAAATTTTTCTATGTTTTTCTCGTTTGGAGAAATGAGAAAATTGTTGGTTTTTTTTTTTTTTGGGATATATCTGGAGCTGTACAATAAATAGGGATTCTTGTACTGGCAAAGAAGTCTAGTTATGGTAAATTTAGTAACTGTGTACTTCAGATACTACTAGGGGTTGTTTAGTGTGAGGTATAAGGTATAATAGCCCCAGGATAAAATAAATAAAATGCAGGATTATTTTATCCTGTGTTTGGTTGGAGGTATTAGTTAGTCCCAGAATTGTTTATCCTTCACCATTTATACCATAGTGATGGGATGAGTTAGCCCATATACATGGTGGAATAACTAATCGCGGGATTAATTATCCGGGGATAACTTGTTCCCAACCAAACGACCCCTAAGTAATACAACATTTGATATAAGGAAAGGTGCAATTACATATCAATCTAGGACCAATCTTTTTCTCCTCTACTTTAGGTCGATCAACTAACATCTTGTGTAAGAAGATGGGCAGCCTTATATAGTGCTGCTACAAACAATATTCACTTGTCAATAAATCTTTAGTTCTGCTTTTGAATTATCTTGACGATAATATGAGAGGATCTTTTTCTCCTTGATTAATTGCTTAGGTAAATTGATTGTGCTGGCTGTAATGTGAATAAATGATTAGTTTGTCAAGGATGATGACCTTTAATGGGTTTTTCCCCCGTCAATTGGGGTATCTTTTAATCTTGATGGCTTAAATGCACCAGTTTATGTCTCTGATAGCCCATCTTAGTGGTTATTGAAGCGCGTTTGTTTTGGGGGTTTTGGGTTCGTTTTTATTGGTTTCTTTGTGAGTTGATACATTATGTTGCATAATTGTTGTTTTCCGTGTTAAACTGATTGTGTTGACAATTTGGTGACAGACAGAGTTTGTGGTGTACATGTTGTGTCAAGGCTGTGTTAATGCAGTCAAAAGCAAACTGCAGGCTGTTGAAGGTAAGCTCTGGAAAAAAAATCATGCCTTGCATGAGGCTTTTTGTTTAATCCATCAGTTTGTTTTAGTGTTGAAAGAGATCTTTTGTGTGGTTTTTAGGAGTTAAGAATGTGGATGTGGACCTCGATAATCAAGTAGTGAGAATTCTTGGATCTTCACCTGTGAAGACTATGACTGAAGCCTTGCAGCAAACAGGTCGAAAAGCCCGTCTGATTGGACAAGGAGTACCGGATGGTTTGTTCCAATCTTATCTAATTGTATCTCTCATGTTTCCTCAGTTAGTATTATAGAAGATTTGTGAAGCATTATGTCTTCACATCTTCGTTAAGGGGATGAGCAGAACTAAGTATGCTTATGATTATAGTATGTAATGGTCTTCTCAAGTGCTGAAGTGAAAGAAGAGTGCAAAAATGAAAGATTTTGTGCACTTCTCTCATGAGCTTCAGCTTTATCTGCTTTATTTCTGATGTGATGCATCTAACTTTGAAACATGCCCTGTAGATTTCCTTATATCTGCTGCAATTGCCGAATTCAAAGGGCCAGATATTTTTGGTGTTGTTCGCTTGGCTCAAGTCAATAAGGAATTAACTAGGATTGAAGCAAACTTCAGTGGCCTGTTACCTGGAAAGCATGCTTGGTCAATTAATGAATTTGGTGATTTGACGAGGGGGGCAGCTAGTACTGGGAAATTGTATAGCTCAGTAAGTAACACAAAAGAACATTTGATTTATATTAAATATGTTAACTATCTTCTTCCTATGAACTTTTTTTCTTCGGGGCGTGGATTCTGCAATATACTTTATCCTTGCATTGAGAAAGGGAGAGAATTGGGATCCATAATATAAATTATGCAATCAGGTTTCAACTAATCTCACTCGAGGATGCTTTCAGTGCTTGGACTATGATAGAAATGCTTTCAAAGGGTCAACAAAATGCATCTAATACCATGCTGTTAGTTGGGGAATCTTAACTGTCTGGATACTAGATATCGTTTGGCAAGGACTGTGTGAAACTTTTCCTTTCTCTTTGTCCTCCAAAGGGAGAAATGAGCATCTATCGAGCTTGTTATGTCAAAAGGAGCCAAATATATGGATAAGGTTCTAATGTATGATTGGTTTGTGTGGGTTTTGAGTAATACACCATGTGCAGGAGAAGTAGCTTGATGTATATTCAAGCTTAGATGTATTCATACTCAGACTACTAGGTAAAAGCCGAGAACTTAACATGTGACATTTGTACTCCCTGACATAATGGGGAAGTATTGAATGTAAGGTGATTAATGAATAAAATGGTGCATGCCCTGACAAGTTCAATTTCTCTCAGACGGGGATGCTTTCATGATGAGTTTTTTAATGACTGTTTGGTACTGGTCTATTTGCTTCTTTCCCCTACCATTGAACGTTGCATTGGAAAATGTTGCACCAGACAGACTATTAACTCACTTCTGATGTGTTTTTTCCATTTTTCAGCCACTCGGTGACCTGGGAACACTGGAAGTTGACGAGAAAGGCAAAGCATTTTATTCTGGTGCTGAAGAGAAGCTAAGAGTTGCTGACCTGATTGGGAGAGCTATAGCGGTATATGCAACTGAAGATAAATCAGATCCAGGACTCAAAGCAGCAGTGATAGGTAGAAGCTCGGGAGTTGGTGAGAACTACAAGAAACTTTGCACTTGTGATGGTACAACTATTTGGGAAGCAACTAGCAAACTCTGAACAGTTTATCATCTTTAGAACCATTTGATCTATGTATACTACGTCTGTATCTTTTCACAATGATATCATTTGCCTCACTCATATCTTTTCAGTATCTCAATTCCAGTTGGTGGTAGTCGTTTTGAATATGAACACTCAGACGTTCTGATTTATTTGCAAATCGTACCCAAAAATAATAAACAAATGAATTGGAGAAAAGCTTCTGTTTCAGTTACCAGAAGTGTTCACTAGGAATGCTCATAATGTAGAAGCGAGTTGCCTACAATAGAGAATAGTCATCTTTTCGGCCAAGCACACAATAATGTAAGTTGAGATATAACGGAGGAGAAATTGTTAACTCATCGATCAAGGCAACAGCCCATCTCGTAGAGGGCAATGGCGGTCAGAGCTTTGCATCAGCTGCGGCACGCCATAGTTTACGATATTGAACTACATGCACTTTAATCAGCTCACCAGTGATATGTGACTCAACTTTAATTATATCTACGTTAAAATACAAGCAACAATGACTGAATTCAGCTATATGTGTTGGAACTTCGAGTATCTATGCACTTGGGCCTATTTTGTTTGGAATTAAGCTTCAAAACCGATGTTGGATCAACCCAACAACCAGTGCACCTCACATTAGGGACATAACAATCTGAAAGAACGAAAGTAGTTATATGGCCCAACGAAACTTAAAACAGCCCAATTAGCTGAATACAGAAAACATATTATGACATAAAAATAGAGTTTTGGGCTAAAATCATCCCTAAACTATAGCCCAATCGTAAGGCACATCCTTGTGTTAACTTAATAAACAAAAAACGAGTCTTGGGCTAAAATTATCCCTCATCTATTATAGTAGGTTCATTTTGGTCCCTCAAATATAATCCTGAGCATATTTAGTCCCTTAACTTTACTAAAGTGAAGCACTTTTGGTCTTCCTAACATAATAATGTTAAAAATTAACGAAAAGGATAATTTTCTAACGGTGTAAATTTGATAGTGTTATCTCTTTCTTAATTGATATACATTTTCTTTCTTTCTTGTCTTCTTAATTTTTTAGGATTAATGTAGTAGTAGTTATTTATATTTGAAGACAATACTTTAGAACACAATAATCTGCCCACTCAAAAAAAATAACCATTTTCTTAATTGCAATAACAAAATGGTCTTAAAATCAGTGGCGTAGCTAGTAATTTGGTGAAGGGTGTGCGAATTTCTTCTTAATTGTATTTAATAGCGTGCAAAATTAAATATATACTCATAATAGCTAATACTTAACCTCTATGAGTTTGTATTTTACAAGTCACGTGGGTGCCACATGGGTTTAACACTATTATTTTTAAACGGATTTTGTTAGGGAGATCAAAAGTGCTCCACTTTAATAAAGTTAAGGGACTAAATATGCTCAGAGTTATATTTGAAGGACCAAAATGAACCTACTCTAATAATTAAGGGACAATTTTAGCCCCAATCTCAACAAAAAAACATCCCTGTACTATTTGAAACGTTGCAAGACCCATCCTTCTGTTAACTTCAGTCAAGAAACTAACGACACCAAACAAAGGTGATACTCGCGAAGCTTCAAACAACACAAAAATCGGCTGTCTTTCATTTACCCTGAACTGGTCTTATAAGTTCTTTAGAAACGGACTTGTGAAATATTATCATATGAAAATATAAAATTATATCTCGCGAAGAATTTATTTATTTATTATAAAGGGAAGTAATTAAACACTAAAACATAACACAAATTAGGGGCAAAAATGACCCAACAGAAGATTCTAGAATCTAGATTGCGTTTCGTCGACTCTCTCTCTCTCGAAGTGTTGGAAACATTTTTCAAATGACCAAAACTGAGAATATAAAAAGTGTGAAAAATGGCATTTTTGAGGTCAATTGTGACTGCAAAAACAACCGCCATTGCTGCTGCCATTCCAGCTGCTGCTTTTGCTGTTTCTTCCATTTCCTCTTCTTCTCCACACTTCCAACATCCATCGAAAAATCTAAAATTCGTCTCAATTTCTCCGTTTCTCCAATTAAGCTTGACGAAGAATCTACAAAAATCGAGTCCTCCTACAGCTCTTCATATGGACGCGCCTTCTTCCAATCACCAAACTTCCAACGAGGTAATAATTTATCCCTCACCTTTCATTTTCCTTAATTTTTTTTGAATTCCTAGGCAGATGGGGAATCTTAATAGCTTATTGGCTACCTAAACTTTCACTTTGTTGGTGTTTGGTGAGGGTTCAATTTCCTGCCTTGTAATCGAAAAAAAAATCCTAAAATCCTAGGTTGATTGAACATGTAAGAAACTGGAGAATTTACAGGGCTCAGTTGGTTGGCTATCTGAATGTTTACTTGATGGTGAGGGTTCAATTCCCTGTAATACCTGTCCATGCCCCCATTTGAAGAAAAAAAAGCACGTCTTTAAATTTTAGATCCACCTCTCTTCTTAATCCGCAATGGCAAACTAACATATTTACTTTTTTTGTGTGTGTTTTGGTTTATCGATTTACTATCAATTGATGCTATAGTTCTAATTCAGTAATGTGATTTTTCATTTGCAGAATGGCGTCGTTTTGCCTGAGTTGCTGGTAAGTTCTTTCTTCATTGGAAAATCTTTCAATGTAATTTTTGTTTGGAGGTATTGTTGGTGGTTTTTTTGGGATATCTGGAGCTGTACAATACATAGGGATTCTTGTACTGGCAAAGAAATCTTATTATGGTAAATTTAGTAACTTTGTACTTTGGATAGTACTAGGAGTAGTACAACATTTGATATAAGGAAATGTACAATTAGAGTAGTACAATATCAATCTAGGACCAGTCTTTTTCTCCTCTACTTTAGGTCGATCAACTAACATCTTTTGTGGGAAGAGAGGACAGAGCCTTATATAGTGCTGCTACAAACAATAACTTGTCAATAAAAATCTGTAGTTCTGCTTTTGAATTATCTTGCCGATAGTACGAGAGGGTCTTTCTCTCCTTGATTAATTGTTTAGGTAAATTGATAGTGCTGGCTGTAATGTTGGCTGTAATATGATTAGTTTATCAAGGATGATGACCGTTAATGGATTTTTTTCCCGTCAATTGGGGTATCTCTTAATCTTGATGGCTTAATGCGCCATTTATGTTTCTGATAGCGCATTTTTGTTGGTTATCGAAGCACGTTTGGTTTTGGGGGTTTGCGTTTGTTTTTATTGGTTTCTTTGTGAGTTGATACATTATGTTGCACAATTGTTGTTGTTTTCCGCGTTAAACTGATTGTATGTACATCTTGGTGACAGACAGAGTTTATGGTGGACATGTCGTGTCAGGGCTGTGTTAATGCAGTCAAAGGCAAATTGCAGACTGTTGAAGGTACGCTCTGGAAAAAAATCATGCCTTGTGATGAGGCTTTTTGTTTAATCCATCAGTTTGTTTTAGTGTTGAAGGACATGTTTTGTGTGGCTTTTAGGAATTAAGAATGTGGATGTGGACCTTGATAATCAAGTGGTGAGAATTCTTGGATCTTCACCTGTGAAGACTATGAGTGAAGCCTTGGAGCAGACAGGTCGAAAATCCCGTTTGATTGGACAAGGAGTACCAGATGGTATGTTCCAATCTTTAATCTAAATGCATCTCTCATATTTCCTCAATATTATTAAAAAAATTGTGAAGCATTATGTCTTCACATCTCCGGCTATGTTAACAGGATGAGCAATAGTACATATACTTATGATTATAGTACATAATGGCCTTCTTAAGTGCTGAATGGAAAGAAGAGTGCAAAAAAAGATATCATGCACTTCTCTCATGAGCTTCAGCTTTATCTGCTTTATTTCTGATGTGATGCATCATGCATCTAACTTTTTTATATGTTTGAACCCTGCCGTGTAGATTTCCTTATATCTGCTGCTGTTGCTGAATTCAAAGGGCCAGATATTTTTGGTGTTGTTCGCTTGGCTCAAGTCAATATGGAATTAACTAGGATTGAAGCAAACTTCAGTGGCCTGTCACCTGGGAAGCATGCTTGGTCAATTAATGAATTTGGAGATTTGACAAGGGGGGCAGCTAGTACTGGGAAATTGTATAGCCCAGTAAGTAACACACAAAAGAATGTTCGATTTATATTAAATATGTTACACTATCTTTTTCCTATGAACTTTTTTTCTTCGGGGCATGAATTCTGCAATATACTTTATCCTTGCATTGAGAAAGAGAATTGGGATCCATAATATAAATTATGCAATCAGGTTTCAACTAATCTCATTCGAGGATGCTTTCAGTGCTTGGACTATGATAGAAATGCATCTTATACCATGTTGTTAGTTATGCAATCGTACCTGTCTGGATACTAGATATCTTTTGGCATGGACTGTGTGAAACTTCTCCTTTCTCTTTGTCCTTCAAAGCTCGAAATGAGCATCTATCGAGCTTGTTATGTTATATTTTTCCTTATATTGGACTGTCAAAGGAGCCAAATATATGGATAAGGTTCTAATGTATAATTGGTTTGTGTGGGTCTTGAGTAATACCCCATGTACAGAAGTAGCTTGATGTATATTCAAGCTAACATGTCCCCACACCCCTTTCTTTCTTGTTGTGGTGACTGGGCACTAGGCGAAAGCCGAGAACTTAACATGTAACTTTTGTTCTCCTTGCTTTGCCTCAGACATAATGTGAAAGTATTGAATGTAAGGTGATTAATGGATAAAATGGTGCATGCCCTGAAAAGTTCCATTTCTCTCACACGGGGGTGCTTTCCTGATTGTTTTTTTTTTTTTGCCATGATAAATTTTGCAATGATCATTTGGTACTGGTTAAACTAAAACAACATTGGTTTTGGAAGTTCTCTGGATCAAATCTACAGCCTACACTAGAAGTAGCCTCCTACACTCCAGTATTGCATCTTTTACTCCAGGTTGAAAGACGGCAAGATCACTAGGTGGTTGTTTAGCCATATCCTTTAGGGGAGGACCTTCATTAAGGTGGTGATTTCCACCGAAATATCATAATATAAACAGGACATCCGACTATTTGCTTCTTTCCCCTACCACTGACTATTGTATTGGAAAATGTTATACCAGACAGACTATTAACTCCACTTATGTGTTTTTCCATTTTTCAGCCACTCGGTGACCTGGGAACACTGGAAGTTGACAAGAAAGGCGAAGCATTTTATTCTGGTGCCAAAGAAAAGCTAAGAGTTGCTGACCTGATTGGGAGAGCTATAGCTGTATATGCAACTGAAGATAAATCAGATCCAGGACTTAAAGCAGCAGTGATAGCTAGAAGTGCAGGAGTTGGTGAGAACTACAAGAAACTTTGCACTTGTGATGGTACAACTATTTGGGAAGCAACCAGCAATCTCTGAACAGTTTATTACCTTTAGAACCATTTGATCTTTGTATACTACGTCTGTATCATTTTCACGATCATGAAGCTTTTAAGTTGGATGGAGCACGCTAATGTATCAAAATAAATGTCATCAGTTGCTCACTCATTTCTTTGGTTATGATTAAACGATTCGTTCCTCTTCATTTCAATGAGAAAAGCTAGTGAATTAAACTTTAAACAAAGCATCAAGCTCCTATTATTCGGCCAAGCATACATTGATGTAAGTTGATATACAACGGAGGAGAAATTATTAACTCATCAAGTCACCAGACCGTCTTTTTTAGCCATCTCATAGAGGGCAATGGCGATCAGAGCCTTTGCATCAGCTGTGACACGCCATAGTTTATCGTATGGAACCACATGTACTTTAATCAGCTCACCATGGTCCCGTAGTCCTGTTTCCTTCCCTTGCAGCTGTTTGATTTTCTCTTTGCTGACATTTCCTCTGTATAGAAACAAACTGATCTCCTCATCACAACCACCCTATTGTAAGAACCACAAAATCACAGAAATAGAGTGTTAAGAGAAACATAAAGGCGGAAATAATAATAGATCCAACGTAAGCCTACGTGCAATACACATGATTGTCAGGCCTACTCTGAACCCCGTGCATAGTGGGAGGCTGGGAGCTTACTGCACGAGACTGCCCTTTTTATCTGAAATGTGAGAGAGAAGCTACTGCTGTTCCAGAAAATGGCAGCTTTTCTACTTTGATTATATAATTTTTACAATGCTGAAAGTCGTGACAGGGGCAAGATTCACAAAATTTACCACTAGTTGCAAGTAACGTGGAGCAGTATCCAATGCCATTCAAGGTTCCTAACACTACCGCAAGTAGTGCAATGAATTGAAACTACGGACTACCAGAAGTATTAACCATACACTAGGGCTAGAAGAAACTATTATAATGTATACACTTGCATAAATTTTTTAGCAGAAACTAGCTGTTTATGCAGATATTTCTACTTTTTCTGTTCCTATAATACAAAATCCAAGAAAGCATCTAGTCAGAATAGTCTTGTCTTATAGAAGATGGTGGAAGCTTACAGGAGAAGGAAAAACTCTTCCCCCAGTTGATGAGTCGAGAAAAGCCGTGAGGTCGACCATATCATGGACATTCAGGTGTATTCCAGTTTCTTCCTCAACCTGAGACATATAGATCAAATACTTAAATTATAAGTTCTGCCAAATAGCAACGTCAAACTTTCTGATTTTGCCATCCACAAGCTAAAACTGATATATATTCAAATCCACAAGTATTCAAAAGAAACACTTGATTATAAAGTACAGTGCAACTAATTAAGTTGTCAAATATGTAAAACAAATTATTGCTTGTGATAAGGAAGTTACAATGTTCCTTATAGGATCAGTTGGATCATCATAATACAAACATCAGCAGGTTCTGGATTCTATTGAACTGCTCAAAAAAGAAGAAACTTCCATTGGTTTGTCGAAAAAGGACACGATTAAAGGAATCCAGTTCATTATGCAATAATAAATCAATATACTAGGGAACTGATCCATGAAAAATGATGGATTGACGACTATGACTTTACCATAAAACCCCAACCTAGACTTGAACTGTAGCATTCAAAATTAAATTAGTACCTGAGATTTTGACAAATTAACTCATTGTTGGCACTTGCTTGGGATTGACATGTTGACACTTAATTTTCCGCTTCAGTGTTACTCTACTTATTTTGAAACTCCACGAGCATATTAGACACCTTACCTGGAATATCCCTACCGACAGCTGCCAAAAGTGACAAGACAATGCCTGCCACAACCTAACATAATCCTTTAGCATCTAGCCATCTACTGTTTGTAGGTTTATTATACGTGAACAAAATATTAAGCAAAAGAAACACCATCCTCTTTAAACAATTTGTTGACGAGTACAAAGCAAATACCAGCCTTCTTTAAACATTTTCTGGACAAGACCATACAACCACCTTGGGACCTTCACGATGGACTGAAGCCACTGTAATTTCTTATATACACCATTAAATCTAAAATAGCTTTTGAAACTTAAGTGCTTTTTTATTATCTCACTCCTCTCGGAATTGAAGCCACAATAATTCTGTCATCAACTGCCTGTGCATAGATGAATATATGATAGCTTTCAGCATTGTATTTCCTGAATTATTTAGGTGTGGGAACTGGGAAGGGGATAATGCTTTGATAAAAAGGGAGAGAAGGACCTCTCGAACTGCTGTTCCAGCAAAGTCACCTTGGTCATCATCCAACATTCCTGCTGGCAATTCCAAAATTAGCCTCCCAACTGGAACCCTAACCTTTCAAACAATTTGAATGTGTTTTAGGTTTTAAAAGTAAAAGGGGCAGAAAACTTTCATTATTTCCTTACCTAATAAGTACTGTGAGATATTTTTCAACGTTATAGGAATGGAGGAGTTGACAGTTGGAAGACCTACCTGTTCCGTAAGCACAGCATATGTCTCGCCCTCAGAATCCAAAAGGATCAGCACTGCAACAGCTGGACCCCGTGCGAAGACAATACCAGGAACCTAGACGCAAAAAGGCAATAGTGACTGGAAAGAAATTACCCTTGTTGCAACCAAGGACAAGCTAGGAAAAAGGATTATGGAAGTAACACATCATTGTCATGTTAGTAATGTCAAGCTATGTCAAGAGTACTGTAATGTCCGTTGCTCTAAGATACTAGGACAAAAGACCAAATATAAGCAAAATAAACTGAGGACCGCAGTTTTAAGAGAAGTTATTCATTGTCCAACTGAACGAGTTACATATCCAATGGGATGGAGAGATTACTCAGATACCTTTTGACCCGTCTCCTTATCAATAATATCTGCTTTAAACTTTAGAAACCCCAAACGCTTTCCAAACATATCTACACCCTGCTCCAACACATAAAAAGGAAAATCAGCTGTAAAGCAAACTTAATGCTTGGAGTAGCAGGACTGAAAGCAGATTGAAATTCTCTGTTAATCACTATGTCTCTGGTCGCTGACAGTGTGACTTAGCATCATTCCAAAAGTCCTGACACATAACATGAAGAAGGCTTCTTTTTTATCCCCTTCACGAAGGAGCACGACTGACAGCTATGTTAGGGCACCATGGGAATATTTAAGGAGCATAAGGTGCACAACTAACCTGAATATTCATTGGTCGGATAAATGTTAATTGGACATAACATCCTCTATAAAGATATAGTTAATCAGCATCGGTCAAGATCGAAAGACAGACCATTTTCCTTCAGCATTGTCTAATGTTAATAAATTTAGAAGGGCTTAAGCAACTCAATTTGTCATGGAGCTATTACCATATTCTAGCACACTGATTAACCAACAACGCAATTCATCGAAACTAATGAACAAATAGAAGTTACTATCTTCATACTTAGAAAGAACAAGTTGAGATTGAGACCTGAATAAGAACTTGTCTTAAAGACATAGCTCCATTAGCCAGCAGCCCTGTTTCAGTTTGTATGTTCTTTAACCACTGCTTGAACAATGAGGATTCAATGGCATTCCTACAAGAAAACAGACATTTCACTCAATCCATCGCGATACTAAGAAAACTCTGATCCTTTAACACAAAAATGTTCCCTTTTCTAAAAATCTTCTACAAACCTGACTACAAATGCCATACTAAGAGTAAATTATGTAACCCCAAAAGCAAGAGGGAAAAAAAGAAGAAAAGGAAATAGAAACTGGAGGGACTTCCAAACAGCCAATTCAATCCAAATCCATACCATGAAAAATGCTTCCTTTTTGCCTAAATTCTTGAAAAACTTACAAAACCTCACTACAAATGCCATATTGAGCATGAATAAGTTGAAGGCTGAATACAGAAATTGGAGGTACTTCCAAACAGCTCACTCAAACTCAATGCAAAGCCAAACCAAGAAATTGCTTCATAACATAAATGCTTAATTTTTTCCAAAAATCGGGAAAAACTTCTAGGAATCTCTTTATGAATACCATATTAAGCGTGAATTACTCACCTTGAATGCTAAAAGTAGAACCCGAAAAGGTAGAAAGAACGATATAATGAGTGGAGAGACATCCAAATAGCTCATTAATCGAAAGCCATACCAAGAAAAATGCTTAATCTTTAACATAAAAATAGTTTTCATTTTTTCTCAAAATCTAAACTTCTAGAACCTCAGCTCAAAATGACATAATAAGGGTAAATTACCTAGTTGAAAGCTAAAGGTCGAACCCAAAAAATAAACAATAGAAAGATATAACAAGTTCAAGGACATCCAAACGGCTCACTTAATCCAAATCATGCCAAGAAAACTTCTTAGTTTTCAACATAAAAGAAACTTCCTTTTTACCAAAATCATGAAAAACTTATAACAAATCCTCACAACAAATGCCCTATTAAGTGTGAATTACATAAGTTGATAGCTAAAAGTAGAACCCCCAAAAGAAAAAAGAAAAAGATATAACAACTTAATCCACAGTCATGCTAAGAAAACTGCTTAATCTTCAACAAAAAAAAACCTTCCTTTTTCCTAAATTCTTGAAAAAACTTGCAAAATCCTCACTACAAATGCCATATTAAGTGTGCATTACGCAATTTGGTAGCTAAAAATAGAACCCCAAATGGAAAAAAAATGAAATAACAAGTGGAGGGATTTGCCTGAAGTGGGTATCGGAGACGCCAGGAGCAGCAACAATAGAAACGGGCTGGTCGAGTTGGGTAGGAAGATTGATGATGTGAGTGAATTGAGAAGGTGGGGTTGTCGACATTTTGACAGACAAGGATCCACAACAAGTTTTAGGCAAAAGGGTTGAAGAGAAGGGGAATTTGTAGAGAGGTTTCAAGAATGGAAGTCCACAACGTGGCACTGTTAGTCTCATGATTTCTAGGCTCTGTTGCCAACTCCCTGATGGACTTTTTTTTTATTAGTTAGTTATAAAATCCAAAGAGATGAATAGCAATGGTGTTTTGCAATACTCTCTCCATCAATTTGGTTGAACTTGACACGAAATTTAAGAAAATAAATACTCCCTTCATCCACTTTTACTTGTTACTATATCTCTTCTCAAGGTTAAATTGCATGAATTTTTATCAATATTTTAAAATATACTTTTTATCATATTAATATAAAAAAAATTACAACTTACAACATTTTTCGTATATTTTTCGACCATCTAAATTTTAAATTTAAAATATTAAATTAATCTACTTCAATTTAGTTTTAAAGTTTAGTCAAATTGACTTTCGTAAAGCGAAATGTGATAAGTAAAAATAGAAGGAGGGAGTAAGACTTTTGAATTTTGTAATTTTAAACATGTCATGTAAAAGTTGAAATTAAAAAGCTGCTAAAAAGAGAAATGATCGTTCTTTTTAAAATTGACTTAAATAAATAGATCAAATAAATTAAAATGAAGGGTATAAAAGTTTTATCTATCATATGTAATTCAATTTTTCAGAATAGTAATATATATTTATATTTAAAAATAATTTGAATATAAAAAGAAACTAATTAATTGTGTCGATTGCCGGTATAGCTTTGCATTCCTAGAAAGAGTAAATAGAAGAGTCTTTATCACTCTTTTTAATTTTAATAAAAGGTTTAAATTAGTGTTGGTAGACGCAAAGTAATGTGTTTTAATAGAGGGTATTCTTTATCTTTTTTAGTGGAGATTTACTTCAATGCTTATCGGAGATAATATGAGAATATGATGATTTATGACTATACAAATATTTATGATTTATTATTTTAACAACACCTAAATATCTATAGTTTGTTATAAAAAAACAAGTTTAAAAATACTTTCTTTATTTAACAAAGTAACTAGTTTACATCAAGCTCTTTCTGTTCTTTGGGTTTTTGTTTTTTTTTTGGATGTGATTCTACAACACATCTTGGGATTGGAGTTAATTTCGTGTATGTTAACTGAACTTTACCCACTCTATCGAGCTGGAGAATAATCGAAACTCTCTCTCTAGCATTCAATTTTTCGTTACTCGTATCAACATTCTCATGCACCTAGAAATATAACAATTGGAGAAAGACAGAAGGAAATGAGTCAAAAACTCAAAAGCCACTGGATATGGTATTGAGGCATTTATTCAAGAGCAAATGCATATATAACATACAGCAAGTTAAGGCCGGCTAAATCTACACCTCTGAAAGTCTCCAGTGCTACTATAAGAGAGAGATGAGGGAAGAAAACTTAATGTTTCTCGACAATTTCTGCTAACGAAAATAATATTCATAATTCAGTAAATAATCAAACATAAAACCGTATAGTCCAGAAGTCGTATGATGTCTATGTTACAACAATTTCAATCTTTTCAGCATTTATTCGTTGGAGGAAGAGGCATCACGATCTGCTATAGGATGAGCAATGACAGAGCTGCTTCACAATCCGACATAAACATCAAGTTAAGCAGGAACTAGCTGAGATAACGGGAGCCTGATAAAGTGAGCAAGAGCAAGAATGGCAGGCACAATTTCCTCGGCCAGAAGCTTGACATAAAAAAGAAATGCAACTTCACCCTGCATCATACTTCCTCTTTGCCTCATTGAACTGAATCTGATGAAGTTTGTGTCCATACCATCTCAAAGCACACCCAAGTCTTCATGAACAAATGGTATATCTCAAGGGATGCAGCCACTAAGCCAATATATTTTACACCAGACAGGTCTATAGCTATCCACAAACCGTTTTGGAGGCAGCACTTGGAAGTGAGAACTCACCCCTTGGCGTTGAATGTTGAATTTTGTCCTGGACTGCGGTGGTGAACATACTACTAGAAACAGATCCTGATAATTCGGAGAGGAAACTTCAAAATGAAATGGATCCAAAAATCATAGACACGAACACATGTGGCATATAACATCAGAAAGCCAATCCATAATCCTCACTCCTGTGTGAAATTTATAATTGTAAGTACTTATCACATCACTTCTTGCTAAATAGAAGAAAAGTCAAATCAGAATTCAGAATCGCTCCCTTGTAATACCAGTTTATATATAACCAACAATGCAATAAAACCTAATACTCCTTTATGCACAGTATCGCAAGTCAATGCACTCCAAACAATGAACATTTTCTCATCAGATTAAAGAAGCACCAATCTCAGCATTAACCTCATCTTACACATTTGAGTCAATGACTTCCACATAAATTTAAAGGTCTCTCACTAAAATGCCGGCTGAAAAACTTATCACTCGTGTATGAATAAAAAAGTCAAATACTCAGAAAACACTCGGTTTACTTCCCCTTTTTGGATAAGGTTAGAACAATGGGAAATATACCAGGTTGCACGTACAGGGTATGCACCCAGTACAAATATGTGGTTTGCAAGATTAGCAACTTCCTCGACAGATTTTATTTTGCCTATAAAAAAAGGTAACTTTCTCAACAGATGAGCCTTACTCTTTTGCCCCAAAGCATTTTCACCAGAGCCATAAGCCAAGGAAAGACGCATCTTACAGGAGTATGAAAGCCCAAGTAATGAGAGTTAGGTATACTGTATACCTCAATTGTCTATAGACGTGCACTGATTTTATTCATGCTTAATGAGTCTGTACTTCCTGACATAGAATAATGTAGTTCTTTTGCTGCCCCTTTTGGTGTTTTCTTGCTAGTATTTTGATAACTAAGATAAGACAGTGACTGCAGCCACGAAACCAACGTTGGTTTCCGTGTAACATCATCTGATTCGGCAACATGTTGATATAACTCATTGAGAATCATATCCTGGCCACTTGAAGGTAATTTAACGACCAACTGTGCCAATGACTTCATCAAACTAGGTAGAACCTGAGAGCCAAAACAAACACTGTTTTTATTAGCCACGTCAAGTGCATTATATTGGCACAGTAGGCATAAATCTTGGCTATGATACTTAAGACAAATCAGCATTTTCATAGTTGAAACATCTATCCATTTTCCATTTTCCAAAGCTTTTATGTAAATTCAAGAAAGAGCTCCTACAAATTATACCAATTACCCAAATTTTCGAGCAAAGGAAGAAACAAGAAACAATTAAAGTGAAGTATCACTCATTGAATATTTGATATCCATGGAATGCACACGTTCTCTTATGATTGAACTTGTAACTGCGCAGCATTAGGTTGCCCAGTTGAAGACAAATATTGTTACCACTTTACCTGTATATCAACAAGAGAAAGGAGACGAAAAAGTAAATCCAACATCTTGAAAGGCTCCAGCTCTCCATCCCAACTCTTCCACAAGTCAGTTTCTGGAGTAGTATTGACTGAACTACAAAGGCTATCAGCTTTTTCAATGAGACAGTGGATGCAATAGAATATAGATGGGCTTCCAGCAGGCAGATGTCTAACCAGTGCAACAACTCCAGATGTCATTCCCTCAAAAGGAGTAATCCCAGGGTATCCCTAAACTTTCAGTTAAATCAGAAAACAAGTTCAAGCATCACAGCAATTAACTTTGATAGCTTTTATTACCTCTAGAGATCTCTCGACATAATAAAATACAAGTTGCTCCTTTAATGTATCTCTTTCATCTAGATCAACATCCTTCCCAGAGGACATGAAAGCGACAAACACCGAGTGCGAGGCTTTAGCCAATTTCCCAGTTGGATGCCCCATGTATCTGGTTAAATGCATTAAGGAAATTTTATATATTCAACCAGGTTTGACTTTCCTACTTGTTTCTAGATCTATCCATCTGTTTCAGGATACAGGAACATGGTTGGAGCCAGCACCTTGCGGAATACAGAGGCCGGTACACATTCTACGCAAGTCGGTATTACTCGCAGATAAAATAAGATCCGAGCAGTCTGCACTTCATCAGTAGTCCACATATATTCCATTTTCTGAAAGCTAGAAGGTACTGCAAGGAAAAAGGTGATGTTTTGTGAAATACTGTAATATTGCAAACATATAGACAACTAAAACATGCAGGAGAAAGTCACAACCAGCTTGGTTTGTCTGATCATCATAGGATGGAATAGATTCCACGAATGAGACACAGGCATGTTCATTCTCCTGAACCCTTGTAACAACTGTTCTGATTGTATCCATATACTCTGGCAAACGCATTCTGCGGAAATATTCCATACAAGAAAATGCAACCAATATCCTCACTGAAAGTCTCATTTGAATTTCTTGGGGAGCACTTAAACCTAACTTGTGCTTTGTTACTGCCAAGGCAAAGAACACAACCATGAGGAAAGCAGATTCAGCAATTTTTTCCAGATTCCCTAATAGCGCTTCCTCCCTACCTCCAAGCATCAAAGCAACCTTCCGATGCCACATATAGACATCCCGACAGTAATTCCATATGATATCCTCTACTGCAGTTCGGTTATCTTCATCAGCCATGACATATTGATTGCAAAAGATACCAGTTATGGCCCCTGCTTCCTTAAAAATAATGCTGTCTAGATGTAGCTGGACCTCATTGAGAACTAATCCCACCAAGTTGCCAGAAGGTGATTCTTGGATTTTGACATAAATACGTGGCAAGGGGAAGATTTCAGTCAACAAAGCTGTAGTGAGGCATAGAAACACATGAGGTTGGTAAGAAACGGGTCCGCTTCTAGATAAAGCTAACGATATACACTGTAACAGAAAGGAGTTTCTTGGCTCCATCGTAGCATAATCAGCATCTCCGGCACTAGAAACTAAACCGCGTGCAATAATCTCGATCCGTTCCTCTGCAGAAATCTTTAGGTCAAGTAGTGCTTTCTGTTCAGATCTATTCATGACTCTCAGTACTCCAGCAGCAGCCATGACTACAGCAAACAAAGAGAATGCTGGTCGTGTATTTTTCAATGCCTCTCTACTGAAAAGATCAATCTTGCCTGCGGAGTGAGAATTGATAAAATTTGAAAAACTCCATTCCATCAGATGCAGTATCATGAGCCCATTAGACACACTAGCAGAAGGGCCGTCACTTTTATCCCATAATTCCATTAAACAACTGAGAACTCTAACAAAATAAATGTTCACAGAAGAAGATAGAGCATAGCCAATTCCTGCAAGAACATTTGGGATTGTCCTTTCAGACAAACGGATCAATCTATAGTCTTCTTCAAGGAGCTGGCAGAGCAATTTCAAGCAAACCGTTTTAGATTTTTCGGATGCTGAAGGTACAAAAGAAAGAGCACCAAGGAGGAGAACACCTTCAGAGAAGAAAGATAAGCTTCTGTTTGAATGAATATGTCCAGAGAAAAGGTGCAGCAGGACCTCAACTGCTGAATCAATGACCCCAGGAGATTGTCTAGATGATTTCCTAACCCAAATGTATAGAAGCCTGACAAATAAAGGATAAGATTCCTGCGGAAGGGAGACTTTTTGCGAGGACAAAATAGACAACAGAATCTTTGCTTGTGGATCAGCAATATACAGAGAGAACTGCGCATCGACGAGTGTCCTTAGGGATTGGAGGTGATTTGAGTGGAATGACTGATTTTGAAGGGAGTCCCTAAGATCCGCCCATGCTCGGATGATAGCTTGGGCTGATGCCGAAGAAGGATGTCTCAGTGTCACATTCTTGTTGGTGCCACTGCTGCTGCATAGCCATTCTTCAAGGAATACAGATTCAGGTTTCTTTGCCATCATGTAAACTATACAACTGCAAAACCAAATATTGCAAGCAATAAATAAACAAAAACTGCTAAATGCACTAAAGCATAATGGACATAGCTAAGACCGCAGCAATTTTCTACTGAAGTCTCATCAATGAACCTTAATCACCACAAAATTTGGTCCGAATTCAGGTACAAGATTTAGGTGACTAGAGTTACCCACCAACTGAATGACATATATTTTCACAACAGCGAACCTAGCTTTATGGAAACAGAAGTAACTACTAATGCTTTTCTTTCAAAAGGATTACCCCCTTTATAAGCTGGGACAAAAAACCGGAAGGGGGTTAGCCTATGTTCAGGTTTCGTGATAAAATAATTCAACAATGGAATTTGTTACTCAATGAAAATAGTGAGAGGAAAGTTATAGATAACATTTTCGCTCCAATCTTCTGAACGGATCACAGGGAAGAGGTAAAAAAAAGGACATAGAGTAGTAAAAGAGTTGATTAAGGGAAGTGTTCCTTCCATAACAATTTCAAATTCAATATGCAACAAGCAATAGTGTCTAGTGACAAGTAGGATGATTTCCTACATTTCTTTCCAGTAAGTTGACATTTCGGAAAAAAAAGAAGTAACACTGACTACCTAAGGCTTCTCTAATGAACAAGAAAATTAAGCTAAACCCATAAGGAAAACTCAAAATGGAATTGTACATTCAAGAGCGAAATTCCGAAATCTTAGTTGCAACATAAAGGGAAAACCAAAAAGGAGTAGTAGTCCGGCAAATACTAGAGGCAGAGACGACTCAGAAAGCAAAAATATGTACTTCTTAACAAGGCATAAAACAAATCTAGACACCTCAACTTGGTCTCAACTGGCAACTAAACACTCCAACTATGTCTCGTGGACTCTAGATGCTGAGGTGGCACATAAATTTTAGAGGTCTCTAATGATCATTTTGCAAGTTGGAGTATTCAACACAGGGGAGACGAGTTGAGGTGTCTAAATGTACATACTCAAAGTTGGAGTGTTTACTTGACAATTCCAAGTTTGAGTGTCTATTTATGTATTACGCCTTTTAACAACATTAACATCTCTTAGGACTTTCGTCGAACAGTAAGCAATCAACAGATGAAACACTTGTATTTCAACATCTAACAGCAATTTTATGGATAGCAAATGAGACAAAATCGACCAGAATAAGTAGAACATGGAAAATCACTAACACCCACATAGTAAAAATCGAAACTTTACCTCTTCTACGAGCTGTCACTTGAGTTCCAACCTTCTTGGGGTCACAAGAAGCTTCAAAAACATCAAGATTTAGAAAGTATTTTGTTTTATATTTTTAGGGAAACAAAAAAAAATGGACACTTCAATTACAAGTAGACACAATTTGGGGAAATTACCGTCCAATTGACAGTTTCAGTGCAATTTTGTGAGACCAGAAAATTCTGTGAAGTTGGATAGCTATGGTGACGTAAGGAGTAGTAACTACCATTTCTAGTTGACACAATTTCCAAGAAAGGATTTTGTATAAATTTTAAAGTGAGGAAAAAAACACTTTGGAGTAATACTAAGGAATAAAAAGATATCTAATATTAGATCTTGTCTTAAAATAGTTCTAATATAAAAGGATTTTGTTTCATTACCCTAATTAGGAGTGACCATAGTTTGGACAAATTTGAAATTCAATTTCTTTAGTTCGAATTTTTGGATTACAAATTGAATTTTAAATAATATTCAAAAAAATTGAATTCTAGATTAGATTTTTGAATTTGTTTAAGTTATCAAATATCCAAAATTTGTATACCTGGCTCACCATTAAACATTACCTCATTGAACTCAAAAGTCATGTGTAGGGGTGTGCAAAAATCGGTTTAACCGATAAACCGAACCGATAAAAATATTATTGGTTTATTGGTATTGGGTTATTGGGTTAACGGTTTTTAAACGATTTTGTAAAAAAAATTATTGGGCTATCGGTTCGGTATCGGTTTTAAGGTTTTAGTTAATGGTTAAACCGATAACCCAATAAGATTATATTTAGATTATATTTTTATTCATAATTGTATAATAGTGGCTTTAGATTTTAAATATATACCCTATTGTTTTTTGCATTTTATAGTTGTTGTCTTAGTAGTGTTGTTTTCTTTCTAAAGTCATTGGTTTGATAGCATTTTACCTATCAGTGTTGCTTTTCTTTTTGAGAAATTGCTACCGTTGCTACTGTATTCAAGTTTTGTACTTAATAAGAAAAAAAATAAGTTTATTTTAGTAATAACGTATTTGAATTTGCTTATGATTGTAATTTGTATAGATGTTTATGCATGAAAGTAGTCTATATATGAAGAAGAAAATAAGAGAAATCAAAAATATTATAGGAGCATTTTCTTATCGGTTAAACCGATAACCGAACCGTTAAGGACCAAAAACCGATTAACCAAAAACCGATAACGAATATTTTATTGGTTTGGTTATCGGTTTTGCATGTTTACAAACCGATAACCGATAAACCAAACCGATAATATACAAAACCGAACCGAACCGACCGATGCACACCCCTAGTCATGTGTAGTTTTCGAGTTGATTTCTAAAATAATTACTTAAATTAGTAATTATTATCTCAAAAGGTTACTAAGTAACTATTAGTCAGGTGATTATCTGAAAAATCAATTGGTGTTTTTTTCTCATTCTAGTTTTCTAGTGGCGAGTCATGAGAGGTTTAAATGACATAATCTTGGCCATACATTAGGCACTCAAAAGTAACTTGATGAAGATGAAATTTCAAAATGAAAAATCGTGTCAAGTTTAAGGGTACGTATGTAAATATACTTGGCTTAACTTAATTATACAACACTTCCCCTAACTTGGATTGGTCCAAATTAATGCTTCACAAGTCATTAAATCTTAAACAGAGAGAAAATGGGGGAGAAATGTTAATAAATTTGTGTTATACTTCCTCTGTTCAACTTTACTTGTCACTTATTTCTTATTTTACTTGTCAATTTTGATATATCAAGAAAAGACAAAAAAAAAATTCATATTTTACACTTAGCATTAATTACTTATTCCTAAAATCATTTTTCAAGACTTAATACTAATATTAATTAATAGGGGTAATGTGGTAAAATAACTATGTCAATCGTTATTTTTTTAATGATGTGTCAAGTAAAATTGCACGGAGGGAGTATTTCACAATTCACACTGTAAAAATTCTCATTTTCTTGTTTTTTGTTATCTTGGACTACACACAGAGTTAAGTCCAAAGGTTAAGAGCCCCACGCCCTTTACCAACATGAGTTATGGTGAGATAGTTCAGAATCCTTCCTCTCTTAATCAAAAGTTTTGAATTTGAGTTTTGGGATGAAAAAAAATATGTTCGCCTCTCAGAAACGAGCCTTATAATGCACAAATCTAAATTTAATCGAATCTCATACGAATATCGAACACCGTTTAAAAAACAAAACAAAAAAAAGGTTAAGAGCCCCACCATCCAAAAATAAGAGCTGCCAAAATTTCTGACTATGTCAGAAGACTTGCTGTCTCTCACTCTCTCTGCCAGTATTTCATTGTTTTATCTGAATCCTTTTTGCAGATTTGCACAACTCACAATATGAGCAGCAGAGTATTAGTACTACTAATATTAAAAGAACCAGAAAGTTTTGACAAGAAAAAAATATCAAATGATCTCTTATCTGCCATGGAACTCAAAATCTCACCTCCCAATAATATTGATAGCAAAAAAGACTACTATAATGGTACTAGTACTCTTTTAAACCTTCTAAGAATTAAAAGTTTCCTCTGTTATTGATTATTATCTCATTATTTCTTCTTGTTATTTTGGTGCAGTGTTAAATGGAGGAGAAAAATGTGCAATTGAACTTGGGCTGAATCTTGAGCTTAGTTACTCAAATTTTAGTACTAATGGATATGGATTTACATTTCTACAGAGGCAAGAATTAGAGCAACAATTTTTCATCTACAAGTATATAGAAGCTGGGCTACCTGTTCCCCCACATCTCATTATTCCTATATGCAAGTCTTTTACTTGGTCCTTAAAAGGTCTTCATGATGGTAACTATCCACATTACACCAATTGTAAGTTTCCACCTAACCCTTCTAGCATTTTTCCCTTGTTCTTTATTCTAGATAGATTGACGGGCAGAAGTTTTGGCGTAATGATAAAAGTTGTCGTCGTGTGACCAGAAAGTCATGAGGTTAATTAAGTCGTGAAAACACACTCTTGCATTAATGTAAAGTAAGATTGTATATATAAGATGTAATGTGGTTCGACCCTTCTTCAAATTCGTGCATAACTAAAGCTTAGTGCATCAAGCTAGCTAGTTTGTTTAAGTTCGTAGATTCATGTTATTAACATGTATAGTGAAGTGTTAGTAAAAATGTTACTTCCTTGTTCGAATACAATGTTGTTATGTCCAATGTTCTCTCTCTTTTCACCGTCAGTGTCGCCCAAAGAATATCTACAATTAAGTATCTTTAAAATGTGGAAATTGTAATATTGGTAATACGACAGATTTTTAGTACAAATTATCTGCTATAACATTTAAAGGTGACTTGATGGTGTAATTAGTGGCGGAGCTAGGAATTAAAAAGAAATTCTTACACTAAGAGAATTCAACCAACTTATATATATGCCAATAAAAACAGATTTTTACCCTACTAAAATAGTATTAGTATAATTTTTCAACGAAGAGGGTTCAATTGCCCTTTACACTCCTCTCTGCCTCCGCACCTGGATGTAAAAATTCCTTAAACTGACAATGCATATAACTTAAGCTCTTTTTCTAAGAGTACTGTACAAGAATCTTTAAAGACGGATAATATTGACCGAATACAATACTAATTTTTTTTCTGAGTTTTTTGCAGTGATGGGGTATGGACACTTGTGTTGGGAACATAAAAGTAGCATGGAACAAGAACCAAGAAGATGTAGGAGGACTGATGGCAAGAAATGGAGATGTAGCAAAGGTGTTGTCCAAAATCAGAAATACTGTGACAAACACATGCACAGAGGCAGCCACCGTTCAAGAAAGTGTGTGGAATTAATTACAGCTTCATCCAATTTGCAATTGTCTAGTAATTCTAAAGTCAAAAGAGCAGCAACACAAGATAATCAGAATTCAGAACCAGATACAGCCAGTTTCTCCATTGCTCTACCAATTAATTAACTAGTACTAGTAGAAGTTGTTCAATTGGAGATGTGTATTTTTCAAACTTTTTCTTTGAGTCGAGGGTCTATCGTAAACAATTTTTCTGTCTCACATAAGGCAGAGGTAAGATCTACGTAAATTCTACCATCCTTACTCCTCAGACTCCACTTATGAAATCACATTGAGTATGTTATTGTATTTGAGGTTGGGTTTCCAATTTACAATTGTCTAGTAACTCTACAATTAAAAGAAACATCACCATGAGAGCAACAACACAAGATAATCAGAATTTAGAACCAGACACAGCCAGTTTCTCGATTGCACTACCAATAAATTAACTAGTACTAGTAGAAGTTGTTCAATTGGAGATGTGTATCTTTCAAACTTTTTCTTTGAGTCTAGAATCTATCGGAAATAACGTAACCTCTCCACCTCACATAAGACATAGGAGTAAGATCTATGTACAATAGTCTATTTTCCTCACTCCTTAGGCCCCATTTATGAGATCACATTGAGTATGTTATAATTGTTATTATATTTGAGGTTGGGTTTCGCCTCGGATCCAAATGATTTATTTTCTTCTTTCATGATATGTCTTGTCTGGTTACGATTTAATTGAGGGTTCAATTTATTTCGAAACATATTGTAATAAGACAATGTTTCTACTTGTTTTTTTAATCACGATGGTATTCATGGCAACTTGTGTATATCTTGACTATTTTATTGATGTCTATTATTTTCTATAGACACATGTATTGAATAACTCTATTCACTAAGAATCGTGTGGTTGTGGATCTAAATAAGGTTATCCCAAAATTATAATCCTGAGATTATAACTAGGATAGATAATTCAACTTTCTATATGGGATATATAATCTCATATTTAAGTATAAGATTTACCTTGATTTTAGCTAATACCCACAATCAAAAATTGAATAACTTTAATCCCAAATTTCTTATACTGAAATAACTCCTAATCCCTATAACCCCTAAAACTTATTGGGTGTCTACTATTTTCCATAGACATATGTACGAAATAACTTCATTCACTAAGAATCATGTGGTTCTAAATAAGGTTATCCCAAAATTATAATTATGAGATTATGAGATTATAACTAGGATAGATAATTCAATTTTCTATATGAGATATATAATCTCATATTTAAGTACAAGATTTACCTTGATTTTAGTTAATACCCACAATCAAACATTGAATAACTTTAATCCCAAATTTATACTGAAATAACTCCTAATCTCTATAACCCCTAAAACTTAACCAAATGGAAAAAAGACACTCTCTTCGTTTCTCTTTACTTGACCGTTATTGACTTGATACGTTCTTTAAAAAGTTATTTATTAGAGATTTGTTTTTACTAAACTATCATTATTCATCATGCTTTGAAATTTAAATTTGACTATAAATATTTTATGTAGTTACTTCATAATAAGGATAATATTGAAAGAACATAATATTCTCTCGTAATTTTTTAAAATAGATAAATAAATAAATAATCTATTTTGAGAATAAGGGTCAAGTAAAATGTGTATCATTTTCAAAGTTCCAATCCATTTTATTTAACATTAGGGCATATCATTAAATGCAAAATATTGCTTTTTATAGAAGGCTATAATAATGATCAAGGATTCCTTTCTAGTTTAGCAAATTGAAGATGCCAATTACATAATAATCTTTCTTGATTCTGTGTTTTGCTCTGTCAATCAACAATCTTGATTACCAATTACTATCTCCAACCCATTTTGTGCCACCATTCTTGACTTATATAGATTTTAATAGATGATAGTAATAAATTTTGAATAAGTCATTATCTTGAATTAAAAGAATTCGTAGTCAAAAATATATCTAAAATATTATATTTTTACGAGTTTCATATTTTAAACTATCAGTTGTTTTATTTACTTATCCAAATGATCACTTTTTTTGTAATAAAACACACCTCGATGTTGGGTTAGTCTACACGCGCGTGTTGAGTATCAATTGAATATCAAAGTGTGTTTTAATACAAAATGAATGATACTTTAAATATTTGTAGGCATTGTCTCATTGTGTGTAGACATGGGGTGTAAATAATTTTTTTACCTTGTCTGTATTACTTTCATTTGGCTGCTAACATGATGCAAACATGTACTATTAGCAAAACAAAAAAGAGTTTCTTTGTCAATACAATTTTGACTTAAAATTGACTAATTTAACCACCTTATCTTATGAAAATTTCAACAAATACTACAAATAAATTCTCCCCCCTCCCTTGTGAAATATAGGGGGAATGTTAGATAGACAATTCCTATTGGTCCACCATGTACAGCTCACACGCTTAAGACAGCACGTGCTACAGTGCCTAAAGCATAATAAAGCACCCAATATGGTACCGACACTTTTGTTCACAGCCTATAATCATCAATTTTTCATTTATTTATTACCCTATCGTGTGATCTTAAATTAAAAATATATCAAAATATATCAAAATGTCCTTTAATCGTGTAGTCTTAAACATATCATGTGGTCTTAAACATGTCACGTGCTAAGTTCGAATCTACTAAAAAGGAAAGTAGATCAAATAAATTGAGACGGAGAGAGTATTATTCTACTCATTTATTTCTCATCCAACGGTCAAGATTACTTTCCTTATTTGAAATCTAAATCTTGACCCTTTGATTAGATCAAACCCCAAAATTTGCCACCAACCTTACCAGTACCACTACCCCTACCCTATCTTCTTCACTAACCCAGATCTCAGCACCCCATTTAGCCAAATACTCCTAACTTTAGCTCACTAGGCACCCCATTATATTTTCTTGAAATTCTATTGGGTATTCTTGAATGTGCTAAAGGTTGAATCTTTATAGTGTGTTAAGTTGCTAAGAAGCATTGTAATGGTGGAGGCACAGTCATGGACAACAAGAAGGGGAAGCAATCCAAGATTGGAGTCCCCCCAAGATCAAGTCTTGGATATGCCAGTAACCCCAACTGCTGAAATCAGGCAGCAACAGTATTCAAATGGTGGGATAAGTTCATTGGTGTCACCAAATGTACTTACTGCACTTATAATTGCTTCTTGGTACTGTTCTAACATTGGGGTGTTGTTGCTAAACAAGTATCTTTTAAGTTTCTATGGTTATCGTTACCCAATATTCTTGACCATGTTGCATATGTTATCATGTGCTACTTATAGTTTAATTGCCATTAAGTGGCTTGAAGTTGTTCCTTTCCAGCAGATACATAGCAGGAAACAGTTCTTCAAGATTCTTGCTTTGAGTGCTATTTTTTGTTTTTCTGTGGTTTGTGGTAATACTTCCTTGAGGTACCTTCCTGTATCGTTTAATCAAGCAATTGGTGCTACTACCCCATTTTTTACTGCTATTTTTGCTTTTGTGATTACTTGTAAGAAAGAAACTGCTGAGGTTTATTTAGCTCTTGTCCCTGTGGTTCTTGGTATTGTTTTAGCTAGCAATAGTGAGCCATTGTTCCATTTGTTTGGGTTCTTGATGGCCTTAGGTTCAACTGCTGGGAGAGCCTTGAAATCTGTGGTTCAAGGGTTGTTGTTATCCTCTGATGCTGAGAAATTACATTCCATGAATCTGTTATTATACATGGCTCCAATGGCAGCAATGATTTTGCTTCCTTTTACACTATACATAGAGGGGAATGTAGCAGCAGTTACAGTGGAAAAAGCAAGGGGAGATGGATTTATGGTTTTCTTGTTGATTGGTAATGCCACAGTTGCTTATTTGGTGAACTTGACTAATTTCTTGGTTACTAAGCATACAAGTGCCTTGACATTGCAAGTTTTGGGGAATGCTAAGGCTGCAGTTGCTGCAGTTGTGTCAGTTTTGATATTCAGGAATCCAGTGAACATCATGGGCATAACAGGATTTGCTGTGACAGTAATGGGTGTGGTGCTTTACAGTGAGGCAAAGAAGAGATCTAAAGTAACAGCACACTGATGATGAATGATGGTAGTATGAAAGATTCAATCTTGATGATGCAACACAAAGGTACAATTTTTTTTTTGGTCTAATTAGAATTCATTCTGAGTGGGAGGGGGTGGGGGTTAAGTGGTTGGATTATATTCCACTGTATAGGAAGAAAGATGGGGTAAGGTGGAAAAAGGTTCATGTGCTATGCTTTTTTTCCTCTATATAATTGTTCTTGATTGGGGTGGTTTAAAGAGAATAAAGTTGTCTCTTTTACTTTTCCCCTTTCTGTAATTTTATACTCCTTTGATGCAACTACAACAAAGAAAGACTGATTCTTTAGATATTGTTCTCTATGTGTAATATTTTGGTGGGAGTATTGTCCTCCCAATATGTTTTGTCCAAACACAAGTTTATTTTCATACTCTGCATTGTTTTAGTTGATTCTTAAGATAGCACTTTTAGTGTCAATCCTTCAACAACATATCCAGTCTAATCCCACAAGTGGGGTCTAGGGAGGGTGGTGTGTACGTAGCCTTACCCCTACGGCCTACCTTGTGAAGGTAGAGAAGTTGTTTCCGATGGACCCTCGGCTCAATCCTTATTAAAAAAAAAAATTGGCGATCTGGGGTTCTGCTAATCTAAGTAATCAATTGGTTGTATAGGAAATATATCAATAATCAAAATGATGCAAGGTCATTCTGCTTTTAAATACTAGATCTACCAGCCAAGAAACAAGTTGATATGATGTGTCTGTTGACTGTTGAGGTCCCTCTTTGTATTAGAAAATGACACCATGGAAAATTGTGGTGCTAAATAGTCATGAGTTGCATTGATTGCCTGATTGTTTGTATTACTTGGCAAGTCTTTTAATTGGAAGTTCACTAGTTGCTTTCATTATCATTGCCCCTACCTGATTTCCATGTAGATTGAACGACTTCAACCATTTGCAGCATGTTTGTAGCTTCTAAAAGCTTCCAATTTATTGAGTGTTTGTTGCATATGAGGTACTTGATAGGGAATGTACCTACTGCTTTTAACCTTTAACTTCAAGAAAGTTGATAGGTAGTGTACCTTGTTCATCTCAGATGAACCCCCTTCCGCCCCACTAACTCCGTCCCTTGATGGAGCATATTATATTATGGACTTGATAGAGAATGACAACCCTAGCTAAATTTGAACGGGGAACTGACATGAAGGGAATTGTGGTATATACATTAGTCTAATCTAACATGAATCTACTGTTATTAAGCTTCATATCAAGGTTCTTGGAAGAAATACCAAACTCCACGAGTGGATTAGTTGAGTGACTACTACTTAGAAAACAAATCTTAGATCTTTCGGTATAGGAGAGCTATAGAAAGAAACTTGCAATTTTTTGAAAAGAGATTTTTGTTGTGTGTACAGACATTGTAAAGAGTTTTTATACATAAGTTTGACCTACAACAATAGGTAACTTTCTATATCGAGAAAGCTATTTGCGTAGAAAAGCAGGAGAAGCTACTAGTTATATATAGTGACAATATAAAGATTTTTTTGCACGATGAACGCAATTTAACTAGTTATAGAATGTTAATACTCTATTTCTTAGGTTATCATATCAGATTTCATATAAAAAGTTACGATGTAGATCAGATGTGTTATTTGCTTTTGCTTTACTCTTTGTGTGGAACACATATAGCTAATTAGCTACATAAAGCAAATTGGTAGGAGGATGTTGTGTTGGATGGTATAATAATGAAAATTGCTTTAATACATTTGGTAGTTGTGTTTCTTTATGAGCATGTTAGGCATGTTCATTCATGACTACTTAATAGAAGCTGTCATTCACCCAAATAGATATAAAGAACAAAAATAATTATACTTCTTCCCACTCACTAGCATTATATTTAATATATTTTAGATTTTATTTGGATTCTAATTTTATCTTAAAAAATGTTAAAAGTGTAAAGGTTCAACTTTCTCTAATATTCTTTTTCTTAAATTTTTTTGTGCATATGATAAGCCTCTTTTGACATAAGAAAAAAGCATACCGGAAGAACCAAAGACAACAAATTATCTATACTGAGCACCATGCAACACCAACTTACAACCCCCCCCCCCCCCCCCCTCCCCCCTCCCAAAATAAATCATTGAAGAAGTATAGTGAGACAGAGACTAATTCAGGATTTAAAGTTTATGAATGTTCATAGTGAATCAACGACTTCAAGTTTATACTACAATAATAATCGGGTTTATAGTGAAATATTTTTCATATTTGGTAGATTTCTTAATATATACACAAGAATTGGGCAAAAGCTATTAAGTTCCACGCGACCTCGTAAGCGACCTTCTAGATCTACCCTTATGATGGGATGAATAAAATATTGTCATCGATAATCAAAAGTTTCGAGTGCGAACCTTGAGAATATAGAAATCCTTGTAAGGAAGCACTTCCCTTTCAATGAGCCTTACGAGCGCAAATTTAAATTAGTTAGACTGATAGAATACCAAAAATCATAAACAAAGTAAATAAATCATAGAGAAAAAGGAATAAAAGTGGCCTTCCATACTAAAAGCCTAAGATTTAAGAGAACATGGCCAATGCAGAAGCAGCAACAGTTGAATGCAATCAACTAGGAAGGAGCAGTAGATGTCAAAGGTAAGCTGATTAGCAGGGCCACTTGGACAAGATGCTGCAATTGTAGAAAATATCCCCATTTCAGACATCACATTTATTATGTCTAATTTCATCCACTTGAAGATAGAGAGAGGGGCCATATATATGATTGTATTAAATTGGTGTAAATGCTGACAATAAAGTAATTTTGGGGTCCTCTGAATCATGTGTTACTAGTACAAAAAAAATTACATAAACAAGTCAGCTAAAAGTTTCATGTTAGTTAGTTGTATAAGGTAAATAACTATATTCATTGATTATAATCTTTATTATTAATTTAGAATAAAATGTGACGAATTTCGTATAAGAATTTTATGGGAGTTTGTTACAAAAGATGCATGAGTTCAAAGTTGAGTACGTAGAGATCTCAAGTTTTTGCCTGATTTTTAATACTTATATCGTGTGATTTTTTGGCGAATGAATTCGAATGAACATCCTTTTGCCCCTCTAACTTCGCCCTAATTATAAGTACAATCAATACCACAGAGAAGGTGATGAAAGGAAAATAAGAAACAGATGAATTATTACAAAATAATGTCAAGTCGAAAAAGAAACAAAAAGATACCAAGACATATTTACCTACTATGAACAATTTGACAGAAAGAAATAAATAAACAATAAAGTGCTGCTTTATTTCCCACACTACTTGAAACCTTCGTAAACTTAACAAACACGCTGATTCAGCCCTCGAATCAAGAAAAACAAACTAGCGACAAAAAATCTGGAGTTCAGGTCACTCGTCCCCTGGACCCAAAACGCGAACAACCTTAAGTCATGATCATGAAAAACATGACAAGTGGCAGTGCAGCTTTTTTCTTACAGTAAAACCTGGACGATTATCCCTATCTTCGGTAGCGTACGAGTTTACGTGCATCCCTGGTCGGTACAGTTTCCTTTGGACAAATCTGTTTGGAAACAGAGGTCTTTTATCACGGAATTAGACCTGCTATTAACGTCGGTTTATCTGTCAGTCGCGTCCGGTCTGCCGCTCAGTTGAAAACTATGAAACAAGTGCAACAACCATTCAAATAACAAAATTAGTAAGAAGGTGAAAGGAGCAGGAGATGGCTGTTGTAGCAAAACATTGATGGCAAGTTTCATTCCATTAACACAGTGTTTGGCTACTCCACATAAGTACCATCTTTTTCCTGGTGTTGTCAGAGTAATCACATCAATTCCAGAAATCAAAGGTGATACAAAACTTCTTGCTATGCAGTATTTGAAGGCATCTTGATCTGCACTATACACATTGTGAACCCCTTGATTGTACTTGAAGACTGCAACCACAAAATTTGGTTCAAATCAACATCCCAAAATTGAGTTGTTTCTTTACTCATTATTCACCTTTCTAGTCATTTGGTACACAATTAGGAGTCGTTTGGTAGCTAGTAAAGAAGCTACTTATTCATGTATAAAATTAATGCGACATTTGGTTAATTTGCAATTTAGAAACACGCATAACTAATACATGGATAAGTTATGAGGGAATTGATATATAATCTTATGCGGGATAGAAGATGGAACAACTAGTACCCACATAACTAATACATGTATAACTAATAACTGCATTAATAATACTTGCATAGTTCTAACCGGCTACCCAACGGCCTCTTATGAATATAAGTTACATATATTGACAATGCAGAGCAGTACAATTTTACAGGTTATAGCAAGTTATGACTATTTTCTAGGTTACCATATTAAACCTGAAATTGACTCACTTATCGTTATAGGTCAACTTAATTTGATTGTGTTTAAATTAATACTTAGCATTATATGAACCATCACTATAACCATCAATCACATACCATCGACCTCAGCTGTATAACCATCACCATAAACCATCACCATATTTAAAAGTGGCTGAAGGGCCATTGGACAAGATGGTGCAACTGTAAAAAAGATCCCATTTCTGACATCTTATTTATGTCAGCCACTTGGAGGTAATTAAGAGGGAGGGACCCTTGTGGTTGTATTAATTAACCTATTTAATTAGCCAATTTCTGATTCACGTGTTATCATAAATTGAGAGAATCACAACATAAATATAATTCACATACTCCAATTAACAAGGCATGACATTTTCATCTAATAAAGAGTAGAGCATCAGAGGGATAGAAGATAGATCTATTGAGTGATCAGAGAAAGGGAGAAAACTCTAATTGGATATTCTTTTTATATTGATAAGGCATCCTCGTAAGTGGTCATATAATAGTTGTGTCGCTGCACCTAAAGTCTTATGGGTTTCCGACCCTCCAGGTCTCCACTACTTGTGGAATAGGGGGGTTCTTTGATATTAAGGTGTCAAGGCGGTCGAAGAAGGCCACCAACCTTTACATATCAAAGTTGAGAAAATTGGGCATATTCTCAAATCATGTTACATTTTGAACTTATTAAATTTAGAACAAATAGACACGTGTAATTTTCGACTCGCAAAAAGTGATGGCTTTCTAGTATGAAGTACTTAATCATCGATTTTTTCTTCTTTTTTTCCGCCTGAATCGAGTTTTAAACAATTATTCAGTCTCTCTACCTCTCAAGGTAGCGATAAGATCCGCGTACACTCTACCCTCTCCAAACCTCACTTGTGAGATTACACTGAGTATGTTGTCATTGAGTCGATTGCTCAATTTGGTTGTATATACTCTTATATTGCCTGTTACAGAGTCAAGATTAAAATGATCCCTTATGTCATGGAATTGTTTTTCAACTTTTCTTTTTGCCACTCCTCTTCCTCCAATCTTCAAGACAATTTTCCTCAAGTGCAGCTAGCTTCATTATTTTTCAATTAATAATTTCTTCAGTTGATCCTCAGGAAATGTATAGTGAATGATTGTTCATCAAAAGCTGAGGAACCACCACTATTAGATACAACAATTGTATAGGAGGAGCAAAAGCTCAGATAGCTAGGTCCATAGATTCTAAAGAGCAGCTCAGCAACTATAAGACCAACAATATTATACAACGTGAATGTTGGACCGCTAAAGTACTCAATATATCCACAAGATGAGTGGTGTAAGGATGCAGATGCTAAGATGGATGTGTGGTCATACAAGATTAGATAAGATTAAAAATTATCACATTCACCAGAAGGTGCAAGTAGCACGTATTGAGGATAAAATGAGAGAAGGTCGCTCGAGTCTTGAGATGATTTGATCACGTCCTATGTCGACCTACTGATGCATCAGTTGTAAAACTATGGTGAATGAATGTGTTAAAAAGAGACTGGGTAGACCTAAAAATCACAAGGACTGAAGTTGATTCGGAAGACCTACAAATCCTTGAAATCAGTGCAGATTAAACTAAAGATAGGATAAAAATGAAAGAAAAAGATCCATATAGGCGATATGTACTAGTTGGGAATAGGTTTTATTTCATCATACTAATGATGACATGAGTTGAGCTTAAATGAAGCATTGTGATTCATATAGCCGACACTTCAACTTGCTTAGGACTGAAGCGTAGTTATTGTTGTTGTTTACCATACCACAAGAACCTATTTGGTACAGAGTCAAATTTAATCTTCAAGGCTATTAATAAGATAACAATCACACTTGCATGCTCCAATTCTAATGTTGCCCCATGGTTAATTAACACATTACACTGACGAATCTTGAAATCAGGTAGGATACAATTTTAATGAGGAAGTGAACATATCCAAATCTTGGATAACACAAACAAAGTAAAAGAAAAAACACCTGAGTGCCTCAATTATCTTAGAAATTATTGAAATGTGAAAACAAATAACACAACAAATTGATATATGATCATCAGATCACCCCCTCCATACGACCCAAAAAACGCGAACTAATTTAATCCTCAAGTCATGATCACGACGAACATGGCAAATGCAGCAACAATCACAGCAACAAATTTGGGATCAGGTGAAATCCAAGAAGCAGACGAAGAAGAAGGAGGGCTACTTGGTGAAGGAGCAGGAGATCCCAATTCTGCTGGCCAAACATTGATAGCAAGTTTCATTCCCTTTTCACAATGTTTGCCTACTCCACAAATGTACCATTTTTTCCCTGTTGAAGTGAGGGTAATCTCATCATTTCCAGAAGTTAACGGTGTAACATCAGTACCTGGCGTGCAACTTTTGAAGGCTTCTTGATCTGCTTTATACACATTGTGAGCGTCTTTCTTGTACTTGAATACTGCAACAACACAAAATTTTGGTTCAGTCAACATTCCATAATTGAGCTGTTGTTACACGTTAATTTAATCTGATGGCGTAAAATAACTTTTACTTCGTCAGTGTACAAAAGTTAAATTCTTTGGTGTTTTAGTCATTCAGATATAGGTTCCATGTTAATACTTCACACTCCTGTATTATCTACTGTTAGTGAAAGTTAATACAGGATCATTAATCGAATCCTCAATAGTCCCTTGATTCGAATCCAAGGTAGTAATATTGGTAACACAATCACACATATCTTGATGTTTTCTTGGTCAGAGATGGATCCAAGATTTGAAGTTTATGGATTTTCAGCAAATTAAAACATAAAACTTTTGTATGTGTCCAAGAGGAATCGAAACCTCATGGCTAGAGCCTGATACAAAATTTGAAGCTTATGGATTTCCAGCGATTTCAAATTAAAATAAAAAAAAACTTCTATATGTGTCCAACAGGAATCGAAACATCATCAATGAAGGAAGCACAACTTAAGCAAGGTTCCATTTCTACCACTAAACCGAGAATCTACTTTGTTACTAGATTTCAACAAATAATTATTTTTATATTTTATAGATTTCTCAATATAAATATATTGTCTACATGAAAGTTACTGTGTTGTTGAGAACCCGCTCCCACCACCCTAGATCCGACCCTATTCTTGGCTCATGAATCAGGTCCGCTATGAAGGGGACATATTGAAAATATTTTAAGACAGTTTTAGATGAGGTGTGCACGGGGAGAATTGGTTTTCTAGGCCATTCACAATTATTATTTTTTAGTTTTATGGTCTTTTTATAGTAGATCTTCATTTTTACACATGAGAGAGCTGAAACGACAATTTTCTTAATTCTATTCATTTTGTGAGTGCCAAGAGATCTTAATTCCTCGTGTTGACGCAATTTAATAGTGATTTTTATTACCATATAGGAAAGACCATGACCAAATAGTACTATGCATGAAGAAAATGTAAAAATGGACAAACTATGTGAATATGATGATTTAAAAAAAGAAAACATACTGAGTTTATCTCCAACATGGAATTGTTTGGTAGCAGCCCAAGATGTGTAGTTAAAGTCTAGCTTCCAACCTAGATCATCACCAACCCAATGATCAGTTGCCATTACTGGACCAGCAACCATTGTAACAACAACAACAACAACAACAAGTGCAATCAAGAAAGTTGTTGAGGCCATTGGTAAATTTGTTTGAAATAAGAAGCTAGTAACTAAGTTGTCTATAGATATTTGAATTTGTTGTTTATCTAGGGACGTATTTATAGGTTGTTAATTGTCCAAGATTAAGAAGGATAGCCGGCTAATAGCGGCATTATTTTATTTAAGTACATAAAACTTGAGAATATAACAAGGTCTAAAGAAAATTTAATACATTGGAATTTGATATGTTGCTATTGGAATTGTAGAAAACGTCTACAATGACTTGATTTGATCCCAATTTTATTCTTGCCGAATGTCACATCCTCAAGCAACACAATGCTAATTTGATAAACATCCAGGTGTGTGTTCGGTTTTCCGATTTTCCCCCTTTTTCATTTGGTCAAAAAATTTGAAAACATTTTCTCTAGGAAAACAACCTCCTCAAAATGAGAAAAAGTAAACAACTGTGGAAGTTGCCATAATGAGGTTATCAAAATAAAGTACGTCTATTTTGAATTTAAAAGTTATATGGACTGCTATTTTGAGTGAATTCTTTAGACCAGGCCTTGTTAATGTTTTCTTTTGGGGGGAGGGAGGTTGTCTGAAAGGCCCATATCACTAGAATATTTTGGGAGTAAATCTACAAATAGCCATTTTTCAATCTTTGTAAATGAAAGATGGTCACTATCCTAAAATTTCAACTCCAACAAGTAAAACTCCATATTGTCATGGAATTTCATTAATAGAAGTTGAAAGATGAGAACATTGGCTACTTTCCTCACTTTTCCAACTTATAGGGCTGAAAAATGGTTGTAGTAAAAAATTAAAAATGGCAAGGGTAACCAGCATTTCCCAAGTAGTTGAAAAATAATTACACTTTGAGGCAAAAACATTTGAAAAATAGTCGCACGAAATTTCCTGAAGTTCGAAGTGGTGCAAGTAAAACTTCAAGACAAAATGTCGTGAAGTTATTTATATAAGTTGAGTTGCTTCAAGTGAAACTTCAAGCAGTATGTTGAAGTTTGAAACTTATACAAGTCTTCCTACTGGTAATTGTTAGCACAAAATAGAAACTATGCTACTGAAGATTTATTAGTTGTATGCTGAATAAGGACTCGCAAGTGAAATCTTGCCACTCATACCATGAGGCTAGATTGGTTCCTGGCCCAATATTGAATGGACCATGATGAACTATTCAATATCCCATATCATGTGACATTTTCAATTTATTTATTAAAATATGGGACCGGGTTCGGGGAAGGATGACACTGGAAGTTTCTAGAATAGGATCGGAACAGCATGGTCCGAAGCCTAGGGATTTCAACTGAATCCCTTCGTCGAAAAGTTACACAAGGCAAATAGAGTAAAATTGACCTTTTGGTATAATTATAGGTTGTTGCATCTGATTCACATGGGAAAAAAAAAGAGCTTCTAAGAAGAATTGCTTTAGGTCTCAAGTTAGAACCCACTAAGCCTAGCATTCTTGCATTCTCTTGAATTCCCTTATTAGAACTTTTGGCTCTGCCATGGATCTAACTATAGAGGCTGATCTAGAGTGTAGTCTACGAGTTCACGTGAATCCAATAATTTTGTTCAAACTCTATATATGTTTTAAGAAATCTACTAAAGATCTATAAATATTTGAATGTGAACTCAGTTATTATTGTATATTAACTTAAGATCGTTATATGAACTCATAAACTTCAAATCTTAGATCCGCCTCAAATCTAAAACATATATTGTGTGAAAAGTTCTGATTGATACAACTAAACTATGACTCTTGGTGGTCAAAATCAAGATTCAACTACCACTTGAACCCACTTAATTATGGCCAAAATGTCACTGTTTATGTTAAGCTAGGCCACCCTAGTTATGAGGTAAGTCCATATAACCAATGCCACTTTCTTATTACACTTGCCCTTCTTTTGGACTTTATACCCGTGAAATGCAAGAAACTGTGCCTCTCAAACAATTTTCTTTTGTTTCCCACTTGGTATCCGGTACCCGCATTAGATCCCGACTATATCTGGATAGCGCGTTGCATGGCCCATTCTAGGGGCAGCGCTCCCAATAGGATTTTTTCCATACCCAGGGCTCAAACACGAGAACTCTTGTTGAGGGTGGAGGGACCCCAACTATCTCACCACAACCCATGACAAACCATAAAATTAGAAACATTGTCAAATTGAATACCTCAATATAATGGTCTGGACTCTCTAAACACCACACATTACTTATGTTGAAGTCTTCCTCACGAGAAACCCATCAAAGAACCACACTTTTTTCTTTTTGCTTTTGGCAATCACTAGCTATAATTTCCACCTTAATCATCCAAGTTGATAACCTCATAACTACCACCTACACAAGTTCTTTTTCACATTTTCTCGTGATCCATCCCATGTTTGACAAACAACAAAAATGCACGTAAAGAAAATCTTGTTATATTTCATCGACTTATCGCTAACTACAGAAGGGGGCAAAATGAATGTAGGATCAAATTCTGTAGGTAACCATCTTGTTGACATACATGAAGTGTTGCATGAAGAGGAAGAAGACAAGGAAGAAAACAGCAACATTTCGACAATGGCTGATAAGCCGGACACGCGATTCAACAGACCTACCAAAAATAGAGAAATAAAAAGGCCTCCTAGGAAATTCAGCAGGCAAGTTTCACTAGAGACAGGGTTCTCTGTACTCAATGGAGAGAGTTCTAAAGATAAAAATGATCGAAAAGTACTTGGAAGAAGTGGGAAGAGCTTTGGAGGATTTGGTGTCAATGGGACAACTGGTCTTGAAGCAAGAAATAAAGGGGATTTCGACATGTTCAGGACTAAATCTACTATTGCTAGGCAATCCTCAAAGATACCACTTAGAAAAGAAAGTGGAATTGATCTTCAGAACAATAATGTTAAAGGAGAACTTGATGATCATGTCAAGAAAAGTGTTCCTGCTGGAAGATACTTTGATGCCCTTAGAGGACCTGAACTTGATCAAGTCAAGGTAAATATTTTCAACTTCTCATTTCCAGAACTTCAATGATGTATGCATAAAACTGTTGTCTCGTGTCCAATCAAATAGCTTCACATAAATTGAAACAGAGAGTACCTTTTATGAACAGTTGCATGTAGGTATCTTTTCGATGACCTAATAGTGTAAAAGCTCTTTTGCGCTGTCAGTGCATAGATGTTCGTAAACTCAGGTGTTAGTATAACAATATTTTCTGCAGGATTCTGAGGACATTCTTCTTCCAAAAGATGAAAAATGGCCTTTTCTACTCAGGTTCCCAATTGGTTGCTTCGGTATCTGCCTGGGCCTTAGTAGTCAAGCCATCCTCTGGCGTTCTCTTGCTCTGAGCCCCGTCACCAAATTCCTCCATGTTCCACTTTTCATTAACTTTGTGATTTGGCTGTTAGCCGTGGGGGTTTCGGTTGCAGTCTTCACAACCTACATGTTCAAATGTGCACTTTACTTTGAAGCTATAAAGAGAGAATACTTTCACCCAGTGAGGGTCAACTTCTTTTGCGCTCCATGGATTGTCTGCATGTTTTTAGCTATAGGTGCACCACCTAAAACAATACCAGGAACTCTTCACCCTGCCATCTGGTGTGTTTTCATGGCCCCAATCTTCTTCCTCAATCTCAAAATCTACGGACAATGGCTTTCGGGAGGGAAAAGGCGTCTCTGTAAAGTAGCCAACCCGTCATCTCACCTCTCTGTAATTGGGAATTTCGTGGGAGCCATTTTGGCTGCTAAAGTGGGATGGAAGGAACCTGGAAAGTTCTTATGGTCGATTGGCTTTGCACATTACCTGGTGGTGTTTGTCACATTATATCAGAGGTTGCCAACGAGTGAAGCGTTGCCCAAGGAACTGCACCCTGTTTATTCCATGTTCATTGCAACTCCAGCTGCAGCAAGCCTTGCTTGGGGTGCTATATATGATGAATTTGATGGCTTGGCAAGGACCTGCTACTTCATTTCATTATTTCTCTACTTATCGTTGGTTGTACGTCCCAACTTCTTCACAGGATTCAGGTCAGAACAGCACAACAACAGAGTTCAAAATTTTGAGAAAAGCTTGTCTTTGCCGTCATAATTAACTAATATCTTGACACTATCTGCAGATTTTCAGTTGCATGGTGGTCATATACTTTTCCAATGACCACAGTTTCAATAGCAACCATAAAGTATGCAGAGGAGGTTCCATCTTTCATAACCAAGGCTCTGGCTTTGGCCCTTTCATTCATGTCAACAACAATAGTCTGCATATTATTCGTCTCAACCCTTCTGCATGCTTTTGTTTGGAAAACCTTGTTCCCCAATGATCTCGCCATTGCCATAACAAAGAAAAGATACAGCAAGGATAAGAAGCCTTTGATGAGGCGTTGGACAAAGCATTCGCCTCTTTCATTTGTCACATCAATAGGGAAACATAACTCAGGAGACAAAGAGGGTGGTTCTGATGAGGAGAAATGATTGTAAATCAATAATCATACTGCATAAATGTATAATATGGAAGAGCAAAAAATTATTTAAAGGTCTAAAGTAGCCTTCCCTGCTCTGTAGCCTCTATAGTTAGAATGTAATCCCAGTTGTCTGAATTACGATATTAGCCAAAAAAGAGGATACGATTAAATTTGTAATTTTTTCACATCTTCAACGTCTGATACATAATTCATTTAATCTCTCTCAAGAATTTTCCGTCATCAAGTATAAATGTTCTTTGAGAGAACATACAAATTGCTCTAGCAAGTAACATTCAAAAGCTAGATCAATACTTTCCTCTTGGATATAACACAGAGCAAAATCAAAGCAAATTAATGAATAAAGCTGAACAGATCCCACTAAACAAAGACTTGCGCATTTTTATTCACATGATGACATGGTGATTAACATTGCTGTTCGTATCTGATGGTTTTACATCTGTAGAAATTGATTTTTACATTAAGTTATAAAGCTGCTATATATTCGAATGGACTTGACAATTTCAGACAATTGTTATGTATTGGCATTGCTACATCATCTCAGTCTGCCTTTTGAATCAAGCAAAAAGGTGTTCATCGACGTCCAGAAATGTGCTGTGTTTTTGTCCCTAAAAATGCCCAAACTCCTACAAGAATTCAAATGTAGGTTAATGGGATGAGTTGTGTCATATATAAGAAGAAAAAGCAAAACCCTGCCACAAACAAAAGCCTAATATTTAAGTGGAGAAGGGTAGAGGGTCGGACCATCATCCACCAAATTTGGAACCAAGCACCCTGACCCTCGGAGATTTCTCGATTATCAAGAAAAAGAAAAAAGAAAGGAAAACTTGTACCTGTTGATGGTGTTAGCGACTTGACAAACTTCAGTTATCCCATATCACTACCGAACTAAATTGGCTTTGTTTTTGAGATCAGCTACTTTTCCCGTCTCCATGTGCACTATCTTAAAAAGAAGAATTTTATAAGCTGATTAAAGTTCATCCTAAATATAATGCTGAAATATTGCTGGCTTGAAAAGCCTATTGGAAACATGAATAGAGATGGAAAAAACTAGCAACCACGGAATAAACAGTGCTTACCTCATGGTTTTGTTGGAAATAAGCCCATCTATTTTCTTTAGAGCCCTTGTACCAAAAAGCCATACAAAATCAAAAATCCAGACAATGTTTAACTAAATAAGATCAGAAAAAGAAAATGAAGAAATAAATGGAACCTTTGACAAAAGGCAGGATGGTCTTTGTGCTTTCGACTGCACTCCGCCAGCTGGTTGGGGCTCAGATGTAAGAGATAGCTGATAAAAAACAAGAAGGATAACTATTTGATGAGCTACAACACAAGAATAGAAAAACTTATAATAATAGCTGCAATATTGTGTCCAAAAAGAAACACCAAACAATGTGCACCATAGGAACATCAACACAAAGATGTAAAAGTACGAACCTTATTAAACAAATCAATTGGTGGATTATGATGAATCCTCTTTACAGTATGAAAATTGAACTCCTGTGGCAGAGGCAAAGCAACTCATGTGTCATTATTGGAATTTCAAAGATAACATAACTGAAAAGTCTACACGTGTCTGGATTACCATTGGCACTGTGGTTTCCCTCTTGGTGTTTCGGAACACTCCAATGTCTCCTTTACTTGATAGGATCTATATAAAACAAATAGTTGTTCAGTTCCCAGAACTCCATATATAAAATCTTCCCCATTTTTTCCTTATGTACCTTTTTATTAAGGGGGAGAGCTTTGAAGTTGTAAGTGGACACAGATTCTTCTTGCTTTGGAGCCTCTACATGATTGACTCTGATATACAAAAGTTCCCGTTTCTTAGTCACCCACAACCGTAAAGTAATTAACATTTACAAGCATATTAACAACCAATATTTTTAACTGAAAAGAAAAATAAATAAAAATAGTGTAATAAGAAGAACAACATATAGTGTTATGCCAACAACACAGGCTGCTCCCTCAACACACATAAGGATATCAAGATTCACCTTCTGAATTCTCTATTTCCACATTCCATGGTTGAATTAGTACTCGCTTTCTGCAACACCTGCAACAAGATATTTTATCAATCAGTAATCATAATGCAAACAATTTGAACGTGGTATAGACTGAATTTCTTTATGAACACTCCTAATTTTGTCAACTCCAATAAAATTATCAAATTCAAATTTAGATTCAGATAGACTAAAAAAAATGGTGGGTACATTTCTTAGACTTCAACATTGCAATTTATGTAATATTTTAGGCTGGAAAAACTACATTGGAAGAAGCCACCAAATAGGGAAACACTACAAGTTTCCAAATCCAAATCTGTGATGTTGTTGCCACTAGCTATTTTCCAATTTCACTGGTTCAGTCTTCAAGCTAAATCGAGTAGAGTGTTTGTGCATAAGCACAAACTCCTAGTGATAAGAACTATGTGTAACCTTGTCATTTGTAGAAGAAGAATTGGCAGCAAAAGCTGAAACGGCTGAACGATGTTGCCCAGCTCTCTCTGACGTTTTCAAGTGAAATTCCTGAAAACCAAAGTGTCAAGTTAAAATTTTTAATTCACTTGTTTGCAAAATTATGATTACAAGCAATGTAATCAGTGCAAATTCATGGAATATAAGTGACTAGTTCTCATAGCCATAGGCCAGACACTATGATATGAATGGAGCTGGTAATCTTAGAACAGGAAGAAGAAGCAAAGACACCAGTCTGAATCCTTACTTGAAACTGCGGAAGTTGTGGATTGCTTCTTTTTGGAGGCAAAGAAGGACCTTCAAAGATCTGTGAGATAGACAGTTGTCAATAACATGCAGATGAGGCAATTGCCTCAAAGAAACTGCACTTACTAACCTTTCTATTTAGTGGAAGAGCTTTGAATCTGCGTATAGCTGTGGGCGGCAAATTTTCTGCCTGTTCACTGCCTTTTGGCCTGAAATTGAAACGTCATAATAAATTGTTGACAACAGACCTCAAACAGGATAAGACAACTGAAACTAGTTGATGAGGCTGACCTTGCTCTTTGTGCTCTATGAGTTGTTTGAAGCTCAGGTTCTCTAGGAATAGTAATCCTGGGCTTAGCCAATGTGTAGTTGCCATCAACTTTTCCATCCTGCAAGATTGTTCACAAAATGTGTCTGAACTCCAGCAGAAAATCCAGTCATCACCAAAAGTTCTACATGGTTAAGGTTGATAAACCCAGAGCTCCAGAGACTAGGAATTACGCATAACTTTGTACTAGAGACATTATTCAGCCACTCAATAGTGGACCTGGCCAACGGTTGAATACTGAGGCAAACATTGCTAGTGACACCTTTTAAGTAAAAAATATGGGAGCTCGCACTTTGAACTACTCAAATAAACAAAAAATGCCATAGGCATAGGGAAAATATAAAAGAACCAACTTGATCAAATGTAACAGTAGAAGCAAGATTGCGTCCATTTTTTGTACAAGGGCTTAGGGAAGGTCAACTCAACAAAAGATATCACAGGTAAAGGGAAAATATAAAGGACAGACATGACCAAAACAATGAAACAGATAGCCACTTAAAGTCTTCAACTGTACAGGGAGGAAGACTTCTAACATTTTTTCTGAGTAAAATAGATAATAGAATAGAGAGCATATACTTACTCGCTTAGGTGCCTTATGAACAAAACTAAATACAGGCTTCGCTTCGGCAACCTGTAATGGAAAAAAAGATATGTTTCGTGAAAATTTGAGCAAACTAACATCACAGAGATGCCAAAAGTCCATAGACAAGGAAACTGAACTTGACAACTAGAAGGAAGAGATGAAGCATTTGAGTAGTTGTCGAGATGTGCTGGAAAAGAACCTTGGTCAAGTGATTAGATGTGAAGACCAAGTAATGTTTAAAATTTACTTTTTTGGCAAGGGTCGTATTTTCCTTCCAGAGAGAAGGAAAATCTTGTGTAGAATTGTTTTAGTCCATTTCCAATACTTAGAAATGTTAGAATTCCAACATGTAATACTTCCCCCATGTAAATTCTTAACCTCTAAAATTTATTCAATTAACTTGCAGCAGATTTAACTCCACAAATTCATAAATTTGATTCTGGTAATGTAAAGAAACGCTAAAGTGGAAGCAGCAATTAATAGTTACAGAGACTCATTACTAGTATGGCATAATGCAGAGGAGAAGAAGCAAAAAAATCCATAGGGAAGAATGTACAAATGATACCTTCTGTAGATGACCACTCTCAAGCTTTTGTCTCTTGGCAGCTTGAGTCTCAATCACAGTTGAACTTGTTCCATTTTTCTCAACCAAAAATGTGGGTAACCTAGCATACAAGAGAAAGGTGTTCAAAGAGACCACAAACCAGTAAAGTATTCAGCAGTGCATGTGATGAGCAGTTGTATGATCAAACAAGGTCATTCCCCACAAATTACATGCAACGTTGCTTACCATTCACCAAAAGGTGGAATGTGAAAAGCAACAAAACACATTTAGAAGATGTCCCACTGTTTAAAGATTGGCACATCCTCACTCTTGGAAAAATTTAAAAAGATTAGCAGAAAAACACTAAGAAAAATTTGGTGTGCACTAAAACAGAGAATGCCAAGAAAATCAGGAATTCCAAGATGATGCATGCATCAAGAAGAAAGATACAAGCATGTTAGTAGTTAGTACCAACCTCGATTCACCAATTGGACGAGGTAGATTTTGTTTGGCTAAGTGACTTGCGGTTGGTTTCATGAGGGTTGAGCTCCTGGGACAAGATGGCTTCGCTGAGCACCTGGTTTTACTTCTTGTGGCACCTTTAGCCATGTGATCGTAGAAAGTCAGCCCTGCCAATCAATGGCATCAAATATAAATGTGTACCTATAAGAGTTAAAAGACACCACGAGACCTAGTGTAACATGGTTGTTGATGGCAAGACTGCTGTACAATCAGCCATACCCATACACAAATCACATACTTATCACGCAAGAAACCAACTTGAATCACGAAAGGACAAAAACTTATTCTCAATTTTACGAGTTGAATATTAATCATTTCGGAGATATTTTTTTAAGATAAACATTAAAATTCAGACATTAACAATTGTCAAATAAAATTAGAAATTATAAGCACCTGAAGGTAGCTGTCTCAGTTGATTTAGAAGTTTCTCGGCATTGCTAATTTCTAAGTTAGCAGAAACTCCTGCATTGTTGCCCTCGCCTTCTGTAAAATAAGATCAGAAAGGGAACTTGAGTATATCAGAATGAGACCTCTTTTTTAGTGCATGCCGGCACAAAGATAAAGGCAGCAGTATTCATCATATGCTATTAAGGTAAGAGTGCCCCTCTTTACGTGCACGTGGATGACAATGAATCATGTTTTTCAACTTTCTTGTAACCTTGTTGATTACACACCAATTAAATTCAGCATGATGTACTATCCATGTTTGTTTGGATCTTATTAAGTACATGAAAATTATTGTTTAGAGTCATATCATTTATGCGTTTTTACCATTTTTGAGAGACAAATCCTTTTGTAACATCCAAAAGGCAAGTGGGTAATACCATGGGCCTAAGGGAGGAAATAATTACTAGTATCAACATCAGTACAAGAAAGTTGTGGTGAATCATCAAATCATGCCTACAATTAAAGTAAACAACTAGGAAAAACACTTGTTCTTTTTTAGGAAACAAAAAACTACATAAAGCAGAAGGACCAGGTGTGATAAATAAACCAGTTTATCAGCACTAGGTGAAGGAACCAAATGTTCCCTTAGTATCTTATAAGCTTTACCTTTTATTATATCAAGAGTCACAATCAATGTCAAGAAGTAGCTTGCATCTCAGTAAAGTTTTAGTCAATAAGATACTTCCACAAGCAAAAGTATGAAAAATCCAAATTGCTTATGAACTTCTAAAAGCAAATGTTCAACGCCAGTGAAAGGAACATAATACATCTCCCGTATAACAGCAGAGCACAAAATTCAAGTAAAATATTAGAGGTATAACTTTTAAAGAGGCAGAATAAACACCTTCTATGACAGCAGGAACCTCTTGCTCAACCTCAATATCAGAATCACTATCAGACAAACTCATGTTCTCGTCAACTTTGGATTTCGGAGATACATTAATGTTTTCCAGCAAAATGTCCTCCTTCGAAATTAACCTAGTGACAAAAGCTTGAACAACAGAGAACAAATGAATTATCAGTCATAGTGTTCCATAAACAATGTTCTTGTACGGAATTGATAATTCCAAACACAAGTGGAGTGTACAATCCAAATTTTAATTTTACTATAATGGCGTTTAACCTTAGGCAGGTCCTTTACCAAAATGAGAGCAAAGAACAGCCAGAAAAGAAAACAGTGTCATATAATGCTCAATACATTAAAAAAAAATAGTATAGATGAGATTCCGGCTCTTTGTATAAGAATGTAGCTCCCATAGCAGAGACATAGTTCTAAACAAAACTTTTCCAAAAAAAATGAAAACAAAAGAGGTGAGAAAACATAGAATTTTCCTATATACTGACATAATTACGTGACTAGGAGGTCACGGGTTCGAGCTGTGGAAACAGTCTCTTACAGAGCATAGCGTGAGCTTAGTGCACTGGGCTGCACGTAGTTAGAAAAATAAAAATATTTTTAAAAACAGATGAACAGGAAAAGTTAAAAAATGCTGTCGGAAAAAAGCTAAATATACAAAATATATAACGTGAGTGATATAGCATTGGCATCATCGCAACAGTTCTGATCCTATAGTGACCTGTGAGTCACGGGTACTGAATCATACCAAAAGCTTCGACGCAAAAATGCAGAGAACACGAAACTGCAAGGTCTAATCAAATAGTTCTAATAGTAACTTTAGAAACATAGCTAGAAATTGCAGGAAAATAATATACAAGTTCTTATAAATCAAAATAAACACCAAAATTCAGCACCGAGAACACAAAATAAACATCCAGTAAAAAACAAAATGCAGAAGAAAAACAGAAAACAGACTTACGAGAAGGCGGATAGCTAGGAATTGCAGGAAAATAACATACAAGTTCTGATAAATCAAAAATATACACCAAAATTCAGCACTCAAACAACAAAATAAAAATCCAGTAAAAAACAAAAAAACAGACTTACGAGAAGGCGGATAGCTTCCGGCAGATTCAAACCAACTCTCAGCTTGACAAGTCTCAGGCAAAGACTCGTCATAACAAAAATCAAAGTAACAAGGCGCATCAAACTCGTAATCGAGATCAATCTCCACCGCCGTAAACGTATACTCAACCATATCCTCCATCTCTTCCTCCATTTCTCACAGTCTCCGATTACCACACCGTCGGAGGATTTCAAACAAACACACACACTGAGCGTGATTTCTCACACAGCGATAAAAACACTGGAATCGATGATAATGGAGAAGAAAAAAGCCCTAGTCAGTGCATAGAAAAACGAGAATTGGAAGAAGGAGGAGAAGAGAAGAGACGTAACAATTCATGGAGATTTGGGAAGAAAAAAGACAGAGAGAAGAAAAAGGGAGTACTATTTAGCAGTAAGTTGTGTGAGACATGTTGGTAGCGGCGACTGATTATGTTTCAGAAAGATCCGAATTTTTGAAAAGATGGGTATGGGCGGGTCCGATTGGGTTTTGGGGATATATAACGTTAGAAAAACTTTTTCTGCTTTTACTATTATGCCCTTCTCTCTTTTTATATGTCAACTTTGAAAAGATCTAGGTGTCCCGCAAGTCGATAATTTTACTGGATACCTGACACCTCTTATCAATAACAATTATCAAGTAACTTTATTCATCGAAACAAAGAAATCGCATACTCTCTCTATCTCATTTTATGTGGCACATTTCTTTTTTAGTCTGTTTCAGAAAAAATGTCACTTTATTATAATTAGAAATAATTTAATTTTAAGAAAAAAATTACCCTTAATAAAATGATTTACAATCACAGAAAAATCTAAGGATTGTTTTAAACCACAAGTTTCAGAGAGAGTAATATTTTTTTTTCGCTGAGATTTGAACTTGGGACCTCGACTTAAATTTCTTAAATGTTGTTTGAATGGAGAGATGTGATATTATTTATATTCAAGGACGGACGTTATTAAATGCAAGAACTTTACATGAAAGTGGTGATTTCGTAGTTCTTGGACTCTGAAGTTGTGTTGTTATGTGTTTTGTTTTATTTTCTCATTGAGGTTGAATCTAAACATGTGCTCGAGAGATAGATGTCTATACATGGATTAATTCTTGAGAAGAGAGGAGTTGTGGTGGTTCCTTTCGAATCGCTCGAATCCCACGAGTGAATTGAAAGTTAGATCATACTTGAATTGCCGCATCTATCCACCTGAAGAGGAGCTGGATTTCAAACTCCCGTTCAAATCGGAGGGATTGTTGGGCGTATTTATTAAGGTCATAAAGATAAAGATAATCTACTACTTTTCTATCAATTGATAACTCATCTACTACCATTAACTAAAAGACATTGAATTTCAAAAGGGTAGAGTATCTATTAAAATCATTCTAAAATCATGTAGAGCAGTGACAAGTAATTTTCAACAAAAAGTTCCAAACTGTTATCACTTGATGAGAGCAACAGAAAATTTCAGAACGAATAGATCTGAATGATAGTGTGAATTTTTGAAATTTAAAAAGAGATGGGGATTGGATTGTCATTTTGGGGGGCAAATAGGATAATTTGTTTGTCTTTGGGGCAGAAAAGCCAATTCCCATTGGAGTTTGAGCTCTGTTTCGGGCGGCTCAAAAACTGTCAAATGAGTCTGAGAATTTTGACATGTGTTCACTTTTAACCCCTCTTTTTCAATTTAATTGCAATTCTACCCCTTAACGGTTTGTTCGTTTGTCAGGTTTTCGAATGTGGGCCCCACCCGGCTTCTCTATCTAGTGCAAATGAAAAAGTATTTTTTAATTATCAAAAGACAGATCACAAGTACTATTATTTTATTGTAATTGTAAGTAATAATTTAATTGAATATGAAAACTGGGATATCAATTTGACCTTTATGTTATTGTTTAAACGAAATATTATTAAAGCAATATTGTAGATGCAAAATCCAACAATTACGCGTAAGGACACATGTTATTCTACTGTGTTCAAAAATAGTAAATTATATTTTCTTAATAAACTGGAAACCAAAAGGTAAAAATTTATATATAAAATATTTGAGATCACAAAATTTATTGTGTGTCCTTCGAAAATTTATTCCCCTTACTATATCTGAGGTTATTGATTATTTCCTCCTAAAATAAAACAAATATACTTATTATAGGAGTACCAGTACCACAAACGCCCATAATTTCGTCGAAATGAAAATCAGTAACAAATCACACAAAGACTCTATATTTTTATTTGTAAGAAAATATGCAGAAGAAGTCCAGAAAATTTGATTCAGAAAAAATATGAGAAACCCTCTTTATTTATAGTCAATAAATGGTAGTATAAACAGGTGTTATTGTGTCTTATCAAAAAAATCGCAACCCATCGAAAAAGTCACAACTCATTTAATATGAAAATATTCAAATTACACCCTTTCTCTTGGTGTCTTTTCGAAAAAACACTTCATTTCTCAGTCACACCTTTTAAAATCTAACAACACCGACAACATTAAAAAGGACAATTTAATGCACAAAGTATCTTATATTCATGTAAGGTCCGAAAAAAATTGCAACTCAAGAACACTAACAACATTAAAGAAATTAAAATGAAATGCATAGACAATAAACTATAAATGAAATCGAAGTAGTGAGATTTCATCCAATTAAATATTCTTGAATTATTTGTAAGTGCAATTTCAATGGTGTTGCAACAAGTGAATGTAGACAAGAGCTAGGCCGCGGCTGATGAAGAATTTTTATCAAGAGGATCTAATATCTATTATATATCTATAAAAGATTAGCTTTTATATATATCGTATAATTTTCTGACTATTTTGTTTGCACTAAAATATTATCCTTTACAAATGATTAATGGAAGGGCTTTTCTTGTTGCATCTTACCTCAAAAGAAAGATAATGGTTAAAAACAATTTTAGCATTACCTCTAAATACAGGACATATATTTCATTTTGTTTTTACTAATTTTCCCTCAATCTTTAGCTTGAAGTGACTATCTGAAACGCCTAACTGACGATGAATCGAGTTTACTTGATCTTATATTTGGGCAGACACGTGCGATTTTGGCTTCAACAATTATTAAAAAGCTAGATTGATAAAGAAAATTACAGTAGAATAAAAAAATGAAACTAAATTATTTGAATCTTTAAACGTTACTATGAGCATTTTAATGGAATGATTTCATATGAGAAATTTGAAATCTACTTTACTGTAGATGTTAATGGTCATGCAATTACACCTACTAGGGGAAAAAGTCTAATACCTTTGAGCTTGCTCATTGATGTGTTGGCTCTAAAAGGTCCAAGGTATTAACTAGGGTAGTAAACTAGTATTTGTTTGGAAGTGAAATCAAATTCAGAATAATGGCTTCGCCAATTAATACTACGAAAATTATAATGTACTATGCTAATAAATCTAATGAATATATTGGCATTTATATTTGGTTGGTAAAATTTCCAGGTTCGCAGTACATTAATTCCAGAAGAAACATTCATTTTTTGGGGTATATATTACAACAACAATATATCTACTCCGCCACTCCGATGTAATTTAACAAGTGAAGTCTGAAGATAATAGAATATACGTCGACCTTATTTTTAACTTTGTGAGACAAGAAGACCGTTTCTGATAGATTCTAGGCTCAAACGTGACGTATTCGAAGTAGGATTGAAAAAACATGACATAAAATTTATCCATTTATTTTCTGGGTATATATTGATAGAAAAAGCACCAAGGATGTTTTTTTTTTATGTGGTGCAATGGATGATGTTTTTTCCATAATCAAAGTCTGGAGTACGAGCCCTGGATAGGGAGCGCTTTCCTTGAATGGATCCTACGCGACATGAATCTGAATTAGCGGGCTTCAATATAAATATCGAACACCGAATAAGAAATCAAAAAAATAAAATAGAGAAATGCATTTATTTTTCTCATTTAAGGTGCCTCCTAGGATTCTCTGATCTTCAAATCAGAAAGTTACCCCACGGTTTTACCATTGTACTGCAGTTAATAGAGTTACACAAGTAATTTTAACTTATTATTTTGTCTTTTTGTTTTTGTTTCTGTTTTTTTTCCCTCTTTACCAGTGTTGCACTTGTAACCACAATCGTCAAAACCAAAAAATAGATAAATGCAATAGTTCCTTTCAATTAAGTATTAAATTTGATTATCATTTTTTGATCCACAAATACAAATGTTAAATCTCTGTTAGTATTAGAAAACATATTGCCGAGGGTCTAACGGAAATAACCGATCTATCTCTGAGATAGAAGTTAAGTCTGCGTACATTCTACCTTTCACATACTGGGACTACACTGGGTAAGTTGTTGTTGTACTTACATAAAACACACATCTTTGGGAGCTAATTACTTTTTTTCCCACCTCAATTCGCTCGGATACATCGCCTCACCTCGTGATACATCGCCTCATCTCTGGATAATTACCTTTGATACATCGGGTGGGATGTATCCGAGGTGAGGCGATGTATTACGACCTGGGGCGATGTATCCAAGTGTTTATATGTGGGATATTAAGTAATTAAAATAAAGTAGTAAAAAAATTAGTAAATATGATAAGGAGGTATGTCTCTTTAGGTAGTTTAACCTATTATATGTTCATATAATAGCAACACTATTTTAGAATAATTTGAGAACCATCTTATGTTTGGGCCAAATGCAATACAAACTCAATGTTGGGCCCAAGTCATCCCACAAGCCATATTGCATCTAATTGTCAAATCCCTTTCTCTTGTGAAGCAAAATGATTTTAAACTGTGGTGGTTGATGGTGGCCGGTGGTGGTTGATGGTGGATGGTGGTGGTAGATGATAGTTGGTGAATAATGACGATGTTTGACGATATAGTTGTGGTTGATGATGATGATTGGTGATTCTTATGGTAATGATGGTTGATGGTAATGATTGTAAATGGAGGCTAGAGGTGGTGACGGCTAATTATAATGATTGACAATGGTGGTGATTGCGATGAAGATAGTGGTTATAGGTATAGTGGATAATGATTAACGTCGGTGGTGCTTATGGATGGTGCATTTATGGTAGTTGATAATGGTTGGCAGCGACAACGTTATGGTTGAGGATATAATGATCGGGGGTGGTGGGTTGGTGATACTTGATAGTGGTGAACGATTGACAATAATTAACGATGGTTGGCAGTGACAAATGTGGTTATGAGTGAGAATAATGCTGGTTTTAGTGGTAGTTGATAATAATAGACGACGGTGACATCAACAATAGTTGATCATGGTGGGCAGCGACAACAATAGTTGATAATGATAGGTGGCAGCACCGACAATAGTTAATAATGATGGGCCGCGTCAATGACTGTAGTTGATAGTACCAGAAGACTATTAGCGGTGAAAGTTGATGAAGTATTGGTGAACTAGACATTTTTGTGGAAATCCTTGAATAAATATCTTTACCAATATAATTAAACATTATTATAAATTTTAATCATTCAAAAAAAAAGTCAAAACTATTTTAGATAAATATTTTCTGTTGAAGAAATTCAATAAAAATTCTAGCCGTACACAAAACTCTGGCAAACGCAGAGTATATATATAAGGAATAATTTAAAAAAGGATAATGACAAGAAGTTGGACCTTAAAGCTTTGTGGACATATTCTATTCTATACACAAAAGTTTAGACAAGTGACACTTTTGGTACTACAAGTAATGTTATGTAGTACCGTCAATAATATCATGTTATATCAAAAGCGTAAGATATCGGTCCACTAATTTTTGAAATAATAGTAAAAAAAAAAAATCACAAATTTTGCATTGATAATGTGAGACGCAAAATAAAATTTCTCGTGTTTATTATATTAAAAATAATATGTATTGCATAATTTCTAAGAAACTAGTTATTAATCGTGATATGACTTATTTCAAAATTAGCATTAAATAAGGAATAAAGCATAAAGCAATACTAAAGTTTTATTCCAAAATTATTTATGCTTGTTCAACATACCAAACGATCCTTTAGTCGATGTGATTCAAACTCTAGTTGATTTTGTTTTCAACTTTGAAGACGTGAAGAAAATAAAATAATAATGGAAAGAGGAACTTCTTAATATTAGAACCTCACTGATTACTTATAAAAATGACAATGTAGCAGGGCGATTGTTAATTTAGCTTTAATTCATAATAACTTTAATCCGTCTAATTACTTTGTATTATAATGATAGAGTCGGGTGTGGGCCCAAAGAGGAATTGACCGGTGGTGCTTGGTCGAAGCTCCACCAGTAGATAGTCACTCCCTTCTCAGAAAATTGTATGTTAGACTTTTGCCTCATACGACTCCATTTCGAGCTTCTGCCGTCAGCCTTGACATTAAACCACTATCTATACATCACTGTAACTTAAATTCTTGAAAAATAACAAAAATCTAGTTCATTAAATGAAAAAAAAAACAAAAAGAAATGAAGGATATATAAAAGAACATGGTAGCACGTGACAAATATATGGAGAAGCTTTACTTAGATCACAAAAAGCCCCAGATCCAAAGCATATATACCACTATTAATATTTGTGGCTCCAATATATAGGACTTGAATATTCCTCTTATCTTATGGGGTCATATCAAGCCATTGAAACATAATAACATAAAATATATACCTATGTACAAATTATTAAAATATTATTTTTTAAATTTATAATTGAAAATGTATGATATAGTTAATGCTAAAGATTTACGAGCTAAAACCATTGAATTTAAATATTGTATCCGCTTCTATAATCATTCATTCTTATGTGTGAACAGTTAGACGCAGAGTTAGAAGCTCGAACATAAGTTCCTTCAAATTCAATAGTTTTAACTCAAACAATGTATTTGTATTAAAAAATTATTAATATGCACGATATCCTGATTCCAGTCTCTGATAAACGCTTGGCTGGAAAAAACTAACAATTGGACACGAGTTCTAATTTTATCCCTTTTTCAAAAGAGAAATTCAAAACATTGTATGGTTATGCATTGAGCAATCTTTTGGTTAGTTTTTGAGGATGACTACTCACAGATTTGTAAAAAAGATTCAAGTTAAAATGTATGTTCAGTCGCAACTTTAATTTTCAAATACCATTTTTCAATTTCAATTTCAAAAATTCTTTCATTTCAAGTTTCAAACCAATTTCATGTCCAAGTCTCTACAATAAGGAATGGCTCTTAAGGTTGATGATGATAAGAAGAATGGTCTTTGGTTGGATTACTGGTCTTTCTATGGTTTCTAGCCTTGTGGTTGACAATGGAGATTGGAAGATGACAAGAATAAGCTAGATTTTTATTTTTATTTTTGTCTTTAAGCAAGTAGTGTATAGCTATGAAATTGAACTTGTTGATGACCAAATGATGGGCACATTCTTGACTTTACTTTGGGATTTTCAACTCATTAAACAACATCATATTCTACTTGTTGATTAGTACTATGTTGTCATCACACATAAAAGAAATGATGGCTCACTTTTCGGCCTGTTAACTCAAGAGATTTGAACTCTTAATAGTTACAAATTTACATTGTGTCATCTTGATCAAGTACCTCTAAAGAACTACTTCATTCAATCATTTTTTAAACGGAAAAGGGCCAAAAATACCCATGAACTATTTTAAAAGGTTCAAATATACCCTTCGTTAATCTATTGGGCTAAAAGTACCTCACCGTTTATCTTTTTGGCTCACTTTTACCCTTAAAACTAGCAACCTTTATTTTTTTAATTATTATTTATTACGTGGCGCTTTCTTAATGTACAAAACTAAAACTCAACCCATTAGAATTTTCGGGACAACTACACAAATGTCCCTTAAAGGAGGTGGCTTTGTATTTTTGTTCCCCATAGGAAAGGTCTTACAAAAATAGTCTTCCTTGTTTTATTTATAGAACAACTACCTTTTTGCCTCTCTATACCTCAAATATTTTTAAATAGCTCACCATGCTCATTTGCGTCTCAACTTTTACATTTATTTTTTTCTCTTTTTTTCTTTTTTTTTTAATCTTTTTTTTCCTTTTTTTCTCAACCTTTTTTTTTCTTTTTTTATATTCTTTCTTCTACGTTTTTTTATTTTTTCTCAATCTTTATTTTTTTCCTTTTCTCCTCTCAATTCTATTTTTTTTCTCCTTTTTATTTTTTATTTTTTTTATTTTTCTCAATTTTCTCAACCTTTATTTTTTCATTTATTTTTTGTTTTGTTTTTTCTTCTTCGTTTTTTCCTTTTTTTCTCAATCTTTCTTATTTTTCTTTCAACTTCTATTTTTTTATTTTTTTCATTGATTTTTAATTTTTCTTTTCTCTTTTTTTTAATCATTTTTCTCGACCTTTATTTGTTTTATGAGATGTTCTATAACTCTTGCGTTAGAGGCAAGACTTAGCCTAAGAACTTCCAAACAACAAATTATGCCCCGTGAGCAAGACTTGACACTAGTACATTGTGTCTTTATTTATGAGATGTTTTATAACAGTTGCCTCAGAGGCAAGACTTAGCCCAAGGACCTCTCAAAAAATACAAGTTACATCCATGGGCAAGAGTTCACACTACTTCATTGTGTCTTGATTTATGAGATACTCTATAACTCTTGCCTTAGAGGCAAGACTTAGCTCAAGAATTTCCAAACAACAAGTTATGCTCCACAAGCAAGACTTGACACTACCTTATCAAGGACTTTCAAACAATAAGTTACACCCCATGGGCAAGAGTTGACACTACCACATTATGCTTGATTTATGAGATGCTCTATAACGCTTGCCTACGAAGCAAGACTTAGCCCAAGGACTTTCAAATAACAAGTTACGTCACATGGGCAAGAGTTGACACTACCACATTGTGTCTTGATTTATGCGATGCTCTGTAACTCTTGCCTTAAAGGCAAAACTTAGCTCAAAGACTTTCAAACAACAAGTTACGCCTCATGGGCAAGAGTTGACACTAGCACATTGTGTCTTGATCAAGAGATGCTCTATAACGTTTGCCTTAGAGGCAAGGCTTACCTCAAGGACCTCTCAAAAAATAAGTTATGCACCATGGGCAAGAGTTAACACTACTTCATTGTGTCTTAATTTATGAGATGCTCTATAACTCTTGCCTTAGAGGCAAGACTTAGCTCAAAAATTTCAAACAACAAGTTATGCCCCACGAGCAAGACTTGACACTACCTCATTGTATCTTGATTTATGAGATATTCTATAATATTTGTCTTAGAGGCAAGACTTGTTCCAAAGGACTTCCAAATAACAAAGCACGCCCTTAATTTACTTCGATTTCAAATAAAGAAGATCCTCTTTGCGGATTATCCAACTTTTTGTTCATTAGCAAAAAATAATAGAGGTTAAGAAAAAAGAAAAAAAGAGAAGAAAGAAAGAGAAAAGGAAAAAATAAAGATTAAAAAAAAGGAAAAAACAGAAAAAAAAGTTGAGAAAAAAAGAAAAAAGAGAAAAAAAAATAAAGGTTGAGAAAAAAAAGAACAAAAAAAAAGTTGAGAGAAAAATAAAAATAAAGGTTGAGAAAAAAGAAAACGAGAATTAAAAAAAAATTGAGAAAAAAGAAAAAAAATTCAAAAGATAAAAGAAAAAGGAAAAAATGAAAATTAAAAGTTGTGAGACAAAAATGAACATGAAGAGTTGTGGTGTAGAGGGGTAAAAATGTATTTGGTCTATACATAAAAAGGAAGGAAGGGTATTCTTTAAAGACTTTTCTTATGAGGGGCGAAAATTGAAGACCACTCACTTTTGGGGACACTCCACGTAATTTTCTGAGAATTTTCCCTGCCGCCCCGACCCAATTTCACTACCCATGACCCAAACCCATTTAGAAAAACCTATCGACATAAAACATACATCGATCGTGGGATTCTCAGGTGTTGTTTGGCCTTCATGATTTACTTGAATAGGATTCTCAGCAACAGAAGAAATTGATTCCGTAGTATTATTAAAAGCAGGTGCACTTTCTGCATTATTTTATTTTCTGTTGTTATTTGTCTTTGGGGTTTACCTCTCTAGAGCTTTGATTTTGTTGTATTGAAGATATGGCAATGGATGTGTATGAAATAAAAAGTAAGAGCTTCGTTATTATGTTCCTCCCTTGGTTAACCACTGTATAAAGAGAATTTTTTTTAAGCAAAACAGAACTTTGATTTCTAATTGCTGCGGCTGAACTTTGACATGCATGGTGCACCCCTTAAAATAATCTAAAAGATGTTTGCACCATTGAACAAGCTTTTTTCTTTTGTTTTCTGGTTTTCATGGCTTGCATGAATTGGATTTTCAGAGTCAGAAAGAATTTATTTTTATAGTGTTCACAGTCAGAACGATGATCGTATGTTTTATGTCCTTTGTTGAGTTTTTCTAAATGGGTTTGGATCATGCGTAGTGAAATTGGGTCGGGGCGGCAAGGAAAATTCTGATGGGTTGGGTTTTAGTTTTGTCCAATAAGAAAGAGCCACGTAATAAATAATAATTAAAAAAGAAGAAGAAGAGGGCTGTTAGTTTTAAGGGTAAAAGTGAGCCAAAAAGATAGACTGAGGTGTATTTTTAGTCCAATAGATTAACGAAGGGTATATTTGAACCTTTTCAGATAGTTCAGGGGTATTTTTGGTCCTTTTCCGTTTTTTAAATATTTAACTATAAAAATTTGTCCAAAACAAGCATCTAAGTAAATAGAAAAGCTTTAATTATTATTTTAATTTTAAAAAAATCTCGTATTTTAAATGAAATGATCTATATAATTTTCTAAAAGGTCTCTCAACACTTATTACTCATTGAGAATTTATAAAGATACTATGATCCCATAATCTGAGCAAATATTACGATACGGGATCTGAATACCCACCCTTTAAGATCCCTGTAAATCGACCTGAGACACGACTTAGACTCGAGACCAAAACCTCAAACCTGACCTCGATCCCGCCTAGAAACTTGATCATTAATGACCCTATATGTCTACCATCATCCCATTCCACAAAACAAGCAAGACAAACCGCGAAAATTAAAATTTTCTTGAAAATTTCTCTTCGTATAATTTTTAAAATACAATCACCAAAAAATAAGAGGAAATTAAAAAAATTTAGATAAAAAAAAATACACCAAACTCTTTGGCACCATTTTCTCCAAATCTCTTCTCCATCACTCACCTCCCTTCGTACTCTCCGTCCACCATCGCCGCCACATACTCTACTTACAATTGTCGAGTGACGTCATATTACAACAACGTGACGGCTTCCCCTCCGCCACCACCACCACTATGTCACAGTTATGACAAGGTCAAGGGACCGTTCACCAACCAGAACAACAACCATTTCCACTGGCGGCGTCGGCGGCGGAGGAGACGGAGGAGGAGCCACGACGGCGATGAGGGTTATAGTACCCTTACAAGGTGTAGTACAAGGCCGTGGTGGTCTTTTCTTGGGTTCAGTTATACCTTGTGCTCTTTTCTACTTCTGGCAACTCTACCTCAAGCGTAATCGTTCCTCCGGCGGCGGGGACAATAACGGCGAATCTCCGGCTCCGGCGAGGTCACCGTCGTCGACCCATTTGCCGGAAGTGTCTTCTGGTACTGGGTTACAGAGAGTTCATTCACGTGTTTTACTGTCACCGAAGGGAACTACTGGACAATCTCAGGTGTCTGCTAGAGCTAATTCTATTATTTCTAAACAAATTGATAGTAGCCCTTACTATGTTGGATTGAAAAGAGCTTCTGAAGACCCTTATGATGAATCGAGTAATCCAGATGGTGTTATTCAGCTAGGATTAGCAGAAAACAAGGTAATAATTTTATATGTTTATTGAAATAATTTTGAGTGTTTGGATATTTTGAACTGTGACATAATGGAAAACTTGACATTCCTCTCCAATTTCTGGAATCATTCTCCTATGTAATTGTTAGAGTGGGGATAAACGGGTGGTTTGCTTACATAGACTTGGGCAATTCTACCCTCTTGAGCTAGCTTTGGAGTTGAGTTATCTTTACATGGTATTAGAGTCAGGTCCATCCCCGTTTGGGCTCGCCGTCCACACTCCAGTTGGGCCTGGGCGTGAAGGTGGTGTTAGAGTGGATTAGAGTCTGACATTGGTTGGGGAATAGACGGGTGGTTTGAATATATGGACTTAGGCAGTCCTTTTTTGAACTAGCTTTTGGGGTTGAGTTAGGCTAGGTGTTGTATCTTTACAGTATACATTTTCTATAGAAAGCATTTCCTCCATACCATAATGCAGTACATTTATTGTTGGGGCATTGGATTTTTTCCTTTCTAAGTATTTCTTTCTTTTTTGTTTGCTGTTTTGACCATTTTGAGTTTTGTCTCTGTTTGTATGGTTTTAGTTGTCATTGGATTTAGTTCAAGAATGGCTAGCAGAAAATGTGTCAAGATGGATGATGACTCAGGATTTGAGTATAAGCAGAATAGCTACGTATCAGCCATTTGACGGGTTGTTGGAGTTGAAAGTGGTAAGCTTTTTGATTTTTCCTTGCACACTACTAGTGACTTGTTTGTTGATATACTGTTGACATGTATTGGATATTCTCTGTTTTCATTAGGGATTGTTCTTCTTGAACTAATAAAGTACTAGTAGTTATTCATGTGGTTACAGTTTATACGGGCTAGAGAACAAAATATTTACTTGAGAAGGTTCGTAAAATTTGAAGTTGTTAGTTTGAATTTAGACCTCATAGGACTAAATCACTGAGATACCTATTTGGGTGGTATTAGTTTATAGTTGTAACCAAGGATGGGCTCATGTCATGTCCATATAATTTCATAAATGTTATGTCCATATGCTTGTATAACAGTTACTCCATACCAATTATCATCCATCCGCTAGTTCAGTGTGCTTTATAGCTGGTTTAATTTGAACTGTGAACCCCTGGCGGCGGGATTGGTAATGGCATTTGACAATATTGTATACAAGGGTATTGTATGTCTCGTCTTGAGCTTTCTAAGTTTATAACGTACAACAAACATAAGGAAAAGCAATAAATAAGCTTCACTTCTTTTTACAGTGCCAATTAACTTCTGAAAAGTTTGTCAAAGCTTTAACTTCTACACTATCGATGCTAAGCTTCACTTTGGAAAAATGAACACGGCTCTGAATGTTTTGATTTCCTTTTTGAGCTCTTGGAGCCCATGATTGTCTAATAAAAGAGAATAAAATACAAAAGAAGAAAAATAATAGGAAAATTTTGAAACCTGAAATGCGTTTCACCAGCCAAAGCATCCAAACCGTATCCAGAGGGATGGGAGAGTTTTTTTGTATATTTTTGTTGGTAAATTTCTTCTTCTACTTGAGCATTGCATTGGTAAAACTTGAGTTGGCAACTCATAATTTTTGTTGATGTAGCTCAGTTATTTATGTTGTTTCAACATTTGATGATTTTCTGTGGTGATGTTTATCCTGACCAGAACAATGGATTCCCTGCAGTGTGATATGATAAAAGATCTCATTTCAATGTTTCAGTACATAAGAGAATAGTTTAACCTGCTTTATTCTGCCTGGTTTTTGTTATCAGCAAGTTAATAGTGCATAGTGGACTCAGTTGTTCTGAGAGGTGGCACTATTGTTTCCTTGATAAATATTCACCTCGATACTCATCATTGTGTAACCTGTCGAAGGATCTATTGCTAGTTTTGCAGTACCTGTTGAAGATGGAAGGCAATTTGGCCTCTTTGAAATATGAGTGACTACCTTTGCCATCAGGTATCCATGGGTGGGAGATGATCTGATGGATTTACCTTTTAAAATTGTGGGTTTGAATGTATAACAGCAATATATGAAATCATCCTTGAGCCATTATGAAGATCGATTCATAAAACAATAAGTGTTTTGTGTGATTCTACATTATTTATGGCATCTCTTTGAATTGATTTGTATGTTTTCTCACCTGTATGCAGGCTGTGGCAGGATTTATGTCTCAAGCTGTTGAGGGATCAGTGTCCTTCAGCCCCTCGCAAATGGTTCTCACCGGTGGTGCAACCCCTGCGCTTGAGATACTGAGCTTCTGCCTAGCTGATCCTGGAAATGCTTTTCTTGTTCCCTCACCGTATTATCCCGAGTGAGTTTTATGCTCTTTTCCAAAGAAATTTCAATCTTCTGGTCATTTTACTTATTTATTGTATAAAAATAAAATGAGCTCAAACGCATCTGCAGTCTTGATAGGGATGTCAAATGGAGAACTGGAGTGGAGATTATACCTGTTCCTTGCCGCAGTGCAGACAACTTTAACTTGAGCATTGATGCTCTTGACCGAGCTTTTAACCAAGCTAAGAAACGTGGTCTTAAAGTGCGAGGGATTATCATATCTAACCCATTGAATCCTGTGGGCAATATTTTCTCTAGGGAGACACTTTATAACCTCTTAGACTTTGCAACTGAGAAGAACATCCATGTAATATCCAATGAAATCTTGGCAGGGTCAACTTATGGAAGTGAAGACTTTGTCAGCATAGCAGAGATAATTGATTCTGAAGATTTTGACCGGAACAGGGTACACATTGTGTATGGTCTCTCTAAGGACCTCTCTCTTCCTGGTTTCAGGGTGGGGGTCATCTATACTTGCAATGAAAATGTTCTAGCTGCTGCGAAAAAATTGACAAGATTCTCATCCATTTCAGCGCCAACACAGCATTTACTCATCCAGATGCTATCAGATGCAAAATTTGTACAACAATTTATTAAAAAGAACAGAGAGAGGCTAAGAAGGATGTCTTCTCTATTTGTCAGTGGATTGAAGCAGCTGGGAATTGAGTGCACCAAAAGTAGCGGGGGCTTCTATTGTTGGGCTGACATGAGCAGGTTAATTCGGTCGTATAATGAGAAGGGTGAGATTGAGCTTTGGGATAATCTACTAAATGTAGCTAAGATCAATGCAACTCCTGGTTCTTCCTGCCACTGTGTTGAACCTGGATGGTTCAGGTTATGTTTTACGACATTGAGTGAGAAGGACATTTCCAGAGTTATGCAACGTATTCAGAAAGTTTTGGAGATACGTAAGTCTCTGAGTTAAGTTGCTAATGACACGATCCCTTACAGTAGTCAACCGCTACCAAAGGTCCAAAACTTCTGCAGAGATTTTAAGGGTCGCGTGTTATGTGATTTTAATGGATCCATAAGTTATCAATGTTCTGATAATGAGATCTGGATGCAGCACTAGGAACTAAATGCAGAGAAAACAAAAAATGCAGAAGATTCCTGAAGTGTGTTCTTGGTCCCCTCCTACTTTGTCATGTTCAACAAATGCATTCATCCTCCCAGTTTGTGGAATTTGACCTGCCTCAGGGTTCTAGAGATTGAAGATAGGTGAATTAGCAGTCAAAGTTGATGCAAGGACAAACATATAGCATGTAGAAATGGTTTCAAATGAAATTCATTTCCAAATTCTTTGTGCATAGTCAATAAGTAAGGTCTTTAATCATAATTTCTTTTTATTCCTCATTATTGTATAGTTACAGGTAGATGTATGGACTCATTTTTTGTTCACCATTCATTCTTGTGGTAGCACTAGATAATGCTATGAATTGATTTCTTTCATCCCTTTATGTCAAAGAGGAAATTCTTATCTACTTAATGGTAACAGTAAATGGACAGCAATATTGTATGGTTATAAAAAAGGCAGTTGTCAAGCTGCATATGAGACATCAAAATGCTTTGGCATCTTACATGAAAAGAATGGCTTTATTGTAAACTTACAATGACCAATTGATTAAAAGAATCACAAATCAAATACAAAAGAATCTTCTTTGTACCAAAAGCTGCCACCTCCTAATCACTCTCATTCCAAATTCAAGAATACTACTTATTTCTCATTCTATGAACAGTTTCTGTTTCAAATAGTCTAAGGGCTCTACTGATTCTTTACTATGATCCCAAGCCATTCCTGATGGACTCAAGAACCTGCACTACCTCAGCCATGCTAGGTCTCCTTGAAGGTATTTCAGAAGTACAAATCAAACCTAGCTTCATTACCTGAATCAGCTCATTTTCTGCAAAGCCTCTCAAACTTCTATCGAAACAGTCTGAAGCAGCACCCCTTTCTATCAGCCCTCTAACATATTCACACAAAACCACTACTTCATTTGCTACCGGGCTCTCCACTGGTTTCCTCCCAGTGATCAACTCCAGCAGAATCACCCCGAAACTGTAAACGTCACATTTATCACTTAGTCTGAGACTTTGCGCCAACTCTGGTGCAACGTAACCAACTGCATTGTGAAACTTGGTTAGTCCATAGTTATCCAGCAGGGGAAGGAACCTACTCAGGCCATAATCAGTCAACTTGGCTTCATAGTTTGTGTCCAGGAGTATATTAGTGGACTTGACATTAAGATGAAGGACAGGAGGTTTGCAATCATGGTGAAGATATGTGAGGGCTCTAGCTGTTCCTACTGCTATCTGAAATCTTCTTGGCCAATTCAATTCTGGGTTACCAGCACCAGTGCTGGTTCCAGGATAACTAAGTCCATGTAAATTATCATACAGGTTTCCATTCGGAACAAACTCGGATAATATTAACTGCATGCTAGAGGACCAGTAGTACCCTTGTAAGGCGACAAGATTGGGGTGCTGAAGGGTCCCTAACCGCCCAATTTCATGCTCAAATTCATCTTGATTTCTGATACGCCCCAATGTCTCGAGCTTTTTCACTGCAATTGATACACCACCTTCAAAGGAAGTTCTGTAAACTGATCCAATTGTCCCCCCACCAATCAAAGACTCCTTGTCTAGCAAAGCTTTTGTACCAGCCTCCCAGTCCTCATATTTTGAAGGCAAAGTCTTGCTGAAAAGAACCAACTTTCCTATAATGACATTTGAATCGGTTGAAGCCAGTGGCGTGCTCTCTACAATGATTGCTTCATCTTCTCTCCTCCTTCTCCGTCGAGCCTTCATATTGATGATGGTTATCAAACAAACGCCTGTAAGGATTAATGCAGCAGCAACAATAGCAACAATAGCCGAGGCACTCAATTTTGGTTTCCCTTTTACAGGAGTAGTGCCACTGGCAGAGCATGAAACTTCTAAGGGCTCACCACAAAGACCAGTATTATGAAAAAAGGCCGAGGGTCCAAACTTCTTGATGGTCTCGATTGAGGGTATAGGACCAGATAGAAGGTTGTAAGATACATTAAAATGAGTTAAATTTTGCAAATCCCCAAGAGCAACAGGGATTGACCCAGACAACAGATTTTGTGATAAATCCAAAAAGTGCAAGTTAGACAAATTTCCAATGGTTGATGGTATACTTTCATTCAGTTGGTTATGATGTAAGTCAAGATATACAAGGTTTGACAAGTTGTACAGGTTTTGCGGTATTTCTCCTTCTAAAAGATTCCCCGATAGATCCCTACAACAAATATTAGACTGTTCAATTCCAGTTAAAAGCAATGATGAAATAAAACAAATTAAACTGAGATACTAATATACTCACAGTTGAAGAAGAAGCTTGCAGTTGCTTATCTCATATGGGATTCCACCAAATAGGGTGAGACTATGGAGGTCCAAAACTGCAAGCCATTCGATACTACCAAGCTCGGCTGGGATTGTCCCGCCTAACAAATTATTACCCAATCGAATAACGGAAAGGCTTTTCAAATCTGCAAGCTCAGTAGGGATACTTCCATTAATTCTGTTATATGCCATGTCCAAGTACTTCAAGGCGCTGCATTTCGAGATGCTCAAGGGAATTTCACCAAAAAAATTATTCCTTGAAACATCCAACACTTCCAGTCTCTGACTGCAAGTCCTAGAGTTAACAATCTCCCCCTCAAAACCATTACTCGAAACATTGAAATATGTAAGATTCACCAGCTGAAGAGCCCCAAAAGGAGCCAAACCAGAGAACTTATTGCTCCCAAGATCCAAAAGCTCCAACCCTTGACATGGAGAAACCTGCTCTTGAACAAGTCCTGATAGTGCATTGCTCCTCACAGACAAGTAGACAAGTCCTGGAATGTCACAAATTTGTGAAGGTAAACTTCCACTAAGACCATTAAAAGACAAGTCTATCCCTTCAAGATTCTGACAGTTTCCAATTGATGTTGGAATTGGACCTGAAAGATTGTTATGGGACAAGGAAATGAACCTTGTTTTGTTACAATTCATAAACAAAGACACAGGAATCTCACCACTGTACACATTTCTTGACAAATCAAGGAACCTTATATTTGGTAAACCCCCAAGAAATTCAGGAATTGAACCAGAAAAAGCATTGGAGCTGAAGTTAATCTTCCACAATGAATCAATCCCCCCATACTCAGCAGGAATATTGCCAGTGAATTGGTTACCAAACAAAGTGAGGATGCGCAAAAACTTCAGTTCTGACAAGGCAGGGGACAGAACCCCACCAAGACTAGTGTTCCACAACACAATCTTCACTACATTTCCAGCAGAATTGCAGAAAACACCACTGAAGTCTAGGCAAGGGATTCCATTAGGATCCCAAGAAGCTAAACTATTGTAAGGGTCACTAGAAATGTTACCCTTGAATTGAAGCAGGATCTCCTTTTCAGTAATAGGAGAGACCAATTCCAATTCAAGCAAACAAAAACACCAAACAATAACAAAACAATGAACAAATGTACCTAATTTTCTCATATTCCCCAGCAAAACAACTCCAGCATTATCATTGCTGGATCCAGTCTTGTAAGTTCTTGATCTCTACTTCTCCAGACACCCTTTTGCCTTTTCTCAAATGGGGTCCAATTATCAAGAATACAAGATTTCGATCTTGACTAAACAGGAGCATTTTCAATGCTTAGTATCTGCTTAAAACAAGAAAGAAATTAAAGTGCATTTATGGGCATAACTTAAAATTCAGTGATTTGGTACTCTTTTCTTGAAGGAAACAATAAAGTTTGGAACTTTGGGTATTTTGTATATCTGGGTTGGTGTTGGATTTTACTAACCCTAAATTTTATTTAAAAAATTCAGAATTTCAAGAAAGATGAAGATTTCAAGAAAGTGAGCTTAAGAAGAGAGAACCCCAACAAAAAAAAATTAATTTTTTTTGAAGCTGCTATTTAGTCTTGGCTGGCAATGACATGCAACAATAGAGTAGAAGGGGGTAATACTAAACTAGTGGAATGCAAGGAGAAAATGCCTGGCTTTGCTGGAAAAGGTTGTTGGTCTGCCAGTTTTTAATAGAGAAACTGCTTAAATATTTTGACGGTTGTCTCCACATGGTCATCTTCCTCCTTTTAACCCACACTCATCAACCTAGATTTAGGGCGAGTTTTACGGGTTCAACTGAACTTATTATTTTCAACTTTAAATATATACGTGTATCAAAAAGTAATACATATACGTATAACAAGGTCACACGAACCGTTTCTTAAGATGTACTATATAAGACCACTTGAATTAACTGACTCTAAATCCTTGATTCACTCATGCTCATCCTTCAAAAAATGTGATGATTGTGTGCGGAGACCTTCAAAAGTAAAGTATATGTACATGTAACAAGGTCACATGAACCGTGTCTTAAGATGTATATAAGATCATACGAATTGATTGACTCTAAATCTTTGATTTACTTATGCTTATCCTTTTAAAAAAATATCGATGACTGCATGTGGAGTCCTTTATACATATAACAAAGTCAAACGAACCGTGTCTTAAGATGTAAACAAGATCACACGATCGTTGACGGATGCTGGTCAAATCCTCCAAAAGTAACACATTCTTAAAAGATATGATACGGGTGCAACAACACTTTTGAAAGGTCCAAATTAATATGACCTTAACTTACTCTCTTACCACCCTCTTATCTTCTTTCATCATAATTTTGATGGATTAATATAGAAAGGAGTTATTAGTATATCTGGTCAGATTCTTCAAAAATAGCACATTCTTAAAGGATACGATACGGGTACAACAACATTTCTGAAGAGTCCGAATGACATGACCTTTAACTTACTCTCTCACCACCCTCATATCTTCCTTCATCATAATTTTAATGGATTAATATAGGAAAGAAGTTATTAGTATATTTGGTCAAATTCTCCAAAAGTAACACATTCTTAAAGGATACGTTACGAGTGCAACAACACTTTTGAAGTGTCCGAATAACATGACCTTTAACTTACTCTCTCACCACCCTCCTGTCTTCTTTCATCATAATTTTGATGGATTAATATAGGAAAGAAGTTATTAGTATATACTTAATTGGTTTCTTTTATAGTCATGATAAGTCCAATGTTGCTCGGACTCTCCAAAATTATTGCCGCATTCGTGTCGCATCCTCCAAGAATGCACTACTTTTGGAGAATTCAATATGCATTCGTCGATATTTTTAAAGAGTCCGAGCAACATATAGGTGATAACAAACAAAAGGAGAAGCCAATTTGTAACCTGTCTAGTTTTGTGAGGGTTCACTATCACTACAGTGAGAGGTAGGGTCTGTTGCAAGAACAGAAGCATTTATTCTATTCACCAACCAAGGCACCACTACCATCACTACTACTTACCAGAAACTGATCTTTCTTTATAGACAGATAGGTACCTAAAAGATCAATTAAATGAAATGAAAGAAAAGAAATTTATGTTGAATTGAATGAGTCTTACAAAAGTTTTTTTCTTCTTTTACACCCCTTTTTGCAGGGGTGGGGTTTTGAAGTTATTGTGGTTAGTCAAGATTAATGCAATCTGTTCACCAAGATTTTTTTTTCTCTTTTTGGTCATTATTTTGTTCTACTTTTACCACTTTCATTTTCTTTTTTTTTTACAATGATGATATTCTATTAAGTTTACGCTCATCTCAATTATTTCACCAGATACTTATTAGTGTTTGATATAAATTTTTAAAAATTTATCTTCAAATACATGTTTGGCTATGAAATCTGATTAGAAAAATATAATTTCCAAATATTTTTAAGTTCTCAAAAATTAGCTCAGACTAGTGAGCTAGTTTTTGGGACTTTCACTCACAAAACTTCAAAAAAAAAAAAAATCAAGTAAAATGCATATCCAAACACAACTTCGAAAAAACTCAAATTTTCAAATTTCAACTTCAAAATCTATGGCCAAATGGGAGCTTGCAATTTCATATGTTTTAATTTATGTGACATAATTTAAATTAAGACAAAATACGAAAAAAATAAAAACATTTGAAATTTATGATTTAAGCATGAAATGATAATATTAGTATAGGTATAAAACTTTTGAATCTTGTAACCTTAAACATATAAATAATATTTGTGCTATTATAATAAAGGTAAAATGAGAAGTATAAGCATAGTGCATAGTAGAACAATAGATTTTACTTTATAAATCATATTCACAAGTTATGTGCCATTTCCTATTTTTTCTTTTAATCTTTGTGGTTCTTTAAACCTTTATAATGTAATTTATATGCCAATTTATTAAAAGTGGAAGAAAAAAAATAACATATAAGGTCAAAAGAGATACAAAGCACTTGGACAGTAAAATATATGAAAGAGTTAACTTCTAAAAGAAACAAATTCACAAAATCAACTCCCCCCCACCCCCCCCACCCCCCACCTCCCCACAAGTGTGAAAATCACCCTTATAGGAATCATTGACCCAACAGTATTTCCAAGGATGCATTTAACATTATTTCAGTTCAGACCTATATATGTGTACATATTCAAAAATCTTTTTAAACATATAATGAAATTACATTTATTCTAAAATAATTTATTATATATTCTAGATTTGTCCCTGAATAGGACAAAAAGAATAATACAAATGAAAAAAGCAAATGTTTTTTCATGATTATTAATGTCTCAAAAATCAAGACCACATAAAGGAGAAAAGATTAGATGAAGCAGCCTCAAATAAAGGTTGCATATTAAAACAGTACTCCTCGGTCTCAAAATATTTATATAAACTACCTAAAGAAACATACCTCCTTATCATATCTACTAAATAACTCACTACTTTATTTTAATTACACTTTATACAATAATTTAACAAAAAAACCCTCCTTCATCCCAAATACATTGGTTCCCCTCTCTCTTTCATATCACATATCTTGTGCCTTGAATCAAGCAACTGTCATAATTCAAACACAAAATCTTCCTATTCATGGTAAATTGCTTTCCCCCTATTATTTCTCTTTCATCATCTTAAATAAATCAAATTAATATAATGTATCCCACCTGAACCTAATTTTCTTTATCTTAATTAGTTAAAATCTTTACGGGATTCAAAGTTTTGGTAATTTCGTTCAATAATTTTATTTTTTTGGGAGGATATTGGTGGAGGAAATCGAGGTCTCACCATTGTTGAGTTTGAAGCTCTCAAGTATGAAATTTTAACGTGAAGATTTGTTGTGTTGATTCAAAGTGAATGTTTACAAAATATTTTTACTAGTATTTTTGAGAAGTTTATACTAAAATTTGGTCTCATTTGCAACTGATCTGAGGTGCTTGAGATTGAATTTTTGAAAACCTACAATTATAGAACTTGATGTTTTTGAATTTGAAATTTCAACTTGATTTATTGTTTGATTCAAAGTGAGTGTTACAAAATTGGCTTATGATTAAGGATTTTGACAGTTATTTGCTTAATTGGCTGGAAGAAAATGGTTAAAATTGACTGGAAGAAAACGATCAGATCTGCCCGGAAAACTCCATCTCCTCTGGCCAGAAAACTTCATCTCCTCTGTGCCCATTTTCAGATCTGGCCGGAGTTTATATTTTTTTTTGTGATTTTCTTGCTGAAAACACTAACTCCGGTAGATCTGTATTATTTTATTTACATGATTGTTGTTACTGTTTGAGAAGCTTCGTCTTGTGATATTTCTATTTCTCTGCCGAAATTTCGTGTTGTTTCTGAAGATAGTCAATATGGTGGTGTCGTAGGGTGGCGGGTGCCGAAGGGTGGCAAGGAGGAGGATGAATGTACCTGCGTACCCATGTATCATAGTCTACTAATTCATATTGAATATGAAATTTAGTGTTTGTACATACGAATGTATCTATATCAGATTTGTGTTTCTTCTTCTTCTTCTTCTTTTAAGCATGTATTAGATACATGTATTTTGAATTCATTGTATGAAAATTATATTGAATTCATTGTATGAAATTTATATTGGATATATCAAATTAATACTGAATACACTAGATTAAGTTGATTATGGATACATGTATTTTGGATATAATGTATGAAATTGGTACTGGATACATCAATTCATTATTATATTGGATACATCAAATTAATACTGAATTTACTGTATTTTGAATATAATGTATGAAATTGGTACTGGATACATCAAATTAATATTAGATACATATAAACGTATATATGAAATTAATATTAGATACATACAAATAAATACATGAAATTTATACTAGGTACATATAAACATGTACATGAAATTAATAATTGATACATATTAAAATATACATGAAATTAATACTAGATATATATAAAATGATCCATTAGATGAAAAATAATCAAATTATATAACCAAGATATACATGTTTCCGTCTTATATTAATGAATTTATTATTTTTAAAAAGTAATAAAATAAAATTAATTAAACATATATACATGCCTTGATTTCCGCCTTATATTAAAGAATTTGATTAATTAAAATTTTCATAATTAGTTATCCATGTATTTGAGATACATCAATTCATCATCAATTAGGCATGTATCCGGAACACAAAATGTGGTAAAAAGAGTAAATATGTAAAGTAGCGTTTTTAAAAGTAATTAGGGATTAAATTTGTGTGTTTTCTGTTGTTTGCCCATAAAATTAATCAATTTTTCCCATTTTATTCTTAATAATAATTGTTTATGAATAATACTATAAACATCTCAATTTTAATACATAGAGTAAATACTCAATGAATAGAGATCATATCTTAAAACATAAATAAATATAAAATAGTTAAATATCACTCCTAATTAAACCTTTTTAAGGAATATATTGATAAAAAACACGACAACACAAGTATTTTGAGACGAAGGAGTATAGAAGATATAAACAATGATCAATTGGTTCTCCTAGATAGTACTAATTGATAATAACATTAGCTTTAAAATGTCATAATAAAGTTCATTCCAAAAAAAGGTTTAATTTCTCCATTACTCATAAAGTTTTGTGAAAGAAATTAAAAAGAAAAGGGTCCACTTTTGTTTTTTCTTTAAGTTCCTTTCATTTGTCATTTTTTTAATGCGAAAATGTTCCTAGAGTAGTTGTACTTATCATTAAACAATTAATAGTGGATGTAGCTGTGAGTATAACTGTACCAAAACAGAAATGGACCAAAATGAATTTCTTTCTTTTTAATTGCATACAGTATGGAGTAATTGGACAATCCAAAATATTGAAATCTTTATACTTTATGGGTCACTGTGCCATTAAAAAGTCACTTTGGTAGACGAAGTATCCCGTATTCAAATAGGATTTAGAAAAGGGTCGTATTTATAGAGGTATCGTTTGATCCTATATAAAAATATGTATTTATCGTGGTTGTTTCTCAGCCTCCCGCATTCATATTCCTAAACATTCCTGAGAAGAGAATGAGGATTGTCAGTCACGGGCAATTTTCAGTCTGTACTGGGAGACGAGGATTATTCAAGAATCAAAGTTGATTTGTTTTATAAAAAGAAGACATCAATAAACTTCTATGAAATGATTTTACGAATTCAATCAATTGTCTTAATCGTGGAATACCATGGAGAAATAGGATTTCGGGTTATCAACAGTAAACCGAAACTCATGTAGAGACACTTATGATAAGATCCATTTCTTGGCAGGAATTGCTTTAAAATTGGGAACCTACAGCCTATGAATTTTTAGAATTTTCAATATCCATATTTTTCGAAGCGGCACTTTGTTCCACTTATTTCATTTATACTTTAAGCGTGATTGCTATAATATATACTTCCTCGACCACTTTAAGGCAGATCGATCTTAAGAAGATCATTACTTATTTCTCAGTAGCTCATATGATCTGGTGACTATTGGTATGTTTAGTCGGACGACGACCGTTAAAACACCTATTTTGAGTTATGGACACACAAGGCTAATTGAAAATTTTCTAAATTTTTCGTGCTACTATTGTTCAGATAAAAATTCTCATAATCATAAATTGAACTATTATGGTGTAACATAGGTAAGCTATCATGGCAAGTATCAATAGCTGATTTACAGTTTAAATAAAATCATCGTAATCTATAGATCACACGAAATAATTTTATTATTATTTTTCTACTTAAACTTGAACATATAAATCACACAAAAATAACTTTAACAAATCTAGTTATTGTCTTTTACAAGTTTGACTTGAAAAAAGGTACCAAGAAGAATCAAATAACATAAACTTTAATTTACTTCAAAGTTTTCTTCTAGCCCCTAAAACAAGTTTAATATACATATTAGACGCATTCAAAGTTAGAGATGTAATTAAAAATGTTCACTTTTGTTTATCAATTTTCTCTTTTTCATTCAAAAATTCTTTTCCATATTTCACAAAGTGATTGGAAGAAAAAACAATAGTCACTCATTTTGTCCTAATTTTTTTGACGCTATTACTATTTGGAGAATCAAAAAAGTTTTGAAACATTTTCATGATAAAATATACTGTCTATAACAACAATAATAACATATTCAGTGGATTTTGCAAAGGGTAAGATGTAAGAATACTCTATCCCTGGACAAATATTATTTTAATAGACCCTCGGCTAAAAAAAACGTTTTACAAAATATGTTGAAAAAAAATACAAGAATAATATTCCTGTAATAAAATATTAAATATATTAAATATATGAATATTCTTTATTTTAGATGGTAGGTGATGGCTGCTTATAAATAAGTGCCAGTTGGGAATTGATGAAACACCACAGGGATAGATTTGCAGCCAATCATTTTTCTCCCATAATAATATTAATGTCACATATATTATATTAATTAACATATTAAATATGTATATTCTAAATTGTCAATTTGTTTTGGCAATGAATGAGTTTGCAATAAATGGATATAGAGACATGTTAACAAACATTGCTCTAAAGGAATTTAAGTATTTATCAAACAATATCTATCAATAGACCCATTAATTTAAAGAAAATTAATTTGAGTCAATTCAATTATTTATATTTTCATTCAAACTGAACAATCATTATTTGGAAAGATCATATAATAAATAAACTTTTTATCATCGTTGGTGTCGGATATTCTCACCTGACTAATTTTACCGGATATCAACTACCTCCTACCAGCAAAATTAATACCGAATAGTTATATCCTCTAAAAACTTTAAATGAAATTTTGACACCGAGTTGTTTATTCTTCCCTATTCAATATTTAAAGTAAATATATGATTCTTTTTTTTTCATTTTAGGTCATGTAAAATCATATAGTGTGTAATATTTGTCGTATAACTTAAGAGTATTTAAATCTTTTAATGCTTATAATAAAGTGAGCTTGGTGACACGTCTGACTTGCTTAGATCAAGATCATAATTACTATCAAGCTAATTAGTTTAATTAACTTTAAATATGATCAAGAAACGGATTTTTTATTTTTATTATTATTAAATAATAATAATAATATTATTATTTGGTTAATTTACCTTTTTGAACAATCTTTTTTTCCAAATACAGAAACATCAACATCTTTACGTTTTTCTTTTTCCAGACAATTAATGACAAAATAATCTAAGACAAAAAATAACAAATTATTAAGTTTCATCTGTTTTTGTTCTTGCCCTTTCTAGAATGAATGTTTTTTGAAGGCAAAAATTAATCAAGATTCTTTCTTTCTGATAAAGAAAAGAATTGACCACTCACCTACTATATTTACATGAGCATTTACGATTAACTAAATTTTTATATAGGAGGAAGATATTTAATTAGTGTAATCTTTAATTTTCTTCCCTTTTTAGTGGATGAATTTATATATGCACATAATTAAATTACTATTGAGGAGATGATAAGTAACGTAAAAACTTTTAAATCTAACAAAATTAGAAAAGTGATTAATCAGTTACTTGTAGGAGATCACAAATTAAATCAAGTAATTTAATTTGAATCATAAGCAATTGGAAAATAATTTAATTTGCTTACATTTTATAGGGAGGAATATATACACGAAAGTTATTCCTTTATCAGCAGATAGACAAATATTAGAACCCAAAAATTAGGTTATTTTTACGAATACACTTTTTTGATGCTGAAGTGCGTTTGTTTGGAAATGCCATTTAGAAATTAATATATATGAATGATACATATATACAAAATTAGCCAGATTCATATAATATACTCATCCGTTCTTTTTTAGTTGTCATGTATACTAAAAATAGTTGTTCCAAAATACTTGTCAGTTTAAAAAATTAAGAGATAATTAATTACTTTCTTTCAATTTTGCCCTTAACATTAATTATTCTAGAACTAAGAGAAACATAAATAGACAAAGACTAAGAAGGGATATATGAGTCAAATTACACTTCTAATTAATTTTTCTTAATAATTGAACAAAGTCTTAACATGAAAATTAAAATGAACGGTGGGAGTATATACTATAAATTCTATCACGAATTTATATTGTTGAATTTTTATGTTTTTCTGTGACAATAATATTTTATACTTAATATGACCCTTCAATATATAATGATATTTAAGTATTCATATGATAGACGCTTATTATTATTCTAGATATGTTTTTTTAGTAGTGTTCATTGGCACGAATAACCTAGCTCTATACGGCGATCATCAAAGAATGTGATATAGTGAATTGAACCGTTCCTTTCTTAATCAGAGAAGTCTCAATTTTGAAAGTTGAATATGAAAAAATCTTTAATAAGGAGCGCTACCCTTGAATGGATCCTACCTAACACGAATTTGGATTATTCAGTCTCTAATGCGGGTATCGGACACCGGAGAAAAAAAAAACCTAGCTCTATACGGAACAAGAGTACAACTAAATTCCTGCAAAGTGGAAAGTAAATCTTACTTTTTGTGGTAATTTCTATACGATATAAAACTTTCATTTAAAGGACAGTGAATAACAATTGGGACAACTCAAAATAAAAGACAAAAAAATTTAAACATGAAAGTAAGAATATTATAACACTTTCACAGCATGGTGAGGACCACACCCCTTCATATTTCATTTTCACCCTATATATATTAGGCCTTTGAATTGTTAAGTGTGGATCTCTTTTTGATGAATATTTTAAGTTTTTTTCTCTAAAATATTACAATATCAGTAATAAATGCCACAAGATATATATATATAAATAAATAGAAAAGTTTATTGTATGATCGTTTTCTTCAATTTCAAAATTATGTCTGTACACAGAGATCATTTACTCCATCTCAACGGCTTCATTTAGAATTAACAACAGTGCATGTGAAGTTACGTTCCAAGACCATTTACAACTATGACCTATGTATAGTTGTATACAACTAGAGCTAGGGGCGGAGCTATAATATCACGTACGAGTTTGGATAAATTCAATAACTTCTATTTAAATTATGTATTTGTGTTTGATAAAATATTTAATAACGAATCTAATAACTAAAACAAGATACGAATTCGATGAAAAATTTAGAACTCATAAACTTCAAATTCTGGAGCAGGACTCTTGAAGAAGGATCCCATCCACCTAAATAACAGGGCAGCAATGAAACAGAAAAGTTAATGTAGTTAATAGGAAATTAAAATTAATTCCGATAATACTCAAATTAATGTCACTTTGACCCAAAGAAAGAGTCCATTAGGATGACAAGTAGTACACTAATATAATTATCTTTTAACTGTCTATTAACATTAATCTAGCAGACCAACACAGATTGTGGTGCAATGACCACCTTTAATAAGAGGTTTCGGATTTGGACCCTTGAGAATGATTTTTTTTGTTGTTGTTGAGAGTGCTGCCGCCCCATAAACGTGCCCTGCAATATACGAATCTAAATTTAGTCAAATTCCAACAAGAATACCGAACACCGGGTACATTATATTATGTAACATTAGTCCGCAGAAAGTGTTTCACTGAAGCTGCGTACAAACAAGGGAAGTACTCCATCATAGCAACTACTTTTTGGTCATCATTTTCAAAAGATAGCAGCAAAAATTAGTTAATAAACACTTAAAACCCCACCGCAGTTTTGGTTTAAAAGTTCCAATAGTCACATGGTGCCTTCATTTTTAGGTTTTACGTAGTACTACCCTTGCTAGCTTTTGGGAAAATCTACTACTTGTTTAATTACAATGATGTGGTCAACATATATGATGATAGAAAAAAGCCTAATTATATGCATGAGTGATTGCTATATATAGGTGTCAGTATGTTAAGTACTTATGTAATATGGCTTTTGATTTTCCCTCATCTGTCTGCATTCTGTTGTTGTCACACTAAAATAATTGTCAATGGGTGGAGCTAATGACATGAGCCAAAAATTCTATTAAAAAGATTTATTTATTCTATTAAAAAGTATAGGAATAACACAATTGGGATTTAAAATAATTTTTGAGCCATTGTTGCTATCCTATAGAGCTTCACTTATGACAAGAAGATTCAATAATTTTTGTGATACTTATGCTGGTTGGAGGTAACATTTAAAAAAAAAATACATTATGCCTAACTCAATTTCAAAAGTTAACTCATAACGAACGCATTGGCCAAGATCATATAAAAGGACCACACATCTGTAAAACATGCGGATGTGGCCGGGTCTCATTATGAGTTAACTTTTGAAATTGAGTTAGGCATACGTAATGTATTTTTTGTAATAGTTACCTCTAACTAGCATAAGTATCACCAAAGTTATTGAATCTTCTTTTCATAAGTGAAGCTCTAGGATAGCAACAACGGCTCAAAAAGGACCACACATTGATCCTTAAATCAATGGATGTTTGGACTCAACAATAGCCAATACCCGATAAAATAATTGAGGTACGCACAAGCTGATTCAGACATTATCGTCACGGAAAAGCGCCTCCTGCCCTTGCAGTTGCCTGAGCAAAGCTTTTGGAAATTCGATGACAAAATGCGCGCGGCAAAATGGTTTCAATGGGTAATAAATCAGTGATCACAACAGTAAAAAAAAACAAAAAAACAAGAACCTTAAAATATGTGCTCATAAAAAGTACTCCCCCTGTTTAAAAAAGAATGAACTATTTTCCTTTTTAATTTGTTTTAAGGAGAATCACCCTTTCCTTTTTTGGTAACACTTTAATTTCAACTTTCCATGTGACATGTTTAACACCACAAGATTAAATGACGTTTTTGGTACATTTGACATAATTTTAATTAAAGACTACAAGATTCAAAAGTTTTCTTTATTTTCTTAAACTCCATGCCAAATTAAAGCAGGTCATTCTTTTTTAAATGGAAGGAGTATTTTGATATGGGATACCTTTTTCAGTGTCCAAATTAAAGCATCACTGCTAAAAAAAAAGTAAGCCATTTTGTCTAGTTGGGAGACTAGCAAAGTTGTTTTGATGGTTGAAATGACATCATATTATGACCAGAGCAGCAACAAAAAAACAAATGAAATCCCTCACAAAAAGTTAGTAAAGCCTGTATTTTAGGTGTACCTGCTGTAGGAGGATTAGAAGTTCACGAATGTTTTGTCATTAGACCACAGTTCACGGATTTTTTTTGAGCAAACTGAAAATCTTACTATAATCACGGCTAAAATTTTATAGACGTTAAACAACAGTCTAATGTTTTGTTAATCGCAAGGATTAAATTTGCACAACTTTTAAATGTAAGGACAGATTACAGATACTAATAAGTAACCTAAAAAGGGACATTTATGTAAGTTAGACTCAAGTGCAATGAGCATGGGTAGCAGAGATATAATAGAGAAGGCCTAGATTGTTTGTTATTCAGGCCCAAATAGAAAAAGGAGATGGGAGCACAAAAGGCCTGGTTTGTTGTTCAGGCCCAGAATGGTACTGAATAAATGTAAAAGGGCTGTAATTGGCCTCATAACATGAAAATAAGTAATAACAAGTGTTAGAAATTAAACTGTGCTACTTATAATTTGATAATTGTAGGCATATGCAAATTCATGCTTCAGATTATTTTTTGTTTATGTATATAATTCGAGTCAAAATCAACTTATTCAATTAAATCAATCACTGAATGTGTTCTAGATCCGCCTCTGATGGTTGATGAAACAGGATCATAGTCATGAACCATACTTTGTAGGAAAAATTAGACAAATTGATCATTGTGTTAAATTTCTTACACAAAAAATAATCCACTTAAAATTTACTACCTAAAATGTCCATTTGGTATACATGCGGCTATTTTTTTTTTTTTTGGTAGTATATATGCATATACATTGCATATACATGCGACTATTTTTTTTGAAACTTATTTTGACAGTGATACATTTTCGTAAAACCCCCTACTTACTTTGTAACTATTTGTGAAGTTCAAATTTCCATCACCAAACTTTTGCTATTTCTTCAAGGTTACAAGAAAGTAGTTGTGCTTTGTTAGCTTCTGGAACCCAATCCAAGCAAAAAGCACCACCAAAACAAGGGCACACAAAAAGCTACAGCCCAAGTCTACCAACCATGCTATTTTTCCAGTGGGCCTTCATTATTGGACAATCAGTGAAAGCCCAAAACAAATTGGGGCCTTGCTATTGCAGGCGACCCGCCAGCAGTGTCTTCTTCCTCTCCCCTACAGTATGTTTTTCTGCAGACATTCATTGGTGATTTTTGGTGTATTTTTCATTATTGGACGCCCTGAAGCTGTTTGATAAAATTCCCAAGAGGCATTTATTATTCGAATTCTCTTTTCAATCTCATGGGCATTCTCAATTCTCCATTTTTGCCTTCTTTTCCTCAACTAAACAAACCCCATCATCGGAAAAGTACAACTCTGGTGATCATTTCCTGCAATTCCGACAAACCCAGCACCGAGGAATACAAGAAAATTAGGATAAATCAATTGGGTTTACTTAATCTTTCTGTTACACTCACTGTAATATCAGCTTCACTTACTCGACCCGCAAATGCAGCAAAAGTGTCTGAAAAGAGGAAAAAAATTGAAGCTTTAACACCACAAGAGTTGAAAAAATGGTCACAAGGTCTTCCAACTGTGAGCAATAGGTTACCTTATACAGAAATATTGGAGTTGAAAAGGAAAAGGGAAACTTAAGCACATAATTAAACCACCTAATGTAGTGTTAAAGCAACGGCCTGAGGTAGTTTTAGCTGTTCTAGAGGATTCTAAGCTTGTTAGAATTGTGTTACCTTCTGCCGAGAGTGATCCAAGATTTTGGGCTGAATGGGATGAGTTAAGAGTCGATGGACTTTGTATGAATGCCTATACTCCACCATTGGAAAAACCTGAGTTCTTTTTCCCAGTTCTTTCCTGCGTTATTTCACTTCCCAAATAATGACTACTTTGTGTGCCCGTAAGATTTACTATGCACCTGTCTGTTTTTTTAGTAATGGTGCTATCTGGACACGCTTGCATGCACCTCGACTATTCCACCAGGTACCGCTATCTCCTACTAGCATAGGTACCTGGTAACTCTTTTGCACCTTCCTGTTTCACTTCGCCAATGATTCTCTCAACTTTTTTGCCTCCTTGTTTGGCACATTAGCTTGGTGCTGCTTTATTCTTGTCTTATACCATTACATATCTATTGAGCAATGCTTTCAGGGGGGATACTGCTTTGTGGTCCACCTGGAGTGGGGAAAACTTTGTTAGCAAACGCGGTGGCTGGTGAGGCAGGGGTGAACTTCTTCTCCATTTCCGCGTCTCAGTTCGTTGAGATATATGTTGGTGTTGGGGCTTCCCGTGTTCGAGCTCTCTACCAAGAGGCGAGGGATAATGTAAGTTAAGTTTCTCTCTTCTCTACTATCCACGCCATTGTTCAGAGTCATTTGTTTATAAACGTTTGGCGTCATATTTGGCTACTCGTGTTCCACCTATGTCGTGGACTAAGATTCTGCCATTTCCCTCCTATTCTGAATGAACTGTTTGCTTTTGTCTTTTCATATTGCAAACCCCAGCAGCCCAGCTAGTTTGGTGTTGAGTAGTAGGTATTGCTTGATTGTCTGTTGCTGAGGGGATGCTTCATAGTCTTGTTTCTAAATTTTGTCAAGCCATTTTTGCGTTTATTTAGAGTGGTTGTATATGTAACTTATAAAGACTCAACAAGATATGAGCATTATTATGTGGTTTGGCATAGGCCCCATCAGTGGTGTTCATTGATGAGCTGGATGCAGTTGGCAGAGAACGTGGTTTGATCAAGGGCTCTGGTGGACAAGAACGTGATGCGACTTTGAATCAGGTTTCCTTGGCATTTTGCACTTATGAGAAACTGTCACTTTATCTTGTTGAGATCTCAGGCTACATTGATTTAAAATGTTCCTTTTTTTCTCCAGCTTCTTGTATGCTTGGATGGTTTTGAAGGCAAAGGTGAAGTCATCACTATTGCTTCTACAAATAGACCAGACATATTGGACCCAACACTTGTTCGACCAGGGAGGTTTGATCGATAGAATACATCCCAAAACCTGGCCTTTTTATGCGAATTGAAATTCTTAAGGTGCAAGCTGCATATGTAATTTGTCAGTTGAAAAGCTTAATCATTTTGGGGATGTACAACATCTTAAAGCTCTTTTCACGGTGATATATAACATCTTAGTAAGCTTGTTATATATTTTGCTTCATGCTTTTCTTACATCTCATTTCCTTGGATTAGGTGCACGCTCGTAAGAAGCCTATGGCTCCTGATGTGGACTATATGTCTGTTGCCAGTATGACTGATGGGATGGTTGGTGCAGAGTTGGCCAACATTGTGAGGTTGCTGCTATTAATATGATGCGTGATGCAAGAATTGAGGTAATAGCTTTTGGGTTCAGCCTGGTCAAAAAAAATTTCTAACCTTGTAATTAAGCAATATATGTCGATAGCAGTTGTTATTGACTGTACAAATAGACTTTTTGGCGTAGTCTTTAAGCAGCGTTAGGTCTTCTAGAATCTGAGCTCTTATTTACTACACATGCGACATGAGAATTTTTCTTCATTGTTGCTTTCAATATGGTGAATGTATGCTGGAATTCGTCTTTCTGGATTTATCATAACAGAGATGAAATTCTGGTCTCCATCCATTTCTGAAGTTCACTTTGCTAAGTACTTACCTAAAACGGGTCTTCCAGACCTGCACTTCACTTCTCCATGGTGTGCTCTTCTGCTACCAGACTCTGTAAACTTTGTATAACCTTAAGAGTTTGGACTTAGCAGATTACAACTGATGACTTGTTACAAGCTGTACAAATTGAAGAACGGGGAATGCTTGATCAGAAAGAGAGAAGCCCTGAGTTGTGGAAGGAAGTGGCTATTAATGAAGCAGCAATGGTCACGGTGGAAGTGAACTTCCCAGATCTTAGAAATATTGAGTTTGTAATGCTCTTTACTCTTCTCTATTTTGTTACTGTCTGCTTTTTTATTCTTATCTTTTTGATAATTTACTGCCTGCTTTCTCATTGTTGTTTTATGGTATGGCAATTTGGCGAAGTATCTTTACTGAGTTGCACCCAAGGGTGTGGCCTAGTGGTCAATGAAGTGGGTTGAACACCACATGATCTATGATCTTGAATGTAGATTCAGTTGCTCGTCCACGTCGGTGGTGTTGGTCACCAAAGCGTTGACCACGGATGCCACTCACGTCTTTTTTTCTTTTGAACACTTTACCTATCATCTGGTGAAGTACCCCCTTCAGATGAAGGTCCACATATTTTAATCTCGCTCCCCTCAAGGATCCGAAAGAAGGATATGGAGTTTATCCAAGGAATGCCCTCCCGTGGTGGTACGCGGATTCTCGAGGGTCCGAGCTCCCCGTCCCAGCCAATCCCCCATTGGATCAAGGACTGCCACGATCCTTATAATGTCGACCTTGACCTTGAATAGGTCTTTTGCCTCTAATTCAGCCAGGTACATGATCCCGATAGGGGGAGTATAGGAGTATTTGGCTAGGCGCCTCTGCTGGATAGACTGAACGGAATCCCCCCTATCACTTCATCCGGTTGATACGGATAGGGGACCCCGGGGGCTGTTTCTATGGACCAGCTTCGTTCCCCCGCAGTCGATTCAATCGTTTAGCTACTTTGAAAAAACTTACTATTATGGCTATGTAAGGGGACCAAATTCCCCTTTTTCTATGGACCGACCTCCTACCTTAAGGTAGGCCCACTGCCGCCTACCTATTTTTTTCCCAATCTGTCACTTCCCACTGAATCCTTCACGATGTTTTGGTGGCTGCTAGAGCTTGCCGCAAAAGAAAAAAGACCTAGCCAAAAATCATTCAACCGGGCATGTATAGTTCTAGGCTTTCACAGATCATGGTGCTTCAACAGTAATTTAACCATGTATTAAACAAAGCTGTACCCGTTTAATAGAATATGACTTGTTACAAAGGAACTTTGTAGTGGATTGACTGCTGGTACGGGTAGCAAACAGAACTTGGGTTAGTTAGGAGAAATTTGATGAAAGAGCAACCAGTGTTTGTCCTTCTTCCTGAATTCTGATTTCTCATGCCTTTTGCTTCACAAGATATGGAAAAAAGACTCGTGCCATTTGCTAATGCAAGTATATTTTTCTTCCAAAGTTCATTGAATTCTTATTTTCAAACTTCTTAGAAAAGGTGTTATCAGCATCATTACTATTGATGATTTAGTTAAACACGTTGTTACTTTAAAATACAGCATGAACATTCTTCATAGTGCCGTTTATGGTGGCTGTTTTCTGTTAATATTTCTTTTTGAGAAGCTCACTATTGCTCCAAGGGCTGGGAGAGAGCTGGGTTATGTGCAGATGAAAATGGATCACGTCAAATTTAAGGAAGGAATGCTGTGGCACGGTTTCTATCCCCTTCATATTGCAATTATCTTTCTGATTTATTCTCTTAAAATTTAGTACTGGAAATTTAATGTAAGGAAGGATGCTGAGGCAGAGTTTCTTTCCTCTTTATATTGCACTTATCTTTCTAATTAATTCTCTTAAAATTTAGTATTGGAAATCTAATGCAACAAGATATGATAGTGTATAGGTAATGGAACTAAGAAGTGAGGGTATTTCAAACTTCTACTCATGTATCTAGGCCATGAACAACCAACCATCGTACTGTAAAAATTGGATAGGTTCGATCTATAGTCATTAGGGCCTCCTAAAACGATCTACTGAATTCATCGAGTTGTTCCAAAGGATCAAAATGGCCAGCGTCATTGAGGAAACATATATGTAGACATCACATAGAAGAAGTAATTGCTTTTTTAAAATACCTCACTGTCTGTTGGTCTTACTTCACATATAAGCAATTTGGAAAATGCGCGACCACCTTGTGCTTTTCGAGCCACTGCCGCTCAGATGTCAAAGAAATTTTTTCGAGATTATAGGCATCTGTAACTTTTGATGCTTCATTTTAATGCATCCGACAGTCGCTCTTGGATCACATCACTGTTCAGCTAGCACCACGTGCGGCTGATGAGCTGTGGTATGGAGAGCACCTGGTAAGATATGCAGAAACTTTAAATTTTAGTTTTGCATCATTTTTCACTTGAAGGGGAGCCTTGGAGTAACTGGTAAAGTTGCTGCCATGTGACCAGGAGGTCATGGGTTCAAGCCGTGGAAACAATCCTTTGTAGAAATGTAAGGTGAGGCTGCGTACAATAGACCCTTGTGGTCCGGCCCTTCCCCGGACCCCGCGCATAGCGGGAGCTTTAGTGCACCGGGCTGCCCTTTTTTCATCATTTTTCACCTAGCATTTTAATTGCTTGAAAAGGATCCATGTTGCTTTTGTTGGAGTCTTAAAGATTATTGTGAAATGTAGCCTAATAGGTATCCTGAAGCAAATCCATAGCCATTGGGACACAGACACAAATCTCATGCCCAACATGGAATAGACATACAAACATAAATATGCACAAGGCACATTGCATGTAGTTTTGGAATAAATTTATTGATAAACTATGTAATTGGCAAAATTAACTCGGCAGACAGATTTCAGATGCTAATTTGTGACAGTATGCTACATTATTCTCATAGCCTGATTACTGTAGGATATGATTGGCTATTCTTTTATTTTTCCTGCTGTAATTCAAACTCATAGGATCTCTTTTAATCTCTTTTTTTGCACCCAAGGGTGTGGCCTAGTGGTCAATGAAGTGGGTTAAAGAGCCTTGAGGCCTGAGGTCTCAGGTTCAAATCCCAAACACAAAAAACTCTAGGTGATTCTTCCCATTTGTTCTAGCCTTGGTGGACAGAGTTACCTGGTACCTGTTGCTGGTGGGTGGCAGGTATCCTGTGGATTTAGTCGAGGTGCGCGAAAGCTGGCCCGAACACCACGGTCATAAAAAAAATAAAAAAATAAAAAATCAAACTCATAGGATCATGTGTGTTAATCATATTTACTATTTTAAACATGTCATCCAGAGGATTTTAACTGTTTGCATTTCAGCTTTGAAAGTCCTCGAGGATACTGTATATGGAAAAGACTTCTGAACAGCTGCCAAATGTCTCTTACTAGTATTAGAGACGTGTGAGATTAACATATGAATTATTATACCCTTCTATGTAAATGTATGGGCAGGCGTTCCTTCGTGTGTACTTACTGCGTATAATGTTAACACATGACTTCTATACATCCTTTTAGAAGTTTCCATGCATTAGGTGTTTGGATCTCTATCCATACCCCCACCCTTACCCTTTCCTAAGCGTTACCCTAACCTAATATCTTAATCTAGCACCTTGAATAATAGCAGTGAACACAGTATTTTTATCGAACTGTAACCTAGGAAGTTAATATGCTTTTTCATGACATAAACTCCATTTGGATGATAATTCGTCACTAATACATATAAAATATTTCAGTTCAGTACAATATGGGCTGAGACTGCAGATAATGCGAGGTCGGCGGCTCAAACTTTTGTTCTTGGTGGCCTATCTGATAAACATTATGGTTTGTCTGACTTCTGAGTTGCAGATAGGATAAATGTAAGATTTCAGTATCTGCACCCCTCACTTTAGTTATTTAACCATTTTTCCTTCCCCATTCATCAAGGTTTTTAAAGGTAATTTTTACGAAAAGTGTATCTTTTCCCCTTCCAGAAGTACGAATACTTCATTGGTATGCCGCTGCTAGAGTTTCAAATATGCTTCTAAAATTGAAACAAATTTCCCGTGTCTTTTCTTTTGGGTTGCACTCCCTTGGTACTTCGCTCCATCTGTATTTTCTACATTATATGTGTTCTGTGCCACCTGAATTCCAAAATATATTTTGCTTGTCAGGACATTGACTCCGAGGCACTTTGCATCTTACATATGTGCTATGATCGTGCAAAAGAGGTATCAGTAGAACTCATAAATCCTCTTCTCTGCTCTGCCCTTGGTGTAAGCAGAAAAAGAGAAGAAGATAGTGAGTTACAAAATTGCATGCTACTTAGGTTTTCACTAATGCAATGTTGTAATGACTGTACAAATCCTTTATTAAAATCGGAACCTTATGGATACAGTCGTTGATCTACTAGTTGAGGAAAAAAAGTCTTACTAAGGAGGAATTCTTTAATTTAGTTGAGCTACATGGGTCCCTTCAACCAACACCTCCCAGTGTAGTTGATCTCAGGTCTGCTAAAGCTTGGAGTTCCAGGATATGCAGAAGGAAATTGTTTCTCAAGGACGGAATTGAGCAAGGCATTTAGGATTGTGATATGATCATTACGTAACCATAGGCTGCTGTGTTCTTACAATGTTCTCCTGGAAACATGCTCTCCTCCTTCAGTGAAGGATCTTTCCTTCTTACGTGCTAACTTATTGAAAGAAATAGAGCCAACCCATACGCCTTTCCCTGGATCCTGGTATGAACTCAAAAAAGCATTTACCCGTTTCCTGCTTCATTTGCCGCTTTTTGGCTACTGGGGCTTGAGTCTGCTTTGCAGGATACGACTTCCTTTGATCTAATTTTGTCTTGAAGATCCTATTGAAGTGGTACAGTTGTGAAAGGAAAATTCTGCTATACTTCAGAAAATAGAGCAGAGAGTGCAAGAGCTCTCTGAATGGATTTTGAAGCTTTCAATCCCAAATGAATTTGTGGTTTAAACATGGAATAATATTTGTACAGCTATAAAAAATTTGAACCTTGTAACCTTAAACGTGTCATAACATTTGTGCGATTATAAAAGCTTCTCATTAAAAGTAAAATGAGAAGTATAAAGGATTATACTTCATAAATAATAATGTTCAAAGTTATGTGCCATTCCCTTTAAATCATCATACTAGTCTTTTGATTATATTACAGTTTGTAGATTCAAATTGCTTTGAATTCTTCAAATTCTGTTTCAAATAGCCAGTAACAGGAATGTATTTGAGTATTTATGAAAAAAGGCGTGTTGATTATATTAAGTGACAAGTGTAATATTTGAAATCTCATCAACTAAAATTGACTACTGTAAGTTCAATTTTTTGATCAATATATACTCAGATTATATACTTAGATGTAAAGATTTATTAAAGTGAGTAATTTTTTTCGCTTTTATTGATGAAAAATTAAAAGAATGTTTTTTTTAATAAAATTATTGATGATGCTTCAATAAAAAAAATACAATCCGTAGAGATTAGTTAGTTTACGGAAGGAAAAAAAATACAATTTATTTTTGACTATAATCAATTAAAAAGAAGTTATAACTATCATATATATTTTCATTATTGATAATTGTTATTTGTTACTTTTACCAAAAAAGTTGTGTTACCAAATGAAACTAGTATATATGTAAAGTTATTATGTATATATATCATTGTAGTCGTAATATCATTTTGTTCAAATACTTTTTGTGAAACTGGTTATATGAAAAGAATTTGAGCTAACCAAAAAAAACAATTAAAACGTATTTCTTTGTTTTATATTACTTGAATCATGTTGACTTGGTATACTTTGAAAACTTTTATTAAAGGTGTAGTTTACTAAACTAATTTTATTAATAACACGTTGAACCTCTAAATTTGACTATCATTACTTTATGTAGTTATTTAATATTAAGGATAGAAAAAGAAAATATTGCAAAAATAATAATAAAACACTGGTTGATCATTTGAGTGGTTATAAATCATTTCTTTAAGGGTAAAAGGAAAATTTTAAAGTTAAATTATTTTCAATCATGGAAAGGTGACATTCTTTTTTGAAGCGAACTAAAAAGAAAAAATGTGCCACATAAATTGGGATAGAGGGAATATTTATTTCGTAGATTAGCTTTAGTGTCTTACTGGCTAGAATACAAATAGGATAAAATGTAGTGATTTATACTCGTTCCGTCCCAAAATAAGTACTCTTGTCGTCCTATTTTATGTGGCACCATTTGATATGGCATTATGTTTTAAAAAATGAAGAAGGGTCATATATACCCTGCATTATTAGAAATAGTTTAAATATACCCTCGTTATACTTTGGGCTCAAATATACCCTCTTCGTTATACCTTGGGTCCAAATATACCCCCGTACTATTAGAAATAGTTTAAATATACCCCTCGTTATACTTACAGTCCAAATATACCCATCTCATTAAACTTTTATGTTGATTTACCCTTATTTTTGACACTCACCCATTTAAACAATCTCAATTCCCTCCACTTAAAGTTTTTTTCTTTTCTTGTAGTCTTCTATTTTCTTTTGTTCTTTTTTTTTTGTGGCTCTACTGATCCACCATTTGATGAGTTAGGCCATGGCACACATACTTCAAGCACTGCTGTCGAAAACCTTATTGATGATGCAAATGTGTTCGGCAATGCCAATGGCACATCAGCCGGCATTGACCCCTCTTGCCCATATTTCCATGTACAAGGTGTGTACATTACTGCTTGGTTGTGCAAACAATGCAATATTGGCTGCAATTGATGCTGCGATTGATGATGGTGTAGACGTTATCTCAATTTCCATTGGTGAACCTTCTCTAAAATTTCATGATGACAGTATCGCCATTAGTTCTTTTACTGTGATGCAAAATGGGATTATTGTGATCACCTCTGCTGGTAACAATGGTCCAGGCAATGCTACGTTGCTTAACCAGGCACATTGGACTCTCACAGTTGGTGCTAGCACCCATGATAGAAAGTTAGTAGCAACAATCGTGTTAGGAAATGGGGAATCATATGATGGCTAGACACTTTTTCAACCTAAAGACTTCCCTCGATCCTTATTTCCACTGGTATACAGTCAAGAGACTGTGAAATATGAACCAGTATCGCTGAAAGGCGTTGATGTTAAGGGAAAGATTGTTGTTTGTGATAATGATAACGAGATTCCAACTTATCACGGCCAAGCAGTAAAGGATGCGGGTGGTGTCGACATTATTATTGTCAATACAAAGGACTCTGACGATACCATTTTTGAAATAGCTCACGTCCTTCCAGTAACTATTTTGGGTTCTGCTGACGGACAAAAGATTAAGGCCTATGTTACTTCATCCTCCGCGACCAGGGCAGGGATCGATTTCAAAGGAACAAAGATGGGCTTTAAGGATGCACCATCTGTCGCATTTTTTTCGTCTAGGGGCCCAAACAGTCTCAATCTAGGCATACTAAAGCCTGGCATTATCGGCCCTAGATTGAATATTCTTGCTGCATGGCCTTTCTTTCTCACTGAAGAACATAAATTCTACATTTAACATCATCTCTGGCACCTCAATGTCTTGCCCCCACCTAAGCGGCATTGCGGCTCTCCTTAAAACTGCACACCCGAATTGGTCTCCAGCTGCAATTAAATCTGCAATTATGACTACAGCCGAGGGGGTCAGCCCATCCTTAAAGAAAAATTATTTGACTCCCCAAACAGTAAGATTTTCATATAAGATGCAATGAAGATGCATATGCACGTACGAGATGCACGTACATCACACGAGAGGCAAGAACAATGCAAAAGATGCACGTACAACGCACGGAATGCACGTATCATACACGAAATACACGTACGACGCACATGATGCACGTATAATGCACAAGATGCATGTCCACCGCACAAGATACATATATAGAGTATGAGATGCACGTACCACGCACGAGATACACGTTTGATGCAAGTAGAATCTAATTTTATTAAATATACTTGACGCCTCTTATTAAAATTTGATTTTAAGGCACCAACTTTATTGATCCAATCCTGCTTCACACCACACATACTCCCAATTTCTTGGGGTTGCAACAAAATTTTAGTGTTTGAATTTTTTTTAATTATGGCAGGGCTGTGACTATCGGGGTTCTAGACTCTGAAATTTGACTAGGACATTCCTCTTTTCGCGACAACAACATACCTCCTCCATTGACAAAATGAAAAGGAAAATGTGAATTTACTGAAAACATAACTTCTAACAAGAAATTGATCCGTACAAGAAATTTTTTGGGTGTCTCTGCTGATCCACCATTTGATGATGCAGGCCATGGTACACATACTTCAAACACTGCTGTAATCAAATTAAATTGAAGTAGGTAACAACTATTCTTTTCTGGAAAAGACAAATTAATATTTCTATTTATAAAATAGAGAATCAATGTCCTTAATATTGAAGTTTCAAACTTAATTTGGAAGGAAAAATTAACTCATGAGTCAAGATTTGGGGAATAAGTAATTAATCTTAATGGTAAAATATGAAAATTAAAAAAATACTAGTATATTTTTCTCTTGATATGCTAAATGTGAAAATGTATTTTTAAGTATAGTGGACAAGTAAAAGTGAACAGACGAAGTAATTGAATAAAAACAAATTTTTACAAAAATGGAAGTTTTACTATTTAAGAACTTAAGAAAGAAAATCAAATTATGATTATGATAAAAGTTCATGCATGCATGTGATATTTTTTTTTTAACTGTGTGTAAAGCAATAACTTAGTTTCCTTGGAGGTATTTTCAGAAGCACAGATCAAGCCTAGCTTCATATTACCTAAATCGGCAACTTTTTGCAACAACTCATTTTCTTCATATGAATATCAACATGCCTTGGCATCTTATAGGGAAAAAGAGTGGATTTATAGTAAACTTAGAATGACAAATTAATTAAAAGAATCACAAATTAAACACAAAAGAATCTTCTCTTTGTACTAAAAGCTGCTACCTCCTAATCACTTTCATTCCAAATTCAAGAACACTAATTTCTCATTCTATGAACAACTACTGTTTCAAATAGTCTAAGGGATCAACTGATTTTTTTACTATGATCCCAAGCCATTCTTGATGGACTCAAGAACCTGCACTATCTCAAACATGCTAGGTCTCCTTGAAGGTATTGCAGAAGTACAAATATAATCAAGCATCGCTTCATTTTCTCCAAACCCTCAAAGTTCTACCTGATGCAACACCCCTTTCTATCAGCCCATTTACAAACATTTGTTCACTTCTTCAGTGCATCCTTTGATCAATAAGCACAATGGCTTCTGCCTTTCTGATATTCTCACCTCTCGTGTGGGTGAGTTTTCACCTGATCAGTAGTGTCGTGGAGCAAATGAATTTGCAAACTTATATCCATCTGGAGAGCTACTACCGCTCTTTTCTACCGAGAGAGGATGATCAACTGAGAATTATTCATTTTTACCACTACGTGACTTCTGGCTTTGCAGCCAGATTGTCACCCGATGAAGTGAAGGAAATGGAGAAAAAGGAGGGATTTCTCTCAGCGACGCCACAAAGGATGTTGGCCTTGCATATCACATATACTCCAAATTTTTTGGGGTTGCAACGAAATAGTGGCGTTTGGGAAGAATCAAAATACGACAGGGGTGTTATTATCGGGGTTCTACACTCAGGGATTACACCAGGACATCCCTCATTCCACGATAACAACATGCTCCCTCCACCAATAAAATAGAAAGGAAAATGCAAGTTTTTGAGTCGAAACGAGATCTGGAATAGGAAATATCAATTTTTTTAATTTTTTCGTGTGTGTTAGTCCATGAATTTTGTGTGATACGTGCTTTCGGTGAAATTTTGACCAAATTTTTTTGGGGGCGTACATGACGATCTATTTAATGGTGTGGGTGGGTTCGGAGGAGCAAACATGGATTTTTTCGAGTCTAAAGGAAGCTCGAAACAGAAAATATCGATTTTTTGGTTTTTTATGTGCTTTAGTCCATGAATTTTGTGTGATACGTGCTTTCGAAGGAATTTTAGCTGAAACTTTTTGGGGGCGTTCGTGATAACCTATTTAATGGTATGAGTTGGTTCAGAGGGGCAAACGTGAATTTTTGTGAGTCGAAAGGAGGTCCTGAACAGGAAATATCAATTTTTCAGTTTTTTCGTGTGTGTTAGTCCATAAATTTTGTGTGATACGTGCTTCCGGTGAAATTTTAGTCGATTTTTTTTAGGGTATTCGTGACGATCTATTTAATGGAGTGGATTAGTTAGTAGGAAAAAACGCGAATTTTTTTGAGTCGAAAGTAGGCCCAGAACAAGAAATATCATTTTTTAAGTTTTTTCGTGTGTGTTAGTTCATGAATTTTGTGTGATACGTGCTTCCAATGAAATTTAAGTCAAAATTTTTTGGGGGCGTCCGTGATGACCTATTTAATGGTGTGGGTGGGTTCGGAGGAGCAAACATGGATTTTTTCGAGTCTAAAGGAGGCCCGAAACAGAAAATATCGATTTTTTGGTTTTTGATGTGCTTTAGCCCATGAATTTTGTGTGATACGTGCTTTCGGAGGAATTTTAGCTGAAACTTTTTGGGGGCATTCGTGATGACCTATTTAATAGTATCAGTTGGTTCAGAGAGGCAAACATGAATTTGTGTGAGTCGAAAGGAAGCCCTGAACAGGAAATATCGATTTTTCAGTTTTTTCGTGTGTGTTAGGCCATAAATTTTGTGTGATACGTGCTTCCGGTGAAATTTTAGTCAAATTTTTTTTAGGGTATTTGTTACGATCTATTTAATGGAGTGGGTTAGTTCGTAGGAAAAAACGCGAATTTTTTTGAGTCGAAAGTAGGCCCAGAACAGGAAATATCATTTTTTAAGTTTTTTCGTGTGTGTTAGTTCATGAATTTTGTGTGATACGTGCTTCCAGTGAAATTTAAGCCAAAAATTTTTGGGGGCGTCCGTGATGACCTATTTAATGGTGTGAATTGGTTCGGAGGGAAAAACGTGAATTTTTTGAGTCGAAAGGGGGTCCGGAACAGGAAATATCAATTTTTTAATTTTTTTGTGTGTTAGTCCATGAATTTTGTGTGATACGTGCTTCTGGTGGAATTTTGATCGAAAATTTTTAAGAGCGTCTGTGACGATCTATGTATTGGTGTGGGTTGATTCGGAGGGTTACGTGAATTTTTTTGAGTCGAAAGGAGGTCCGAAACAGGAAATATTTATTTTTCAATTTTTTCGTGTGTGTTAGTCCATGAATTTTGTGTGATACGTGCTTTCAGTGAAATTTTGATCGAAATTTTTTTGGGCATCCGTGACGACCTATTTAATGGTGTGGGTTGATTTGGAGGGGCAAACGTGGATCTTTATGAGTCAAAAGGAGGCCCTGAATAGGAAATATTGATTTTTCAGTTAGTCTATGAAATTTGTGTGATACGTGCTTCCGGTGGAATCTTGGTCGAAATTTTTTAGGGACTTCTGTGACGACATTTTTAATGGTGTATGTTGGTTTGGAGGGGCGAACGTGGATTTTTTTGAGTCGAAAGGAGGCCCAGAACATGAAATATCAATTTTTCAGTTTTTTCGTGTGTGTTAGTCCATGAATTTTGTGTGATACGTGCTTCCGATGAAATTTTAGCCAAAAAATTTCAGGGACGCCCGTGATGACCTATTTAATGGTGTGGGTTGGTTCTGAGGGACGAACGAGAATTTTTTTGAGTCGAAAGGAGGCCCAAAACAGAAAATATTGATTTTTTGATTTTTTCGTGTGTGTTAGTTCATGAATTTTGTTTAAGACATGCTTCCGGTGGAATTTTGACCGAATTTTTTTGGGGGCATCCATGATGACCTATTTAATGGTGTGGGTTGGTTCAGAGGTGCAAACGTGGATTTTTTTGAGTCGAAAGGAGACCATGAACAGAAAACATTATTTTTTTTAGTTTTTTCGTGTGAGTTAGTCCATGAATTTTGTGTGATACGTGCTTTCGGTGAAATTTTTCAGGTGTGTCCGTGACGACCTATTTAATGGTTGAGAAGGACAAACGTGAATTTTTTTGAGTCAAAAGGAGGCCTGAAATAGAAAATATCAATTTTTTAATTTTTTCGTGAGTGTTAGCCAATGAATTTTGTGTGATATGTGCTTTCGGTGAAATTTCGATCAAAATTTTTCAGGGGCATCCGTGACTACCTATTTAATGGTGTGCGTTGATTTGGAGGGGCAAACATGAATTTTTTTGAGTCGAAAGGAGGCCTTGAACTGGAAATATCAATATTTTTGATTTTTTAGTGTGTGTTAGTCCATAATTTTTTTGTGATATGTGCTTCCTGTAGAATTCTGGCTGAAATTTTTTAAGGGCGTCCGTGACGATCTATTTAATGGTGTTGGTTGATTCGGAGGGGCAAACGTGAATTTTTTTGAGTCGAAAGGAGGTCTGGAACAGGAAACATCGATTTTTTGGTTTTTTCATGTGTGTTAGTCCATTATTTTTGTGTGATACGTGCTTTCAATAAAATTTTGGCCAAAATTTTTCGGGGGTGTCCGTGACTACTTTTTTAATGGTGTGAGTTGGTTTCTAGGGGCAAACGTGGATTTTTTTTAATCGAAAGGGGGTCCGGAACAGGAAATATCGATTTTTTGGTTTTTTTGTGTGTGTCCATGAATTTTGTGTGATACGTGCTTCCGGTGAAATTTTGGCATTTAATTTTTCGAGGGCGTCTGTGGCGCTCTATTTAGTTCGGAGGGACAAACGTGAATTTTTTTGAGTCGAAAGGAGGTCTGAAACAGGAAATATTGATTCTTTGGTTTTTTCCGTGTGTGTTAATCCATGAATTTTGTGTGATACGTGCTTTCGGTGAAATTTTAGTCGAAATATTTTAGGGGCGTCTGTGACGACCTATTTAATAGTGTGGGTTGGTTCGGAAGGGCAAACGTGAATTTTTTTGAGTCGAAAGGAGGCCCGAAATAGGAAATATTGATTTTTTGATTTTTTCGTGTGTGTTAGTCCATGAATTTTGTGTGATACGTACTTCCGATGGAATTTTGGCCGAATTTTTTTGGGGGCATACGTGACGACCTATTTAATGGTGTGAGTTGGTTTGGAGGGGAAAACATGAATTTTTTTTGAGTCGAAAGGAGGCCCATAACAGGAAATATCAATTTTTTGGTTTTTTCGTGTGTGTTAGTCCATGAATTTTGTGTAATACGTGCTTCTGATAAAATTTCCGCCAAATTTTTTTGGGGGTGCCCGTGATGACCTATTTAATCGTGTGAGTTGGTTTGGAGAGGTAAACGTGAATTTTTTTTAATCGAAAGGGGGCCCGGAACAGGAAATATCGATTTTTTGGTTTTTTTCGTGTGTGTCCATGAAGTTTGTGTGATACGTGCTTCCGGTGGAATTTTGGCTGAAATTTTTCGGGGGCGTCTGTGACCATCTATTTAATGGCGTGGGTTAGTTCGGAGGGGCAAACGTGGATTTTTTTTAGTCGAAAGGAGGTCTGAAACAAGAAATATCAATTCTTTGATTTTTTCGTGTGTGTTAGTCCATGATTTTTTTGTGATACGTGCTTTCGGTGGAATTTTAGCCAAAATTTTGTAGAGGCGTCCGTGACGACCTATATAATGGTTTGGGTTGGTTCTGCGGGGCACAATATTATGTAATGAATCTTTTGGAAAATAAAATGACTCATTAAATTATACAAGACCAATATACTAATAATAGTTGGTATTTTCTTCTGAATTGATTCTCCTTCACATTGTTTTTTGGTTTCATCTGCACCAATGCCCCTCTAATACCATGATGTTTGAGAGAAATGTGAAAGAAACTGCTAACAATATTTGTCTAACAGTAGTTGTAGGCAGAGGTGAATTCAATAGTAAGAATATTTTGTTTTCTACATATGTATACATAGTTCTAGTCAAAAGCAATGTGTTCAGTTGAACCAACCAACTGAACCTACTCTAGAGCGGCCTCTGGTTGTAGGTGAAACAAGACCATAGTCATGAATCATACTCCGTAACAACTTGTGAAGTTTTAATTTCTCTCATCATCTTTAGCAATTTCTTCAAGGTTACAAGAGAGTAGTTGTGCTTTCTTAGCTTCTTGAACCCAATCAATCCTAGCAATAAACACCAATAACAAGGCCAAACAAAAAGCTACACCAACCACAAACCCTGTCAACAATCCAGTTAAACCAAGATGAATCTTGAAAGCCAAAATCACACCTAATGGCAATGCCAAGAGATAAAATCCACAAATATTTGCATATGTCCCTAGCCATGGCCTAGCTGTTCCACGAACGATACCTCCACACACTGCTAAAGGGAAATTAACCACTTCAAGCAATGCCATTAGCAACATAATCTTCTTGACACCACTTATTATCCCTTTGTCATGGCTAAACAATGGCCCCCAAATGCCCCTTGCCCCTGCCATAACAGAGCCACCAAGAAAACCCGAGACAATGCTCATGGCTAACGATACATAGGCTGCACGATAAGCAGGGCCAGGACTATCTGCACCAAGCTCATTAGACACACGAATGGATGCACACGTTGCTAACGAAAGCATAACAGAGAAGAGCAAATAATCAAAATTCAACACAATGGCTATAATCCCAATTGCTTGTTTAGCATTTGGTAGGTGCCCTGTTAACAAAACCAAGATTTCATAACACCACCATTCAAGGCAAGTAGTAAGGCAACATGGTCCACATAATTTGAGTAATCGTATCCAATCGCGATATCCTTGTTCCCACCACCCTCCTTCTTTCCATTTCCCTCCCTTTCTATTCTCCGCGATCACAACATAAATAGCCAACAAAATCATGATCAAGAAGTTTGTTATCCAATTTGACATTGAAACTCCTACAATCCCCTTACTTCTTGAAAGCAACATGGTTATTGGTACATGACAAACAACTGCTAAAGTTGAGCTCAACATAATTGGGATTGTAACATTTTGTGTACTTAAATAAGCCTTCAAAGGGCATAAAAAAGAGGTAATAACCAAATCAGGAAGGAGGTAAATTAGATAACTTTTGGCTACAATTGAAATATCTTCTTGTTGGCCAAAGTGAATTAGGATCTTATCAACATTTAGCCACAAGAAAGAAATAGGCAAGCTGATTAATAGTAAAAACAAAGTAGCCATCACAAGAGTCTTGTGAAGAAGCTTAAAATTTTTGGCCCCAAAAGCTTGTCCACAAATTGGCTCCATGGCACCACAAAGGCCATTCAAGACCGAAAATCCGGTCACATTTGCAAACGTAAAACCAAGTGTACCTCCAGCTAAATAAAGATCTCCAAGCCTACCAAGAAATGCAGTTGTAATGGCTGTTTTTGCAAACCAAGTGAAGTTCATAGCTATCAAAGGAAGTAATATTCCTCTTTGCAATTTTAGCTCTGAAAGGGCATTTTGCATTAGGCTTGAATATGATAGACATTTTTGTGTCACATTTTCTGGTGAAGATGGCATATTTTTTTTTTGTATTGGCAAAGATAGTTCAATTCTCTATGTTTCAGTTTCTTCTTAACTTATATAATAAAAGTTGATGACTCAATTAGTAAACAAGAATGATAATGTGCATGATGAGTATCGTGAAGAGTTTGTTTTTTTATAAAAGATGACACAAAAAGAATGGCCCTTTTTGTAACGTCCAATTAGGTAAAAAAGCCAATCGGTGAGGACTTTTATGTTTTGTGAGCCGTTTAGAAGTTAAACTCATTTTTTATACCATCACATTATGTTAACGTATAACATAACGTATCACTCTTCGTGATAAGTCTAATATGATAAACAAAAAAATCGAGCTACCTATTATAGTTGATTAATTTGCATTAATAATGTACGACATATTATACATTATCAGTACATATAACTTAAATTCATCGGAAAGAAAGTTTGGTGATTCAGATTAATTTCAATTATGAGTATTTTTTTAATGTATTAATATATTGGCCTAGGAGGTCCCTCCTACTCCACTGCTTATAGTGGGAGATGAGAATGCAAAAGCAAATCAATTATGCTGATTGAAGGAAGATAAAGCATAGCTTAAAAATCTTTATGAAAAAATAAATATGTTGCTCAAAGGACTTACATATTGCATATCAATTAAGAGTTTGCCAGAATTCAATAACTTTGACGTTAATTTTGTATTTGTGTTAAAGAAATATTCACTTAATATATATATATAAATAAATTATCATGAAATTAGTTAACTTTTTCTTTTTGTAGAATTTAAAACTCATAAACTCAAAATATTAGCTTCGAAATATTACATATATTTAATCTTGATAAGTTTGAAAATATCAACTAGTAGTATATTCTTTTGGTACACGTTAAATTACACTTGCGACTTTAATTATGGTGCCCACTTTTCCATTTATCTTCCATTATTAAGAGAGAATTTTATTTTCTTACAAGGTTTAATTGAATCTGTTCTCTATCATGAATTTTCTACATGAAAAGAAAGAAATAAAATGGTAGCTAATTTAATATGACACATAATAAATATACGGACATATGATAAGATATTCGAACACTACTAGAAATAAAGGTTTTTCCATTACTAATCAGTGAAAAATTTGTGTTATAGAACATGATTTTCCCACTCATTTCCCATCGAATCAGCTCACTTAAAAAATTTATGGTGGAAAATAGATTCTCACTGAAATAATAGAAACTTCCTAATTTTTTCATATGAAAACATTATTATTTTTCCCTCCATTGATTTAATCAAATTATTTGTGGGAATATCCACTCATAAATATTTTTCAGTGAGAAAATAGTGATTTTTTAGTAATGGAATAAGAATTAGCATATGATGCCAATAAAACTCTTGTTCTTTCCCTCAATACTTGGAAACTTTTTTTCTTAATATAAGATTTCGGAAAATCATATGAAATAAGTTAAATTGCCTACAAACAAGAAGAATTAAAAAAAAAGACAAGTTTAGAATATTTTAATGTGTTGGAATATGCCATTATATTCTTATGTATTTTCTGAAAGAGTTAATGTCCTATGTGGCTGTGCATTATATGTGCAATTTTTTTTAATGCTATTGGGCTTTCTATCAAGCTTGGTATAATAATCTGAAAATAGCTACAATATAATCGACTTTATTATGTTTATAATATAATATAATTTTTTTTTACACTATCGATGTTTGAAAACTCTTTTGGAAATTATAGAAATTATGACAACATCCTCCCCTATCAAAAGAAAAATAAAAGATGAGGAGGAAATTCAGAACACTTGGAATCTTTTTTTTAATTGGTGGGGATCATTTTAAAAAGTTATAGAATAAGACATGAGACAGAAGTAGGGTAAAACATAAAGATTAAAGATAGATATCCAATTAATCTTTGAAAAAAGTGCATAAAAATAATGTTGTGTGTAATGGTCTTCCGGGAGCCTTGGGTTTGAGTCGTGAAAACAATCATTATTGTTTGTATTAGAATAGTCGTCTATGTCACACCAGCCTTGGAATACAACCCTTCCTCATACCTTACGTGAACATGATATATTTTGTGTACCGAGTTGCTCTACCTTGTCCTCCTTAATTTGTAGGGAATTCAGTTATTCTATTATTTATGTTATTTATTCTTTGATTTATTTATTTTTTGACTTCTTATTCGTTGATTATTTGAGTTCTTCAAAACTGGACCTTAGATCAAATTCTATAAAAAAACGTTATAAATGTTGATGGTGCCTCGTGTAAATGAGAAAAATACATTTTATTTTATTCGTAGATCTTTATAGTCTGACACCTTTCCGAACGTCATGCATAGCAGAAGCTTAATATAATTTACTGTTCTTTTTCTTCATATATATAGATCAAACTAAAATTGTATCTATATATTGTAGCTAAGCTATTACTTATACAAAATCTATATACGTTGCTCCATCAAGAAACATCACATCAAATGGTCTCACAAACAAATATAAAAATAGTTGTGTAAATATAAATTAGATTCCTAAGTCATTATTGGTCAGCTTTCCAACATTAGAAACAAAAATATGTACTACAAAAGTTTTCTTGGGGGAAAAAATGCTACTCAGAGCTAGAATCATAAATCTTTCTGTACTTCATATGAACTTATGGCCACTTTAATTTGCTTTCCACTTGTCCCCCCCTTCATAATGCATGAATGTAATACTTTCTCTTACTTTAATTTGTTTGGCTTGATTCGAAATACGAAAATTAAACTAAATGTGAATTTAAATATGAAACTTTTAGTAATTTCATAAGTTACCATCTTTGTCATATTAATATGATTAAAAATATATATCTTAAACTAGTGATTAAGGTCCATATAATTTAATTATCGAGAAGCAAAATGTGACAAGTAAAAATAAATGATGGGAGGTAACTAAATATTATGATACCCCGCACCCCCACCCCCTCTTCATCAATTAGAAATCGCTCTATTAAGGAAATATATTTGCTTATACTTTTTAAATATATTTTCTAAATATTTTGAATGGTTAATTATTGTAATTTATAGTGTTTTTTATGTAATTTCTAAATATATAAATTTTATTTTCAAACATTGAAAATTTTATGTCTGAATTAGGGGTGTACATGGACCGGGTTGGTTTGGATTTTTTAAAAATCAAACCAAATCATTAGTATCGAGTTTTTAAATTTATAAACCAAACCAAACCAATAAAAGTCGTGGTTTTCAACCTCGGATTATTTCGGTTTTTTTTGGTAAAGTCTTCATACAAATATTTAATTAACTTGTGCTTCAAATATTTCTTTAATCCTAGCAAAATACAACTATCTAAAGTATTTCTTAAAAAAAAACACAAAATATAAATGAGTGATGACAACAAAATTTTCAATCAAAACAATAATAAAATCGCATAAAATAAATATTGCATATTAATAAGTCATAATAAAAATAATCATAATTTAAAAGTATTAAGTCATGCTAAAATAAGTCTAATAAGTATTAACTACATGACTAAATATTATGCAGAAAAATAAAATTAATTTATGTATTTATCAAATTAAAGAATAGATATCTAACATGATTGTCATTCCTAATGTTGAATTGAATAATCTTTTATTAGCATTAGTATTGATTTGGGCTTTATTTGAGTCACTAATATCTATGGGTTATAAAAACTTATTGGATCATTTAAAAATTCTAAGTTTAAACTTGAAACAATATGTTGAAAGATAAAAACTATGAAAAATTTTAAGAAATATTTATAAATTACATCACAATAAATATTTTTATGTATAAAATATTTTTTAAAATAGTATAAATGTAATATTGGGTTGGTTCGGTTTGGTTTGACTTTTTTTAGTTAAAATCAAATCAAACCAATTATAGTCGGGTTTTTTTTTTCAATACCAAATCAAGTCAAACCAAACCACTAGTCAGTTTTTTTTTGCGATTTGATTCGATTTACTGTTCGATTTTGTTCACCCCTAATCTGAATTAATCCACACCAAATATTAATTAATTTGACCCGTCGTACTCTGAATCAAGCCAAACAAATGGTAAGAAAATAAGATGAATTCCATAATAAGTTAATGGTGATATGTGACACCACTCAATTAATCAATTAATTGAGTGGAATTTCCTAATGTAAATATATTATCACGATTGTCAAAAAGTTTAAAAGATTCTTGTTAGTTCATTGATGCTTATCAGATATGCACTAGCTAATCTTGATTATTTAATAAACTGGAAGATAGGTTCCCACTAAATGGTTGATTTAGGCTTTTTGGATAAGAATGTATTAAAGGATAAATTATCTGGAAAATGAGTTGGAACTTCTTTATCTCAAACTAAAATAAAGTATATAGGGTAATGATTCCTAATAATTTCAAGATCATACAATTAAATAGAATAAAATAAATATAAGGATAAAATATGATTAGAAGTATGACAAGTACCATAATTCCCATAGAAATACCTTTGTTTAGGCTAATATACTAAATTAAACAATTAGGCCAAATATATACCAAGGCAAACTTGGTTTTAGAATATTGTGAAGGAATTGATCCGAAGCATATAGTATAAATATTGTGAAAAACTTTTAGGAAAAAACGTGTTGAAATAATTGTGTTTTAAAAGTTTTAATACGTTTCTGAGAAAGTTATTTTTGACAAAGACATTTTTATACCAGGAAGTTACTCCAACCATTTATTATGTGTTGGAAAATTAAAGTAATTATAACATATATAGAAAAAAAAAATCGGGCACGTCTAAATGTTCATAAAAGATGAGATATCCTTGATAAAAAGTACTCCCTCTGTTTAAAATTATCTATATATCGTGATTTTTAAAATAGTCATCTCAAATTGTTTGTCATTTTAAAAGTTCAAGACAAAATTGATTATTATTTTTTCATTTTATCTTTAATAATAGTAATTATTCTTGAAAACTAGTCAACTACAAACACTTCAATAGAGTAAATATTTAATAAAGAGAGATTATATCTTAATAAATAAATGAGGTTAAAATAGTCAAAATCTCTCCTAATTAATATTTTCTTAAGATCGTGTAAAAAACCCGACAAACAATTTGAGACAAAGAAATAATACATTTGATTTAAATCTAAATGATACAATTTTCTAACATTCAATATATTTATTTCACTAGTCGACAACATAATCACATGCTATAATAACGAATTAAGCTATAAAGAATGATAGTCTAAAGTTAATAACATTTCAATATTTCATAGAACACCGCTTTCGTTCTTCTTAGATATTTTCCCCCAAAAGTTGTTCACCACAAGAAAAAGTGATCCTTTTTAAAAAGAAAAGAAATCATATGTTTATTTTTAAAGAAAAAGAAAATCATACGTTATATATGGTTAACATTATTGAAGCTTCAAGGACTTTCTCACCCGTTGTCTTTTCTTTCTTTTTTGTTATTAATTATAATATATAACAAGATATGTACTTAGTTATTTATTTTAATATGAATCCCAAGTTGACTCGTATGAGTGATTTTGATCCAGTTTCCTTCAATATAGTGAATTTTGCTGTTTTAAATAAAAAACATTATAATTACGTGCCACATTTTTTCTTTTCTTTTTTTCTCTTTTAAAAAAAAAGTAATATTTGTAATACAGTGTAGCCCTCGTTAGTCGTTAGGGGAGCCAAAAAGGTTGAGCGACAAACAACTAATTCAAGCATTACTATTATTGTTATTATTATTATTGAAAGAAAAAAAAAAAGTGCCTATCTAATTCAACCAGATTGGGGCCAAATCTCCACAAGATAACCCCTTCTTTGTGGACATATCATACATGGTCCTACAACTAAAGGAACTATAGTATCACAAATTTAAAGTTAGTTCCCAATAATTAAACTCGTTGCAATTATAGGAATTTTTTTTTTCTTTCTAATAGGACAATTTAGGCTTCTGGCTATGAACGAGTCCCTTTTTCAGAGGATGGCTTAAGGGTGGGGCTAGTAAAATATTTATTTTAGGCCCTCAAAATTGTGATGCCCAAAAAATTTTAGTATTGAGGTTTATGATTTTAATTTCTCTTAAAATAATATTGAAGATTGTAAAATACATACAAAATTTATATATATAAAAAGAACTATCTATTTTTTACCAGAAATATTTTAGAACCCTGAATCAAACAAGTCCAACTTCATATTAATAAATAAATTTTATATATCAACATCCAAGTTAATGTATTGCAAACAAATGGCTAACATCTTATTAACTAGAATTAGTACTTAAGTTAAAGGCTTTGTATCTTTTAAAACTACTACACTAAAAACAAGTAATATGTAAGAACAAAAAAGGCAATTCTAAATTATTATTATTATTATCATGTGTATGTGTATATATTTAAGATCACTTATTAAAATTTGATTTTAGGCCACAAATTTTATTGAGATACTCTTACAGTCATTCATTCACTAACGAAGTCATAGCTGATAGCTAGATGAATATACATTTAATGGTCAGTTCTATGAATTGAAATCTCGTGTTGGAGGTATTGCTGGAAAAAAGCCAGTTGATTCTGTTTTCTCAAAATTAATGAGTGAACTTAAAATTATATATCCACTTTCTGATTTCCGCGACTCAGAAAAAAAATCCTATATCAGAATTCACATCGAATGAAAATATACACATTCCTATTTTTGTTTATTTTATTTTAATTTTAATAATATAATTTCTAATCATAATCTTTTTATTATGAAACAAAGCCTTTCACATGATTAAAGCTGGGAGTATAAAAGAGTAATTACACCCCGATCCCACTATCACAAAATAGAAAATTTGTGGGTGTTTTGATTGATTGAGGGGGTGAGATTCTTTGTTGTGGTGGAATCACATATCGACATATCTTCTATTGTCTCATCATTTTTGACAAGTAATTATTGCACATTTAATTGGTTGGATAAAATCGTTATATGGCGTAATACGTATCTTAATTTGTTTGGACGTGATTTTAAATTATAAGTTGAAATCAAGTTGATTTGAAGTTAAAATTTTATTTAGACATGTAATTTGACTTTTTAAAATTAATTTTTTCTTGTAAACCTGAAAATCTCATAATTTGTGAAAACTATCAAAATTTCTCCAACACTTATAAATTTTTACCAAATGAGTAAATCATAGTTCATAAACAAGGTATCAGAATATTCTAAGGTGTGCTTTAATAAATCACATATCTCTATTTTTCTTTTATAAATAAATATTTGTGATTACATGTTATTACAACCTTTCAAATACACATAAATTTACAAAGATTCACCGATCCAGAAAATCAATACTAGCAATAACTAATTATTCTTTAATATAATCATTTCATATTGTACTGACAATCTATTTGCATCGAGCATGATCTTTTTATAAAATTTAAAATGTCGTATCTTTTGTTTATAAAATATAAACTTATTGATCAAGTTTTACAATTAAAAAATTTTGAAATCACAATTTAGATTTGAAAATCCTACTTTTTAGAGAATTTGGAATCTAAAATTAAAGTTGAAATTTTGTACTTGTTTCATAAACAAACATTATTTTAAATCAAAGCTAAAAATTGTGATCCCAAATTCTATGGCCAAACGCTTACTTAGATTAATTTTGAGTTAACGTGCTTATCTTGAATAGTTTAGTGTAAAACTTGGTGCAATCATAAATATGTGACAAAACTCCATTTGCATGATCATGGCACTTCTATGAAATAATTTTTTGAATATATGAATAAATTATGGCAACTATGGTTTGTTTTGGTATTTTATTTTTAGCGCATTTAAAATTTGTTGGTTCATGGTGATCTCATTTTACTAATTTTTCATTAACTTGCAAATTAATGATTGAATTATGACAACTCTAATTAAACCCCTCATCTAAATGTGTTAATGTAAAGAGTTCCCCTGCCATCCTTTTACTCCGTTACATTGCGTCTCATTTTTTGTTATTAAGACATTCGTTTCACTTAACGGTGAATGATGTACTTCTATTCATTAAACTAGAATATTAAGAGATGAAATTACCCCCCCTTATTAAATTGCAAGTTGTCTAATGGTAATAATACAAAAGAAGAAAGTAGATTTGTTTAAAAATCACTTGTGTCACAACTCACAATGGAAATCTTCTTGCTCTATTAGAAACAAAACATGCATTTGATCCCGCTGAGGCGAGATGCCAAAAATGCGGGGCACGGCCCGTGTGAATCTGGGTCTTGATTTGGTCGAATGAAGATCGGGTCATAGGCTGAGCCGTAGGCTATGGAATCGTCTTGTAAGGTTTATTTGAATCAAGCGCGTAGCCATTTCATAAAATTGCACGATCTGTCCTCCAAATGTCTAGTGAGACATTGACTTCTTTAGAAACCAAAGTCATATCCCAACATAACTTGTGAGATATTATGATACGAAATATAAACTTATGCAAATGACCCTTTCCCTTCTTCTATAGCCCAATATCCATTCCAACTCGTACCAATTCAAGGCCATATTTAAATAAGGATAACTTACATAAAACACACATCTTGAGAGCTAATTACTTTTTTTCCCACCTCACTTCACTCAGATACATCGTCCTTACCTCGGATACATCACCCCAAGGCGTGATGCATCGCCTCACCTCTGGATAATTACCTTTGATACATCGGGTGGGATGTATCCGAGGTGAGGCGATGTATCCGAGTATTTACATGTGGTATATTAAGTAATTAAAATAAAGTAGTGAAAAAGTTAGTAAATATGGTAAGGAGGTATGGTCTCTTTAGATAGTTTATCCTTCAAATAAGCTCACTCCAACTTTTCAATGCAATTGGGCCAATTAACTCTTTCTGATCCACAGGCCTTGGGCTCTTAAGGAAGGATTATTTGAAGGAAAAATTACGGGACATAGAATATTGAAGGGCTTAATTACAAGACATGGATTAATTTTCACATAATTACATTTTATAGGTATAGTTTAGAACAAGTAGCTATTATTTTGGGCAACATATATATTTTGAGGGGAAGGAAACGTATATTACCTAAAAATGGAAAACAACATAAATCATGTGCATCTTTATTTACCATATATTCTCTCCTTAAACTTGTCAATAATATCTCAAATCACCATTCACATATAATTGTATATGACACGCGTATATACAAATACAAAATAAAATAAGAAAATTTTAAAATGTATATACAAAAAAAGTATAATTGAATCTGGGTTTGAGTTTTGTATAATTGAATCTCAGTTGAGTTTTGTATATGAGATTATACCTATCACTATATACATTTGAAACGTATATGCTTAGTTAACATGAATCTCAATTTGATATATACAATTAAAATTTGTGCAATTGGAATGCTTTGTTTTTTGTTATACATTTGTATATGAGATTCATACTTTTGAGGTTCAAATGTATATGAGATTCATATTTTGAGATTCAAACTTTTGGGATTAAAATGTATATGAGATTTATACATATCAGTATATACATTTGAAATGTATATGCTTAGTTAATTTGAATCTCACATACATATATACATTAGATGGTGAACACATGAGTATATGAAATTGCAAAGTATATGAATGGTTATTTGTATCTGAGATTTTTCAGTTGTATCAGTCAATTATGAAGAGAAAAAATATTAATGAGAGTAAAAGATGCATAATTTATGGAGATTTTCATTTCAAAAAAAAAATTCTAACTGATTTTTAGGAATCTATTTTTGTGATATATACGTATATAAGTGTTTATATACAAATCGAGGGCTGATTTTAGAACTTAAAATTTGTTGCACTTTGTAATTAAGAAACTTAAGCTATTGGTCCTGAATAATTTAACAAACTACATCGATTTATGAAATTTTGCCTTTTTGCCTTATTCGAACAATAATAGCAAAAAGAATCCAGACATTTTTTAATTATTTGTATGTAATAATTTTTCTAATCTTTTAGCCTTCTGTTGATTTTGATAATCAAGTCAAATATGTTTTTTTTAAAATTTTCAGATTTTAGATTAAATTTGGGAAGACAAACATATTGGTGCTCGACAAATTGATATTTTTATTCCAACACTCCCTTCTTTTCTGGAACTTTATTGATAAATAAAAAGTTTATGTTATATATACTATCGTTATAAATAAAAAATACTATAATATCATGTCACTCAAAGAATATTTATGCATAACCCTTCTTAAACTGTTGGATTCTTAATTATGAAAATAATACATGTTACATGTTATAACAAGTAAAGATGACACGATGTAGATAAACTGTCCCCAATTTGCTAAATTATGGTAGCTCTGGATAAAGATCCTTCAAATTGGCACATTATACTAATTAATAGAGAATACAACACATGGATCTTCGTACTTAAAAATATTTATTTGCTTATATTTGAGGATTTAAGGATAACAAATATATGCCTTAAAAATATATCAGTGGACAAGTATCTAGAGTGGATATATACTTTTTGAGTATAAATTAAATATATAGAGAAGAACAAAGATTCTTGATCTTAATTTAAAGTATATTATCGACTCAACCACTAATATTGTATATAAATGGCTTGCTTGGATAAATTTTTTTTTAATTCTTGTGTGTATGAATTAATTTATCTTGTTAGGCACGTAAAATCTACATGAGAGTTAATATATACTTTTAGTGGAAACAGGAACCCGACATAATATAAAGTATATACTACTGTATAATATAATGACACTAGAAGAAATTTAAAAAAAAAAAAAGATGGTAAAATCTTGTGAACTAACAAAAATCAACTTTTAGCATATTATAGTACATAATTAAGTAATATTTAGACTTGATTGTGTTAGTTAAACAATTTAGGTCGTTGGGAGATTCATGATTTTATGTTATTAATATATAAAAAATGCTATAAGCATTTCTTAGTGACAAAGCATGGATCGCTATAGGTAAATGAAGGACAAATTTAAAACAAATTGAATACTCCAAGGGGAAATTTGAACATTTCTCCTAAAATGAATGATAAATGTTCTGAGACTTTTATCTAGAAAAAAATTGAATATTATTTATTAGAACATGAGTAGAGTTAGAAAAAATAGTTAGTACCTTCTTGATTACCAGGAACATTAATTTGAACTAAAACAATTTTGCTAAAACGATATCTAGATTGTATATATTGGAAATACGAGTATAAACAAGTAAAGATAAATAGAAAATTAATGTTAGCTAGATTAAAATTAAAATAGAAAAGGAGAAAAAGGAAAAATAAACTAAAACTTGAGATAATTAATAAATACTCCTTCTCATCTTTTCTACTGTATGTTACTCTCTCCGTTCACTTTTACTTGTTCGTTTTTTACTTTGCTTGTCCATTAAAAAATAATGATTGATCAATATGAGTATTTTTTCATAATACTTATATTAATTGATTTTTAGTATAAAGTCTTGGAGAATAAATAATTCATGCTAAGTATAAAACATGAAAAAAAAAATTATCTTTTTTTTGATATATTAAAAATGATAAATAAAAAATAAAAAATTATTTTTAAAATAGTGAACAAATAAAAATGAACTGACTTTAGCAACAAAAAAAATGGTCCAACATTTACCACTTTAAAATTTTTTAGAAGACATTTATTTTGTTTCGAATCTATTTTTTACACTACTAGAAGATATACAATGATTAATTACCCATTTAATCAAATAGTTGTTGTAAAATCAAGCTCGAAACATATAACTATAAAGATAAGAAGACAAGATATGTAGACAAAGGAGAAAACTTTTTTTCTATTCATGTGTATTCAAGTATATATAGTGTATCTTACAATGGTGAATAACATCCCTATTTATAGGTTGAGAAATCACTCCAAAAGTCATCAATATTAAGTATCCAACTTAATGGATACATTCTTATCCAAGATGATTCATATAACCTTGGAAATATGTATACATGAATGTAATTAGTTCATGTACTAAGTAAATGGACAATTCACTAATTCAATGTATTTATAACACTCCCCCTTGAATGTCCATAGATAATGTGCCTCGTTAAAACGTTACTAGGAAAAATCCAGTGGGAAAAAGTCTAGTGAAGAAAAAAGAGTACACACATCTTATAATACGCCTTGAGTGCTGCCTCATTAAAAACCTTACCAGGAAAATCCATATGGGACAAAACCTTGATTAAGGGAAAAATAGTACAACGCATATTTTACTCCACTTGATGTGAACATCATTTAACCTCTTAGAGATGATGCATTCCAACTTTGTATACCAGCTTCTCAAATATTGAGGCTGCTAATGCTTTAGTTAATATATCCGTCAAATTGTCAATCGGGCGAATTTTGTTAAACATCTATTTCACCTTTCTTCTCAAGATCATGAGTGAAAAAGAACTTTGGTGAAATAAGTTTTGTTCTGTCTATGTGATGTATCCTTCCTTCAGTTGAGCTATACATGCTACATTGTCTTCGTACATTGTAGTTGGAATATCTCTTTTCAAAGAAAACACATTTTTTGAATATTTTGAGTCATTGATCTCTATTATACGTACTCTCAGCTAGCTTCATGAATGACTATTATCTTTGCATGATTTGAATAAATGGCAACTATTGTTCGCTTCATTGAACACCATGATATCACTGTACCTCCATATGTGATTCGATAAATACGTTGCATTATTTCAATGTCTTCTCGCTGAGGAGGAGCTGAATCTCTCAATATATGTTGATTGATGGACAAATATTTTATTTATCAAATACTTTAATAAATATTTTATTTGTCAAATACAATGAGTACACATATTTAGTAATACACATCTTTAGCTGCCTTACCCTTGTGAGTGCGATGGAATTTGAATCCACCGTCTTACCATCAAACATTTTATCATTATGGTGCATCGAAACGATCACCTGATGTTTTACCCTTAACCAATGACATAACAGGCCAATAGATTTTTCATATTTTTATTGATTAAAATAAAATCCTCATACTACCAATCACAATCACGAATTATTTTGTCAATACAATATAAGTGCAAGCAATATTTCAGTAACAAAATAAAAATAATGTTAGCACAAGATTTATGAAATAATTATTACTTATTGGACTACTGAAAGTCTCATATAGGACTTGATAGTAAACAAAATAATGTTGTCAATCTCAAAAACTTATTATAACTGTTATTAGTAAGAAGAAAGATTATTGAGCATCACATTTTTTAAGTAACTAATGTAAAATGAGATGAAAAACATATACGAAATAAGCTTATTGTTGGTGCATAAATGCGATAAGCATAATTTTCTGGATTTAGCATAGTAAATCACTTATTTTCGTAACATCTTTGAATGAGAACTATAAAGGTAATCATGTCATATTTGATAACCTTGACAAGTGACATGAATAATCAAACAATTGTTAGTGTTACTTAGAGTTAAAGAAAATAAAACTCATACCTCAATTCCTTTAGGAAAAAGATTAGATGTCAACTCAATTGGTTAGAATCTCGTGTTGATAACGTGTTGTAAAATCAAGCTCGGAACAATATAACTATAAAGATAAGAAGACAAGATATGTAGACAAAGGAGAGAACTTTTCTTCTATTCATGTGTATTCAAGTATATACAAGTGTATCTTACGATGGTGAATAACATATCTATTTATAGGTTGAGAAATCACTCCAAAAGTCATCAATATTAAGTATTCAATTTAATGGATACATTCTTATCTAAGGTGATTCATATAACTTTGGAAATATGTATACATGAATGTAAGTAGTTCATGTATTAAGTAAATGGACAATTCACTAATTTAATGCATTTATAACAATAGCCATTATAATTAATGTTATTAAATGAATTTTCTTAAAGAGTACTTCGTCCGTTCGTTCCTTCTACTACAACATTGACTTTTCACATATTTATTTAGTGTTTATTTTACTAAATTGCTCGTATTAAATATGTCGCTTTGAAAATTTAAATTTGATTATTAGTATTTCAATAGTTACTTAATGATAAGAAAAATGTTAAAAATCAATAAATAAATTTCTCTTGATTTGTTAAATTAAACAAATAAAAGAAAAAAAATATTTTTAATATACTAGATTAATTTTTTTTAAAAGGAGAAAATATGTCAAAACGATAGGAGGGTGTAATAACGTTTCGTTTAATTTAGGGATCCAACTGTAAACGTGTCTATAAAATTGTTGGCTATATCTCAGAGCTATTGTGAAATTTGATGATGAAATGACCATAACCCGTTAATTGAAATTAATGAAGCATTAATCACTAGAGAGGAAGTCATTAATTACTTCCTCGGTCCATCTCTACTTGTCCATTTTTCTATTTTAAAATGTCCAACAATACTTGTCCAGTTTATAAAATTAATAGATAATTTATTTATTTCTATCCATTTATCCTTAGCATTAAATACAATTAATTATTTAATGCATTTTTCAAAGCATTAAATTTATTATATTCAAAGGCTAATATGATAAATTGCCCCTATCAATTACTACTTTTTATTCCTTGTGCCAATAGAAAAGTGGACAAGTAAAGATGGACGGAGGGAGTTGTTGCCAAGCAAATTGGCATCTTCTAGTGTGACAGCGCTGACAATAATTTTATTAATTTTTAGATAAGGTTGAATTTTGTGACATTTACCAAACTAATTGCATAGATTCCAAACAGATGGCCACCAGTCACATGCATTCAGTTTTGTCGTTTTCCTTGGTTTTAAAGAATTGACATTTCATTATTATAGTATTAATTATCTGTTAATCTAAAAACCCCATAACTAAAGTCTTCAAGAAAGACCAACAATGATTGTGGAAGCGGTAGGTATTCTTAATTAGAAGATTTGGATTCGAGTCTTCTGAGTAGGAAATCGATTTTGTTAGGAAATGCTTTATCCAATCTCTCAATGTAAAACTTTTTGATATAAATATAAATTTAATCGAAATTCAATACGAATATCGAACAGCTAGAAAGCACAAATTTTGGTGCCTTTCACATGGAGTTTGGTTCACTTTTGTTATTCCTTCTTTACCAACTGGTCCAGCCACGTCATGCACTCTTCTCATCAAACCCCAAGTCCCCAACAAAGATGGAGAGTTGAAGTTTTATGTTATGACAGTGTAAAAATAGTATTCCTATAATTAGGTCGTTTATAAGGTAATTATAAAAGAAAATATTTAAATTTGTCTTAATTTTTTTTGAAATGGTTCAAATAGGTTCTCTTTCAATAATTGGGATCAAATATACCCTTTTACCGTAAGATTGGTCCAAATATACCCTTATATACTAATGACGGGTACTTTGCAACGTATTATATATAGGACTAATTTCTTTCATAAGGAAAACAGTTAAATTTATCCTTGGACTATGTGAATGGTCTGATTTGCCCCGGAACTGATTGTTATTAATTGGTAGCCCGATCAAAATGATAACCCACATACCATAATAAATTATATTGTCAGTAGTGGCGGAGCCATCTTTATCTTTGTCCAAGCGTAGTCTATTGCTACCCCTTTATCGGAAAATTATACTTAGTAAATAGGTCAAATTTTTAATTTATATATACATATATTAAATCCTCTTGATTTCTTCGTGTATCTACTTCGTTATATATTGAATTCCCTCGTTAGAAATCTTAGCGCATCATGATCACCGATATATTATATGTGGATATACAACTTAAATGCAAAATATATTTTTTTTAAAAAAAAGAAGTTATTGTTTGTGCAAGTATTAATTTGTTTATTGTATATATTTTGATAACACATTGATCAATTCCACAGAGAACAACAAGGTTCATTATTAAGACAGAAGTTAGCAGCATATAGCAATCAAAATTTATGTATTGAAAGTCTCTAAATTTTACTTATCTCTACCATCTTGAAAACCTCAAATTTGCATGTGCATGAGTTTCCTTGTCTTATGAATAAAGACTACTCTCTCCGTCCCAATTTATATGAATTACTTTGATTTGACACGGAGTTTAAGAAAGAAAGGAAAACTTTTGAAATTTGTGGTCTAAAATGAATCATAGATATTTGTGTGACTATAAATTATTTCATTAAGGGTAAAAGAAGCATTTTAAAGTTGAATTTTTACTAAACATAGAAATGTATCATTCTTTTTTAGACTGACTAAAAAGGAAAATGAGTCATATAAATTGGGACAAGGAGAGTAATTGCCTATGGAGAGTTTATGCTATAGTGTATAGTACTGTACTTGTGTACCCAACAATATTTATTTTTTTCCTATAGCTATTGTATAAGGGAAACATTTCTAACATAGAATGTCAAATTTGTGCCATTTCTGGATATGTTTTGTCTCAAATATACAATACAAAAAATTATTATAAATGTTCAAAAGATTATCACTAGTTAATTAGGTTCTATCGATAGTTATGCATGTTAACATAATTTATCACAAGGTTTAAACTCTAAATCTATGATCAATAGTCATTTACTTCATCCGTTTCTTTTTAGTCATTTTTTGAGAGTCAATTTGATTAAATTTTTAAAGCTAAATTAGGTTAGATTAATTTAATATTTTAAAATTAAAATTTAGATATTCTAAAACTACATGAAAAGTACTATAAATGACAAGTTTTCTCATATCAATATGATGAAAAAGTACATTTTAAAATATTGATCAAAATTTATATTGTTTGACTCTTAAAAAGGAAACTATGACGACTAAAAAGGAATGGAGGAAGTATAAGCAAAGACATAATTAACTACCTTTGGTGAATTGAGTTCAATTGGATTACGTACACTAAAACTTTCGTTAGGCATGGAGTTCAGAGAAGGGCCAAATCACAAAATATAATATTTGTATAAATTCCTTTTTCTCAAATTTCTGACTCCGGCACTTAGACATTAAATGATTGGGACGTTGATGGCTATGGTGTGTGTAATCAATGAATCCAATTGACAAGCCCATTGGTTCTCTTAGATGTGAAGCATTGGATGATGGAACTATTGGTTTATTGACTTTATGTAAGTTTGACATGACATTCATTCATTTCATCAATATAAGCAACAAGATGTGAAGATGGGGACCAAAAATTACCATCTTTTTTTATCTGTTAGCCAGGCAAGGAGAATGAGCAGACAAAGAGCATCTTTACTTGCATAGTTTTTCCCCCAAAAAGAGATCATGCGAGGTAAAAACAGAGTGAAAAAGAAAGCCTAATACCTACTGAATAACTATTACTATTTCTATCATTTCGATTTATTTGTATTACTTTTCTTTTTAGTCTGTTTTAAAAAAAAATCTTTCTAATTTTTACAACTCTTTAATTTCAACTTTTCAAATGAAGTAAACGACATTTTGATACATTCTACATGCTACCTCTCTCTGTTTCAATTTGTTTGTCTAGTTTTGACTTGACACAAAGTATAAGAAAGTAAAGAAGACTTTGGAATCTTGTGGTCTTCAACTAAAGATATGTGCAAAGTACCGAAATGTCCTTTAATCATGTGATCTTAAACATGCCATACGGAAAGTTAGAACTACAGAGTTGCACAAAAAAGGAAAGAGATATTCTTTTTAGAACGGACTAAAAAAAGAAAGTAAAACAAATAAATTGAAATAGAGGAAGTATCTTTAACTTAATACTACTCTCTCCGTCCATCTTTACTTGTCCACTTTTCTATTTTGGGATGTCCAACAATACTTGTTCAGTTTATAAAACCAATGGATAATTTACTTATTTCTACCCATTTTACCTTTAGCATTAAATACGATTCATTATCTAATGCATTTTTCAAAGCATTAAATTTATTATACTCAAAGGATAATATGATAAAATCACCCCTATCATTTACTGCTTCTTAATACATATCCTAATAAAAAAGTGGACAAGTAAAGATGAACAAAAAAAAGTACAAGATTTAAAAATTATTTTTACTTTTTCAAATTTCGTATCAAATCAAAATCACACAAACAAATTAAAACGGAGGGAGTAGTACAAGATTGGGGACCATAAGATACATAGAAAGAATCCAAGTAAAAAAAGGAAATGAATAGGGAAAGTGCAAAAAACAGTTAGTGTTGTTGTCTTCAAGGTCAATCAAAGAGTGAAAGTGCAATTGGAGTGAAAGAGAAATGCTCGTGGCCTGCCAGCGCCTAATTGTGTCAGCGCTACCTTCGCGTTTTTTCTTTACTCTGCCACTCTGCGCGCACGCTCCCTCATATTTAGCCAGTCAAACCTTCTCCATCATGCCGCCTACATAAACTTAAGAATGGAACAAAATAACTTTTGAAACTTGTTATAAATATTTGTATGTCTAAAAATTATTATTGGTATAGTTGTAATATGTAGGAATTCCCACATCGGTGGATTAAGCCACCTATGAAGGCCTTTCAAGGCCAAACCTATTAAGTCTATTAAATTAAGTGTACTTGTATATATATTTAAATTAAATAATATAATTATATATCCAACCAATTACAACTCGGAAGTAGCGTATTCAATTTGTATATATGTTTTCAGGCGTTGTTATATCCTGATGGAGAATTGCTTGTAATCCCTAAAGTATATACATGCAATAACTCTTGAAAGATAGTGATCTTTCACGCCTCAAAGCCATAATTTCTCTGTATTCTTCTTTAAATTTTCTAACAATCATTTCATTAAAGGAAAAAAATAAAAAATTTAGAGTTAAATTGTTATTACTAAATATAAAAAGATGATATTCTTTTTTTAAATTAATTAAAATAAAAATGTCATATAAATTGAAACGAGGGGAGAATTAAGTATATTATTGAACCTCTTAACACATTTGAAATCATATTTTGTGTCGAAAAGCTGAATTCAATTTGAACCCGATAATAATACTCTCCACTCGCCAATGGTCATTTACCCTAGTGTTGAAAATCCGGGATTATAGTGATGGAATTATAATATAAAGATTAAATAATGATGAACATATTTAGTGAATAAGTTTGAATCGAGTTCTTTTTTTTCCTTCCAATTCTACCGTCGTATTTCTTAAAAAATACTTGGAATTTTTTTTTTTGGAGAAAAACAAATATATCATTTTGTTATTTTATCCCGGGATTAATAATTTTGCGATTGTTATCCCACTTAGAAGGTGCTATAAAAATGTTATCTCAATATGTATACAAAATCTGAAAATTGCTAATTCCGGAATAAAGTTATACATAAGATGGGGAAAAAATCCATAATTTACCTAGCTCGGAATTATAATCCCTATCTACAAACCAAATGAATAATCCTAAGGAGTCATTTCTATGTATAGTCAAATTATGTTAGAATTATAACATAGTCTAATTGAGACTTGAGAGTATTTGAATTTAGTGGTTATCGATTTGATTATCTTGTTTTTAATAAATAAATGAGTTCAGTGTCTTACGTATTGGTGATTATACCTAAAATATTAGAGTTTTTGTTTCTTGTATGGAACCAATTAAAGTCCTTTTAAGTTGGCAAATTGACTTTAATAATTTATGTTGAATTTATTTATTTTATATATATAAACAATTGAACATCACTTAGTTTTTTATTACAATATTATCAACCTAGAGTTATAAATTGTGAAAGTATAATCACAATTAATAGCTGGCCAATTAAGAGATGAGTGGAATTATCATGTAAAGTAATTGATTATGTGATCCAAACATTATAGGGTATAATTGGCCAGCTAGCATTATTTATGTCTTTGAGTTTGTTTTTTCTATTTCTTACTATATATAGCAACTGTATATGTATGTTAGAAAAAGAAATTTGTGGACTCTTTCTGGTTTTATAGTATATATGCAACTTGATATCGATCATAGGCTCTGTTGATGCTCTTAAGCATGAAATAACAATATTTTATCAGTGAAAAGAAAATCTATTTCCCTCTTAAGGTTATGTGACAAATAAAGAAAGTAAATAGTATTTACTATCTAAAGTATACCGTAGTATTTAGAAAGATTAGTGATCATTTGTATCATATTATCAGTTACTTAGTGTTTATAAAGATATTTACTTGTAATTAGTGATAGGATCAGAATTTTCACTAATAAAATTTAAAACATAAAAAATTATACACATAAAGAAGCCAATTAGTGGATTGAATATCTATTATATATACATAAATAATAATTTTAACCTTATATATACAATATATTTTTTTGACGACCTCCTTCTGCCCGTGCCTCTGCCCATACTTGTAATTACTTAATAAATGACTTGATTATACAAGTATTTTATACTTTTAGCATTAACAAATAGAACTTAAACATCTTTTAAACTATGAGTCATACATGCAATGAAATCGAATTACAATTTTTTGGTCTAATATACCATCAATATTCGAACTATTAAGCTCGACTAATTTAGATTTGCTTTACGTAGGGTTCATTAAAATCAAAAGTGTTCCCTATCACGCGCTTCCGTTGCAAAGGATTTCGACTCGGGATAGGGTCCTTGGACGCTGTTTTTTTGTTGTCTCTTGTTATTCAGACGGACGTAGACTTGAAAATATGTATGATTTCGGCAGAATCAAGAGTAATTTTGATGTCGTAAATCGATCCTATGTATATATTAGAAAAATTCACCAAATATATATTAAAGTTAAATTCAAAATACAATTACTAAATTCAAAATACAATTACTAATACTTGAAGCTTGCTTCTTCGAAAAACTTTTCATGATCATCAATATGACATGTTCTTAACAGAATCCATCTTCAAAAACCAAGAACTACAAAGATCACCCCTTTCATTCCTGGGGTGACAAAGGGATCATACCATTCACACGATTTTTTTCTTGACTCGAAATCACCTTATATAAGAAAAAGAAAGAGACTTGAGTCATCACTTTCAGTTTGATAAACTCTTTTTTAGTTTTCCATGAATGCCCACTAAGACTAGAGGAGACTATAGAAACATTATTTTTTCTTAAGTTTACATTCTACACACTATTGCATATTATCATGGTCTAGTAAGAAACTCCCCCATCCCTCCTAGGATCTTTAACTAACTTTGGTGTCCTAATTGAGAGGCAATTAGGACCCAAAGGGGCCAAAAAAGGCAAAGAGTTGAAGTTCAAAGAATAGACCCATAGGATGAGGGGGGAGTGACACGTGTCAATCTAACAGGATGGCCTATTGTGGACCCCATTTAAGGACACAAAAACTGATGAAAAATTAAAAGAGGCAGTAGTAGTAAGAGATAAGAAGGGGGTGCAGAAGATATGGGGCATGTGGTTCTTGGAAAAATTGAAAACTTGACCAGCCCACCATTACTATTATTCACTACTACTCTTAACCATCCAAAATATATATATATATATATACATGCACACGTTCTTCAATCCAATTTAATTTTGCCAGCTATTACTTGCCTTCTTGTTACTATCACTTCTCTCAGTACTTATCTTCAGTTCCACTGCCCTCACTTATTTACTTTCTTCGTCCCAATTTATGTGAAGTATTAATTAGATACTTTCTCCGTTTATTTTTAATTATCACGTTTTATTTGACGAAAGTCAATTTAACTAAGAAAAAGAATCACTTCCAAGGAATCTGTCTTTATTCTTTGTGATTTTACTAAATTATTATTGGAAGAAAAAAAAAACAAAGTAAAGTGAAAAGGGGACAATAACAAATGGGAAACCAGTTAGCAACAGCTACGAAGAACACACTTTCATGTGACGAATTTAGGACGAGTTTTATGATTTCAATTAAATTCATTGGTTTCCTCTTGCATAATATATACAGTATAAAATAAAATTATATTCATGATGAACCTTCTTGAATTCATCTCTAACTTCCTTTACTTAAAAAAAAAATTGGAATTAACGACGATAAATTTTATAGTTAAACAATAAGATTCATCACTAATCTTATTCAGCGATGAATTATTAATTTTTTTTTTATTATCTACGAGTAATTTAGCTGACGAATTAACAATGAAGTTCATAGGTAATTCCAATTTTCTTCAAGTGGTCATGCTATATTGTGCAAGAAGTTGTGGAACATGAAGTAATATAATATGCTAACGAAAAGGAAAAAGATGAAAACCTTAACCAATCAAATATGTGTATATATATATATATCCAAGTGTGTGAAGGGAAGAAAAAAGTTTTCCTTTCCTTTATCTTTTTTTTCTTCCCCTTCCTTTTCATGGTCAAAGGAAAAGAAAGAGAAATTAATTGATTGAGACAGCCCAAACAAAATGACAAAAAAAAAGTTGAAATATATATGCATTATGGGTTGGATGGGTTCTTCATATGTTATTTATAATATTAAAAAGAAAATCTCATTGATTTCACTTATAAACACCTACAACAAAGAAGTAAGAGGACCCATCCACCGCCCAAAACCAAAACCAAAACCAAAAAAGAAAAAACACCGTGTATTTCTCCACTTGAATCTATTTCTCTAGCTAACCCTAGCTCAAATTTGCAACTTTATATCTACATGTAATCTTTTTCAAGAAAAGAAAAAATATAGTATATCTTCAAGCTTGGTGCTGCTATGTGATCAGGAGATCCGAGTTTAAGTTATGAAAAAAGTCTTTGGCAAAAATGTGGGGTAAGATTGCGTACAATAAATCCTTATAGTTCGATCATTCTCTAAACCTCGCATATAACGGAAGTTTTAGTGCATCGAACTGCTCTTTACAAGAAGGAGATCATAATAGTATGATGATGAAGAGTTTTTGTGAGATTAGTGAAAATTCTTGGTGGATGACACCCAAAACCCCACTTAAAAATCCCTCTTCTTTATGATAAGACTATGAGTACCTTGATTCAATAAACAAAAATTACCCCTTTCCTCAAAAAAAGCCACAAAGCAAGAAAGAGAACAAACAAAATAAGACCAACAACCCAAAGTCTACTCCCCTTATTCCTTTTTTTAAGCTTCTCTCCTCCTCCATTATCTATCTTTGTACAAACCCTTATTCCCCTTTAGCTTAGCTTTGCTCTTGCTTCCATTTTATTCTTAGCTTCAAGCTATAATTTCCATCTCAAGCAAAAACAAAATAGTAGAATTGAAGTTAAAGAATCTATGGATCAAATGAACCATTCACTCCCTCCTCCTTTCCACACTAGAGATTTCAACTTACATCAATTCCATCAAACCTCAGAAGATGAACAAAGTGGGACAAGTGGCCTCAACATGTCCGGCCAGAAGAGAGATCGCGATGACAACAACAACAACAATAATGAAAATTCAAACGGTGGAGAAGACGGATTAGGCATGACAGGTAAATACTGAATTGTGTGACTGTCTCATCTGATAGTTTAAGCTGTTAATTTTGTCTTGAATGAAAGTTTAATTTGTGATATAGAGAGTGTTTTGTATATACGTTTATTTACTTAATTATATCTTCAACGAACAGGAAATTCTGGAGAAGGAGAGATCACTAGAAGACCTAGAGGAAGGCCAGCTGGATCCAAGAACAAACCTAAGCCACCAATTATCATAACTAGAGATAGTGCAAATGCTCTTAGAACTCATGTTATGGAAATTGCTGATGGTTGTGATATTATGGAAAGCATATCAAATTTTGCAAGGAGAAGACAAAGAGGGGTTTGTATTATGAGTGGAACAGGTGTTGTTACTAATGTTAATTTGAGACAACCAGCTTCACCAGGTGCAATTGTAACATTACATGGTAGATTTGAGATTTTATCGTTAGCCGGATCGTTTCTACCACCACCAGCACCACCAACAGCATCAGGGTTGACTATATATTTAGCGGGCGGACAAGGACAAGTTGTTGGTGGTAGTGTTGTAGGTGCACTTATGGCATCTGGACCAGTTGTCATTATGGCGGCCTCGTTTAGCAATGCTGCTTATGAAAGACTTCCTTTGGAAGAGGACGATCAAAATCCTCTTCCAGTTCCAGGAGGAGGGTCACTGGGATCTCCTCCTGGAAATGTCGGAGGACCAGGACAACAACAACAACAACAACAATTGATGGTGGACCCATCTCTATTTCATGGGATGCCTCCGAATCTTCTCAACTCGATTCAGATGCCTTCTGAACCCTATTGGGCAACAGGAAGACCTCCATTCTGATAAAATTGGAATGATACAGAGAAAATTAACAGTATGGCCCCTGTGCAAGGATGACGTCGTCCACCTTTCTAACTAGCTGAAGTTCATAGAAGGGGTAATTGTTTTCTCTTGACTTAATTTCTTGTTTAATTAGCTTATAAACTCTTGAGGTCTTTTTCTCTTTTCTTTCTAATCAAGAACACTTAGCAATGATTTTTAGGAAAAGGGTTTTTCGAGTTTCTTTCCTTTCAATTACTTTACATTTTTTGAGTTCAGTTTTTGCATTTTCAGCTAGTTTTTTTTTTTTTTTTTTTTTTTGGATTGTGATAATGAGTTTGATTATGATATGATCATGATGTGGTGGCTGTAATTTGTTCATCAAATGAAGTTAACTTTGTAAATTCACTGTTTTCTTGGTGATGTCTATCTTAATTTCATGATGATAAATTCTTGGCATTCCCACAACTTCCAACTCTTCCCATGATTTTCTTGAAAACCCATTGAGATTCATTTGATTGGAAAAGAACATCATTATTTCATAATCATGATAATATAATTGTGATAATTACAATGTTTTTCTTGATAATAGTAGTAGTGGTATTAAATATTTTTCTTGCAGAAATGCAAAGTAAAATTGCATATAATAGATTTTAATGGTCCAATCCTTCTCTGAACTCCACACACAGAATGAGCTTATTGCAACGGACTGCCCTTTTAATAATAGGGGTTGAGTATATTAAATATAAGTCTTGGTTCATTAATGAGGGTTGGTAGCAAACTATTGACAGACAAAATTAGGAGAGGGTATGGGCTGCATAATTATACTCCTAAGTTTAATTCTACCATTTTCTCTTTTTTTTTATCGATGACGGTGATGTCTGAGTCAGCTTTCTCTATGGGATATATACCTATCACCTTCCATCAGCAACAAGTATCAGGTAACTCTGTCCACCAAGGCTAGAACAAATGGAAAGAATCATCTAGTGTTTTTGGTCTACGTTGGGATTAATTTGAACCTGCGATCAAAGACCTCATAATTCTTTAATCCACTTCATTGGCCACTAGGTCGCACCTTTGGATGCTTTCTTCCCTTTTTGTGTGTGTATTCTTGAAGAATAATTAGGGTTTAATGAAGAAGGAGACATGAATTACATGTGGAATGCACGTGCATCAGTTACTGAAGAAAGGTTCTTTTTCGAGGCAAAAGCAAAGTATAACGTCTAGCCTTATGTTATACAGTCTGGTCTACTCTGTACTTAACTCACAGTTTTTGCTCTCTCTCTCCATCTCTCATAATTCTAGGAACTTATGAGTCGTTTCATAGCTGGTTAGAGTTATACAACTATTAAGTAATACATGAATTAGTTATGAGGGAATCTATGTATTATTTTATGCAGAAATTAGTTATTAGTTATGCAAAGTTTAATTATTCATGTATTACTTAATCCACCTTCTATCTGCATAAGATAATACATATGTAGATTCCCTCATAACTTATACATGTATTAGTTATACGGGTTTCTAAATTGAAAATAAAACGCCATATATTAATTTTATACATATGAATAACTTACTTCCTCACCAGCTACCAAACGGGGTATTACTTATGCAGAATTTAATACCTGCATAATTCATCTCAAAACTAGTTGTCACGCGAAGTTCTCCAATGCATTTTGACTTAATATGTAATAACGAGTTTTTGCATTATCAATGTATAACAACAATATCTCCCGTATAATCCTAGACCTCGAATACCCAGCTTTATCCCTACTTTATAGAAATGGATTCATTTGAAATTTATAAGTGTAAAATATTACCAAACTCATCAATCATTTGAGTTACTGGGTTTGAAATTTATTATTTATACATATTTAATAATTTTTTTAATACATACCAGATATGAGCAAAAGCTATTGAGTTCAGCCAAACTCATATAGCTTTAACCGGTCATCCCCCCTTGTCAGTGTATTTTAAGTTGTGCTAGTATGTAAGCTATCATATTTTCAAATTTCCAATTCAGCTCAATTGTATGACCATTATATGCCTATAGTTATAGTTGAATTGATGTGATAGTGTAAAAAGAAAATTTAATTTAGTCAGTATATAGAAGTTAAACTCTGTATAAATTTTTTACGGTGTTTAGTTTGCAATTTAAAAATTCGCATAACTAACACATGTATAAGTTATGAGAAAATCTATGTATTATTTTATGCAGGATAGAAGGTGGAATAACTAATACATGAATAACTAATCCCTGCATAATTGATACTTGCAAAAAATGATACATAGATTCCTTCATAACTAATCTCTACATAACTCTAACCAGCTATCGAAGGACCCCTGATATAAAATATAATTAGATAATCACATCATTCAAAAAGTAAATGCAGGTTATAACTTTGTTTAATAACTTAAGATAGAGTAAATAATAAGTAGTAATCTGTTATAACAGATTAAGTTACATTGATCATTGTAAAAAAATCCAATGTGTGTTGGCTTTTTTTAAACTTGAAAGTGAAACAAAAAGCTGAGATTCTTTGCACCAAAGCAATACATGCATATAGCTCCCCACAACACACTCCCCTAGTCACCACATTGCTTGCTTTTAGTGCAACACCCCATGTATGCTATACTAAGTCATGTGTTGTTGTAGTATAAATATGCAGCATTGAGTGATTCAATGCCTTATCCATTCCTTCTCTCTCTTAAAAGAGACACTACCTAGATAAACTTTCGATCATCGGCGGATTCAGGATTTTCATTAAGAGGTACGAAATATGAAAAAGTATACATACAAAAGAGTCAAGGAGATTCAACATTTACTATATATAAATAAAATATAAATTTAACCTTAAATATATATAATGTAATTTTAATGTAATTTTTCGCTGATAAACCCCTTGCTCACACTTAGCTCCGTTCTGCTCTCGAGGGCTTCTTTTTTACTCTCTTTGGCTATATATGATCATTCACCCATCTCCACCCCTGTGGGGGGGGGAGGGGGGGGGGTTGTAAGAAAGTCTCACACATCCTAATAGTAATGGAAGATGTTGATATTTCCATGATAAATGTCAAAATTTACTAAGAAAATGATATGATAGAAATAAGAAGCAAGAAAATGATGAGGAGAGAAGCAAAAGTTGGAAAAACATACCATATACATTTATAGTGTTTAAAATAGTAGAAGAAATAAAAGCACATTATTTAATTAGAAGGATATATCTTACATACACCGGCAATGTAAAAAAGTTTTACACTAGCAATTATACCGTATATAACATATTGTAACAGGTAATTTGTCTTATTTAACACTAGCAAGTTATATGTTGTAACATACTATAACAGTTAACTTACCATATTTTCCAGGTTGTTAGTCCCATTTTTTATCGGTTATCGTGTAATTATCTTGTAGCTAGACAATTCGATAACGTAATAAGTTGTTTACACTTGTAGAAGTTTAGATAACTCTTGTTCGACAAAATATAGTCATTGTTATAGAATTTTAAATTTGACATGTAAAATTCTATCTATTTTTCAATTACAAAATTGAAAAGCGGCTATTTGTGAATTTTATCCGGATATTCTTTGTATATGTATGATTGCTTCAAACGATCTAGTGTAACTTTTTTTTTTCTGAATGTGGCTATGCTTTTTTGAGGGGCCCTATAGGAATTACCCAAAATATATATTAAAAAATAATACTCTAATAGAAGCTGCAAATGGGGATTGCCAATTGTATCCATTCATTTAGGTCTGCAAATGATTGGATGGTATAAGCCTATGTTTCATTGCTTCCTATTTTGCACACTTTTTGTTCAAGTATGAGTTGTGTGTGTTTCATGGGATTAAGGTATATATGTTATCCATCATATTGTTTTTGGTCGGGTGAATGTACAAGAAATGTATTATGATCACTTTTTGGTGGGGAAGGATAGACACAATTGCTATGGTATTGTGGTCTAGTGGTCCATCTTCATAATTTCCATCTTGAGACTTTATCATCAACAACAACATACGCAGCGTAGTCCCACAATGTGGAGTCTAGAGAAAGTAGAGTGTACGCAAACCTTACCTCTATCTCAAAGGTGACAGGTGAGTTAGAGAAGCTATTTTCGATAGACCCCCGGCTCAATCTCGAGACTTTATCGACTATGGCTAATAAAAAGCCACTACCCCCTAAATAAAACTCAAACACTCCTATATCGATTCGATGCATTAAAATCATGCTACTTTCCTGAGTCTCGATCCATTACAATATACTAGCTCGATATCTTGTTCAAGAAAATTGATTTTATCTTTTCTTATAAATCGAAGAGAGAAAAAAAAGTGAACTAGTGGAAGGGGAAGAACCTATTGAAATATTTTGAAGGCCCTACCAATTGAGAGTCAACGTGTTAAAAAGAATATAAAAATGATTAGTGTTGCATCAGGTAAGGTCTATAAATGAGTTGTCGCTAGCTATTATTCAAGAAGCAAATAAAGTCCAAAGGCAATTTGCATCATGATATATAGCATTGGCTGGTTTTTTTTTCAAGTGTTAAGAGGCAAGTTGTGCAACTTGTCTTCTCCATAATGCTTGTGGATATATATTGTTCAATTGATTCTCCTGCCAAGGGTCCATCGGAAATAACTTTTCTACCTTAACAAGATAGAAGTAAGATCTGTGTGCATATACACTACCCTCTCCAAATCTCACTTATAAAATTACACTAGATTTGTTGTTGTAATCAATTGGCTCTACTCTTGGATCAAAACGCCTTAGATTAATAGAATTGGAATTTCGCCACTAATCCATCGCAATATATTCTCTAGCTAACAATTATTTTTTGATAATTTATTGCTAAATAAGATTAGCCACGCATTTTGTTGTTTAGCTACAAAATTTCTCCATTACTTTCATTTTGCATTCAAATGATGCAAGATTCAAATTTCACTCGGTGACTAAAAGGCAAGGAGGAATAAGGTCATGAGTAATGCATTCAAGTCTTTTGCCAAATGGAGAGCTAGGACAAAACACTACCTCCAAACAGAAAGTTTCAAATGCAAAAGGACACAATCAATAACTTAGAAGAATAAAGAAAGAAATGACGAACATGAACTTATAAATATGCTTTAAGATTAGAACGTTGATACCACAAATACGCAGCCGTGTTTGGAGGGCGTCATCTGCCAATTGGGCTCTGGCAACAATGATCTACGCCCTTGACAAACACAAAAGACAACGTCCTTAGAGTAACAATTAACAATAATACTGATGAAAATTACACCTCAACCAATTAACACGAATGCATAACTCACCTAATTGACGACGTACACAAAGTGTCCCATCATGAGCAATATGATAAGAAATAAAAAAAAAATGCAGTATTTGTCCAGTGATACAAGCCATATCCACCACTATAATGTTAATCAAATCAAGATGCACTCAATTTGGCTATAAATTTTATCTCATACTGAATCCTCACTTGCAAATACACAAAATATAAGGCTTACTTGCCACAAATTAACTATCAATCCTCCAACACCATGTTCTTTTCACAACAGAAATTCCAGAACTTATATCCATTGACATGCAGCAGCACATACCCATCAGAGAGGCGTATTATCTAAACCCGATAAGGAAAAGACGTACCTTATTTTCCAGAATGCAACATCAAACTGACATGTTACACGCTTAAATTGATATATGAATAAACAAATCAAAGATTTACATTTATAGTGGTCTTGCTCAGGTGATACCTTACCTACCTCCAAATTCAAGCAAATTTACAAGATCGATTGTTTCTGTTAGCTGCAAACTTGTTACCCTAAATGGCACTACATCAACGAGAGTTTAAGAGGATTGGAAACCAGTGTCACCTCTGGAAGATAAAACAATCGTTTCCGTGGAAAAAGAATCAGCTACCTATGTTAATAACTATATCTCCATATATCAGAAACCATCTTGTCTTCAATAACACATGTGAATGTTCAACCATAATCTATCCTCAGGCGTTTCAACTCCGCCTGGAAACTTGGGCTGGAGGTTAGCGTGCGGTATGCAAGAGTCCTTATATCATCTCGTGAACAATCTCTGGATATACGAACGAGTTCCCACAAGGCACCTCCTTTGATCATATCCTTTGCATTTACTTCTGTAATTAGCAGTTTTAAGCATTCATGAAAAAGCTAAATCAGAAGCACTATCCACAGTTTCAAGCAAAATGGAAAAGTTAAGTCAGAACCACTATTTACCATGTTGTGCTAAATGGCAGAGTGCCAGCTCAATATGACGCCTTATTGGCGACGCTTCATTATTAGCATTCTGTACAATCCATGGAAGGGTTCCATCTTCAATAAGGAGAGACTTCCCTGTCTTGCTTCCTGTCATAGTAAGATCATTGGCAGTGTCACGAAACTATAGTAGTGAGGCTTCTCTCTTCACCAGAACATGCAATACACCAGCCCAACTGTGTATATGTGGAGACTAGTGCAAGAACTATGATATACTGACTATAATATTGCTAACAGCACAGTGAAATCTATTCTGGAGTTACATTGGTGGTGCAGGAAGTGAGGGAGAGGCAGGGGAAAAGGGGCACAGAGAAAGCGTGTATACCACTAACCTTGAGTGTATGCTCTTGATTCACATTTTGCAAAATTGGCAATTCCACGAGCAACTTGAGCCAGAACATCAGGATGTCGGCATCTGACCATTCCTAGTAACGCCTTAACTCCACCTTCCCCTCGTAGCTTTGGTTGTAACTTTTCTGTGAAAGGTTAAAAGATCCAATGGATGTTAACAGCAGGATCCAATTACCCACGACTAGATCGCATGAAAGGATACTTGATTAAGGATGTTCAGTAAAAGATTTTCTCATGGAACAATATTTATTTCCTTTGTCTCATTGGTTCATCCCTTTTTCTTGTTTTACTGTTAGTGCTCTTTTTTTTTTCCTTTTTGGTTGAAGGGGGAGGGCTAGGGGGGAGAGAGGGACAGTTCGGTTGACATATCATATTAAACAAATTTAGAATGGTGAAATTTCACCACTACAAGGGAGAAAGTAATGTTCTTATTGATACAGCTTTACATCAAATGAAACTTGATATTAGAAAGACGAATATTACCATATCCATTGATCTTACATTATCTTCTTCAATTACTTGAAATAAAAAGAAATTTTAGCTTAGAATATTCAGTTTTTAAGGCAAAAAATAATACCATTTCCACAGAGGTTAGCAATGGCCCCGGCAACCATGCGAAGGGTTTGAGGATCTTCGGCTTTGGTTGCTGTGACAGATAACAAACTGATGCCTCCTTGAGACATGATGAGCTCCTGATTTGTCTCTGTTCCATTTTAAAGAATGACTTCACTTAATAGAGAGTGACTTGCGTATGAAAAAAAGGGACATTAACAGTTGAATCAAATATTAAACTCATAATATTCATTAGTCTGTGAGGTGATGCAAAGCTCACCGTTCATAGCAAGATTTGCAATTGCACCAGCCGCAACTCTGTGAATTGTCTCGTCATTGGAGCTTCTAAGAAGAGTTAACAGAGATTTTAGACCGCCAGCTTTTACAATTCTCTCCTGGTTTGCCTCTGAAATAGATGGAATAAGGGAAAAGTCACCACCAGTCAAGGACTTGATACTACCTCCTTTGCATTTCTCAATTTTCAACTGCATCATGTAACATCATTTCTGCTTGTTTTTAACCTCTCTTTTAATATTCATACATTACCTTGCTTGGTAGTAGTATGCTACTCTTTATAAGGTCTATGATGAAGGGTCTTAATGGATAGAATTGAGTGAACTTTTTAATCAAGTGAATTGGATTGACTCACTTATCCATTATTGTCCTTCAACCACTGGCTTGGAGGCGCTTTACAGCAAGAAATAAGGACTAATGCCACCACTTTGAATGGAGGTGTTAAAAAACAATTGGGGTTTGAGCAGTATGGCATATAACATTCTTAGGAAAATGACACTGTTTAGAGAAAGCTAAAAAACAGAAGATAGACGCTGAATTTCAGAAAAAGGGAGTATTATATTTTAGATAATGCAAAACAGTTATTATCCAAAAAATTCAGATACTTGCATATCTATTACTAGACTCAAGTAAACAAAGTTGAAAAGCTATCATTCACGTGACTTGTAACCACATCCCTCCTACGATTAGAAAACTAACGAGGTATAGCTATATTTGATAGGGCTTACACATGTCAATCGAGCAGATTGCATCTATGCCCAACAAACTACGGATTGCAAGTAGTAAGAGACATGAACTAAAGATGTAACATTGAAAACAAAATACCATAACACTACCTTCGGCCGCCAGGTTTGCTACAACTTTCACTGCATGAATCTGCACATCGGCATCTTCTGATTCAAGTAATGACAATATCTTTTGGAGACCCACTGGTGAAAGCAGAGTAAGTTGCATTAGGGAGTAGAAGAGTAAGAATAGATAATAACTCCTAGGATAAAGTCCATCTCCCACCTTGCTCAAACAGTTTTGCCATCGAGGCCTTCTCTCCATCTCCTGAATCTCCTAGGTGCTGATGCATAAATGGAGGAATTGGAGAATCTAGAGTGCCTGGCAGCTTTACAGTCTCTCCTCTATCAAGATTTCTCCTTGTCTAAGAAAAGAATACAGCGTTTAATTTAAGTTAAAGTTAACCGACAAATAAGCTCATTTAATCAGCAATTATGTTCATATGATATGAAAAGTTTCCGCAGCGCATATATGGAGACATGTTCACACCTTGAAGTCTGCAGGTGTACAGGTACTTGGAAAGCTTATTTTTCAAAGATGCATGGTTCTTTAAGCTACAATATGAATTTCAGTTTCTACTCTTCAACAGAAGTACAAAACTAACTCATGTATAAGATTTATATAGCACACTAATCTCAGATGTAGCATGGATTACGTGAACCCATACCCTTCCTTATAGATACGCCCCTGACAATAACGAGTCACCAGTGAACCATAAAAAAGCGAGAAAGATTCGCAGAAAAGGTTTCCACTAATGTGAGCAAGTTGCTAGTACAAAGTTCTCCAAGGAAAAAAAATTCAACGTCAAAGAGACGCTGAGGTTTGGACAAAACATCCTATCAATTTAATAAGGATGTCTTGTACAGTAATTATTAAAATAAGTTCATATACTAAAACAATGGATAAAGTGCTAACTGCTAAGCAGCAGTCATAAGCTCATCCATTAAAATATACCAAAGTGATATACTATAAGAACTTTAAAAACAGAAGAATGACAAACAAGAAGATGAGAGGAAAGAAAGCAGCCAACTGAAATACTTTATCCTTCCTTTGGCTGCCTAATTTTGATTGAAGCATGTTTAGCTCAAGCATGATCTAGACAACTAAGGATGGAGCAGTATAGTATGTGATATGACTCATAATTACAGGCCTAAAGGTCTAAACAAACCGATTTCACTACAGGCAATTCTGAGAGAAAGAGGATATAGTCGACTCTATAAAAGTTGCTCCAAGTTTTGAACATTTTCTTTCTTGTCTGGTGGTCAACCGTTGCAAATATAAGGACGTACAAATCCAATGATTTCTCCAACAATACTAAGTCAGTAACTTTGAAGATAAATATTGCCTTTACCTCATCAGCTTCAAAACTTAATTGCAACAGCTGGCTTTGTAGTACTGCAATTTCTTCTTCAAGCTTTGCTTTCTGACATTTTTCATCTTCTAGCATTTTCCGCAGCTTTAAAATCTCAGAATTTCCAGCAGCCTACGACATCACAAACATCATCATCAGCAATCTACAAACTGCAATTAGAATATATATAATGATCAAAAGACTTTTCAGACAAATCATTACCTCTGACCTTTTCCATTGTGCTAGTTGATTTTTAAGATTGTCAATTTCCTCTTCTGCAGCTTTCCTTGAAATAGTTTCATTTTCAAACAACTTTTTAAGCTCGGCAACTTCCATAGAAGCAGAGAGCATTGACGACTGCCAAATGAGAAAAATAAGCAGCAAAAGCAAAGTTATATTCATCATAGAGTTGTATACACTGAAACAAAATTTGTAAGTATATAACATCAAGACTGATGAATTTTAACTGCCCCAGCTTGTACTTCAACGATTTCAGAGTTGGTCTTTCAGAAAATACAATATCAAGATTATCAGTTTCATTCTCCCAAGTCATTATTCCACCACTAATGCAAACTTGGTTCTGAGGGACCCAGAAAAAGCAGTTTACTGCATGCACTAGTCAAACCCACCCCCCAATACATGGATAAATCTTGGTCACTCTTTATCAAAATCAAATTAAAACAAATTGCGCCATCCGAAGGTTGATTGGTTCCTATCATTAAGCTAATTGGAAACGCAACAGTACATGATGCATAACTCATTAGCTGCACCTCTCCGTCCATTGGACGTCTTATTAATGCTATATCTTCTGAACTCACCTTGGCCTTTTCATTTTCAAGCTTTTGTTTATTTGCTGCCCATTGCTCCTCTAGCTTGCTTATTGCATCCATATAATCATTCTGGTATTGCAACCTTTCCCTCTGCAGATGATGGAAGAAAGGGAACAAAAAGAGGAGAAAGACAATGACAGTGAAATTACTGGTAATGGCATAAAATATGGTGATGCAAAATTACACAATTCAAACAAAAAGATGATCAAGGAAAATTAGCGTGGGATGAAATAGATGATGCATATCTTTACATAAAGTGAAAACGAATTGAACATGTTATATAAGATTCGGCTGTAGTTGCAAAATTTATGAAGCATGTACCCACCTCCAATGCTTCTGCATAACCTTTTTCAGCCTCAGTAATTCGAATCTGAGCTTCTTGGGCAATCCTCTCAATATCATCCTTAAATCCTTTCTGCTGCCTCTCAAGTTCTGCAATTTGTTTTTCTAGCTGCATTTCAAGCCTTCTAGACAAACTTTTGTAGTCAAACTCTTCCTTAATTTTCAACATATTCTCCACCTTCATAGCCTGTAAAATACAAATAATTTACTCCAACTCCTAGCTTGTGAAAGAGAAGTTTGCTAATATTCTCTTATCCCCGTGCATACAAGTTCTATTCGCATGATAATTAAAAGAGAAACCCAGAGAATAGATCACAACTGAGTTAGCATTAGCCAGGCTGTGCTGCTTAAAATATCAATACAAAGGACTACACTAGTTATATCATAAAATTTACATTCCCATGGGAGAAGAAATAGAAGTGAGTTTGTATACGACCGTCTTGGTCATGTTTATGAATGAAAATACTTTTACTTGATCAAAAAAAAAAGAAATAGAAGTGAGGATTACCCTCTGTCCAAACATTATGGTGCTTGCCGTCTCTCCTCGATGACGTGGAGATGGACCTATCGTGATAACCAACGAAGTTCTTGCTGTACCTGTGAGTATTCAACGATGTGATGACCTTTCTTAATGTCCCGTGATAATGTTCTTTTAAATAATTAGCATCTGTCGGTGATGGTTTATGATAAGTGGTTAAGTAGGATACGAAAACAAGGATTATGCATCAAAGGTGATACAGTACTGAACAGATGACATGCTACTTTCGTAAATTTCACAGACAGTATAAGGTTAAGCAGTCTAGCTCTAGAGAAGGAACTACACTCCAAATGAAAGCATATCATGTAGGATATCAATCTTTTGGCCCAAAAAGATTTACTGGATTAGAACATCGGCCAACCCAGCAACTCATTGGTAGTACCTGGCAGAAACTATATAAAACGCCTGGTCTTAAAGGATGTTAAATCTTCCAGTAATTAATGCACTTTATTTTGACCGTGAACTTAAATTGAGTCAACCAAGTCAGAAAAATCATAATGTATTCAATAAGGACACAGATTTGTAATACGATTATCCTAAATTTGTGTTCAACTGTTCATCCCTAAGCAAATGTCTTAATTTACATTAACAACCGCCTTTTGTAACCAAAGAATGAATTTATGTAAGATATGGCAGAACAAGGCGATCTTTTGGATAATTTAATCCAAAACTCGTTGAATGACTTTACAGGTGATTTCCATACCTCTGAAAAATGATGCATGCTATTTATCTGACTCTACAAGTTAGGATGTAGTCATGTAGCTTGAACTTGAAATAGTGAGGATTCTTTTTCTTCTTTTTTTCTATAACTAAAAGTGCATCGAATTCAGTTGCTAAAAAGCTGAATACAAGCCTTTTTAACAGATTCTCTAGTTAAAGCTAAGGAAAAGAATATTACTATGTTTCTTTGTTCATCTGGTAATTGGTTACTGTGTTAAAATCAAGTAGTGTCGAATCATACTAAAAAAATCTACATGCAGCTAAAGATAATTCAATAAAATGCAAGAATGTCCTCATGAAAATGCTTTAAATAAGCTCAAGTATAAATAGGGATTTGATCATTGTAGACTTAATTTCACTATAAACCTCGCAGTACAGGAATTGAGTCTCCAAGAAGGCAAGAACTACAATCAACACAGAAGTGCATGGCTTTCATAACTGAATATACTTAAAGATGTTCCTTGGCTTTCAAATGCAGTGGTTAAAATTTTGGACCATGTTAAGTTATGTTTGCTTAACCCATATGAGCTTCAAAATATTTATATTAAGCACCTTACCTCCAAATGAATCCCGAAGCAACCTTGTTAGCTTTGAGTCACGAACTGGAACATGAGCACTATTCTCTGCTAACGCATTGATACATTTTCCTAATGCACTCAAGGAGAGATTAATGGACTTAGCTTCCTCCAGCGTATGTGCTTCACTTCCTGTCAAATGCAATACAAAATGAAGAACTAATGCTTCCTCAACTTTATCCTGTTTTAAATCTCAACTAATTGCTCCAAAGAAATTTTGGAAACATCAACATGGAGCCTTAGATAAGCCCAAACCAACAAGCCCGGGAAACCCAAAAAATTGGTCACAGTTTTGCCTGCAGTAATCGGTTCCAAAGTGTAGCCACATTCTCGCATTATAAATGTCAAAAGACCATTCAGCTTTTATTTGGAGAAACACAGAACAGCTTCCTAGTTGAAATCAACCAGACGCCGCAAAAGTGGGTTAAAGGGTGAACAGCTCATATGTCTATTCAAATGAAGTAACTAGAGTGTAAAGGATTGGGAAGGAAAATACATATTGAAGCCTCCCCAAAGTAATAACTCAATTAACTCCTTAGCACCAATTGTGTTAAGTAACAGAATTGTTTCAACTGCCATTCTAACATGATATGAACAACTAATAAAATTATTATAATCCTTGAATAAGACAATATTTTCTGTAAGCAGAAATAAAATGCTCCAGTTGTGGATACATAATAATAGCTACAGAAGGTACATTTGCCCATAAACCCTGATAGCATACCTGATTTGTCTATGCGCTCTGAACCAGCAAGATCCACAACAACTAGTTTGCTTTTTCTCACAACAGGTGGCTTGAATGCTTTAGCTGTGTGAGAAGTACTCCCGTTTTCAGATGAAATAGCAGAATCTCTTCCCTTGACAGACCTTTCAACATGTACCTGCAATAGAAAACAAAAGTTCTGTAACATTGAACTTTGTTGATGTCTCTGTCCATTGGCATAATTGGGAAGAGGCTCAAGAACAGTGGTTAAGCCACTATCAGCAATTTCACAACCTAAAAGTTAAAAAAAGGAACTGTATAGCCCACAACAGAGAGAATCTTCTAACCATCAGCATAGCATGGCTTCGTGAAGATTCTGTGTTTAATTTAGTGTTAGCAGCAAACCGATGAGCTTCACCCACGCGAAGGAGTTCAAGGAAACTCTTCTGATCTCTGATATCCACTGTAGTAGCCCCAGGTAATGAAACATCTCCAGTTTTGGGATCTTCAACAATTGCTATGTTGTCGTTCACTGGGTCTAGGAGATCCTGAATACTCTCCATATAAAGCTGCATTATCAGGTAACCAACCCAACTTTATACACCTTAGAGTCAGAAACAAGATTGAAACAACCAATGATGCAAATGAAACTTGACACAGCTATTATCAGGTATGATAATGAAAGTGATTAAGACTTTATTTGCAGATTGTTCATGGATTACTGAAGTTAGGAAAGGCCTCTCAAATTGGCTAGGCATCCAAATTGCCCAAAGGGATGTTAGCCAGAGTCTAGAATGGTTGAGAAGGAGGCAATGGAGTCAGGTGAAGCAGGAGCTAGTTGCAGCAGTATGGGGTGCTATGATCTATCACACATGGAAAGCCCGAAATTGGAGGGTGTTCAGAAATACAAATGTAAATACTGCGTTTGCCATTGAACAGATACAGAAGGAAGTTAGGATTCGAATAGAAAGTCTACAGATGGTGAAAAGAGGTCATAGAATTCAATACTTGATACATAGAATTTGTACTTAGGTTGTCTTGTTTTTACAACTTAGCAGAGCTAAGAGTATATGTAATTAGCTATTGGTTGCTGGAGACTTGGAGGCTGCACCACCCTTCCTAGAAGTTGGGTGTTGTTCTGGGTGCTCTTTAGGTTTGTAAACATTTTGGTTTGGTATGGTAATATTCACATTTTATTACCAAAAAAATGAAAGTGATTAAAAAGTAAGTTTTAAAAAAGAAGGAACTCTCAATTATGTAGAAGGAAGAAAACCTGAAAATAAGAGGCAGAGATAGAATCTTTCTCTGGTGTTATTTCGGCAAGAATATCCTCCATTGCACGAACCATTATCCCTCGATCAGCAGTGTCCTCTTCTCCAAGTCGTCCAAGAGTGTAAGTTTTTCCTGTCCCAGTCTGCCCGTATGCCATGACTGTTCCATTATAACCATCCAGAACACTCTGCAAGGAGAAAATAATTCAAGAGAAACGTGAGCCACTTTTTCGGAAGATATAAAGTAGGAATACAACCATATGAAACTAGATCAGTGTTAGAAAAAGATGGCTCCTTATTACACACACAGAAGTGATTAGATAACACCATGTAAAACTACAAATTTAACCGGCAAGGAATTAATTAGAACTAACAAAAGTAATTTTACTGAATCCAATAGACATTTTAACAGTTACAAATGTGGGGATGGATCTTATGTTTGCTTTTCAAGAAGAAAAGAAGATATTACAGAAATATTTCTACTGAGATGGACTTTGTTATTTGCAAGATAAATATCTTACATACTTTAGAAGAAAGCTACTGGCATATAGGTGTTCGAGAAGTATGTTAAATGTATGAAGTATTTCCAGAAATGTTTAGCAAAAGGTGCCCACCTTGGCAGCAAGTCATTTGAGAAGAAACTTGGAGCTATGGCTTTCAAAACACGCTTCTTTGTGGGATAAAGTGCCCAATCGATTAGAGTTAGAAGTGGAAGAGTTAATTGTAAAGGACAGGTACCTAAGTCATTCATTGATAATTTACATAATTTGGAAAAACATATCTTACACTCTTGTTATGTGCATCAAAGTGAACAATATTTACGGCTCTGAAGTGAACTTTCCCAGTATACTAGTCAGATACTGCCTAGTCACTAGTCAGTAGCAAATTTCCTCTAGTTTTTTCGAGGTGTAAACAAAAGCATGTGCAGAAGCTGAACAGTACATTCATAATTTATGTGTTAAACAACAGAAAAGGTAGGATTTTGCAGGCAACCTCAACGACAGGCTTGGCCACTACTTCATAAACACGCTTTTGTGAAGCAAATTCCGTAAGCACTTCATCAAATTCATAGGTGTCTGAATCCCAGTTATTCCTTCGAAGTTTAAGCCTTTTGAGCTGGAAACGATTAAAAAAATGAAATAAAATCAACAGCGCTCAATCTCATATTACTTTGACAAAAATGTTAGAGGTTTACTTGGAATACCTCAGGCTGCAACTCCACACAATCAGCAAAATCAGCATCAGACACCATCTCCTCCGCATTTCGAGGACGAAGTCTTACTGCAACTCTAACACGTCCTGAAACTGTTACAGAGCAGCAAAATGGGACCTTCCATGATTAATCAATATTCACAGGACTTTGGATAATACAAAATGCAACACAAATTTCTCTGCTCAGCTTCAATTCAACAAAGGCACCCATGTAACAAAATATAAAGCATTATTCCAAAAAATATTAGTTAAGTCAAAATGTATGATTTAACTCTGCCTATGTAAGTTTCGCAAGACAAAAGCAGAAGGTTTCTCTAGATTGCCAGTAGTATAAGAAATAGTTTACTTAGATAAATCCTCTAAATGCTACTACCTGAATTAAGTTGGGATACAGAGGATTCATATCCTAATAACTTTTGGGGTTGATGTGTGGTTGATTGATTTGCAAAAAGTATGATCCACGTGCGAATGAGAACTTACACTGATGCGCAGTAAGAAAACTCAATCTTAAGAAGTTCTATTATAGCAAATTAATAATAACACTTCATTTGAATGCTATCGATGTCCTATCTAGGCATTACAATCCTGAGCAGGTAACTGGCAAATGCAGAATAAAACCAATATCTGTTACTAGGATTCCAAGTTCTTCAAATAAAAAAAAATCAGTATTCCGACAACTAGTCCAGTAACCAACACTATCATTTTTTCAGAACCAAAAATATAGTTAAAAATACTTTAGCTTCGCAGTCACATATCTGCAATTGCTTAGACCCTGTCATAAATGCTAGCATCAAATCCTAAGTTGCTCGGACTCGGGTGCGGGTATCCGACACGGATGCGAATCCGAGGGTCGGATTCGGCAAAATTTAAATTTTAAGATTCGGGGGTACGGTTCCATGTATGGATACGGGTGTTGGGCGGCTAAATATATCCAAAATTATAAAATAGAGCTATAGAGATATTCTAAATTTTGAAAGATCTTCTACGTCGTCTTCCCCAAGACCCCAACTTCTCCTTTCAATCTCTCTGGTTCTTCCCCTCAAAAAAAGAAAAAGAAAGTCTTTCAAGGTCTTCCACCAACTCTCCTGACAAAACGTTGCTACTGTCTACTAGAAGTTAGAACACAACCACTTGAATTCTTAGTTACTCTCCGTTTCGCCTGAAACATGAATCAACAAATATTGACCATAAAAAGGAGACACAAGGACTATAATATTGAAGGTATGTCATTTCCCATGTCTTAAATATATTTTACTTTTATTTTGAAGAAATCAAAATCTCAATTTTCCCCAAAATTTGTCCATGGACTCTGGTCAAAGTATCCAATGTGGGTTGACCGAATCCCACAAGTATCCCGCACCCGCACCCGTCTCGTCTCGACACGGGTGCGGCAGCAAAAATGAAGAGTCCGCGCAACTTAGATCAAATCATATGGCAGATTGTAACTAAATTAAATCATAACTACTATGTGGAGAAAAATTCATTACTATTACAACTAACAAAACAAGGTCTTAATTTTTTACTTATACAAGAAACAAACAACAATGACTTTACACGAGCAATTTTTATTTATAATTAACTAAAACACTGAAGGAAATTAATACTCCATCATAAATATAACAGCTTCGTCTACCTAACTAAAATAAACTATCACACCTAACAAATCAAGCGCTTAGTTTTCTTACATCATCAGCAGAAAAATAAAAAGGAAAAAAACCCAGAAACTTTTCCCCAAATTAATTAAAATCTTCAAGGAGATTAATATAGGAGTACTTTAGCTGGGTAGTCACATGCTTCATTGATTAGACTCATCATAAATTCTACAATAAATCCAAACAGCTGCATCTAACTAGCGTAGGTCAAATCCATTACAATTAATAAAGCAATCAGTTAATTATCCCGCATTATGCTTACAACAACAACAACATACCCAGTGTAGTCCCACAAATTGGAGTCTGGGGAGGGTACATTATACACAGACCTTACCCCTACCCCAGAGATCGAAAGGTTGTATCCCGCATTATGCTTCTAAAAAGAAAAGAAAGGGACAATTTTTTCCAGTTCAATTAACTTCTTAAGGACATTAATACTACTTAAGCTGTGCACAGATTTTTCCATTGCTTAAACTCATCACAATTGCTGATTAATCAAGCAGCTGTGTCTTAACTAACTTAAATCAAAACTATCACAATTAACAATCAAGCGCTTTTACCTTGCCTTCTCAAACTTTTTTAAAAAAAATACAATCAAGCTCTTATTTTTCTCACATTATCCTCCCAAAAAAAAAAAAAAAAAAACCAGAGCAGTTTTTCCGAGAATTAATTAAATTCCTTAACAACTACTGCAACTAACAAATCAACATTATCCGCCAAAAAGCAAAAATCTAGATCAACTTTTTACGAAATTAGTGAAATTATTAAGGAAATGAAGAAGCATTTGGAATTAACAATCAAGCGCTTTTACCTTGCCTTCTCAAAAAAAATACAATCAAGCTCTTAATTTTCTCACATTATCCGCCCAAAAAAAAAACCAAAAAATTCAAACAGAGCAATTTTTTAAATTAATGCCCTTAAGGAAATGAGAGTTCATTTTAACAAGTACTGCAACTAACAAATCAACATTATCCACCAAAAAGCAAAAATCTAGATCAACTTTTTACGAAATTAGTGAAATTATTAAGGAAATGAGGAAGCATTTGGAATTAACAATCAAGCGCTTTTACCTTGCCTTCTCAAAAAAAAATACAATCAAGCTCTTAATTTTCTCACGTTATCCGCCCAAAACAAAACCAAAAAAATCAAATAGAGCAATTTTTTAAAGTCCTTAAGCAAATGAGAGCTCATTTAACAACTACTGCAACTAACAAATCAACATTATCCGCTAAAAATCAAGAAAAATGACGACGCATTTTTTTGGAATTGACTCACCAGAAGTATCATCCTTAGTGTTAACAGCAGAATTACCAACGGAGCCAGTGCTTTTACGGCGAGGACCAGACGCCGGAGTGTGACCGGAGGAGGTTTTGGATTTGAAAGAAGCAGAAGAAGACTTTGTAGTTGAATTCATAGAAAGAGGTCTATCTACTTTCATAGCTCCTTTAGGAACTGTACCGTTTCTGTAAGCCGTAGACATTGTCGCATACCTTCTAGAAACTTCCAGGAATTCACCTTCTTCTGAGTTCCCTTGTTCTTCTTCTTGTGTGGTTTTTCTTCTAAGTGTTGATTATGAAAATGGAGGAGTTCAAAAAGTCGTGGGGAGTCATGGGGAGTGTGTGTGAGAAATAGAGGATCGGGTCATGGAGTTTGTGGTGGTGGCCACTGGTGGGTCATGTGCTATTTTCTTCTTTCTTGGGATTTAATTCTTGTATTTTTAGAATGACTTAAATACCCTTTTATATTTTGTTTAATTAATAATTATAATCATATTATTGTAATCTCTGTTGATTTGAATTGTTGTTGGTTAAGTTTCTATAATCGCAGATTGCTCCTCATATTTTTGTCTTTGTTCCCGGTATGACCCGTGTAGATGAAATATTAGTAACAGAGCCATGATTTTCACTAAATAATTCAAAATTTACAAGGAATGAAACACATTAAAAAGACAAAGAGATTCAACATAAAATAACTTTTAAGTTGAATTTTTACGAGAAACACGACATAATATTTGACTTTAATTACAACTAGTTTAATTAAGAAGTTGAGGACGACTTATATACTAAACTTTATTAGATTTAGTTTGGAATTCTATCAAAGTTCATGTGATCTTTTGGGTTCAAGATTTCTTAACATTTGTATTTATCTAATGATATTTTTTAACGCATATACAAAATTTAAGATAAAATTACTGATTTCAGGTGAATTTAGAAGTCATATTGGTGTGCCGCGCCCCTGTGTCGTGTGCATGCTTTGTGCGCAAGGCCAATGACCCCCTCCCCCCGACCCGAATGCCTTGAACCCCATTGCGCGCACTAGCACCTTGCGCATCACGGGAGGCACAGATTCATTTTGCAAGTTTGTTATTGCGGATAGTTCCTACAAAGGATCGGACTAATGGCATATACAATACTTGAATTCTCAATGCGAACTTGGCGGCTTGATTGGGCGTTTTATGGCAAGAGGATCAGGTGAACACCCTCGCCCCTCCTAGATCCGCCCGTGGCTTTGAGGCTTGGTCCGTTTTTGAGATCTTCATCGGCCCATGTTAAGACACTTTTAAATTCTCAACTATATTTAATTTTCAAATGAAACACCAAATCATTTCACGAATAGATAATAATATCATTATTGTTTGTGCTCATCAACCCTTGATTATTAAAATCAAAAACCAGTAAATAGACATAAAAACAAAATCACATTGGACCAATTAAATGTTTAGTACAATATTAAAATATTACTTTTTAGAAAGATAGACAATGTTTTGATTCTTTTCTCATCGAACCAGCAAAAAGTGATGGAGGGGAAAGTGATCTAATTGAAGTCTACTGTTAGCATAGTTGAAATTTAAAAGGCGCCAAAATTGCTACTGTTAAACCTGAAAGACATTTGATTTGATTTGAACCAATTATTTCAAATTATAAGACCTTTAAATTAAAGCTAAGTCGAGGGCCACTACTTCCTTTTATTAATACTCTATATACTATGTTATAAATATATTTTATTTTTCTTGTTACAACAACAATGTATATACCCCGTATAGTTCAGAAGTGAGTCTGAAAAGGTAGAATGTACGCAGACCTTGTTCTTATCTTTATTGAATAGAAATGTTGTCTTCGATAGACTTTCAGCTCAATAGAAGTGTAATCAAAGCATTATTGGAAGAAAAATACCAACAACAAAAAATAGCAAAATAAACAAAGCAAATGAAGCAAGCCGCAGTAGTATATTGATAAGATACGACGTGAATACTAGATACTAAAAGTACGATAACGCTCGACTACCTATTACTCTTCTATCTTAATCATCGTCTTTCATATCTTTCTATCGAGAGTTATGTTCTTAGTAAGCTAAAGATATGTCATGTCATGTCATGTTATGTTTAATCACTTTTTTCAATTCTTCTTTGACTTACCTCAATCTCCGATCCCCTAAAACCTGCTATAGCCAAGTTTATTTTCTTATTAATAATATAAAAATGACCAAGTCTATTTCATATCTAATGATGATCTAATTCAAAAACTTATGAATTGACTTGAGCTTCTTTTTAAATATATTTCGCCCCTAATCATTGTACGTAGTCTTGGGGACAATTTTAAAACATAGGAAAGTATGTTCCCTTTGTATATAAATCAACTTATGTAACCTCTAATCAAAAATTGCATTTAAATAAATTAGGCCACGGGTGCACCCCAAGCCACCAACCGCAAGGTACAAATTAATTATTTTATGGTCAACCATAACAACACAGTATAGTTGTATACTTTCTTTAACAATAACAACGACAACAAGATAATAATAATATGATAATTCCACAAAAGTCTTTAGCTTATCTATAATAGGAGTCTTTTTGTAAGTATTTTGCAATTTTTGAAAATAATATTCCATATTTTTCTTAATTTTATGTGCCATCATTACCTTTTGGGGAATTAGACAATTTTGTAAAAAATTAGGATTAATAGAGTATAGCATCTAAAATATATTAATATTTAATTAATCCAAAGGGCATTTCTGATTTTACGTTGAAATGAGTTGTTTTGACTATCATACTTCAAATATCAACATTCTTTTTTTTAGTGAAAAACTATAAAAGAACAATGTTTGAGTCACGACAAGGATGATAATATGTGAATTAACCTCATCTATTAAAGTCTTCGATGGACAAAATTACTTATAATAATACAAGGGGCTGGGAGGTCGTGGATATCTGGTGAACTGGTCTAGGTGTACACAAACTAATTCTGACACCACTATAATTAGAAAGACTGAGTATCATATAATTCACGAACAAGGAATAAAATATTCCTCTAAAAGATGATCTTTTTGTCTAGCACCGTACCGTTAATTATTTCATAATCAACATAGGTGGGCGATGGTACAAAGATGAATATGTACCATTTGTATGAATTGATTTTGAAGGCAAATGAGTTGTGAAAAGGAACATTATTAATTATGTGTGACACAAATAGGTTAGAAGTTCTTTCAATTCTTCTTACTTCCAACCTAATTAATCTAACCATATTTATTAGTCTACCATAACTATGATAATAACTAAAACAATTTGCCCTTTTTCCTTTCCAATTCAAGTGGTTGAATCTCACAACTTTTTTTTTTGGACCTACTTATGATGATAGATCAGTGTAACTTATTGAAGCAAGAAAAATATAATGTGATGGTGATGCATTACTTTTATGAGGAGATGTACCCTTCTTGCTTCTGCAGATAAACTAGCTACCCATATTAAAGCCTACTCGAACATTTCTTTCATATGAAGTGAAAGCAATAAATATTAAAGTTGACAAAGCTTTTAAATCTTGGATGCCTTTTTTTTATTTTTATTGTTTATAAAAGAAAAGATTAAGTAAAATTGATTAAATTTTTTAAGAAGTTATATACTTGAATCGGCTGGGAGAAGAAACGCCATTTCTTTGAGCGCAACTTTCAAGATTATGGAATCTTCTTCATGTTTGTGCATGATTTGTTAGAAATTAAAGATGAATAAAAGAGAAATTAAGGCTTTGAGGCGTGAAAAGATTATTATCTTTCAAGAGATATTATATGTATATTATTTAGGAATTACGAGTAATTCTCTATCAGGATATAACAACGCTTGAAATCACACATGAAGATTGAATACATTATTTCTGGGATAACGAAGAATATTTTTATTCAATTTCATATAGTTTAAGGACATTTCTAACCTTTTTTCCTTTAAATATATATATGTTATTGGCAATCCTTTCAACTTCTGGTCCAATCTCTGAATAGTTTAGGTTGTAGGCTACTTGAAAGCACATAAATTCTCTGCTCCATCAAAAAGTAAATCCTTTTTATCATCTTTTTTATTTTATTTTTTTGAGTTGAAATATAGGTGCAGATTAAAGCTCAAAGAAAGCTGAAAAAAGGGTACTATTGATAGATGTTTTTCACATAGATAGATCATATATACTACTATTGCAACTCATCATCAGATCTGTGTCATTGTGCATGTATGGAATCTCCAACTTGAGATAGAAAAGGTGAGAAAAAAGTGTTGTTAGTGACAATACAATAGTAGGCCCTGAAGGGCTACAACAACATACCTAGTGAAATCTCATAAGTGAGGTATGCGGAGAATAGAATATACGCAAATATTGCCCTTACCTCATTAAGGTAGAGATGTTGTTTCCAAAAGTTCCTCGACTCAAGTCCAACAAATTCGAGTACAAAGAAGAAGATAATAGTGCAGAAAACCTAGCAACTATTTGTTGGGATCGAAATCAAGAGGACGTCACGCGAAAGCTAGTAATTGCAAACCTTAATGACGACAAATCAGATGACAAAAAAAATAATATTATTGATATAGTTTGTCCAATTGGCCTACATATTATGAAAAACTAATATATAAGAAGAAAGCATAAAAACTGTTCAGAGAGAAATCTCCCCCTAAACAAGACTCTTTAACGACTACATTGTGGATGTTATTGTGTTGTGTATGAAAAATAAAGATCTTCTATTTATACAAGTCTAAAACTTCTCCTCCAAAAAATAATTAACTAATCATGGAAGAGATCTTTTTGTAGAAAGAAACCTTTTTCACCAAGAAAATATTTTTAAGGTAAAACACAATTATGGTATAATTCAAATAAAGTAGGAAATTCAGGACAAACCCTAACACTATTATGGAAAGCCGTCCAAATCATACAAGAAAGGAACAAGAGCAACAAAAGAGTGTGATAATTGAAACACAATAACCAACAGATGATAATAGATATCAAAAGCAAAAACTATAAAAATACAACTAGTAAAACAACAAACACCCACAGACCTAAATCCTCCGCTTGTCAATTATACGAGCAGTGGAAGTTGTAGGGATAAAGCTAAAAAAATTAGACAGTTGTAAAGACTTGCTTTATTGGAAGTGGAAATGTAACAAAAAAGAAACTTTTTGAACTCATTTGAAAGAAGAATCACATAATCTCCTTTATTCCATTCATATTCAAATTTCAAATTTTTGTTGTTATAATCTTATGAATTGTTTCATCAGAAGCAAAGCCCAAGACTGGTTAGACTACTGATAGGTCTAGAGGCCCATTTATCAATTACACTTGCGCCTACGTAAAAAAGTTAGAAAAACTACATAAACAAGCAAACATTTCAAGTATAACTACTAATCTCATGCTATTTTAAAATAATTATATAATCACGCGCTTTTTTGTTTGCCCTCCCCCCCTCCTCCGCGCGCGCTCTCTTTCCATATCTCCCCCTCCCTCTCTCACCCTCTTTTTCCAAATCTCCACTCTTTCTCTCTCGTGCTCGTTCTTTCGCCCTCTTTTCAGAAATTCTTTTTCAGCCTTAGTGTTGTGTTGCATTTCTCCTTCAAACAGAAGTAGAGAAAGCAAGTAAAAATTAGTAGAACGATGCAGAACTATGAAGGGAGTGGAGAAAATGACAATAATATCTCTTCTCCATACAGTGAAGGGCCCCACTAGTTAAGGCATGATTATACCAAATACATGTATCTGAATAATTATAGATTTTTTTCTTTGTTTTCTCCTTCTAAGTATGAATCTACGTACATATACACTAGATACATTACATATATACTGGATATATCAATCCCCTCTCAAAATCAATCTGTATCTATGCACAGATATACTGGATATATCAAAGCACTTTTGACAATGGATATATTGGATACATCGGTGCCTTTACAGAATCAATTCGTATTTGTGCACAGATACACTGGATATATCAATGCATTTTTTTTTAGGATGGACATGAAATTCATACTGGATACACTAGATATTTGATACAACATACTTGATGAAATTGATATTGAATACACTGAAAAAAATTGATATTGAATACATCAATGTATATTTGATACTGGATACACAGATACATTATGAAACATATATACAGAAAAGTAGAGGAACAGCAGATGGAGAAAAGCAAGCGAGAGGGGAGCAAGAGAAACGATATACATTTGTTGGATACATCGGTGCATATTGAATACATATACATGAAATTTGAACTCTTATCAAATAATTGGATAAAATTAATTTTGAATACACGGTGAAATTGATAGTAGATACATGCTTTCATATTTTGCTGGATACACTTATATAAATTGATACTCAAAACACAAATATATGAAATTATGAAACTGATATATATTGTGAATACAGATAAAGAGAAGGAGAGGGACAAAATAGGAAAGGGCAACCGAGAAAGGCAGTGTATCATCCTAGATACATGTGAATCCCGCTTTAATACAATGTATCTAAAACAAATTACACCTAATTTATCGTGCATGTATCTGAGATACATGTATCTGATACGTCTATTCAAACGAGTAATTAGCACCTATAATAATGTGCTTTATGTTTATCACAAAAATTACTTGACTGAAATGAGCTAAAATGAATAAAATCATGACCCAATATCTTTTAGAATGGTTCACCTCCCCCCAACCAATCCCACCCCATCCTTTGTGCAGGCCTACCCTCTCTTACCATTCATCGAGGATTGAGCCTTCGAGTCTGACTCCTAAACCTCGACTTTGACCCGAGACCTAAAATACAAGACTCAACACTCGACCTTGATCATGAAACACAAGACTTTATCAGCTAAGACACAAGACCCAAAAACTTCAACCTCAACCCGAGACACGAGCCTTAACTTGACCCTAACCTGAGACCAACTCGAGATCCAACTCTAATCGGGGACCTAAGACCCAACCTGAGTCAAAATCCAAGATTCGAGACCCTAACTTAGGACCTAAGACCCCAAACTTCGAACTAAAACCCAACTTTGATTTTAGACCATACCTCTAAGACTCGACTTGACCTTCAACCTGACCTTGAACTCGAGACCCAACTATAACTTGAGACTCGACACTAACGCAAGACCCATCCATTGACCTGAGACTCGAGATCAAAAACCCAACTCGAGACCCAGAACCTTGAGCCAAAATCCATGACCTGACCCTAAAGCAAAACTCGAGACCCCGAATCAAAACCCAACCATGAACTAACACCTAATGTCACGTTAAGACTCGAGACCAAAAGCCCTAACTCGGCTTGAGTTGGGCGTGCTTAAAGTTCATCCTTATCAAGCCCGAAGCTACGCAACTTATTCTTTTTAAAATTATAAGTAGAAAGTTCATATTCTTCGATCATCGATAAACAATTTGTTGGGCAATACTCAATGCAATTACCACAAAATATACGAATTTCAAAATCAATAGTGTAATTAAGCAATCATTTCTTTCTAATATCGGTTCTCAACTTCCAATCAACAACGGTAAATCTATAGGACATACACGCACACATCATACCAAAAAATGATCTAAAATTGGGTCAATCACGTTTATTAACTTACCATTTAGTGATTTAACTCGTAGCAGCCCAAGTATACCGAGGAGTTCCTTTTACACGCAATATAAAATAAATGTTTGAACAACCAATCAATCATTGAGCAATTGGAAGCTAAAATATATATACTCAAATAAATAGCAAATATATTTTACATTCATAATAAATCAGAAATACCAAAAACAACCTACCACCCATCCAGCCTGTTCACCATTAATTAACCTCCAATCACCACCACAAACTTCTAAAATACCCCAACAAAAAAAAGGGAATAAACTAAAAGCTTCTACAACAGCTCAGAACCGATCGATTTTATCGGCCTTAATTACAGGATTAGCCTTAGCAATCGCCTCTTTCCCTTTTGTTTTGAAATCAAAGGTACAATCATGCTGCTCTGGGTATCTATGGGTCCCACAAAAGGTACTACCACATCTGCACTTGAAACCCACTACCCCTACCTTCTTCCTACAAGTCAAACACCGGTTCGCCACCGCCACCGCTTCCACCGCCGTATCAACAACCGGCGCCGGAGATGCCGGCGCCGTCGACGGCGAACAGCTAACTTTTCCGACCGACTCAACAACTTGAGGTCTATTTATAACAAGCTTCTCCATAGCTACTTTAGCCAACGCGGCATGATCTTCCTTTATCTTAAAATCTCTGTAACACTTTGAACAAAGTCCCATCGTCGCCGCCGTGCCGAAAAATCCGCAACCGTTTGAGCACGGCGATGGATCCGCCGGAGAGAAGCTTGTTCCGTCGTTAAACTTGTTGCCTTCAGAGCCCATAATTGTAATTTGATTTACTGATTAGAGCAGAAATAAAGTTGATTATGAAGAACGCAATTGTAGAGGTGAATATATATATAGGGAGTTGTGGGGTCAAAAGGTCAATTCCCTATGACGGTCGGGTTAGGGGTAATGACATTGTTACCCTCGAGACATGGTCAAATTAAGGTAATGTTAAAGGGTATTGTTGTAATAAAGGACACGGGATAAGCTCGGTTCACACGTCCTATTTCTGGTCACAATAGGAGAACTAGTTGTAAATGGAAAAGGAGTCGAAGTTTCTGAATGTGATGTTGAAAAGACGGTAATGCCCTCAGATGCTAGTATGGATAGTGACAAGAAAAGGACTGAATCGTCATTAAGTAATATAATAGAGTCCGACGAGAAATGGGCAAAAGCAATGTTCCCCCGTGGCCCTTCTAGAAGAATCTTAAACAGATGATTCTACCAGCTTCTAGAACCAAGCAGATTAAGAAATTACTTATTACTCCCTTAAGAAAACTAATTTTTCAATTGTAAGTTGCTTTACGTTTATTTTGTGGTGAATATATTTTTTTCAATTGTAAATTGTTTTGTTTATCTCAAAAAACAAAACATACTCATACAGAGCATAGTGTGTACACAATTTTACTTTATTTGTGAGTCCTATTTCATCGGACTTTAGAGGTTGCCACGATTTGCTAATTCCTAGAGAAGCAAAAATTTTGCCTTTGCATCTAGTAATATAATATTTTTAATTTTTTCAGTCATTCAACCGAATTCTGTATCGATTCATTTTTAAAACAAAAAGGTTTGTTTTACCATTTTGCACGTGTTTTAAGTTACTAATACTAAGAATTTTTCGGACTCGAAGAGGACCCATATAAGTGACAAAGTATAATTCAATGCTACGTCTGTGCTTATCCCACTTGAAAGAAAATAATTACTCCCTTTCCTTCGTTTCAATTTGTTTGTCTTTCCTCACTTTTTAATTCCTTTAAAAAAAATATTTTTTTCTTCTCTTTTTCCAACTCTTTATGATAGACTTAGTAGGCGTTTGACCATGAGAATTTTTCACTATTTTTCGAAAAATTATTTCACTTTTTTCACTTTTTAAATTATTATTTTTTTGAAAAAATCCTAAATTTTTTATTTTCATAAAATAACCTCATTTAAATTATATTTTATTTTCAAATCATATTTTATATTTTAAAAAAAAATATTTAAAATCTAAATAATTATTGTAAAAGTTATGGCCAAACACAACTCCAACTTTGAAAATTCCAAAAAAGTGTAAAAAAATTTGGTTCTCATGACTAAATAGGGGCTTAAGATCACAAAATTAAAGGACATTTTGTTACACTTGGCATATTTTTAATTTAAAAGTATAAGATTCAAAACTCAGATAAGGCATGTATACAATCATGAATTACCACACTGTGTGAGATTATGTTATTGTTGTAAGATTAAAAAAATCTTATTTCATGCCAAGTTAAAACATGACAAATAAATTAAAATAAAAAAAGTAAAAGATAGTGTGTATATATATTGTACTCTCTTCATTCAATTTTACTTGTCCATTATTGACTTGAGTAAGAAGCTATAAATAGAAGGACGATTTTGTCATATCACCCTTGTGATATAATAAATGTAATGTCTTAAAAAATGCAATCGAGAAATGATTATAGTTAATAATAAAGATAAATTAGGAATTTAATATAAAATTATTTCCTAATTTTATAAATTAGATAAATAAAAATAGATATTTATTTTTCGTATAGTGAACAAATAAAAATAAACAGAGAGATTATTAAGTTAATGTCAATCTATCACATAAAATATAAGAAAAGATTATGAGTGGATGCCCACTGCGCGGATCGGCAAGCGGGCAAGTGGACAATCCAGCATAAGAGTATTTTCATGTTACTAGCTATTCAATCATGCTAGGAAAAAAAAAAAAGGAAAAATGTCTCAAAACACACTTAAACTATGGTCAAAATTATTGTTACACACTCTAATTTTGCGGAGGTCCTATGATCTTCCTGAACTATTTTATAGCGTAGTATTTAGGGTATTACCAGCTTAGCTTGACCACTAAATCACTCAAATTAAAGTAAGTGCTTTCACACGCTATCAAAAAGAGGGGTCAGTTCTCATTAATGTTAATTTATCTTCCATTAACCCTAGGATTTTCTTAAAACTCTCTAACTTTATCTTCATGATTATTGATCAAATAACACAAATCATTCCAATTTCATGTGATTTTTTACTTTCAATATACTATTTTGAAGTTGCTGCTTATACGTGTGTTCACTTGCATGTCCATCTATGCTAATAATACCCACAATATTGCACTATAAAATAGTTCAGGAAGGTCATAGGACCCCCACAAAGTTAGAGTGTTTAACAGCAATTTCAGTCATAGTTTAAATAGAACCTCCACATACTTGTATTATGAACTTGTAAAACAAGCTTCTTCTTTTTTAACCTGATTTGGTCGAGAACCTAGTATGAAAAAAAGAGGATCACCAAGGAAAAATTGGAAGGAGATTATAATTAGCTTTAAAAGAGGGTGGGGTGGCTTGTTTTCTAGGGCAAAGCCAGCCGTGGTTTTGGTATTTGGCCTAACTACCGACGCCCCGCACACCGTAAATTAGGGGCCGCTTGATTTTCCCATTCAATGGAAAAGATGATTTGTCTTTGTCACTCTACTATTCATCATACCATCACCCTAAAATCAAACCATAGATATGCTGACAGAACAAAATCACATTGAGAGTATGAAATATTCTTTGCGCTTGCTCTTTTTAGTTTGTCTAAAAAAAAAATGACTTTTTCTATTTTTGAAAACTCTCTGATTTCAATTTTTATGTGACGTGTTTAAAATCAAAAGATTAAAAAAAATATTTCAATATATCTTTAATTTAAGATCAGAAGATTCAGAAATTGAAACGGATGGAGTACGATTTTTGTAATTTGTAGTGCATAAAAGTGCAATGGCATCACTATAAAAAAGAATTACTAATATGTAACATGTATTTATATATAGATTTTTAGTCTTAATCATAGTTAAGTCACTGCATATTATATTATTTAATTATAATAAATTTAAGTAGTTTAGTATAAATACTCAATTCCCGTATGTACTTACTGTAAGAATTTAAACAAGATATGGTACAAGATTTGTGTACTCTTTTATTGCAGCGGAGTGAAATTCACGAATTAAAAAGAATTGCTCCAAATCCTATTTTGATTCACTAGAAAACAAAGTCAATATCACAACTAAATATCTCTTTGGTGTTGATGTTAATATGGAAAGAAGAAAGTTTTCTTTTCTTTGTCTTCTGGCTTCTGGCTTCGTTTCTTTCATCTGAGGGATAAGCACAATTTATAAAAGAGGTTGTAATTGGCAGTTAACCATCTTCTTTTCAAAAAAATTGTGATAACTTAATCTGATCTTCTTACCAGAAAATGTATTGGGTCGGGCCGAATCAGATCGGGTCGCCCCACATGGACGACCCGTGACCCAAAAACTTACATTTACCATGCATTAAAATACCATACATCCATTGTACATCATTTATGAATGTTATTTTGTCCATTAGTTGACTCATATGTTACCATATGGTCAATTATTCTTTTAAGAAATAAAGTTAGTCTCATTAATCAAATCGCATATGCGATCCACCATGGAGTTATATAAAAGAAAAACGTTTTGTTTTTAAGTTTCATGTTGCAAACTAGACGTAAGCCAAAGTGTCAACAATGACACACTAAAATTTCAAATTTTAGGAAATTTCCTTCTATATTCATTATTGCAAAGGTAAATTGTCGTAGTTTGCTGATAGTTAGATTTGAAATTGGGCTAGTTGGGTGTCAATGCTTCTTGGACTTTTCATTTCGTTGGGCCCAACCTAAACTTGCAGAAATTCTACTTTCTTGCAATATTTATTTTTAAATTTTATTAAATATATGCTAAATATGTTCTGTTAATTTTTTTTTACTATGATTGCTTTTTTTCAAAGTTACATTTCTTTTTGGCAGTTTACTTTGGAATCTAAATAGATGATGATTAACCAATACAAGTAAAGAAATTATTAGATGTGTTTTACATGTGTACTTATCTGTCTCAAAATAGTTGTCACGTTTCACTTTTCGTAGATATAATTATATAAAGTTTGACTAATTTTTTAAGCTATATTTTTTCATCATATGAATATGTAACTTATAGTACTTTTATGTAATTTTTGAATATCTAAATTTTAATTTTAAAATATCAAATTAATCTAATCAAACTTAGCTTTAAAAATTAATAAAGAATATACGATAACTATTTTGAGATGGAAGGAGTGACTTTAAAATTAGACTCTTCCGTTCCTAAATAAGTGATTATTTTACCTTTTTATTTTGTTCCTAAATAAGTAATCATTTAGACTTTGAAGAATAAGTAAGTCATATTCTTTCAAATTTAACCTTTGTTTAGATAACAAAAAACCATTAATTAGAAAAGATCACATTGAATGTACAGTAAAATTTAATTAGGGATAAAATAGTAAAAATATATTTTATTTTCTAAGAGTGAGCAATTTTTTAAAGGGTGTGCTCAATCTAAAATGATCACTTATTTAAAAACGAAGGAAGTATATTATTAATTAAGTCAACACATTCAATTAAATGGGGTCAACTAAGTGGTTGACAAGGGAACATCACCTTGAGTTGATTTGCGCAAATATCCTTTTTAAGGCCATTAGCTTATTCTATTTTTAATAGTTGTGAAAAATTGCCCTTGGTAACTATATTTTTGGATAATATTGGACTTTGATATAATATTTGTTCATATATTGCTCAATCTTATAGATAAATATTAAATCATCATTTAACAGTTAGTATATTACAAATTTTAAATTATGCTCTGATATTTTCTCATAAATTTTAATTTGCTCAAAAGAAATCTTTAAACAATTGCTTAAAAGATCCAAAAATTGCAAGTGACATAAAAATTCAGTCATTTACTATATAGTTATCCAAAAAAAGGACAACCAACAAAAAATTCAGATCTGGTAGCAAAGGTGGACATACACACTATTATTTATTCATAATATAAATATATATATATAGACCGTCATAATATAAATATATATATAGACCGATCTTTCTACCCTATAAAGATAGTATTGAAGTCTACATACATCATACTCTATATTCAGATTCGCCTCCTTGCGAGATTACACTAGATATATTATTGTTGTACTGATATATAATTACATATAGACCAAATCTTCTAAAATATATACTTGTACTACGTTCATGATCATTCTCACAGAAGAAATTAATATAAGTATAAATAATGGTACTATGCATCAATAAAATATATTCATTTCCAATTATATCGTATATATGATTGTATTATTGTCTTGCACCACAACTAACAATAATCAAATAAAAATTGGAAATAAAGAGAAGATAAATTGTGTAACACACAAAGTGCGGTGGGTGTACACGTATATTTATACATGAAAATAGCACAACAGAACTATATTTCAAAATTCATTATTACTTGTATGGTATACACATATATAGTAATAATTTACATCTTGAATAGTTATTCTTGAATGTTATCAATGTTGACATTATGAAAAAGATAATTAGTGGGGAAGTGCCCAGTTATGATGTTGATAATGAAGAAGAAGTAACCAAGTGTGTATTGCAATCGATTGCTCTGCACCTTATTTCATGACATTTAATTTTAATTTCCATAAAATTAATAGATGGCTAATGTGTCTCGAGTCGGGGATTTATCATAAACAGTTTTTATACCTCATTTTTGAGGTAGAGTTACGAAATGCCGTACGCTTTATCCTCATCAAACCCCACTTTGTAAAAATACACTGGGTATGTTGTTGTTATTAATAGATTGCTAATATGTATAAAGAAATTTTATTTGAGCGGGTTAATAACGCTTACATTTATTAGCTCGGTCTATTTTAGTTTGTTCAATTCAATTCAATTCACCTAAAAGTTGTGTTGATTTGGGCTAAATATGTAGCCAAAATAATCCATTATCAGTTCATTTGTTGACTCAACTCATGTTGACCACTCAATTCAAACTCATCTAAAAATTAAGTTGATTTATATTAATTATATGTAATCCACATATATTTATTCATGAGAAATTTTACAAAAAAGATACTTTTATTTGATATGTTATGTATAGTAGTAGTAATAAAGAAAAAAAAATTATTTGTTTTATTTGGTAAATAAGCAAATTATAAGAAAACGAACAAAGCAATCAAAAATTGGTAAGAGGTGGAAGGATTGAGTTATGACCTCATTATTTCGCTGGTCTTGATCAAATTCATTTTAGCCCAAGTAAATTTTGGACAAATTTGGACGATGACACACTAATGATTCAATGCATTTTAATTCGTTCAAATTCAGTCTAGATTGCCCATTTACCACCCTGACAGTCTGAAGCGCAAAGATTCCCGATTTTGGATCCATCACTTGATTAAGTCATATACTTACGGTGCGTAAAATGCAAATTTTTCCACAATGGAATAACTTCAAATATTCAATATCTAAACTTACATATAGTTGTCATTCAAGCACATGATTTAAGTTCGGTCTTTTTTGTTTGAACTTCAGCCACATATGCCGAACTTCAGCCATTTTTGTCCAGAAATCAAACAGAAGTATCTAGACTTTAGCCAGGTATAACTTAAGACACATCATATTACAAATTGTTTTTAAGTGGGTAAATATAAAAAGAAAATATAAGTTAAATAGCGATGTTCAAATAAGGTGTCCCGTGAAAGGGAGGCCTGGGGTGTGGCACTGAAATGGACCTCGAAATAAGGCCTACAATATAAATGCATGGTGTAACATGATTGTGGATGCATGTGAAGGGAAGGCCATCATATAATTGGTGTACAAAAATTGATCAACTTGCACAGACAGTACTTGAGAATGGAGAAGAACAATATGGCAAAAGTAGGCAAGTTTATTTCCTAGTTGACTAGCACAACACACATATATATACACACACACAAAGAGAGAGATCTCAATTGATCTCTATATAGACAAAAATATATATATACAATAGTCCAATTAGCTCTCATAATCTACATAGCCGTATAGTGTGTAAGTTGTAGTAGTAAAACAATGAATAAGTGAAGGTTTGAGTGGCTTTGTGCTACACTTCAAAATAGCATTATTTGCTTACATATGCACTTTGTCTCTACACTTTTTTGAGTACTACTCTTTCATACCTGTGTTTAATCATGAGTTCTAATAGGGAGCCTTTGTTAGGGAGCGCTTTATCCTCAACGTGAGATTTTTCGGTGCGAATTCAAATTTAGTCAGACTCCAATGCGATGTTACACTATTTAGTAGTTGTAGGACTACTCTTGTAGTTTCGTGTTCTTAAGCTTTTGCTACTTTCTAGTGTTGCGTGAAGTGTTCTGAAGCAGGAGCGGATATAGAGGGAAGTTGGAGGGGTTCAAGGCATATTGTCAAAAAAGTTATCGTGTTCCTGTTTAACGATGGATTAGCAACATATTATCAAACGAAATATGTTTGTAAGAGATATTTAGTGACAAATTTTATAGCTAATTCCTACTTTTCTTTGCAGTGATCAATATGAATTTCTGAATTCGTTTGATATAATGAAAGAGCTCAATATGTAGTGGTAAAGGAGGTTAGAAAATTGCTTAATATTTATACAATATGATCACTTATAAAGTAAATGTTTATAATAAATATTAATTAATATTTTAGTATAATAATAATAACTACCTATGGTATTGTTTTCAACCGGTTCTGCATATTAGTATTTTTACTTATTATTAAATACTAATAAGAAACTAAATGCGCCTTTAGTATTATTTTGTAGTAAGGCCATTCTAGGAATATAACTTTTAAAATTTGAATTTAAAGTCGATTGCACTTTTTTCCTTCAAAATAATTGTACATCAAAAAGAGCTATTGTTTTGTAAGTACAATATTTAGAAGTCATTAGACAATTTTGCAGCAACCATTAATTGTTAATATATATTAATCTGTGGTGATGCAGGTTCAATAAAAGGAAATTAAAACTTGTAATTGTGAATAGGTGAAAATCATTATTCTAACATTAAAAATTGTGTTTACTATTCTAGTATCCCATTATTTAAGAAAGACAACTAATTTTTAGTAAGTTATTATTATTGTCCTTTATTTTATCTCTATTATTTTTAGTTATTGGTTGTTTAATAATCATCTTCAAGTTCTTTAATAGTCTGAATACCTCTTATTTCATGATAATACGATTGTCGTCCTCATATAAAGACGAAATTAATCCATACTTTAATATAGACTATAGACAAATTAAAGATAAATTATGAGATACAAGTATTATAACATAAAACAATTTGGAAAAAAAAAAAATGAGCCCGCTTATCCATTTCTTTGTGGCCCATACTAAAAAGGGGGAATAAGATATTTTTTTCCATTCCATGAATTTAGGCAAATTATAAACAACTAAAATATTTTTAAAAAAAATTCTAGTGCATGTCATTGTTTTGAGTACACCATCATGTGCATATAGACTTGTAAACCAAGTGTCCCAAATGTCCAAGTCTATTTCATCTCTCTATAAGCCTAATAGTACAAATTATTGTAAATTTTTTATTTATTTTTTGCACATTTTGAAATCATAACATTGCCATCAAATATAGATGAGAAAATATTGGTAGAGATCTAATAAGATGGGGTTTAAAAAAAAAAGGTCCTCAAGATTGAATTTGACTCTTTGATATTTGTGTTCAAACATATTATAATGAATTCATGTGATGGAGACACCAGGGTTGTGATGGAGTGGTAAATACTCTTTTATTCTTAATCAGAGGTGTCGAGTTCAAATTCCTTGAGTACGAAGTCGCCTTTGTTAGAAAGCACTTTACCCCTGATGCGAAACTTCATCCAAATTTAGTACCGCTCTAATGCGGGTACCGGACAAAAAGCGACAAAAAAAAAAAAAGAATTGTGATGGAGACAAGTTGGAAAAATGTTTTTTTTTTTAAGTGTTGAATAAATGCCACCTTCTTCACCTCCAAGGGTCCAAATTAAAGCAATAGTTTCAAATTATATCAATAGATTTGTTGAAACCCCTAATATAAAGTGATCTAATAAAGCTGAAAGGAAGCTAAGACATAGGTCCCTCTTGTTGAATAAATTGACATTTTTTCAGTTAATCCTACTTTGTGACTTAAGATTACATGGTTAATTGCATGCACACGTGTTTAATTATTACTAATCAACAAAGATGCCCCTAATGACTGATTCCAATATACTCCCTCTAGGGGACAACTACACAAATGCCCTTTAAAGGGAGTGGCTTTGCATTTTTGCCCCCCATAAAAATGGTCTTACAAAAATAGTCTTCCTTGTTTTTCATGTATAGAGCAACTACCTTTTTGCCCCTCTACACCTTAAATATTTTTAAATAACTCGCAATGCTCATTTATCTCTCAACTTTTATATATATTTCTTTTTCTCTTTTTTCTTTTCTTTTTTTTTATTTTTATTTTTTTCTTTTTTCTTATTTTTTCTTTTTTTCTCAACCTTTATTTTTCTTTTATTTTTTGTTTTATTCTTTCTTCTACGTTTTTTTTCTCAATCTTTATTTTTTTTTCTTTTCTCCTCTCAATTCTATTTTTTTCTCCTTTTATTTTTTATTTTTTTATTTTTTTATTTTTCTCAATCTTTATTTTTTGTTGTCTTTATTTTTTCGTTTTTTTCCTTTTTTTCTCAATATTTATTTTTTTCTCTCAACTTCTATTTTTTTATTTTTTCTTTGGTTTTAAATTTTTCTTTTCTCTTTTTTTTAATCAATTTTTTCGACCTTTATTTTTTTTATGAGATGTTCTATAATTCTTGCTTTAGAGGCAAGACTTAGCCCAAAGACTTCCAAACAACAAATTACGCCCATGAGCAAGACTTGACACTAGTATATTGTGTCTTGATTTATGAGATGTTTTATAACACTTGCCTCAGAGGCAAGACTTAGCCCAAAGACCTCTCAAAAAATACAAGTTACGCTCCATGGGCAAGAGTTCACACTACTTCATTATGTCTAAATTTATGAGATACTCTATAACTCTTGCCTTAGAGGCAAGACTTAGCTCAAGGATTTTCAAACAACAAGTTATGCCCCACGAGCAAAACTTGACACTACCTCATTGTGTCTTGATTTATGAGACATTCTATAACTCTTGCCTTAGAGACAAGACTTAGCCCAAAGACTTTCAAACAACAAGTTACGCCCCATGGGCAAGAGTTGACACTATCATATTGTGCTTGATTTATGGGATGCTCTATAACGCTTGCCTAAGAGGCAAGACTTAACCCAAGGACTTCTAAATAACAAATTACGCCCCATGGGCAAGAGTTGACACTACCACATTATGTCTTGATTTATGCGATGCTCTATAACTCTTGCCTTAGAGGCAAAACTTAGCTCAAAGACTTTCAAACAACAAGTTACGCCTCATTGGCAAGAGTTGACACTAGCACATTATGTCTTGATCATGAGATGCTCTATAACATTTGCCTTAGAGGCAAGACTTAACCCAAGGGCCTCCCAAAAAACAAGTTATGCCCCATGGGCAAGAGTTAACACTACTTCATTGTGTCTTAATTTATGAGATGCTCTATAACTCTTGCCTTAGAGGTAAGACTTAGCTCAAGAATTTTTCAAACAACAAGTTATGCCCTACGAGCAAGGCTTGACACTACCTCATTGTGTCTTGATTTATGAGATGTTCTATAACATTTGTCTTAGAGGCAAGACTTGTTCCAAAGGACTTCCAAACAACAAAGCACGCTCTTAAGTTTACTTCGATTTTAAAGAAAGAAGATCTTCTTTGCGGATTATCCAACTTTTTTTGTTCATTAGCAAAAAATAATAGAGGTTAAGAAAAAAGAAAAAAAGAGAAGAATAAAAGAGAAAAGAAAAAAAAAAAGAAAAAAAAAAAAGAGAAAAAAAAAAAAAAAAAAGAAAAAAAAAAAAAAAAAAAAAAAAAAAAAAAAAAAAAAAAAAAAAAAAAAAAAAAAAAAAAAAAAAAAAGGTTGAGAAAAAAAAAGAACAAAAAAAAAGTTAAGAGAAAAAAAGAAAAAAAAAGAAAATAAAGGTTGAGAAAAAAGAAAACGAGAATTAAAAAAAATTGAGAAAAAAGAAAAAAAAAGAAAAAAGATAAAAGAAAAAAGAAAAATGAAAATTAAAAGTTGAGAGACAAATGAACATGGAGAGTTATGGTGTAGAGGGGCAAAAATGTATATGTTCTATACATAAAAAGGAAGGAAGAGTATTTTTTAAAGACTTTTCTTATGAGGGGCATAAATTGAAGACCACTCACTTTTGAGGACACTCCATGTAATTTCCTGCCCTCCATGTACTAAAAATAATTATCTAATTTTTACTTGTCCAATTAAGAGATAATTTACTATTTCGTGTGTATTTTGTCCTTGTTATTAAATACTCCCATGTTCATTTTTAATTGTCATGTATACTAAAAATAGTTGTTTTAAATACTTGTCAATTTAAAAAATTAAGAGAGAATTAATTATTTTTTTCAACTTTACCATTAGTATTAATTATTCTAGAATTAAGAGACACATAAATAAATAAAGATTAATAAGGAGTATATGAGTCAAATTACACTCCTAATTAATTTTTTTAATGGTTGTGCAAAGTTTTATAATGACAACTAAAAAGGAATGTAGGGAGTATTATTTATTTTCCAACATTTGAATGACTTTTAACAGGGACAATATAGTAAAATTATTTTTTTATTAATTATTTCTTAAGAAACGTGTCAAGTCAAAAATAAACAAGTAAAATTAGGCTAAAAGAGTATATCTTTTTTGGCATTAAAAAAAAACAATGACAAAAGTATGTGGTGCGGATAAATTTTTATCATAGCAAAAGTTAAAAAAATAATTCAATTATGTATGTTCTTTGTTACATACGAAAAAAGTTAGGCATAATACATAAACATACTTTTTAACTTGGTCTCTCAACTCACATTTATGCCCTCTAATTTTGGATGTGCATAAATAGGCACTTAAACTTGTATAAAATTGAACAAGTAGACACACGCGTCCTATATGGCATAATACACGTAGGACGCCATATAGGGATGTGAATTGCCACATAGGACACCACGCATGACGCATGTGTTTATAACTTGTTTAACTTTATACAAATTTAAGTATTTACTTATACACATCCAAAGTTGGAAGGTATATATATGAATTGAGTCTAAGTTAAAGGACACATTTATGTATTATGCCAAAAGGTTACTTACACCCTACTTTTTTTTTTTACTACATTTAGGATTATTAGTAGCAAAAAGAGTTACTCACACCCGATATTTTTACCAAATCGCAAAAATCAAGTATTAATTGATGCGAAACATAAGTAAATATTTTAACTGCAGTCGACTAAAAAATATATAGTATCTAGGTATAAGAATATATACTTTGTGTTTTTAAATAAGTGGTTTTTTTTAATTTGAACACATCCTTCAAAAAACTATTCATTTCTAAAAAATAAAGAGTATTTTTATTAACTTGACCTTAGTAAATACTTGAAAAAAATGTAATTCTTCAGTCATGTTTTTTGATTTTGTAAAACTTTCTTTACTTAAAAAGGGTAAAATCGAAAGAACATCATTAATGTCTTCTTGATTATCTAAAATACTACTTATTTAAGAATAAAAAAATAAAAAAAATAACGAACAAACGAAATATTTTATATTCATTAGTTTAGTATATATAAGTCCTGAAATGAATCCTAATATCTTATAACATCAAAATTCAAATTTAGTCGATTCTCACGGATATTAAATACCAAAAAACAATAATTATACTGGCAGTACTAGTAGTATTAGTAATTATTGCTATAATTATTTTTGGTCTGCTTCTTTATTTTATTTTTTTCCTGCAGAAGAGATTTGGAATAAATCCAAAAAGGGGGTACTCAAATGCATGGAAGAGTAAAATAGACAGAAGAGTATATATAATATGAATCCAACTGGCCTTTCTTTTAATTTCACAATTACTTTCCTTCACATGCCCGAACGTTTCATAATAAATTGAATACTGCCAATAATCCATAACTTCATCAGCATAATAATTGAAACTCATAGCGACAATGGCCGAAGTCTCGAGAATTTGAAGTTTATGAGTTTTCATAATAATATTAAGTTAATATATGATAGTAATTAGATTTATAATCAAATTTTTTATAAATATTTAATAATTTTTTTAGAACATATACAAGATCTAAGCAAAGCTAGTGGGCTTAATTACATAAACATGTACGCTCCTTCTCTCTCAACTAAGGAAAGAGATAGAGAGATCAGAGAACTCACGTATTTCGCAATTTCTTGCGAATTTATTGTTACTTCTCTCTGATTGTGATTTCCCATGTGCCGCACTATACTGCTAAGGAAAGCAAACAAGAACCAGGGACATAGTATTAAATACGGATTTAGACAAATTCAATAATTTTTGCTAAGATCATGTATTTGTATTAAGAATTTATTAAATATATATAATTATTTAATTATGAATATAATAACTAAAAAACGAGCTTCGAATTGACCTATCAAAATAACCTCACTACTCACCTCTGAGGTAGTAATACCGACTGCATATATTCTACCCTTTTCAAACCCACTTCATAAAAATACACTAAGTATGGCATTGAGCTTCGATCGAATTGATAAATTCGAAAATCATAAACTTTAAATTTTGAATATGCTTTTTATTAGTTACCAAAAGGTTAGAAGAACATGGTCTTTTTCCTACCCAAAATAGTGTAGGTAGTGTAGGTGACAGACAGGTGAAATATTAAAGAACTATGCATGTGTTATTTAACCATGCTGACATTTATTAATGTTGTCAACAAGAGACAAAATTTATCAACAGCTATGTTGCTAATCTTTATTGTATGAAAAATGATGCTTCAGTGGTTATATACACTAGCACTGGAGTAATTTACTTCACTGAAAAAGACACAAAATTGATATGCTATATAATTTGAGCGTCTAAACAAAAGATACGTTGAGTTAGATGAACGAAATTTCTTCATTCTTGTGAATTCTTATATCTAAATGCTAATTAAAATAAGCAAAAGATTCGTTGAGTGAGACGGACGAAATCTCTTCACTCTTGAAAATTCCTATATCTTGATTCTAATTGAGTGAGACAGACAAAATTCCTTAACTCACTCTTAATTAGAGATCTCGAGTTCGAGTTGCGGGAATAAAGAAACTCCAAGTAGCTAGGGAGCACTTCTCCCTTCACTCTTGCAAATTTCTATATTTAGATGCTAATTAAAACAAGTAAAAGAAACGTTGAGTGAGATGGACAAGATTCTTTTACTCTTAACTAAATTTCGAGTTCGAATTACATGAATTGAGAACTTCAAGTAGCTAGGGGATCACTTCTACTTTAAATAGACTTTACGCGATGCAAATTTGAATCAATTGAATTATTGGATTTTTAATTCCAGATGATTATATAAAAAGAAAATGCTAATTAAAGTATAAAAAGCAAAAGAAATAAGTTCAATATACCTGTTGATCTATATGGCATCTTCCTATCAAGTTGGACCAAGAGTACTAATCTGCATTCATAAACATGGATAAGATTGTAGGTGAATAGTGAATAAGTAATAAGAACAGTAGGTGAACATGACAAATACTGAAACTTCTTTGAAGGGAAATTTTTTGTCCCTAGTTACAAATATGCCTTCTTCATTAATACACCAAGAGCATGTTTGGACTGGCTTATTTTAAGTGTTTTTTAAGTTAAAATAGCTTTTAAGTTATTTATAGTGTTTGAGTAAGGTAAAAAGTGCTTTGAACACTTAATTTTAAGTTAAAATAACAACAAAAAAAAAAACTAAAAGCAAAAAACTGAAATTTTCAACTTAAAAAAAATAGCTTAAAATAAGCTTATCCAAACATGCTCCAAGTACTCCAAAGATGGATAAACCATAATATCAAACAAATTACTTGTACGTATCTCGATTAATTTTATACGACGTGCCTTCTACCTCCTATTAGTAGAAATCTATATCGAGTAATTTAATTTTGTATATCAAAAGCTTGGATTTAATTCATTTAGCGCTTTTGCCTGGCTCCACTGAAATTTGAATTTTAGCATTTTTATTTAAGTTAATTAGGGTAAAAAATACATCTAAATTATCTTAACTTTTTTTATTTTTCTTACCTAAATTATTGAGAGACTGAGTTTTCTATCTGTCACCCAATGATTAGCGAAACACACCTAGACGATATGTTTGTCTACAAATGCTCTTAGGCGCATTTAACCATAAAATCTTCATTCACCTCACATAAATAACAACTCTATTACCTGACATATATTATCTTTTTTATGTTTTTTAATTATTTTTTTTAAAACCGTAAACTCTCCCCTTCCAAGCCGAAAACATCGATGCTACGGCCGGAACGAGACCACGACTAAGAAGATGAAGAAAAAGATGTCGAATGTCACAATGGAGAATAAATTAATTTATACGGTGACAATTTTTGACCTTTAATATTAAGTTTTAACCCAATATTAATTTATTTAGCTTTGTTACGGTGAAATTGATGCTCCACGTGAAGTACCACTTGTCAGAATTTTTAAACAAAAAAGAGAGTGTAATACTCATATCATCAGAAATTAGTCGAAGTGTGTTTCACTAATTATTGAATGATCTCTCAATAGTTTAGATATGAAACTCAAAAAACTAAGATAATTTAGATGTGTTCTTGACTCTTTAATTCTTTCGACCTTACTTTATTGACCACTAAACCACTCCGGAGTTATTAATAAGGCAGAGAAACATATCCTTCTTCTAAGGCTTTTTCTTCATGGAAATAGATGGGGTTGCTGCTATTTGTAATCATGAGTCCCCTAGTCATCATTACTATACTTGAAAAAAATTATATTATTAGCCCCTATCTCTCTCTCTCTCTCTCTCCTCTTTTTTTCTTTCCCCTAATTAGTTACAAAAAATAGGCAGGGTACCACATGGGAAATAATGCTTATTACACATATTGAAAACTACAATTCCACCTATTTATAGGATCTCACCACCCTTCATATTTACTTACACTCAAAATCTTCATTCATTTCATCATATATTCCTCTCTTCTTCACAACAAAAAAGTGAACAAAAATGTGTATAAGTTCAACAGAATGGAGTAGTAATTCATCACGTCCTCTTTATTTTTCTATGCAGAAAAAACAAAGACCAAAGATCTCTCGAGTTCAAGTTCATAGGCTTGCAAGGTAAATTACAAAACATTGGTGCTCTTTTGCCATTCATATTTTCATATATGAATGATCATCACGTTTATCTTGCTATTTTACTATCGTTATTTTTCTTTTAATCTTGTTTTCAAATAGCCGTTCTACCCCATAAAGGTAGGGGTAAAATCTGCATATATACATCCTTCCTTCGTCAAACTTTACTTGTGAAATTACGCTGAGTATATTGTAATTATTGTAGTTAATTATATTATACCTCAATACGTCACTCAGTATGAACCTGATTCTTTGTTATGGCCAAATACTCTTTGGGTCGTCAGGTTGAGATTCGAATATGAAATCTCTTGTCTGTTCAGATACCATGTTAAAGTATGTAATGAACTAACTCATCTAAAAACTTATGTCACTCAAAAGAGCATATTATAAATTTATTTAATTATATTATTTTGATTTTTGCAGGAGGAAGAGAAGTGAGGGAAAAGAAACAAAGAAGGATATGGAAATGAGAAACTTGAAGCTATACATGGAAAATATGAGCATTTTAGAGGAAAATGAGAAATTGAGAAAGAAAGCAAGTTTACTCCATCAAGAAAATAGTGCTTTGATGTCTGAATTTCAAAAGAAATTTTCTAAGTTTGATAGAGTCTCTACCAAAGAGACCCCTCATCCACCCACTCCCAAATTGACAAAATAACTGTTATATTAATTATGATGAGAGAAAAAAGTGTGGATGACAAAAATAATATATTTTGTGTGTACATGTACTGTCTTATTCAAGCTATAATTAATGCTACTTGTGTTCTTCATAATTTACTTCATGTTTAATTTGTTTAAGTAGACTTTGTAACATGAAAACTTAAAAGCAAAGAAGCTGTTATAACAAGTTAAACTAAGTTAACAAAATTATAAGAATTTTTAATCCAATCATCAGTGTATATATAAGTTTAGGGGCGGACCTAGAATATAGTTTACGAGTTTGGTGATCTAAATTTTGTATTTGTTTTAAAAACATCATTGAATATGTATAAATTATTAACTTAAAACTCAGTGACTTAAAAGAACTAAAATTTCAAATTTTGCCTGTGTATAAATTTCTTTCTTTAATGCATGATCTAGAAATGCTCTAATTCTTAGAGCTTGTTTGGATTGATTTATTTTAAATATTTTTAAATACTTTTGTAGTGTTTGAATAAAATAAAAAAGTGTTTTAGAGCACTGATATTTTAAGCCAAAAAGACAAAAAATAAGTCGAACGCTATAAGTTCATCCGAACAGGCTCTTAATTAGTTTGTTCCTTTTGATTTGAATGTACTTTGTTAGGCTGTTTCCATGGCAAAAGCAACTGTTCTATTTTCTCCTTTTCAATGGTACATCAAGTCCAAAAAGTAACAGATGAATATGTGAAACTTCTAAAATAATCTAGTTTACGGACACTAAAATCTGACAAACTTTATAGTAGCAGGTTTTGGTCCTTTATATATATTCCTAAAAAAAAATTAAAAAAATAGGACAAACTCTTTCGTCTCAATTGTTTTTGGAAATGGACTCATAAGTAATAAAGATAAAAGAAATATTCCGATGTGAAATTCGCCTAACGTGTCATGTGCACCTCATCTTCATAATCTTGCCGCACAATTTTGCTTAATCCGCCCTCATTAGCCCGACCTCTGTCACGGACGTAACAGCTAGTGTGGATGCTAATTTACTCATTTGAGTACCTAAAAAGATGGGGAAGAAATGCTCTAACAAGCAAAGTAATTAATTAACAGTAAAATAGGAGATTAGTCTTGGTTTAGACCCCATAAATGTACTTTAGGATAATGTATTATTACATAATTCCAAACAAAAACAACCTTTTTTTTCTTTTTCCCAAAAAAAAATGGAGTTGTGTGAAGCTTCTTTACACGTGAGGGTAACTAAAATCATTAGGAAAAAAAAAAAACTTTCTCAAAAGTCAGGGCTGTTGGCTCGAGACTGTCTGTTTCTCTATAGCAACATTAGGTTTATTTAATTTAATTTAATTTAATTAATCCTTCATTTACTACAAAACCCCACTTTTATGGAAGATATCAAAAGGAATAATTTATCAATTCAAATGCAAATTACAGAGATAAATATTCACATTTGCACTAAAGATAAGTTTTTTCTTTTTAGGTAATGTAACATAACATATAGTTGTTAACTATTAAAAAGTAGGGGGTTCAAGCTAAGTTGATCGATCTTTATATTCTAATTAAGTTATATACATCGAAAGGTACGCTCAAGTTAGGATTCTGCTCATGAGTGTAATGGTATAAGCATGCCTGGCCGTGAGACCACCAGTCGGACGGATAGTAAAGTTGGCCATAGTGATTCGAGAGTCCCGTGTGGAAGGGCTCTCACCATAAAGCTTTTCTTTTTACTATCCTGCACCGTAAGTGTAATTTAACAAATGTTACTTACCACGTCGGTGCACAAAACTTAAACTCTATAGTAACAAGTAGTCAAAGTTCCAAGTGTGTATTTGGAGAGGTATCACTGGCCTCTAAAAAGTTATACACAAGGTCAACAAAATGGCCTGTGAAATCATAATACCATTTGAAATTACTCAATTAACTTTGGGCCTCAAGGTATTATTAAAGGTAGAGACACATCCCTATGCATTGACCTAAACTTGTGCTTAGGATTCTATCTTACATAAAAGATTTCTATATAAAAATCCCAACCATTTTAATATTCCAACTGTACTCTAAGCATGTAAGGTTTAAGACCAGTTGACTCCACAACATAGGGGCACATATATTGTGAATTTGTAAATTAGTAGGCAACAACAACGCGTCAGTCTCAAATAGGTGGGATCGGCCATATGAATCCTCACCTCTCCATTTAAGCTCAACTTATGTAAGACAACATGCACCACCAAAGTTGATCTCGACAAATGTTCACAAAGTTAGCTTCCGTTAGTTTTTTATATTTCTGCAGTCTTACCTGCGATGCAAAAGAGGATAGGTACAGGGGATTCATACAACCGAACCCTACTAATCTGGGATTGACGTATAGTTGATTGGTTGATAGTCTAGCGATGCCATACACTCGAGTCTCGAGGCCAATAGCAGAGACAAATGACAGTCACTATGTTGTATTCATACAGCTAGCAATTTGCCATATATCAGCAACAGAGCAATGATTAAGAAACTAGAAGAGTACAGTGCACAAACAAGAAGAGTGTTGAAAATTCCGGATATGATATTTGACAACAACAGTTCTTACAAAGTCAATAATCTCCATCTTAAGATGTCTAAAAGGCGTTGTTTAAAGTATGTACAACAATGCAACTGGAAAAGTTAAAAGTCAAGAAAGTTACTTGACAAACTCACCAGCCACAAAAAAGGCAGAATAATTTTCTTCCGGGGACAGCTCGATCCACACTGGTTTTCTTGCTAAAAGCTTTTTACTTTCTACCATGGAATAGACACTTTATCTTGTGTCAACTATGTACGATATGTTACAGTGTTCGTCATATAATGTTTCTTTTTCTGCAAAACCAATTAGCATTTTCAATGAATAAAGTTTATGTGTAATGCAAACATGAGAAGGGACTTCAAGAAATCAAATGAAGTACCATATAGATAAGGGAACTGAACGAGTGATGAAATTCGAGGAAGTAAACCAAACTCAATGATCAATAATTCCTTTATTGCTCCTGTGATCTGTATATACGGAATGCAGCAATGCACATCGTGGCATTACCAAGAACTGTCAAAGCTGCCTGTAGAGCCACTAATACCTGAAAGTCAAGCATCAAATGCATGTCATTTAAAATCATAAAGCAAGATAAGAATTGTCTGAAAATACTGGGATATCCATCAAATGGGCATAAACAAGGACAAGCCCCATGTGTATTGCCTATGGTTTGAACTATCAGCTCTTGTAAATATATCAAAGTCGGGTTAAATTATGAAAAGAAGAATTATATTCTACCCAACAAATGAGTGAAAGTGGAAGGCGAAATCAACTACCAATAGTCTAAATTCAAGTTCACTTAAAATGACACTATACAAGGACAGACCCCACCCCCCCACCCCAAAAAATAAAAATAAAAAATAAATAAATAATAATAAAAAAATCTCAGATGTGTTAAGGCTAAAGCAAGCACATAGACATGGAGAGCGGGCAAGTAGTCTTTTTTAAAATTTTATGACAGAAATCTGTCTGGGGCCAAACCTTAGGACCAACCGCAGCCTTCGAAACTCGGGGATAATGGGCCCGCCCCTCTATCCTTCTCCACTTAAATACGAGGCTTAGTTCTGTGACCTAAGTCACAAGTCCTGCCACTTGAACTAAGCCCTGGGGGAGTAGTAGTTATGAGGTTATCACTGAATATCTGGAATTAGTTTCAGTAATTGATCATATATTATTTTTGTTCTTTTCTGTACCTCGTAATATGCACCACATATGATAGAAACTCCTATTTTAAAGTAAATATAAGACTTGATCTACTTACCTCAAGGGACTCGGAGTTGTAAAAGAAATGCCATGTGCAGGCACAAAATGCTCCACCTAGCAGGGGCACCTAGATCAAAAAGTGGTACACATAAGCTGCTAAAGAACCAATAAGACTACAAAAAGGAAGATAATATACGATCGGGGAAAACACTGGGAAAAAGAAGAGAAACCTATATCAATAGCACGTGGTAACCTTTTAACCAAGACTCCAAACCCTCCACAGCCTAGATCTCATTTCTCCCAAAAGAGGAAAAGGATAAAAGTGTTGTGCAACCATCTCATTTCTAAAAGCTTAAACTCTTAACTGTTAAGAAGGGATATATTTGTTTAGGTAATGACAAAGGGGATATGAGATGTATTGATTTTAGAGCGCTTTCCCTTTAGCTTAAACAACAGCAGTCACATGTCAATTAGGACGATTAACGAAGTTCACCGTAAAGGAGCCCAACTTCTTTTTGCTCACTGATGTAATTTCAGCATCCACTGGATGCAAACTTAATGAAATTTCTACCTTTACCTGATAGGAAAAAGTAAGTTATGACAATTCCTTTAAAGTTTAGAGTACAAACAAGGAGCTGTTGGAAGTAGCAGGAGGATCACCAGTAATTATCAATTTCCAGCAATTCTATCCCTTAGTGCATCAAACTGCTCTATAGGTATATTTCTCATCTTTTATTCAAATTTTTATTAGATACATGGGAACGTACGTAATCACAGGTGGATCTAAGATTTGAAGTTTATGGGTTCCTACAACGACCTCAAGTTAATATACAATAATAACTGGGTTCACAATTCAAATATTTACAGATATTTAATGGATTTTCGTAATATATATGCAGGGTCTAGGCAAAAGCTATTGGGTTCCCATGAACCCATAGACAGTGCACTAGATCTGCCACTGCGTAAGTTTCAAGAGTTTCACCTAATTGACACTTTTTCATGACGTATAACATGATTGACTGTGAGGCTACATCACTTGCACCTCTTAAACAACTGTAAAGACTTCATTTTTTAACAATTGGTCTATTATGCAACACTTACCTAATTACTTCAAAGAAAACTCTAAATTTTTCTAAAGGAACATCATGCATCAAGATGCAGTCTCAGATTCCATGTAACCACTTTACCATGTCCCCCTGCGTGGAATATTTTTATTTTCCAATGGACTCTGTATATTACCACGGTTGATTTCAACAGAGATTTAAATGAATGTTACAAAAATTCACAAAAATAAAGGATGAAAGAGACTAACTCTCAGGTCAAATTATTGACTGCCCAGTTACCTGGTTCATCAAAAAATTGTTTCTACTTGACAAATGTCATGTTAAATGGCATGGTTAAGCAAGTTCAAGAAAGTAGTTCTTCATGAAACAGATTGAAGTTAATAAGTGGAAAGAGAAGCTTAATTTGCTTCTTTCACTACAGTATGACCTAGCATATTCAGCCTCTAACTTAGAAGTCGGAAGAGAAGCCTTTTGTTCCTGTTTGTGCTAAATATGATTGAGCACATTCAACCTTTAACTTAGGATGGAAATCTGGCAACCTGATCTAGCTTGAGGGTCTACCAAATTGTTAAGATGCAAACACTTAGTATTACCTAATTTTTCAATTCAAAACATACTACTCATCAAAAGAGAAATATACTAATTATCAAAAGAAAGAAAATATGCGGCTCTTACACTTTCTTGGTGCAACAATTTCACTACGATAACAACATACCCAGTGTAATCCCGCAAGTGGTGTCTGGGGAGGGTAGAGTGTACGCAGACCTTACCCCTAACCTTGGGAGGTAGAGAGGTTGTTTCTGATAGATTCTCGGCTCAAGGAAAAGCATATCAAAGCAGATCGAAAAAGAAATAACTGAAGTGAAGGGATCATGGCCAAATTCTATAGAAAGCATGTCAAAGCATTCTGAAAAAAGGAACAGTAACTACACCAAAAAAATGCGATAATTGAAGTACAAGAGACAATAGATAGTAACAATGTCACCACAAAAGAGTTTTTATTTCCAGAAACTTAATTAGCTGCTCAAACAGCACATCAATGGCCTCGTCTAGCTCCTTTACTTATGTTAAAATCTATAGGGATTAGTAATAGTTATTGTGTTTTACAAGGACACAATATGTTTCAGTAAGTATGGAGCAAAAAGTGTGAGCATCTCAAAAGCCACCCCGTCCTATAACTCTTTCTTCAACTCACTAAACCCCAAATCTTTCCCAATACCCTCAAAGAACTACCTCTCTTAACCTACATATCTCTGCTCCTGATATTTGTTTCCACTTGACCTTTAGGAAACAACAGATAACGCTGAGATAAATATGTATCATTTTATGGATTGTGGTATTTTGAAGTACAGCGCTTTTGCTTGCAAATCAACAGCTGGAAATAGAAACGTCTATATGGACACAAGGTATTCGGACTAAATTATATGACTTGAGAGATGGAAGAGACGAATGCATATATTTGCTGCTGGTAAAAGTTCCCTTCCCATAAATATACCTTCCTCTTGTTCATATTATCTTTTACAGTGCCCAGATTAGCTAATGCATATTATAGATTGAGGCATTTTCCTTCTTACTATCCTAATGCTGCTCGCTAATGAAATTTAAATGACGAAGTGTTCCACCTGTTACAGAGAGAACAAATTAGAGGAGGTAAATTAAGAGAAAGAGATCAAACATCAAGGAGAAGCGTCAAGTATCCACAAAGAATTGTAAAAGAGTTAGGGATGCTCCGTTGTAATATCATAACCAAACAACTTTCTCCCTGCCACTTCCCAAGGCATAACTGAAGGTATTTGAATTACAATATGAAATGTCATTTGTTGCTGAAATTTTTTGAATACATTGTGCCTCCAGGTTTTCTGGTTCTATCTCAATAACAAATGATAAGCGAAGGGTGAACTTTGAGAGGCTAACTGAGTCAACCCGAACTGTCATGGCCATCAGAGACGTAAGAGGAAGAACAAGTTGGAAGGCTGACTTTTACAAGAGTTACTTTTCATGCAATGCTGGTACTTGATACTTCTTTCATAAACTCGTCCTATCGTTATCACATGAAAATACACAAGGCTTCATATCTATTAACCTGCCATTTCATTCTACACTAATGAGCACCGGATTAAGATGATCGATTATAACAAACATGATCGTTTAGCGGCCATCTGTTATATGCCTATACAAATTATAGTTCTGTATATATTGAGAAAAGCACATGAATATCAATGCATACATGTATGCCATTGATAATTATAACAATAACCCACAAGTAGTTTTTTAACGATCAAATTTCAAACAACCACATTTAGGGGGGAGAAATAAGTAACATAAATTGGAGAAAAGCCAGAAATTTTGCTGGTGAGAGTTGAACCTGTGACTCTATAGGTTACAACACTTTAGTCTAACCATTTGAGGTGCGCTCATTGGCCAATTAATGGTAAATTTGCAAAAAAACAGAGCGGAAAGCATGTAACTTAACCAAAATTTACGACTTTATGCATGTTAGTGAATCAATGTGCACCAAATTACACTTCTAAAAAATAACATTACTCACCATGCCCCAAGAGAGTCCCTTCCAAGAAGCATTTCCAGACTTCTCACCATATTGCCAAACCAGAGCCATTGCAGTAATCCTTTTAAACATAGAATTAGTGAGTCATTTCATTTAGAACAAAAACGTACTCTCTGGTCCTAATTTATCTGACACTCTTTTTCTTTTCTATCCATTCTAAGGGTGTGTCTGGTATGGAGGAGAAAATGTTTTTCAGTTTTTCCAAGTTTGATTGGTAAAGAATTTAGAAATTATTTTCTCTGAGAAAATAATTTCCGCTTTCCATACTGATTGTCTCCTGCCCACCCCGGACCTCCAAACACACATCACCCCCACCTCCCCATAGCTCCCACCTCACCGTCCTCACACCCCTACTCCCCACCCCACCCCATAGTACTTGGTTGTTTGCCTAGACTATATATAAAATAATTTTAGCCAATATTTTCTGCTTACATTCCCAACATCAGAAAATAAGTTCTGCATTGCACAGTAATTGTCTCCTCCCAACCCCGACCTCCAAAGACACCTCACTCCCACCTCCCCATAACTCCCACCTCACCACCCCCACCCCACCCCCATAGTACTTGGTTGTTTGCCTAGACTATATATAAAATTACTTTAGCCAATATTTTCTGCTTACAAACCAAACATCAGTTCCACATCGATTGTCTCCTCCCCACCCCCGCCTCCCCATAGCTCCCACCTCACCACCCCCACCCCTCACCCCACCCCACACCCATGGTATTTGGTTGTTTGCCTAGATTTTGTATAAAATAATTTTTGCCAATATTTCCTGCTTACATACCAAACATCAGAAAATAAGCAAGAAACCCAATTTATATTCCACCATAACATTTCCTGTAAAAAAACATTTTCCTTCGTACCAAACACACCCTAAAAGTTGCAATTTTTCTATTACTCATGCTAAATAAATTGAAAAAAAGGGACTAGAAACTAGAAACAATTGTATATTGCAGAGTAAATACCATTCAACAACGCTGGAAACATGAATAGCCCAAGTGGGTAAGGAGAGAGCATTAGAGGGTTCATTGAATTGGAAAGAAGAACCCATTATAGCTATTTCAGAAGCAGATGCTGTAGCAGGTCCCACCATTAATGTAGCCAAAGCAATTCCAGTGACACCCAAAATTGTAGCTGCATTTTTCAAGCTCTGAGATGAGAATTGGGAACTTTGCTTTGCAGAAAGGACAAATTTGGAATTAGTAGTTTGTGAGGTGAATTGGGTTCGGTTTGGTTGGGGGGATAGGGGCAATTTGGGGATAGAGATTAAGCTAAGAACTGCCATAGCCGTTTTGTTTGGTACTTTTTTTCCTGCAGTTGGAGTTACAGGTGAAGAACTGATGAGGGTAGATAAGTCATAAAATCAAGAAATTATTAATTGTGAATTTATTTGATAATTTTTTTTTTGTTTTTGTTTTCTCATGTGGTGTTCAGTATCAGTATCCGTACTTGAGTGAGACTAATTCAAATTTACATCATGTAAGACTTATTTGTGATGAGCTGAAATTAATTAATCCAGATTCGAATTGCGTAAAGCTCATTCATGAAGCGCTCTCTACTGGGAATTTGAAGTTGGATTAATGTGAATTTGGGTCACATAGAACCCAATTAGAAAAGTGTTATGTATCAAAAGTTTTCTTCATATTAGAGACTTGAAATTTACTTGATAGAGTTATCATTTGAAGTCAAATATTTAAGTATTTTTTAATTATAGAAAATATGATTATCAATTTTAGGTAATTTTTAATTTTGTAAACGCTATTTTATTAAATTAAGGAATTAATGTATGAATTGACATAACGTTGACATTTGTACGAAAAATAATAAAAATAATCTCTTATATTTGCTGTGGTTCAAGTACTCTCTTAAGCTCAAGGAATAGATATTTAATAAACTATAATTCTTAAATTTTAATGTGAATTGTGAACAGAAAGGATGCAATTAAAAATATCAGAAAAGTTTTGTCAAATTTAAAAATTATAACAACAAAAACAAATATCAGACATATAAGATGAACAAAAAATAGCCGAAGTCACGCTTCAAAAATTACATCGAAACTGCAAAAACTTCACCTCCAGATATGAGCTCCCGTCATTCTTTCTCTCCCACAATTTCTGTTAAAATCCAACAACTAGAAATTGTTGCATATAATAAAGTCTAAAAATGTTCACTTTCGAAAGAATTAAAAAATTATTATTGTTCAACAATATATTTAAGAACTACATAAAAAAAATCTACCTCAAACAAAAGAAACTTATTTTCTCCGATGTCACTACACTTATTTTAAATTTTGCAAAAGTTAGGATCAATTTTCACTAAAGATTTTTATTCGATTGAATCAAGGGTTCGTAGACCTATTTTTGCACTCAATAAATTTTTTTTTTCCAACTTGTGTTTTTCTTTTATAAAAACAGCTAAAAAAACAAAAAAATTTAAACAAAAAGATAATTGACCACATTAGAGCTATAGTCTATTGATATTTGATCCAAGGCTTTCAATGTCAATAAAGAGATAACTCGGAGAGAGAAAAAGAAATACAAATATAAACAGACAATTCCTTTTATTGTCATTTTTTCTCTTTTTTTACACAATAATTTCAAGTGTGTCTGTTGTTGCCACATTATTCCCTTCCAAACATATTTTTCCTTTTCATAATTCTCACCAATAATTCATTCACCTTTTTTTATGTCAAGTATCAATAAGTTGAACAATAAGAATAATAACTCATTAATCATTAACTATATTCCCTCCCTTTCATTTTATATATGTGTTAAAAAAAAGTGTTATACTCCCTCTCTTTTATTAAAATGCTATTTGAAACTTATAATCTTAAATAATCAAGTAAAATGACGGATTTAAAGCATTACTAAATATCATTCATTTTTTAAAAATAAACTAAAAAAATAAAATAAAATAAATAGATTAAAATAGATTAAGCAATTAACTATGGTAAGCTTATCCGAAATCAGTAATCAAACTAAATCAATAGGACGTACATATTCCTACCCAATCAGCCCGCCCAATTGATTTTGCTTATCCTCATATACTAGTTAGAAGCAAATTCTATGACTTCGCTTATGCCCTTATGAAGACGTATATCATTAATCAAATATAGTATAACTTTTATCTCAAGCTTAATATTGAGATATTCATCTTATTTCATTAAACTTGAAATTATTTCATCTCACTTCACAAATAAAATAAATTAGTGTAATTTCAAATAATTTACTTCACATGTCAAACGACCTCCGAGGAAAACAAAGTGAGACAGATTAAGATACTATTCAAAGTAACGCAACAGAATTCATCCGATATTGCACTATCTTCTATTCTTATCACTTTGTTATGCTTAATTAATGTATTTTATTACTCTATAATCTTATGTATTAATAAATTACTTAATCATTCCTCACTTGTTTAAGGCGTATGCTTTTCTGTCCCTCTGGCCCACCAAATTCAGCTCTTCCATACGTGTCAGCTTTTCATTTGATTTAAAAGATACAGGCACAATTTCCAGTAGACTTTACGCGTATTCAATCAAAACTCCTATCACTTTTCTGCTGTATTTTCAAAATAGGAAACTTTTGTACTTCCTCAGTTCCTTTTTAATTGTTATAGTTTTTATTTTTAGAGTCAAACAATACTCTCTCCATTTCTTTTTAGTTGTCATGTATATTAAAAATAATTATTCTAAAGTACTTATCAATTTAAAGAATCAAAAGAGAATTAATTACTTTCTTCCAACTTTGCCCTTAACATTAATTAGTCTAGAACTAAGAAATATAAATAGACAAAGACTAATAAGGGATATATGAGTTAAATTACGCTTCTAATTAATTTTTTTTAATGGTTGTGCAAAGTCTTAACATGACAATTAAAAAGAACGGAAGGAGTATTAACTTTAACTAATATTTTAACATATATATTTTTATTATATTGATATGACAAAATATTACAACTTATAATATTTTTTGTATAGTTTTTGAATATCTAAATTTTAATTTTAAAATATTAAATTAATCTAATCTAATTGAGCTTTAAAAATTAGTTAAATTGACTCTCGAAAAATGGAACATGACAATTAAAAATGAACGGAGGAAGTATCAAACAAGGAGGGTTATGGTGGAATGGTATATCTTCTTTAATTTTTAATTAAAGATTTTGAATTCAAGTTTCTCCAAGTACAGGATCACCTTTGGTTAGAGAGCATTTTACCTTATTTCAATGTAAATTCAAATTTAATCGACTCTAATACGAGTATCAGACATCGAATATTATAACCAAAAAAAGAGAAAGAAACTCTACACGAAATTCCAGTCGTAGCGGTGACGCCACGACAAAAAGGAAAAAAAACACAAATCATTTACCTTTCTTTAAAGCCCGATGGGCCCATCTTGGGGGCCCAATACAATAAGGCCCAAAACGAAAACTTGCCGTTAAAAGTACACTTGTATCCTCACTGGCACGCATAAACGCTCGACATTATGCCACGTGCCCTGTATCACCGACGCGGCATTACGTTGCGCATACATGTCAGTATCAGTTAACGCAAACGATGTCGTAATGAAGTGTAGCTTAAAAGCAAGTGATGATAAGGGAACATTTTTAGGATTATACGAATATATTATATTAACAAGTTGGTAGGGACCACCACCAAATGATTATTTTAAGTAAAGAAAAGGAGTGTACCAAACTAACAAAAGTCAAGAAGAAGTTAATCAAATGACAATCTTGTCCCTTCATGAATTCATGTGAAATGCCTCGTAGTATTAATACACCTTTTATTATATCAGACAAATAACATGAGGAATTTATTTCGTGAGTAAATTCCCATCTAAGTAGTAATACATTTTTGTTGAGGTTTTCCTTGTCATTACTAGTAAGATTAGATAGAGAACCTATTGTATTAGTATCGACCGACTGCGTTTTCGATCAAATTTTGTCTGTGCATTTTTTTCAGAAAGGAAATGTAGCATTTTTCACTCGATATGAGCTACGAATTAGGAATTATGGATTTTTATTTTTTTCGTGTGTTAATCCATGAATTATATGAAAATATGTAAATAAGAACACAATCATCATGTGTTCAGGCTTCTCAATTGAAATAAGTCATAGTTCATATATCCTGTTAATTGTGTATTGAATTCTTCCCTTGTATATTTTAGAAAACTCACAATTTTTATTGGTTTAGGAAACTCTTTGTCCTACTGGATTTGGAAAAGGAAAGTATAGTCCTTATAGGATTGAGATTTTTTTTTGCAGGTTTGAAACTACTTGGGATCTATATGTAGGGTTGTAGTTGAGGATTCTAATTGTATTGTAAACTTCTCTTCTTTCATAATGAAAAACTCTCTCTCATTTTGCTTGGAAGATTAGGCATAGCCGAACATCATTAAATCCTTGTGTTATATTTCTTCTCTTTTCTTTGTGTGTGATTGTGTGCTAGTTTAGTTAACCCACGATATTTCCGCAACATATCCAAACAAAAGCAACTAACAAATTTTGCCGATCTTAAAATTTGAGTCAAAAGTATCTAAATGGGCATACATTATCATGTGTTCAGGCTATTCAATCGAAATAGATCATAGTTCGAGCATCTACAAAAACAATAAAAGTTGGTTAAGGGTAATATTGTCATTTCATTTAAAGAACGGCCGAAAGCTGACTAACGGAGTTTGCCTTTGCCATAGTGCAATTTTCTTTAACAGAGTGAAACAAAAATATCGGTTGATTAAAATATATTAAACCCTTAATTTTTTTTCTTATTATTTTTTCTTTGTGTGTTCGTTACTACAATTATTGATTGCTTCTCTTCTCATCTACCATTTTTCTCTTCTTCTTCATCTTCATATTCTTCATCATCATTCACTCATCAGCATCCAATTTAATTTTCTAATATTTGTATGTATTAATGTGTCAGGATTATCTTTATGCAAAATCACTTTAATTTTTCCCAATTCCCCTTTAATTAGGGCTTAAACTTTTGTTAATACGTTTAACGGTTATTTTGGGGGAAACCCCATCTGGGTTTTGGATTTTCTTGATTAATTAGGGAAAACCCATCTGGGTTTTTGTGATTTTTTTTTGATTGGAATTGGATTGGATTGCTGATTTTTTTTTTGTGGGTGATGACGTTTGTTGGGAACGATGAGGAGGAAGGGGTAGTGGTGGTGGTGTCAGCGCCGTTATTGGGGTTGGGGAGGGAAGATCTGAAAGGTGATTATGTGAAATTGGGTGTAGATGATTTGGAGGAGAATAAAGGTTTTGTTGCGGGTTGCATGGGTGCTTCATCTTCAGAGCTTAGAAGCTATGGAGGTGGTAATAGTAGATGTTGGTCTCTTTGGTGGTGGGCTAAGCTGTTACTTGTTCTTATTTTTGTGGGAGTATTGGCTGCTGTTTTTCTCAAATGGGTTGGACCCTTTTTCATGGATAAGGTCAGTTTCAGGATGATCTTTGTTTTTTCTTCTTAAAAAAAAAATCTTTTCTTTGGGGGTTATGTATGTCCAGATAATATATATATTTGCTTATGTTATTCATTGCATGTGAGAAAAGTGGAATTCTTTATAGCTTCTGGTGAATATTTGAGAGAGAGAGAGAGAGAGCACTTTGTTTTAGCATTTTTGCTTGCTGTATTAGTGCATTGATTCATGCTTTTCAACCCCTCCCAGTATATTAGTTTAAGGGGTAGGGTAAAATGATTCATAAGTGAATTAGAGTTTATTGATGCTTCAGCAAAGCTAGAGATTGTAATGTGTTGTCTTTCATCAACAACTAATCTTTATTCTGTTATGGGCTCCTGATTCTGGCTGAACTCTTTATGGAGGGCTCTGTGAAGTGACTTGGACTTAGAATACTAGCTAAATTTAGTACTTTAGGTGGAAAAATTGTTGTAAAGCAGTAGATGAGCTCAATGCTGGTAACTAAATCCGAGTAAGGGTTGTAGATAAGATTTACTTAGGTTATTAATTTTAGGAGTCCCAAAGTTTAACTCATTCATTTAGCGTTGGAATGAAATTGACCCGAAAAAGCGGAATGCTTATGGAGTACTAGGGGTAGTTCATTGATGGACACTTATTGTAATGCAGATCACAGTTTTATGATTCTGAATCAATCCATTGCTGACGGTTGCTTTTCCTTTTACAGGAGATTATTCCAATACTTAATTGGGAGACCAGAACATTCAGTACTCCAGTACTAGCAGTTCTAGTTTATGCTTCTGTGGCACTATTCCCCACCCTGATTTTACCTTCCACTCCCTCCATGTGGGTAGCTGGGATGACGTTCGGATATGGTTATGGTTTTCTACTTATCATTGGAGCAGTTCCTATTGGTGTATCTCTTCCTTATTTCATAGGTCATCTTTTCCACCACAGAATCCAAGTATGTACTTAATTACTTTTCTCTGGCTGATTGCACTGTTTTTCATTTTGATTATTGACCCAAATAAGGTAATTAATCTCTTTCTTTTTTCTCCTGTAGAGCTTGATAGAAAGAAACCCCAAGAATGCTTCTGTTATCAGACTAGCTGGTGAAGGAAATTGGTTTAATCAGGCCCGAGCTGTCACATTAATCAGGATTTCCCCTTTTCCATACATAGTCTATAATTACTGTGCAATGGCAACTGGCGTCAAGTACGGTCCTTATTTGCTGGGGTCACTCATTGGCATGGTTCCTGAAATATTTGTTACAATTTACACGTAAGAATTCTCTTTCTTTTCTTGTGTATGAAAATTGATTTGCTGGATGTATTTCTTGTGACAGCAATATCTGTTGATGAATTGCCTATCAGGGGTGGGCAGGTCCTGCCTTCCATTCCTCCATATCTGCATCCCTCACTCTCCTCACGCCTCTGGTTTCTAAAGATTAAAAGCAACCTTTGTCATTGAATCATGTGTGAACACATCTAGATACTCTCTTGAATTCTACCACCCTTGAGAATAAGAATAATGGCTTGCCTCAGTTCGCTTGTTCTAGGACTAGAACTGGTGAGTGACCTAAGTTGAAGCTTATACACTTCACACTAAGAAGTAGGTATGCTCTGAAAAGCATGGTGCCTAAGGAGGTTGCACCACTATCTATTTATATTTTTTCTTAATAAAGTTACTTTATATTTTATTGAAGAAAGGCAACAAATGTCCTTGTGCAAGAAGTATACCAAAAAGTAGAAAACCTTACAAAAACACACGGTCTCTATGAACAACACCCAATCTTCTATACACACGGCTGCCCTAGTATGGAGGTGTGAGAGGTTAACTTTGGTGGGTTTTAGGAGAGGTAGAGGTAGGGCGAAGAAGTATTAGGGGCAGGTGATTAGAGAAGACATGTAGCAACTTCAGCTCACGGAGGATATGACTTTAGATAGGAGGTCATGGAGGGCACGGATTAGGGTAGAGGGTTAGTCGGTAGTTGTGTGTTGCTTAGCTTCTCCTTTCACACCAATAGACAGTAGTAGTAGTAGCATTACACTTATAGTTCTCGTCCTTCAATTTCTGTTACTATGTGTTGGTTTCTTGTACTTCGATTAGCATACTATTTTGTTGTAGTTACTGTCAATGTTTATTTTCCAGCATACTTTTTTTTTACCTTGAGCCGAGGGTCTATCAGAAACAACTTCTCTACCTCCCAAGGCCTGTGTACACTCTACCCTCCCCCAACCCCACTTGTGGGATTGCACCGAGTATGTTGTTGTGGGTGCACCAAAAAAAGGGATAATAATCTACTCAATGTGTAAAATCCTTCTCTATTCCATCAAAGGCTATCATTTCTCCCCCATGGTCCACTTGAGTGCTGTGAGAGCAACATCCATCTTTCTGTGATCCATCTGAACATGGCTTCTTTAACCGTGCCTGGAACTCAAGAACAAACCATGACGGTGTTTCCCATCAGAAGTGAGACGCTATCCAGCAATCTAGAAATAGGTGGTTCACATCTTCTCCCGAGCTTTTAAACATGACGCACCAACTGACATGTGTAATCTTCCTCTTTTTCAAATTCTAAGCCGTTAAGATCACCTCCTCGCAGCTAGCCAATTGACAAAGGGATAATAGGCATGTGGATGTAAATGTTAATAGTTCTTCTTATGTTATGATCCTGGTTGATGTTTGAGGTGTTTTGAAGTACAGAAATAGCAATTTGGTTGATGTGTCAGCTTAATTTTTTCAATGCTGGTGGAGAAGTTTTTAAGCTCGCCTTTCCTTTTTCCCCCTTGCCATACTTCTGGTTGCCTATAGTTTTGTACTTAGACGCAGAAGCTGTACATTTTTTTTTGAGCTTAATTAATATGCTCTCTATAAGTGAAGGTCATTGCAGGATATTGAAAAAAACTTATTCTCAACAGGCAGAAAAAGCTATTTCTTCTTGGTTTCTTGTCCTATTATATTATCGCTGTTAGGGGGACTCCGTATTGTACTCTGCTACACTAAGCTTTCATTCTTTCAGCCAAGTAACTGTTCATGGTCTTGCTGTCATAGATTTTCTCTTGCAGGAGTTCTCTACTTTTTCTCCCTTTTACGGTTTTTTTTGGGTGGGGACACCTTAAAAGACTATTACTGTATGCATACAACACCTAGCCTGTGGATATCGTTTTGCAACTTCTGTTTAGTGTTTCAAAAACAGTATTTTGCAATTTTTGTTGTATTTCTGACGCAGAATTAACTAATTGTGGACAATGTTCGAGCTTTTACATATCAAACATGAACAAAAAAGTTTATGCTCATCCGGAGACGGGCTTAAATCATTTAAGTTATCCCTCGAGAAAAGTTATTGTGGAAGTCAAATTGATAGTAAATGTAGTACAGTAATAAGATCTGTGCTTCATGGCCAAAACTAAAGTTTATAAGTCTAATTTAAACACTTGATAGTGATTTCAAAACCCATAAAACTCTTAACAAATAATTATATGAAAGGAGCCGAGGAGACTCACATTACCAATAATAGTTCTTCATACTCAAAGAGGGAAGGCAAAGAAGTAACTTGTGACTGGGAATCATTTGGCTGACCTATTCTATTAAATAATGAGGAATTTCTGTTTATACTAGTTAAATCCTTTTAAAGGTAATTGTAGTCCACGAATACATGATTTTAGGAAAGAAAAAAGCAATTGATGTGTGTCTTCTCCTGTTTTTTCTTAGCTTAGAGTTGTTGATACCATTCCCATATTTCTAGTTGCACAAGTTTTGTTGCCTTATCATGTTTAGTACTCTGCTTATGTGTAATTATTCGGGTTTTGGTTCCTTTCCTCTGCACTATTGTTTTGGAGGACCATTGTGGCAAGGAGGGGGTGCAGCGAGATGGGAAGGGTTCCATGGTTTTTGAGCTTTTGGTTGACTTTTCAGGGGAGAATGCAAACTGAATATAAAGTAGGCTTTTACTAATCTTAGGAGGGTTTCATTTGGTGTATGTTGCCTTCTCCACTGTGATACATAATCTTTACTTGCATTATTAAAACTTCCTCTCGTCTGGTTTTATTCTATTAATAGTATCTTTTGTTTACTGATTAAAAAAAAAAGAAACTAACACTTGCTGAATACCTTTTGTTCCAACTTTCTGTGCAGTGGCATCCTGATAAAGACACTTGCAAATGCTTCGCAAGAGGAACGTTTTTTATCAGCTCCACAGATTATTCTTAATGTTCTTGGATTTAGTTTCACTTTTGCTACAACTGTGATGATCACTGTATATGCAAAAAGGCGGCTAAAGCAACTACAAAGAGATGAGGAGCTATTGCTACAATGAGCTTCCGCTATTGTGTCTGGACAGGTGAAGAAAGGAAGAAGAAGGGGATCTCAGAGATTCTTTGATGACCGAGGTGGTCATTTGCATCCATCGAGAATCTTTATCACTGCATAGGATTTTATCTGCACATCACCTTATAGCGGAGATCAATTAGACAATTATTTGTCACTTTGGTTTTATTAGCTGCCTGCACAGATCGCGCATAACTGCAAGGAAGTCGAAAGCCAGGAAACTAACATAGCTGACATACACAGGGAGCAATCACTCATTCAAGGCTTCTATCATTGTACATAATTGAATAACCCAATTCTGGGTAAAACTGAATTAGGGCAGAAGAGTATTTGAAGAATGAGTGCTTGGGAGTGACGAAATATATGCTTGATGATTAAACATTGCTATTTTCTGTAGATAATGAGGAAAGTTTTGGTCTGTACCACCTTGTTTGCTTGCAGCATATAGTTGTACTGTTTGTTAGACTAGATTAGTGGTTTTCTATGTTAACCATTTTCGACTCTTCAAGGGCTAGACAAAATGTATATTTTTCTTCAACTATCTTGTTTTAAGCATTAGGAAGTTGCTTTTTAAGATCACAATGGAAGAGTTCGAATTGGTTGAAGTTGAACGTAAATATGCATATTCAACTCAGAGAAGATTCCACTGAAATTATCAAAGATTTCAGGACACTTGTTCAAGTTCATAAAGGGACTGATTCAGATGGCAAACTGAATTCTCCCTCTAGTGAGACTATTCGCGGAAGAGAGACATGTATACTTTTTCTTACATATTGACGCGTTACGCTCTCACTCACTATAACAACTCCAGTATCACAATCGGAAAATCACATTGCAGTGCACATTTGAAACCACGGTTTATGAGTTTGACTCGAGTCCTTTGCATTTTTACGCCCTATTTTGTATTGATCTTTAATTTTATTTCCGAAAGCCCAGCTCATTTGAAGGGTAAACCGAACAATTAGATGGTTTGAATCTCTACTACCTTGGACTTTCATGTTTCTTATGGGCTTAAGAAAGTTTGGCCCATAAATTATTGGATCTCTTAAGCCCAACCAATATTATATAGTCCAGACTTGCTTAAGCCCATATTATTAACATGAAAAAAACTAAGGTTACGTAACGCCGTCGTTTCTTATCATCTTCTCAATCGTCCCAACTAGAAAGGTCCAATTTTTCAACCCATTTTTCTCAAATTGGAGCAGAGCCTTTGCAGCAAAAATGGCTGTTCAAGCTCTCTCCACAGTAACAGCCACTTCTAATGGCATCAACCAGCTGAATTACGGAGGACCCATTTCATCTCTCTGCACAAAAAACTCATTGGAACCGAAATATTTGCAGTGCCAATGGCTTGGGATTCCAATCAAAGTCTCTCTTCAGTCCAAGAATTTGAAACCATTTATTTCAAAATATTGCCCAATTAGAGCCACTGTCGCCTTCAGCCTTCCCTATGGGTCAGTTCTCACACTTGCCCCTCATTTATACTTGCAGTTATTCTTTCTTTTTCTTTTTTTCCATTTAAAGTGGTTTTTCTCCTTGTATCTGTTATACTAGTTATACAGGTAGATATGAGCTTTTATCAGAATGAATGGGATGAGGAGAATTTGGACTCCTTATATGGAGTATGGACTTGGGCAATTCTCGTCTCATGAGCTAGATTTTGGGGTTGAATTAGCTGCAAGATTCGTTTTTTTACATGGTATTAGAGCTACACCCATCCCATTTAAGTCCCACATTGGTGGGATGAGGAGAATTTGGACTCCTATGAACTTAGGTAATCCTCCCGTCATGAGCTAGATGTTGGGGTTGAGTTAGACTCAAGATCCATTTCTTTACATTGTATTAGAGCTAAACCATCCCAATTTATGTTTTACCGATTTTGGGACACCATTAATTTTCCAACTCCAGATGTCTGGTCGTGAGGCGGACTTGGGGCACCAACTTCCTTGACCTTCCAATTTCTTTTTTTACACCGGCGCAGATGATTTCCCCTAAGGCACCGATGGACCAACGGGTAGGCATCAGCCCCCATACATGGTCTTACGACTTTGCGGAGACCTGTGTTTTTGGTAAACAGTCGCCCGGGCCTGGTCACTGGGACCCCCTTTGTGAAGAGGCACCCCTTCTCCCGAAGTTACGGGGCTATTTTGCCAAGTTCCTTAGAGAGAGTTGTCTCGCACCACTAGGTATTCTCTACCTACCCACCTGTGTCGGTTTCGGGTATAGGTACCCTCTTGCTCAAAGTCGTTCGAGCTTTTCCTGGGAGTATGGCATGGGTTACTTCAGCGCCGTAGCGCCTGGTATTCGAACATTGGCTCGAGTCGCCTCATGAGCTAGATTTTGGGATTGAGTTAGGTGCAAGATCCATTTTTTTACATGGTATTAGAGCTAGACCCATCCCAATGTATGATTTATCAATTTTAGGCCCCATATTAAATTTTTCACGCTCTAGGGTCCAGTCTTGGTCGTGAGACGGGGTGTTAAGTCCCACTTTGGTTGGATGAGGAGAATTTGGACTCTGACTTGGGAAATCCTACCTCCTAAGGTAGCTTTTGGGGTTGAGTTATGCCTAAGATCCATTTCTCTTACAAAATGGACCGAATAGTGGATATAGAGAACTCATATAGCTGATCCCAATTGTTTTGGACTTGATTCACAGTTGATTGATTGTATTATTTTTGGGTTAATCAAAATTTTGGCCTGTAACTGTAAAGATGACAGTTTGCTTCATTCTGTTATTGCAGAAAGCCGGAGCCTGCAGTATCGATTGAGAAAATTCCCAAGTGAGTGTTTTCTTTTTCTTGCTTGTTTTATTTGTTATGTTGCCCCATAAAAGGAGGAGGAGATTTTTTGGGATATTGGTTGTTTGATTTGTTGTTATTGTTTATCTTGTGTTTGTTTATTCGTTGGTATGTCAATGTGTTTTGAGGTATCTTGAATTGGGTGAGTAAAATTTTAGATGGTCATCGAAGGCGATAAAATCATTTTCCATGGCTGAACTGGAAGCAAGAAAACTTAAATATCCTACTACCGGAACAGAAGCTCTTCTAATGGGGATTTTGATTGAAGGTTTGTTATTTTTTTCACTTTACTAAGAAAATATTTGTTGTTTTGATAGAGATACTCTATTTGATCCTGCAAACGGTATGGGTCTCTTACTGGTTGGTTTTCTGAATTATATGAAGCCAGTAAGCAAGACAAAAGATAATTTCTTGGTGCGCTCATTCTTTAATGTAAGAATGTGGCATAACAATGGATATTTTGCTAGAGTTATTAATGACAAGAGTTGCTTCACGTTTTGCATGTTTAGAATACACTTTTACTTTAGTAACTCCAGTGTAGTTGTGTCCGTGCATCCAATCCTTTTTCTTTTCCATTGAGATTTGAATAAGATAACTCCTGTCAAGTTTGACAACTTACTGAACTTACCCAATATTATGTAGTTACCAAAGCAATTTTACATGTTAGTACATTTAATGGACATCACAGTGCTGTAAAACATTGTGATAAAAGTTTTTCAATTCGTGAAAAGAATTAGGTTGGGTTGGGAGGCTCTTGGGGTGAACTGTATGTGCTGTGGCTTCTGATGTTAGTTGCTCTTTAGAGGACCCAAAAGAAAATTTATTGGCACATGAAACTGTAGAAAGACAAGATTGCAACTTCATTGGAAAGGTATTCTCTGCATTTTAGTTTATGTTTTGGAACAACGTGGCACACAGAGGTCGGTAGACAACACTTTTAAGTTGATGGGAAATGTCATTCTGTTGATTTTAGCTTATATATATTAGGAACTCCCCGCACCAAGAACATCATTCAGATATAGATAGAAACAAATATTAGAGATTATGACTGCATATCTGTATTAATTTGAGGGAGAAAAGAAGAAGGAAGATAGTTTATTTCTAGAACAGGTCATTCAATAGTATGTTGGCGTACTAAAGACTTTGTATGTAGAATCTGTTTTTATCTCGAACTTACACTTCCTCTGTGATTTAAGCTACTTTAATCATTTTGGTGAAATAGTTTCAAAGAATACTCGTACTGCTACTTGAAGTAAGTCATGTTAGAGCATTTATTTCCTTCTGGCATTGCAGGGACAAATTTTGCTTCAAAATATTTGAGGGCAAACAGTATTACTCTCCTTAAAGTACGTGAAGAAACTATCAAAATACTTGGGAAAGGGGACTTGTTCTTTTTCAGTCCCGAGCATCCTCCTTTGACTGAAGATGCGCAAAAGGCTCTTGATTGGGCACTTGATGAAAAACTCAAATCCGGTACGTGTATACTCCCTCTCAACTTTACACACTCACACGCATACATGTTTGTTGGATTGATGCATCTCTCTGCCATCACAAGCATCTCTTAAATTCCTGTTTGAACCATGGAAAATATTTAAATGAATCACGCAGAGGAATGATCTTTGACTTCACAGAATCTACCAGCATGAAGGTGCTTGCAGAAGCAAATTTGAAATTCTAGTGCTTGTATAATTGTACCGGTTTTAGGAGTATAACAGAGTCAGTTAGCCAACTATACCTCTAACTTGTCCATGCATGGCCGTGAATTAAGGGGGCTACGTCCTGGGCTTGGATGGTTCCTCTGAACCACCTACTTATGTTGTGGCTAACTTGGTTCAAATCCAATATGGAACTTTTTCAGTCTACAATCAAAGTTAAAGTAATCTAGCATGGTTTCAAAAGCTAGTTCATGAGAGGAAAAATTGTCATCAGAATTTAGCACTTTCTGTTTTGGGATTCTCAAACCTATGTTGCTCAGAATCTCCAAAAATGATGCCTCACCCGATCCTTCAAAAATGCACTATTTTTGAAGGATCCTACACGCACCCGTCAGTATTTTTGAAGAGTCCGAGCAACGTCAATTGATATTTTCTAATCCAACTTCGAAAGTTTCAATACTTCAAATTCATATAACTACTCAAAATTTAGATCTATCAACTTAGTTTTCAGCTGTTACTGCTGATGTATGTATATGTCATTAATATTTGAACTCCATATAAATCGAATAGTCTCACATAAAATAAACGGATTAGTTTTGTGAAGATATGACCCTTGGGCCTAACTCAACACAAAAGCTAGCTCATGAGGGGAGGTTTTGAATTCTATAACAGCTGAATCTCTGTCCAATAATAATTTCTTGTCATTAAGCACTTCTTAAATATTGAAACCTTTTTTGCATTGTCTGAGATGACAATTTTAGAATTTAGTGGATATAGCAGAGAGATAATTTTTCTCTTCTTTGAGAGATGGGAAGTGTATTATTAATATAGCATCAAGAAGGTGTAGGCAAAAGTATTTAAAGGGTTACCAAAAGAACATCTCGTCCTATTCTTAGAGGGATTCTATGAGATCTATCACCGTTTCAGCATCATCTACAAAGCCCTGTTTACACCAAAAATGAAACAAACGTAGACAGTTCATCTTGATCGTTTGGATAATGTTCCTTTTATCTTCAAAGCACCTAGTGTTTCAACAACAACAACAGCATACCCATTTTAGTCCCCACAAGTTGGGGTATGGGGAGGGTAGAGGCCTACGAGACAAGTAGTAATAGATAAATAACAAAAATATGGAAATAGTAACTAATAAAATAATAAAAATACCGAAAATAATTCTACCCGAATCCTCGTCGTCCACACTCTCCTAGCGTGTAGCAAAGAGAGAAAATATGCTACTCATATGGTCAAATGTAACCATGCTAAAAAGCATCATCACTTCAATGTTCTTGAGTATTGGTATTAATGAAAATGCAGGTGACAATGGGGAGATTACAACTACTCATTTGCTCCTTGGAGTGTGGTCACAACAAGGATCACCAGGTTACAAGATACTGGCTGCATTGGGTTTCAATGATGAAAAAGCTAAAGAATTGCAGAATGTAATTTCCGAACCCGGATTTGTGGAGGATTAAGAGGATGATTTTGGTTTAATGTATTCCTTTAACCTAAATTGAGGTTCCAAATTTGCAATCAGATTAGTCATTTATCGCGATTTTTCCCCATCTTTTAGTTCCGAATTTCTTTCTTTTTTGGAGGATGCATCCTTCTCAGAGGGCTTTGCACATGATCAAAACCTCTATGTTGTTTGTTTAATGGGGTTGATAATAACTATCTAGATTAAGTCTCGAAATTCGGGTTGACTAGGTCCAGTTGGGTCATTCCACTAATACAAGTATACAACTATTGTTAAATCGTCCTTTGTTATTGTCGCCACTAGTACCTGTGTAATAAAGTGCATTCATCGCGTTCAAAGTGACATGTTTACCCATAATATAAGTAATATAAAGATCAGTTAAAGTTCACCACACCAAGCTAAAAGGCTCCCAATTTTTGACCTACATGATAGTAATTTCCATTTTCCAAATCATATGGATGCCACTAGACTTTATTAAGATTTAAGAGACATCTCACTTTCACATAAATTAGGACAGAGGGAGTAAATTATTTTTCAAAAACATTGATCGAAAAGGAGTCGTTTAACCTTTTTTCGGATCTTCATCTTGCTCTATGAGCTTATGCGCAAATGAAAAAAACGTTCATCCTAAATTTTCTTCATCTATCGGTGGATTCTTTTACGCCGCCCCCTCTACTAAGAGATGGACCATGTTAATAGTGGCATGTGAACGCGATTTCTACGAAGAAGTCTGAAATGAGAATGAAAATTGAATGATGGGAATAAATGTGTCTGCCCAATTTGAGCTAAAAAATAACTAACAAATTCACTACTCCCAACTCACTGCAAAGCTAAGGAATACAGTTAAACTGCAACCAATATTTGCTAGCATTTACTTTTCCAATTTATTGTTGCACCAAGAAGATCCACTTCCCCATTTATTCTCATTTATAATTACACTGTTTGTCCTTCAAATGGACTGATGTTTAATTTCAGTTTCTTTAATTTTTGGCCTTAGTTAGGCATAAGTTCTTTGAAAGTTTGGGATATAACTTATGAATATTATGACGCAAAAACATAAATTTTATATCCTATAAAAAAAGCCTTTTATCTTGAGGGATAAAAATTAAAGAGCAGCACAAAATAAAGACAAAAGTGCAATTGTTCTTGAAATAGTGAGGATCAAAATTGGTCCAGTTTTCAACTTGGGCTGGATTCTTTTTAATCTAAAATTGGGTCTTGAGATCTAGCTAACAAAACAAATAATACTCCCTCTCCCTCCGTCTATTTTTACTTGTCTAGTATACTAAAAATAGTTGTCCAACTTTACTTGTTCAATTTGGAAAATATATAGGCTAATGATAACAATGCAATAATTAATCAACTCATAGAATTCTGAATAAGCTTGATAAATAGCCAATATAGGGTTGGTCTCTTGATCCTTTGGATAGCGTCGAAGCCAAGATTTTTTACTAAGAATTTCAAAATATATTATCCTTGTATAAGTAGTAGTAGGGTAACTTCAGTAGTGAATTTACTTTTTGATAAATAACAAAATTTGAATTAGTCGAGTCAGTAAATATTGAATGACATGGAAGAAAAGATGTCAGTTGAGCTTTTGATTTCTCCTTATGCAGCAGAAAAATGGGAAAATTGTCGCATTTGATTAGTCATTTATGAATTGTAGCAATAGACATGGAAGTTCTTGTATTTATTAATCTAATTATATTTACTAAAAGATTGAGTACTGTCGGAGGTCTATCGGAAATAACCTCTTTACTTGACCTCAGAGGTAGTGGTATGATCTGCGTACACTCTACCCTCCTCAATCCCATTTTGTAGGAATATATTGGGTACGTTGTTGTATAAAAAGATTGAGTATTGGCAAGAAAGTTGAGCAAATATAATTTATAGTTTTATACTTTTTGGAAGGTGACAATTTCTCTAAAATGAAAGGCTTTAGTTTCTCCACGAATTAATTGATCCATAATTAACCAACCATGCATCCAAAAGAAAAAAAAAAAAAATTCTGGCCTACTCTTGATCCGTTTATTTTTACATGTCACGTTTTGATTTTAAAAAGTCAATTTTTAAAGCTAAATTGATTAGATTAATCCAATATTTAAATATTATTAATAAAATAAAAAAATGCATTTTAAAAACTGAAACGTGACAAGTATTAATTTTTCCATTAATAATTATTTCTTGTGGCTTTTTCCTTTCACTTTGAATTAACTTGCACAAACAATTAATTCGGAGCATCATCATTGATTAGTCATAAATATTCATCACTGCTGATAAAAGATTCAGCTACTATATGAGTATATAAATACTGAAGCAAATTGGCTATATTAATTTCTCTTTAAATGCATTAGTATTATTTTGAAAGGCAAAAAAGAACACTACTTGGCAATGAACACACCACACGAGCAACTCCCGTGGCGGATTCAAGATTTTAAGAAAATGAATGTATTATAACGAAGAGTTAACTTTGGCCGGTTAAGATTTTTAATTTAAGTATTTGAAAATATTGGGATCAGTTGAATCCATAGTAATCCTTCGTTGTTCCTTGTTTTAAATATCGACATTTAATTTAATTATATGAGGGTAACTTCTCTACTGAAAAGTTTCAGTGCTACCAATTACACTAACTAACAACAAACTTATTCATATGCATTGAAGTTTAATTTATTGAGCTTTTAATTTCCTCCTTTGAAAGCAGAAAAATTGGGTCAACTTATATATAACAACAATATTGATTTTGTCATTTATGAACTGTTAAGTTATGCAAAAGTTATGTTGGTCTTAATTTGGAAGGTGACAACTTCCCTCAAATGAAAGGTATTGGTTTCACCACGACTTGTATATATATATATATTTTTGTTAGAGTTTGTCCTGAATTTCAGGACATATTTGAATTGTACACAATTGTGTTCTAATTCAAAAAGGTTTTCTTGTGTGCAACATGACCAGCAGGCGAATATAAGCCGAAAACAAAAGCACAGCCACATTTTATAGAAATGCACAAGATAACATCTCACCAAATTAAATCTAACGTCAATATGTTTCCTCAGGTTAAACACAAAGCAAAACATACAAAACTCCAACATACTCTATTACGAGAGAAAAACGTCCAACTAACAATCCACAAGCCGGATCAGGTCCCAGCTTTACGACGGCCAACACGAGCAACGAAACCAGCCTTGATGGGAGCAACTGATCTTCCGGACCCACACTGCAAGAAAATAAACCACCAAACACGACTTTACATGAGAAAATAAACAATTTAAACAAACTTATTTTTGAAAATAAGAAAGCAGTCATTTTCCTCTTCTTCACCTCTATTTCAGGTTTAAAGAGATGGGAATACTAAAGCATTCTTGAGGATAAACAGATATCACATGATCAAAAGCATAAACAATTCATTCAAGAAAAGCAACCCAATATAAATAAAGATAAGTGGAAGGCCTGAGATCTCATATTACTAAGGCATATAAACTGGCAATTGAAACTTCACATTCTGTCACCACATGATGCCCCAGAAGTAGGCCTAGAATCTAGAAGCAACAGCACTTGCTCTACAAAACCCCAAATGAGAACCTTTGTACCCCCACTCCCCCACCCCCCCAAACCCCAAAATCATCCTGTATCCCCATGGTTTCGAAGGGAACAAAAACCTAAAAATATCTAGACAATCACCTGCCACATAATCTATTCTCTATTTGTCTGATAGAAGACAAATTGGAGCACAAATTACAAAGATATGCTTTTTTTAATGACCGTGGTGTCCGGGCCAGCTTTTGCGCACCTCGACTAAATCCACGGGATACCTGCCACCTCCCACCAGCAACAGGTACCATATAACTCTGTCCACCAAGGCTAGAACATATGGGAAGAATCACCTAGTGTCTTTTGTCTCCGCTGAGATTTGAACCTGAGACCTCAGGCCTCATGGCTCTTTAACCCACTTCATTGACCACTAGGCCACACCCTAGGGTGCAAGATATGCTTTTACATTCACAAATGTTAAGGTTGAATGAAGATAAAATGGATATCGGGTCTATTGTAAAAATACCTTCTCACATCTGAGGAAGAAAAGACGGTTCTCCTTTGAAAGGATAGTATCTGGACTTTTACAGCCATTGCAAATGACATACTCATCTGAAAGTAAAAGAAAGTTGCCAAGAGAAGGCTGTTATATTGCAGGATGCAGAAGCGCATAAAACAAAGCACTATTAATAAGTAAAAATAGAAAGAATGTCATATCTGAATAGCTTGCATATAGATCAGGGATTGGCAATAGGAACTTACTGACATATCGCCGGAGGATTCCTTCAAAATTCTTAGGAGCAAATCTTCCCTTGATGACTAATCTTTGCTGCCCATCAAGTGATCCACTAGTCCCCATTTCAGCCAGCAAGAAAGTCATAACATGCTCAGGCTGCCTATGCATCCTATAAATACGAAACAATTACTCAAGCAGTGCAATGAGGTAGATACAGAAAGATAAATTGACCAAAACACACAGGGAATCCAATGATAACCTTCCATTAGTGATATCACTATAACACACTACTATCAATCATGAGACATTATACACCATTGACAAGTTCCAAAGACCAACTTCAATTAACAATTAGATTTTAAACGATAATCAGGTTTGTAAAATCAAACTCAGCACCTAATAAACTATAATCTTCAAACCCACTCCTTGATCTTCACACGAAATACAATTGTGTGAAACAGATTTCAGATAGCAAAAGAGCTAGTTGCTAGAGGTACGTACACACAAGGGCTATTTCAGTGCAGCAATATTTCCATCATGTTTGTGTTTGATGTTTGAGCCAACTTGAGTATGTATGATGCATGGAGTAATTTTCCGCAGAAATTGATAATTTCAGAGTGCACAAGATTCCATATATGTTTGATGTTTGAGCCAACTTGGGTTATTATAATGCATTGAGTGAGTGGCTTTCCACAGAAATTGATAATTTCAGGTTGCAATTATTAGCTCAAAAACCAAACAAATTTTGAGCATATTTCTGTAGTGTCTCATAGTGGTGTTCCAAGTTTTCAGGTTCCACTTTTTACAGATGAGAAGATATTACAATACTGGTCCAGAAACTAATTACACTGTTGAGTTATTACCTATCTCAAGGACACAGCAGCAGAGTTTTCAGAGTTAGTGAAATCATTGTGGCAAATAAAGATGCAGGTTTCTACAGAAATTTCATATTTTAACTAGTTAAAACAACCAATGACAGTTCTTAGCCTGGTAAGGCAGCAATGCAAAACAAGACTATTTATATTGTGATAGGCGAATATGATGGTCACTACTCATTGATATCAAAGTACAAGCAATTCCAACAATACAAGTTGTCACTTAATAAAGCAATTAGCATATGATGCCTGTCATTAAAACAAATAAAAAATACACAGCATGATGCTGAACATTAAACATTCAGTCAAAAACAACAAGTGGACGACAGTAACTGATGCAAAGGTTACAAGGAAAGAATACCAAGTGAAAAGGAAAAAAAAACTTACGTCTTGCAAAGATCCATGAAGTTCACAAACACAGTTTTCTTTGTGCCTTCACGAAGAACTTGAGGCGGCCTCATAACTGTCCTTCGCCTATCTCCAGCAAGCTCAGGATTATTCTCACGGAGAATGTTGAATACTCTGCCCAGAAGCTGCAGAATCGAAAGCGAAATCCAACTGCCATTAACAAAAGGCCTAGACGCAACAGTAGTGTGCATCAGGAAACGACAAACAAATCTATGCCACTAGTTCCGTATAGCAAATCAAGCGGGCAACCTTTGCACGAAGAAGTACAATGAGTACCATGGACATCACCTCTTTGGCACTATACTCCTAGTCTTAGCACGGATTCCTTATATAAGAACTGTATACAAATGATACTGCCCTTAAACTTAGCTTGTCTTAGGGTTATTGAGGTATCCATCAAAAAGTTTACATAGGCATAAGATAACCGTCAAAGTACCAACCATTTGACAACCTTTTTGAAACTTAGGGTGCCTTGGTTACACAAATACATAAGGTTTTTAATCATACGCCTGAACTGGTTCTGTGAGGTTGGTAGTTATGCATTATTGCTCAGGTCAAGTTCATGTCTGGCCTATTATCTAGGACAATCTAGCGCATTCTGAAAGTGTCTCTTAGCAAGTATATGCAGAAAATACGAACAATTAAGAAAATACCTCCTCATATTCATAATCTCGATCAGTTCCCTCCCAAGGTAACTGTTGTAGGACAATTTCTCCAGCTTCTTCATCATCTCCAGGGTGATCTAGAAGAAGAGAGCAGGTTATATCTCAAATATTAAAACAATTAAACTCAACAAAGCTGAAAATCTAAGATCTCACCATCCACATCCTCGCCAATGCTTTCTTTTTCATCACTCAGGAGATCAGTGTGTGCCTGCACAATTTTAAAATGGTTTGTGATGGGTCATGACAATGGATCTCAAGAAAATACTCCTAACGTCTTATATCATAGAGTGAATCTCACTGAAACATTTTGAGGTCATAAGAATAAGCCTTTGACTATTTCTGTTGGCACCTTAACCCTTGTGAAAACGAATACTAATAAAACTGGCTATGTTCTGGTGCCAGGGGAGTATGAAAAATGGGTTTCTTGAGGTACATAAGAAAGAAATAAAACAAGCTTCCCTTCCACTCCCACCCTCTTTTTCTGTTCTCTCTCCGTGTAAACATACATGTTCTTATTGCATCATTCAGTCCTCCACCAGTGTCCTCTTCCAGGAGGGGTTGGTGCCAGAAAATAGAACAGGGTGCAAGGTGTTCACTGATAATTCAATCAAAAAAATTCATTGTGGAATTGAACAAAACTAACCGGCTTCTTCTTCTTCTTTTTACCAGAGAACGTAGCCTCGAGGCCCTCAGAAACTGCATAGCAAAACAAATGAGAGAGGTCACATTCAAGGTTCAAATGTTCTTCAGTAGTCTTTATCTTCGGAGGGTGTGTGCATGTGCGAGAGTGTGCGTCTGGTTGGGGTTATGGGGAGGGGCAAGAGGTCATTAGGCGATTATACACTACCACCTCTCTTGAGATTATGGAAAAAATTAGGTGAAACCAGGTTTTACAAATAACATACCAGATAAATTCTCAGTTTTTTCAGCCAAGCTATCAACAGAGTCATCTGCAGGATCTTGAATTACAACCTTCTTCTTTTTCTTCTTTTTTGTAGGATCAAAAGGTGCTATCTGCACAAATGTGTAGAAAGAGAGGAAAAGACAATGAAATCAATGTAGCAATCACACACAAAATAGGCCCACTATGATCTCAACAACATATCAATTTGAAAATCGATGTAAAACCAATTAACTGTTTTGTGTTGTACATTCGGATGTAACTGAAGAGGTAACTACCAACACCATCTCTATCTCCAGTTCGATGACAACTCTATCTACAATAACGGGGAATCAAGTGCTCCCTCCCCTGCCATACACCCCTAGCGAAGGCATAACAGATTTGAAAATTGAACTCCTTGCTAATGGGGCGACAAGAGGAGCTTCATTATGCACATAGACTACTACCAACAAAGAACGTTAATATATCTATGTCTATTATAAGTAGTTACTTATTGCTTGGCTTATGAAAAACTAAGCACTTTGTCCTGACAACTAAAATATAAAAATTCTAAAGGATTTAAGTTATAAAATGTTGACACTGTAAAGTTTAACACTGTCAATATACTTCAATCATTTGTAAAAGGTTGCTTATCATCTTCTTCAGGTTACAAATCTATGTCTATCATAAACAGTTACTTATTGCTTGGCTTTTAAAATTGTATAAACATCCTTTGCAAAAAAATAAACTCAATCCTTAATTAGGGCTTCGTATTTAATGTGCCTTTTGAGTTTTTGTTGGTTAAAACTCTTCAAGAAGTATTAAAACAGCATAGCACCTAAAGCCCCGAATTATTATTCTCATAGTCGGACAACGCACAACCAAAAAGGCATTACCAAGAGATGATGTTCAAACAGCATTACTCTAAAGAGGAACACAGACAGAGCAAAAGCTGAACTTACATCAGCCACCAACTCGTTTTGATTCTCTTCTTCAGCCATGACTGCACTTAGATCTAAACCAATACGAATCAACAATTTAGTGAACACATATCTAATGTGGAGTAATATCAGGCAGCTAACCCTAAATACATATAAGTAACTTCTCTAGATGCTCAAAAATACATAAAAATTAATTCAAACTATCACAATCCTCGAAATAGAGAAAATCGTAACAACCTCCAGAAATTTACCTTTGTTTCAGATAATTATTACTCGCACATGAACCCTAAGTTCTAACTAGCTTTTCTAGATACTTAAAAATACATAAAAACTAATTCAAAAAATGGAGAAAAACGTAAAAATCACTCCAGAAATTGACCTTGTTTCAGATAAATTCACACAAAATAGAGAAAATCGTAACAATAAGCTCATAAATTTACCTTGTGTTACAGATAAATTTAACGTGTATTATTACTCGCAAGGGCGGCTCTAGGGTAAGGCAGGTGAAGCCCCTTGCCTTAGGCCCCCGATATTTAAGGCCCAAAAATATATACTTATTATTATAATATAATAATAATAATAATAATAGTAATAATAGAGTGTGTGTTTATTTTTATATAATTATTAATATAAGATCTTAAAATTTAACAATTTTTTTAAATTTGTAAAGGTAGGATTGAGTGAGTTAATATGACAATTTTTTTCTTATTAAATTAAATAATATATTTATCTTCTCATCAATTTTACTTTCTTTCCTTATAATCATTTTTTATTTTTTTCATGATTTCACTTTTTAATTTTGATTCAGATTTTTTAAATTAGCTATTCGTTATTGTCACGGTTGATTGATTCATACATCAAAAATCAAGTTCTTTTGTGTTTCATTTTCTTTTAACTAAGAAATTCCAAACGCAAGTGTCGCAAAGTTCAAAACTCGTTGAATATATATGGGCTAGCTCATTTACTATTTTCACTTAATGCCATATTTTGTATAGAGGAGAGAGTTTAATATCCTAGCCAATACATTATGCATTGCGCTCCACCACTAAGACTTTTTTTCTCATTTTTTATAAAAATTTATGAAATAACTTTAAGGGTGATTTAATATATTTTGATTTTAGTCCATCAATTTTGTTGTGATCTTCACCAATTTTTCTCTCATATATATTATGCTTTTTAATTTAATTTTCAATATGTAGGTCAATTGACCAATCAATAATATGATTTTTAGTATATTTTTATGTGTCGTCTGATTTATCGCATTGATGGTTTGATATTAATAGCTTCCGCATGACGTCCTCTCGATTTCGATCCCAATATATATATATATATATATATCCCAAAATACGTGTCGCTTTAGCAAAAAGAAACTATCCCAAAATAAGTATTTTTTTAGGAATTCAAAAAAAAATTAGCAATTGTTTCTAATTATACTTTATATTAAAGAATTAACTATTTCTTCTTAATAGTGAAATTCTCAATGAACATCTGCGGAGTAATAACTAATAGAGATAACTTAATAAACTATGTCTTAGTCGTTCTTATATTTGTTATTTTTCTTAATAAGCGTGAAATGAACTAAAAGAATACTTATTTTAAAACGAACCGAGTAAGAAATGAGTCAATTATTAATTGAGCTATTGCCGGGCCTATATTTTTTCCCCATTAATTCCTATAGAGTTGCAAATTAAAATGCAATGCTTACCGTCATATTTATTAGAGTATGATTTATAGCCACGTGATCTAAATAGTTCTTTCAAATAATTTATTCAGACGAGAGTTGATTAATTAGTCATTATTTTCCAAGGCTGTTGGTAATTTGATATAATAGCCTCAGCAATTAGAGTGAGCTTAGCATACCCACAATAATTATTGTTCGAGGCGTGTCTAAACTGCCTCATACATTATATATATTATTATGAAAAAAGTTATTGCTACAGCCTACAGGCTACAAGTATGGACCGATTTTTTGGGTGACTGGAAAATAACTATTTTTCAGACTATTAATATAAAAAAATACTTACACATTCAAAAGTCATTGAAAATATCTAATTTTTGGAATCAATTACAGTATTGTCATAGATTTCAAAAATCATGAAAATATCCTGATTTTTTCACTTGTTTAAGTGCGAAATCCATGAGATTCTCATGGTATTTTTGCATAAAAAGTCGCTACATACTTTCAACAAATTTTTAGACGCTGGCTATTTTTTAATTCGAAACATGACTAGCATGTAAAAAAAAAATTTACTATTTTTTCTTTTGTACAAAATATTTCGAACTTATAAGTATGTTATTGACTAGTATATACTGAGATAACTCGTTTAGAAATCTCTTTTACATATTAATCAATACTGAATTATGACATTTAGATGGTAATTAGGAAAGGTAGCATAGCTTCATAAGTCTGATTAACTATTTGATTAACTTATTATATACCACATTCTAAGTCACATTATAATATGGTTAGGTTGTTGGTGTCTTTTCTTTTCCTTCAACCAATTTTTTTCAAGATTATAGCTGATCACAGCTGTTGTGATTAATATTGATTTTAGCTTCCCTTTTGTCTCTCTTTCTCTTAATTTCTTTAGTTATATAAATCTTAAATGTACTACTGTCGACTATTTAATTAATGAGAAAATATACTATTCATGTTGTGAATTTTTTTGCAGTCATGCCATATCACGTACGTATTGTTGTGTATCTCATGATAAACAAAAATACGGAATATGTAGTATAGCCTGATTAATTAGTTTAGGATTAGTAATTAAATATTGACATAGATTAAAATTAGTTATATTATTAAAACTGGAATTATAGAGTCTAATCCAATCTAAATAGAGAAGACATGGCTATATAATGAAGTCATTACCACACATAAAAAGATGGGGAACTTACATAAATAGGCTATATTAAGAAAATGTTTATCATCTATAGCAATAGCATTTTTTTTCACTGGACACTTATAATACATTTATAATACAGTTTTAATATATATTGCAGAGAATAATTTATAAAATACATATAATACAAATTTTATTCATGGATAATATATTTATCACACACTTTAATACACTTATAATACATTGTGTCAGTTTCTTACCAAACAAGCATAATACATTTTAAAACACTTATAATACATCTATATTCCATGCATAATTCACTTTTAATAAATAATGCAAATTTATTATAGTATTACTATAAATGATAATAAATAAAAAGTGTTGCTATAAACCATAATTATTTACATTAAAAAGTACTCGCCCATATAATTTTCACTAAAAACAAATAGAAAGAGAAACATAAAGAAATGTATTTTTTACACTCAATTTTGTTTTATAATCTTCTTCATCTCACACTTACTGTTCGTATTTTATTGGTCAGTTAAGCCAATAAGCAATGAAGCATAATTTTACCGAGAAAATTTAAAATATAAAGAAATAAACATATAAAAAAGTCAAAAAGATTTAACATATAGTATATATTATTTTTAAAAATCTAATCTATATACACAATAACGAGTTACTAACAATTAACTACCAACCATATAATATAAATGATGGGAGTCAGGAAATTTAAAAAAGAATTAAAAAGATGCTAAAATTGCTACACCTAATTAACATTCAAACTTGTGACCCTATAACTTGATGTTAGGGATATTAAATAATTGATTTAGATATTTATTAATATGAAAAATATTTCTTTGCAAAATCAAAGTATATATTTTTGCAAGTACAAATATTTATGCAAGCAAATTAAAGCTAGAGGACCATCCGAAAGAAATGGCATAAAATGATGAAATATGTCTGAAATTTCCCATGACAAGTAAACAAGACAACGACAACCATTGTCCATAGGTTACTTCAGACATTAGCCAAAATTCACAAATAGAAACTTGTCTTCTTTTTCTTTTCGTGTTTCCTGCTTGGCGTCTGATATTCGTATTGGAACCGATTAAATTTGGATTCTTGCATTGTAGGACTTATTTTTGGGAGGGTGTTCTCGACATGATCTTTTTCATTTTCAAAAAATTCGAACTTGAAACCTTTAATTAAGGGTAGAAGGATCCCAACCATCCACCATAATTCATGTTGGTCAAATAGAACTTGTTAACAAAAGAGTTACCTTAATTACTATTGATAAATCTCTATTTTCCCACTGAAAATTTTCATTGAAAAATATTCAATGCTATTCTACTGATATTTTGATTGTATCGATGGAAAAAAGAAAAAATGCTAATTTTTTCATATATTAGGAAGTTTCCCAGTATTTTAGTGAGAATTTGTTTCTCACAATGCATTTTTTCAATCATCATGAGCTGGTTCGATGAGAAATGAGTGAAAAAACACAAATTTTTCACTGATTCACGATGGAAAATACTTTTGTAGTAGTGAATTGTGTCACTAATATTTTTACCAAATTAAATCACCAACAAGTTCGTCCGTATGCCACCTCTCTTCTATTCTTGGAAGCCAAGCAAAAAAAAGAACACCATATTTTGTACCTTTGCAAATTTAGTACGTTTTCTTAGCCACTTATATAATCCCACGTAAAAAAAAAACTTTATAGTAAAGTTTTATGATATGGTGCATATAATGGTTACCACTTTGCAATTCCATACAACTGGCCATGGAACCCATAATTTTTAATTGAGTCCTTCCAAAGAGTCAAATTAAATAGAATATTCTCATGGTGTTATTTTGGTTCTTTTCATACTGATAATAATAAATTAATTAGTGGACTAACGCCTTCACGTGCTAATACTTTTGACTATAGGGGTGATTAACTAACCTAATTAACAAATTAAGAAACTTAATCGTGTACGATTAGAGAAAATATTTTCTATTACTTTCTATGATTTGGAAATCTTCCAAGTGGAACCTTCTGTTATACGGAAGAATTTAAATTCTACAGACTATGATGTAAAATCTATTACACAGATCTAAACGTCACTTATAAAGTCATTAAAGATAAATTTTAATATAAATATTATTGATGAATTGGTAAAACAGTAAGTTTTTTTTCCTTCAAATCCCATCACAGAGTCTTGCACTTTTGCTCTCTTAATAACTCGAATCCACTAATTTAAAGTTAAAAATGGAGTATGTCTACTATGTGAACAATCCCTCCTATAGGTAAAATAGTAAGTTGAGTGTCACAAGCACACTAAAACTACACTGATCATGTAAATATATTTATAACATAAATTATTTATGAAAAACTATGTTGGTAGCCTTTCTAAAGTGGGTCCTGTAATATGCGAGTGCCGTCGAGTTTCAATATAGATACCAGATATTGAGTGGAAAAAAAAATTACTCTCTTTATCCCACTTTATGTATGACTAATTTTCCTTCTTAATCAGTCCCAAAAAGAATAACATGTTTCTATACTTAGTAACAATTTAACTTTAAAATGTCCATTTTATCCTTAGTTAAATGATTTATAACCACACAAAGTCACAAACATCTAAAACTTATTTTAGATCACAAGTTTCAAAAGTTTTCCTTTTTTTCTTAAAGTCCCTGCCAAGTTAAACTAGGTCATATAAATAGGGACGGAGAGAGCATTTATTTCCTTATATACACTCACAAAACCATAGACAAGGGGTTATATATGGAGGTCCTTCTAGTTAAACTTCGTCTCGCTTAATTCTCTGTACTATTAGTCATAGTATTACTCTTATATGTAGTTTCTTGTTCTTTGAATTTGATTATTAGGAGTGCATGTTTCTTTTTGTACTTCGATTATTATTTTACCTTGTTATGATTTATGCTCAAGTTGATTTTTTAGGTTGTCTATAGTATTTTGCCATGACTTTTTTATTTTTGTTATTTCTATCTTTATATATTCTACTTTTGATTATTTTCACTTAAGCTGAAGGTCTATCAGAAACAAGTTTTCTATCTAAGTAGGGGTAAATTTTACGTATATTTTACTCTCCCTAGACCTTACTTTGTGAAATTACACTAGATATATTGTTTTCGTATATGTACTCACAAAATGTGATTAATTTAAATTGTAACTGATACCATAGGACTATATATAGTGGAAAAGGTGGGACCATGTCTGCATGACTAATGATGATTATTTATCTGAAGAATAAGGTAACAAAGATTGGATTAAGTCAAATAAAGTGAGATTAATTATGCTAAGCATGTTTTCGAGTCACGTTATATGGAGACATGTTCAAGTTAAAATACACGCCGCCGCTGTTTTTGGTTTTGCCCCCTCCATCTCCCCAAAAAGAACCCGGTTTCGACATTTTGACCCTATTTAATTTACTATTTCAATTTATTTGTTTAATTATAATTGGGTACAAAACTTAAAAAGTAACAAAGATTGTTTAATTTTGTGATTTTTAATTAAAAATATATAAAATATATCAAAATATTCTTTAATCTTATGATCTTAAACGTGTTATGCCATATAAAAAATAAAAAATAAAGACTGACAAAAATAAAAAATAAAAAATGAAGAAGTATTTGTGATTTATGACCTCTAGATCAGGGTTAAGAGCGGGTAAAATTTTACCCTTAGGGATCGTTTGGTTGAGAACAAGTTATCTCAGAATTAATTATCTCGAGATTATTTATCCCGGATAAGTTATCCTACCATGTATATGGGATAACTTATCTCAAATGGTGGGATAAGTTATCCCGGACTTCGCGACTAAACAAGACACCAAAATTTTATCCCTAGATTATTTGCTTTATCCTAGGATTATTTGTTTTTATCCCTCGTACCAAACGACCCCTTAATACTTACATATAAAAATGTGAGTTTTAAACATTTTTTTTAAAAAAGGATACTTTTTTATATTTGGTAAGATTTCAATTTTAAACTTAATTACGACAGATATTTTTTTGTTTGTTTGTTTTTCTTAGGATGTAAGATTATTAACAAGTTTGCCGCCATGGAGTTTAAACAGTGTAAAAAAAAAAAAAACTAAGAAATGGCGGGGTTCTCAAAATATCCAGAAAAAGTAACAAAAAAAATGTCGTGTCTGAGCTGGAATCCACGTGTCGAGTGTTGTACTTCCCCTACACATCACCTCGTACCCTTTACCCTCTCATCTTTTCCAAAGGCCATTTGGCATTGTGGACCTGCTTTTCTCATCACTATCTCTTTGGATTTAAGCTACTTCCTCCGATATCGTTTATATATCTGATTTTGACTTGACATAAAATTTATAACAAAAAAAAATATTAAATTTTATTATTATAAACTAAAAATATATAAAATATATTTAAATATTATTTAAATTTGTGGTTTCAATATATCAAGTGAACAAATAAAAATTAAAAATTCTCAAAAAAGAAAAAAAGTATTCTTTTTAAAATGGATAATTTTTTTTTATATAAATCAGTCCATCTTTTAAACATTAAATCACATGACACAACTTTTAACTTAATGAGATCATGACTCTTGATAAGAATGTACAAAGGTCAAAGATTATGACAGAAGGTTAGTAAGGTACCGTTTAGTTATGAGAATCAAAAATTATTTTATCTTTTTAGAATTTTTTTAGTTGGAATTGTGTTTGACCATAATTTTTACAATAATTATCTAGATCTTAAATATATATTTTAAAAAAAAACATAAAATATGATTTAAAAGTGAAATAATTTTAAATTCTCACTTTAAAATTTTCCACAAAAAAGTGAAAACATCTCATGGCCAAATGCCTACTAAATAATTGCGAACTATCCTCCCTATCAGTAGTGTTACTTAGTATTCACATAATTTCTTATTCTTCAATATGTAATACTATTTGTTACTTCATTTGTTTTGTATTTTGTTATTTTTCTATCATATTTCATACAACCTTATTTAAAAACATATTCGTTTGAGTCAAGAATTTATTGAAAATAATCTCTTTATTCCTAAAACAGGAATAAGATTTGTGTATTCAATTCTCTCAACATCACTTATGAGATTATAGTGGACATATATTAACTATCTTATAAAGGAGAACCAGAAATGAGGTCGACGTGTCTGCTTGTGCTGCCTACTTAAATATTTCTTTTTATACTTTCTTTATTTTAATTGATTTATCTTATTTTTCTTTTTAATTTGTTATATATTTGAATATTACGTAAAAAAAGTATAAATTACAATAATTAATAATTTAAAATATTTAAAGGACATAAAAATTTGGAAGAAAAATATTTAAAACAGAAGAAAAAATACTATAAAATCACAATAATTAATAACTTAAAATATATAAAAATTTAGTTGACTCTCAAAATTGTATCAATTCCACATAAATTGGAAAAGATGGAGTAACATATATTATTTGAAAATTATGTAAAAATATTATAAATCACATTAGTTAACAATTTAAAATATGTAAAATTCATATAAAAAAATTGATTGACTATCTAAATTTTACCTATATTATGTAATTTGAGACAAAAAAATATATATATATTAAGCTCAGGCTAAGCACGGGCTCCTTTATATCTAGCGTTATTGTTAAATGAGGCTATCCTAATATTTTTTGTATCTTTATTCCAATAGAATTTATTCCCTGACCTCTTTTTACCCTCTCGTAAAAATTCCATCTTTTTTGCCGTCCAAAAAACGTGATATCCACGTCAAATCTTAGTGGGTCCCATCCAAATTCCACATACTTTTTGGTCTTCCTCTTTGTAGTGACATAGTTGTCCCCCACCGTCTGATTTGGCGGGAACATCGTGCCACCTCTTTCCCGCCATTATTACTTCAAATTAAAGACGGCAAAATAAATTGTCAACTGCCGCAATTGTCTTTCTAACTTCCGTTGCCCCGCCGTTAATAATAAGGCAGCTAACCAATGATTGTTGTCCACGTGGATAGGTTCAAAGTGTGAGGTGGCAGCATCGTGATTGGAAATAGCTACTCCATTCGTTTAAAAAAGAATGATCTGTTTTAATTTGAAACTGAGTTTAAGAAAATAAATAAGACTTTTGAATTTTGTAGTTTTAAATTAAAGTTATGTCAAATGTACCAAATGTCATTTAATCCTATGGTCTTAAATATGTCATTTGAAAAATTAAAATTAAAGTATTGTCAAAAAAGAAAACGATCATTCTTTTTTAAATAGACTAAAAAAAAGTAGGTTATTCTTTTTAAACGGAGGAAATATAATCTTAATGGCTCAAATTCAAAGAATTTTAGTCCAAGAAACAACCCGCAATAGAAAAATATTCATCCATTCACTTTTACTTATTCACTATATAAAAAATAAATATTTACCATTATTAATTATAGCTATTTTTCAAAATATTAAATTGTTATATTTAAAAAGTTATATAATAAAATTATTACTTTATTTATTATTCGTTAAAAATTATGTCAAATTAATATTTAACCGGTCAAAATTATAATTTGAATACCTATAATCTTGTGAACAGTGATTGATTATTCTACTCATATTAATAACTTACACTTTTCTATTTTACCAAATTTAGCTAGAATATATATTACATGTACCAGGGAGACTTTGTGCCTATTTTGCCATATATAAAAAAACGTCTTTCTTTCTGAAATCGTGTGAAATTAAACATCCTTATATATAAAATTAAACAGATGAAGTACATGAAAAAAAGAGCTCCAAAACGACACTCTCACTAATTAAAAGGTCACCATGCAAATTACAATGTGAGTTAAAATATGATGATTTTATGTATATTTGTCAGCTTGAGGTGGAGTTTATTCGAACCTTCTTTATCGAAAAATTATATTATATATGTAAAGTAAAACATACATGTATATATAGTACATTTTTTAAATCATGTCTCCGTCACTAATTCAAACCATTTGAACATTCTTTCTCCATTAATTTTAATTAATCAATTAGTTACAAAAAAATATCAAATTAGGTAAAATCTTTTTTCGGATTAGGTAATTAGGTAAGTATTCAAACTATACATCATATTTAAGACTTTTCAAATTAAACCTACTAGGATCTTTATATTATTCATTGGAGATCAATATTTCTTGTTACTGTATTTATTTGGAATAAAACGAACTACTGTACAAGAATAAAAGAAAAAAAGATTTCGTTATTATTAAGATTTAGTGTGCGTTTGATCATGAATTTTTTTATTTTTTTCTGAGTTGAATTTCGAAAATAATGTTTGGTAATTTGAATTTTTTTGAAATTTAACTTGTATTTGATTTTTTGACTTTCATGATCAAACGGGGGTATATATAGTTTTGATTAAATTATTAACGGCGTTAAGGACGTGGTACTTCCGAGTAAATGGCGCCAATTAGGGAACGTGTTTTCTGTAGGGGCATGCACGTGATTGTCGGAACATTGTGGGTCCCATGTTTTAGGTGTATTTGGGACACATCACTTTTTTTTTAAATTTTTTTAGACAATAGTGTTTTCTTCTTTTCTTTTCTCTCAATTATGAGCAAAAGTGGGGAAAATGTTGCAAATTTAAAATATATTTTTCCATCACTTAAAGCTAACTCAATGGATAAGATATGATAGTTTTAGTTATGAGACTTTTAATTTCTTTACTCAAACTCACAAAGATTTCATTGGCATGAATGTGATGTTATTAATTGCAAAAATACTATAGTGACCAAATAGTCATACTATTTTTTTTCTCTTTTCTATAATCAATTTGGTTTTTGAAATTCACTGATCGATTAATTTCATTATGTGTCGTGCCGTGTAGTGTCCATTAAAAACAAAATATTTTCTATTAGAAGATTCTCTGTTTTCAGAATTGTAATTCAAGCTTCAATCTGAATAGCGACAAATACATGAATCCTATATCAATAAAAGAATATGGGTAATACTCTTGGTAGAAATACATAGTATTTAAAATCAAAGTATAATTTTAACTAAAAAGTTTATAATTCTCCTAAATAATACTCAGTACTAGTCAAACTATATCCATTTGGTCATGAAAGAACGTGTATTTAAATAAATTAAAGGACTATATTTTATGCTAGCATATCCATTTTAATTATTGAATATTTGACGTATCCCACCAACTACCTGGATATTAAGATTTTCAATAGTAATTAATCAGTGAATTATTAATTTTAATTAAAGACGTCGTGCTACAATACATGACTGAGAAAAAAATAATAATTATAATATTATATATTAATTCTTGCAGTTTGAATAAATTAAAGAGTGTGCTTCCACGAACATATGTCAAGTAATGCTCGTGATGTTGGATGCCATGTCCATTAAATAAACAGCTTGAAATTTCCATTTTAAATAAAGATCCAACAATGAATTTACGAGTTTGGCAGAATTCAATGTCTTTCGAATCAAACTTTATATGCGTGCAAAAAGTATGTGTTGATAGAGTTAGATATATACATTTAGGACGTACTCGCTCTCTTGATTCATTCTATTCTTATTAAGCAGGGCGATAGTTGCTAAAATTAAAAGGTGACATCATTTTCGCTAAATAAAAATAATTCTTCACTCAATCTTTGTTTCAGATCCTACTAGTGGTACCGAGCTTTTCAAGTTGGATGTCACTTCTCTCCTTCTGTGATCCCATTTATTTCATTATTCTATTTAGAGATGACAATGAGGCGGGACAGGACGGACGGGTTGAACCTTAACCACAAAGTTTTCAACCCACCACGCCATGTTCGCACAACACTTCTATGTTTTTTTTTAACCCGATCCGCCTTGTCCCCTCCTATATATCCTTAGATTCGCACCCGCCTTTCGTAACCTAAACCCCGCCCTGCACCCACCCATCCCGTTGTCATCCCTACTTCTATTGAATCGATGGATGAGGGTTGGCAATTAAATTCAATCTTCAAAATTCCATGACATAAGAAAGTCGTGAAATGTATAATCTTACAATATTTAAATTATAAATCCGTCACTATTTAAATATATTATACACAAACATTTTGGATATCTTGAAAGGACATGGAAATCTTGATATCACGTGATGTTAGGCAGTGAAATGAATTCAGACTATAGTACTATTTCAACTAGACAGAGAGAAGAAGTAAATGGGAGCTGTTTATTCTTTATTTAATTTGATATTGTCACTGCTATTTTCGTAGTTAGGTATTGGGTGTCATGGACACAATATGCATAACCTAACTTTATTTATTTTTGGTAGAAAAAAAACATAAGTTTATTACTAGAACGTGGTACGGTGAGGCACACGTTATATACCAAAGTTCATTTATGGTGACTCATAAAATATATGTACAGCATATATCGTGCAATCACAAAAAACTTTGATGATAATTTTTTAATATCAAAGATTGAGAATATAATTTCATGAGATAAAAACTAGGCATAACACATGGGAGTATCAGGCCTAAGTGATATGTGTCAAGAAGAATAGGTCAAATGTGACTTCACTGGGATAACACCAAGTATTGCTTTGAGCACCAAGTCGTGATCGGTCAAGATAAGGTCAAGAATCTAGCTGTCGAGGAGGAATCCGAGATCTTCATCAGCCGTTACGTAAATGAAGTAAACATGCGGATAATGAAATTTATGAGGGCGAGATTTACGAATGGTGCTCCCTTTAGCAATAAATAGTCTTTCATTTTACTTCTTGTGGATAATGGAATTTTGATTTATTCACTAGCAACACACTCTTGTTTCTTGTTCTTAAGCTCTATTATTCATTGTTCGGACTGACATCAATACGATCAAGCTTATCTGATGACATTGTCAGCTAGCTACTAATTTCGAATCTCAAACTCATTCTATTCATTTGTTTTATTATTTCAATTCAATTTCATATTTGTTATTTCATTTGACGTGTTTATACTGATCATTAAGCAAGTTACCCAGTACGCAAACCGCGTGTTTTGATCATCAAATTGGTCATTCATAAGTTATTTTCCTCCATTCTAATCATGCAAGAAAAAATATATTACATACTAACATATAATAAGTACATTCAATTCATTGATAGTACAGCAGATATAAAGCCGTAAATATAAGTAATGTTATGCTTTAATATTTTTGTGGACCTATATTTAATTTGTATTGCGTGCTTAATTTGTTGGTTAAGCTAATATGATTAGTAATTGCGTAGAACTTTTAATTAACTTAAGCATCTTATTATATATTATTCTCCACTTAGATCTTACTTATATTATTCTTATTTATTTTAGCTTTGCATGAAAGCTCTCGATCTTGTCGTGTCTAGCTTGATGGCCTTACATATATAAGTAGGTTATATATAATAGTTTATATATTTATATTTTTAGCTATAATGTTGTGGTCCTAAATCTCAATTTGTTGTACCTAATATTTGGATAGAAGGAGGTACAAAAATAAAAGAAATAAAAAACCAATGCTAGATCAAGTTATATATGTGTCATTTCCTGGTAAATGATGATGGTGATTAAGGAGAGAGGAAAATGTTTTCTTACTCATTTTTCGATAAAATATAAAAAATAAGTCATATTTTTATTTATTTTTTAGTGTTTGATAAGTAAGTAAAAAAGATACTCAAAAAGCGTTAGTAATAGATAACCTGATCAAACAATATATAAAGGGGTGAGGGTGGACGATAAAGGCGAAGCCAAAATTTGAACTTTATGAGTTCTAATTAATTTTAGGTTATATAGCGGCATCAAGTGGTAGTAATTGAATTTTGAATTTAATATTTATATATATTTAATGAATTAATGAGTTGATAGTCAGATTTAAAGTTGATGTATAGATTATTATAATCATCCATTTCTTATTGGAGGTATAGTATAATGTATATTACTAATTACTCAAAGAAAAAGTGATTAATTTGATGGTACAATACATGTAATCCATTAGTTAAAGTTGTAATTAGGATTAATCAATTACTATGAGCATATTGTTAATTAGTAACTATCTCTAATACTTCCCTTAACAATTTAATTATATATGCAAGTGGACCGATGAACCATTACTCATTTGTGATAATGCACGGATATGTACTTAAATACATTTTATATTCCATGAAATTATAGTTTTTTTTTAATAAATTTAAATTATTCCACAAAAATGAAAGAAAAAAAAACATACTAGAATATAAACTTGATTCTTTTTTTTTTACTATAATTGAGGGTTGATCGTTGTAACATTTTCTTGAATAGTGATATGTTTTTAAGTAATCACTTACCAAAAAAAATCAATATTGTGAAATCATTTTAAATGTGTAAGCAATTAAGACATACTACGAGTTTACACCAATATAGAGAAAGTAAATTAAGTCTCAAATTAGTTAACAATTCAGATTTAGAAGGGATCTCAAATTAGTGCAGAATAATTAAGAAAGAAAATTAAACTTTTTGTTACCAATTGATTACAAAATAATTCAACTACGATTAAAGGTATGAAATCTCATTTGGTATATTGTTAGATGATTTTTAAGCAAGGAATTCATTTAGAAATTAAATATATTATATTCTCAAATGCCATAAGATATTCTAATTATGATTTTTTTTATTATCATAATTACAACTTCGTAAAGATCTACAATTTGAAAATAAACGTTAATAAATTTCCTTTTTTGTTCTCCATTGAAAATGTTATTGGCTTCATTGTTGACAAAAAAATAATTAAATCGTTTGTAATTTTATTATAATTTGGAAGTGACGATTTCTTTAAGTTGAAGAATTCAGTCAGAAGTACTCATCCTACCACAAAGAGTTAATTAAGTGTTAGTTTGATCATGAATAATTTTTTTACTACTTTTTTTTAAAAAAGAATTGCTTGGACATAGAATCGTTAAAAAAAAATCAAAATTCAAAAAACTCTAAAAGATTGTTTTCAGATTTTTCACTCTTAATCATTCATAAAAATTATAAAACAATTTCAATTTATTTTTATGTCAAAACATAAAGAAAAGTAGGGTAAGCCTAATTAATCGCAATAGCAATTATTGAGAATGCTTGACATCGTCGTTCAATACATAAACAATATTGAAATGTAAAGTTTAATTGAATTATAACATTGACAATTTAAATCCATGATCGAATAATTTAACACATAAATAACAAGTCTACATTGCTTCTTGAATTTCGACAATCAATAATCAAGATTCAAACTCATGATATATATAATTCATTCCAATTACATGTGTCATGTGAGATTGGGGCGGTGATTAGTATATGTCCAACCTGAATTAAAAACCCAAATCAAATCGGCCTAGATTGGTTCGGGAGGAGAAGGTTGAGCTTGAGAGAGGCGACAAAGAACCTATTTCGACCGGATAACATAACTTAATTAACCAGATATCCTCAATGAGTATATAAAAAGGCTACGTGTAATCCCCTTTTTCTCTCCATTATAGCAACTCAACTTACATGATCATCCTAAATCGAGATCGTTAGGGCTCACCCTTAATGAGTCGAGTTGGAAGCTTGGAGCCGGAGCGGTCCAATTGACACGGGTGTGGTTTGGTATGATGGAAAATATTTTTCATGGAAAACAAGTTGGTTTCTTACTTATTTTCTCATGTTTGGTTGGTGAGTGGAAAATATTTTCTATTGTTTGATTGATGAGTGAAAACACATTTTTCAATTTTTTTTTTATTTGATTAGAGAGTAGAAAATATTTTCTAGGGGATAGGTCGGGGGTTGGGGTGTGGTGGTTGGGGGGCGGGTAACTAAAAAAATTATTATTTTTAAAAAAAAATTTAAACATTAAATTATTTTTTTTGGAGGGGTGGGGGTGGGGGTGGCGTGGGGGACGAGAGGGTTGGAGTATCAAAAATATTATATTTTTTAAAAAAATAAGTAATTTTTTTTAAAAAAAATTAAACATTGAATTTTGGGTGGGATGGAGGTGGTAGGGTGGGGTGGGGGGGGGGTAGGGTGGGGTTTGGGGTATCAAAAAATATATTATATTTTAAAGTAATTTTTTAAAAGAAAATTAAAAAATTTAAATTTTGGGTGGGGTGGAGGTGGGGGAAGGGGCTGGGGGCGTAGGGTGGGGGTTGAGTTGGATGGGGTGAAGGTTGGGGGTATAAAAATATTACTTTTTTTAAGAAAAAAATGTATTTTTTTGAAAAGAAAATTAAAAAAATTTAGTTTTGGATGGGTGGTGGTGGGGGGGGGGGGGGGGGGGGGGGGGGTGTGGGGGTTTAAAGTGGGATGGAATACAAAAATAATTACTTTTTTTAAAAAAGTTAATTTTATTTTTAAAAAAAAGAATTGAAAAAAAAATGATGTGGGATGGAGGTGGGGTGGGGTGGGAGGTGCGGGTGGGGTGAAATTTAAAAAATATTTTTAAAAAATTGTGTGAGGTAGAGGGGGGGGGTGGAGGTAGGGGTGGGAGTAGGAAGGTGGAGTGGGTGGGATTGGGGTGTTATGAAAGTGAGGACTTCTTTTCTCTATTTTCATTAGAAAACTCATATTTCTTATTTTGGAATCCAAATTTTTTGACTAACCAAACACAAGAAAATTAGAAAATATTTTCCAGAAAAAATTTTCTCCCTACCAAACACACTCTTAGTTTCAGTATAATATTAAAAAAAACCGACCGGCCGGAAACACTGACAAAGAAAAAGCCGAAAAAGAGCGGGTTGGTGTTGTCACGTGTGGACGTCATAACTAATAATATTGGTCGGCAGATCTCAACTTAATACACAAGCATCTTAATTACCTCCATTTTCCCAAATCATTCTTCTTCTTCTATATTTTATAAAAAAAAGTATAATATATAAATATGTCTTTTAATTTAGTTTCAATTATTATTAGCGCATTTCAATTTTAAATATGTATAAATAGATATTAAAACTTATAAAAAGTTAAACAAGTAAATACATGTATCTTATGTGACATTTTATGTGAAAATGTCAAGTAGGACTCGTGCATCTACTTATTTAACTTTTAAATAGTTTAAGTATCTACCTGTTCACATCTAAAATATCAATTGAGGCTTAGTTAAACAACGGAATTTATGTATTATGCCTTTCCAAAAAAATCTAAAAATATAAGTACTGTGCCACGTGTATTGACACATCATCGTGGATCTAAAGAACAACGAGGACTCTATTGAGTAGAAAACACGCAAAGTACCTGTCTACGTGGCGTCAGACCTGGACATTCGAACCACCCTAAACAAAACCTTTTTTCTTTTTCAATTTTTTTTTCTTTTTTAAAAATAATTCTAGAACTTATGCTAGAGTAAAATTTAATTGAATCTAACCTAGAGAAAAAAAAGGATATAATTGAAAATCGTCTTGAGCTAGTTGAGCTGGTAATCTCTTAACTAGGGAATTATACTCTCGCCATTTCATTTTATGTGGCACAATTTAAACTTGAGATGATGCTTAAAAAAAAGTTAGATTTTTTGTCTAAACTAATTTTTAGATATTTGTGTGACGATAAATAATTTTATTAAGTGTCAAAGGAAATTTTAAAGTGAAGTTATTTTCACCTATAGTAAGATGACATTCTTTTTTTTAAAGCTTTAATTTAAAATTTTAAAAAAAATTACGGGAAAAATATTATATTTCATTGGAAATTTACCACAATAAGCATAAATTAGACAATACTGTATTATTTCCCTCTATTAACACTTTATTTTTGGTATAGTTAATTGAAATGTACCACAAAAAATAAATGATTTCACATTTAAGCATTTAAATGGCAAGTCAATTTAGTTATTATTATGATGGGGTTGTATATTCAGTCCTTTTTTTTTTCGTGTGTTACAAATTACAATATTCTTAAAATTGGTAATGTCTCAAAATTTTATTACTCCCTCCATGTCATTTTATGTATTCTTATTTATTACATGATTTTTTTAAAAATAAACATTTAAAAATTTCTAATCTAAAATATTATAAATATTTATATGATTATAAATTATCTTATTAAAGATTACATGGAAATTTCAAAATTAATTAATTTTTAAAAAATTACAAAAATATATTACTCTCTTCGTTTCAACTTATTTGTCTTAATTTTTTCTAGTCAATTTTTCAAAAAGAATGTTATTTTTTGGACAACTCTTTAGTATTAATTTTTGATATGATATATTTAACATCACAAAATTAAAGAGATTGTGATACATTCTACATATTTGTAATTTAAAATTATAAGATTCACAATATTTTTTTATTTTTTTTGCACTCATACTATATCAAAATTTGATAAATAAATTGAAACGGAGAAACTTTTTATGAATTAACTAAAAAATAAAGTGTCTGACATTCGTGAGAACAAAGAGGTAGTACATATTAAACAATTGAATTGACATTTTTTTTTTTTTACAATAATATTGCTTCAAAACACAACTTAGTCATCAATATTTATTTAAATAGTAACACCCTATATGTCTGGGATTCATGGGAGTTTATTTCCTTTTTGTTTTTTCCCCCCCTCATGGATGTTAAATTAATCCATTATTTTTCGTGCACAATCTAACAAAATCACAAAAAACAATAGGCATTAAAAAAAAACAAATAATAATATTTTTCTTTTTAAAAAAATAGGCATTAAGAAAAAATTAGGTCAGTCCGGGCAAGGGCAGGTAATAGTCACGGCATGTGAAAGAACTGCCCGGCCCACTCTTTTGCTTAAACAAAAAAAAGGTAAAAAATAATAAATAAATTAAAACTAAAAATAAAAATAGAAACTTTTTTTTTTATATATAAATATGGAAACACCAAAGAGGTGAAAGTAGCAAAGCGTGCTTTGCGGTGTAGTAGAAAGAGAAAGTTAGAGAGAGAAAGTAAAAATACCCACCAGAAAAAACCAGAAACGCTTCTTCGTTGTTGTTAAACAGAGAGAGAAAGTGGATTTTGTAGAGAGAGAAATATACGGTGACACCATAAGAGGAAGAAGAAGAAGATTTGTTCAGTCATAATACTTGAACGGGAATATTGGAATTGTTTTTGGGTTGTTAGTGGTTGAGAATTTTGATTTTTCAGAGATTTTCATAGCAGAAGAAGGGGGTTTAAGGAACTGAAACCCCTCTTCCCCCATCTTCCTTCAAACACTGTTACAGTGATTTTTTGAGTTTCAGTTTTTGAAGAAAGGGGAAGAAATATGGAGTGGCCTGCATATTTGGATGAATATGAAAAGCTCGTTTTTCGAATGACTACTCCAAGGTCAGTCATCTTTCTCCTTTATTTGATTTGTGTTCTTCAAGTTTTTTTCTGGGTTTTCCTTCTTTTTTTTTCCCTAATAGTTTTTTAACTTTCAGTTTCATTTTTCCATCTGTTTGAACTTGAAGTTCCATGTCGATTACTTACGAAGTTTTTCTGGAGACGATTTTTCTCAAAATTTACGTTAATCAGAAGAGTTTTCATCTAATTATTATATGAGCAAAATCATCAGTGTATATAAGTGAATATAATTTGATTTTTTCTTCTTTTACACGTTACTCTGACTCTTCCTCTTTCCATAGTCTTCTAGCCTCTATTTTACCCTATTATTCCAGAAGTTTTCACTTCTTCAAGTTGACTTTTCCTTATGACCCATCAAAAAAATTTCTCCATTTTCAAATTTCAAAAGTTGAAAAAAAAATAATAATCTCATCCCTAGTGGCCTTTCTGAAAAGTCTTTGTCACTGTTTTTTTCCTTACAGGGTCATGATCGACAATGCCGGTTGTTCAAATTCCACTCGGGTTATGGTAAGCCACCTTCTTCGAATTTGCTCCAGATTTTTTCAAAAATTTGACCAAGTTTTTTTTTAATTACTCCATTTTTTTTGGGTTTAATTTTTTAATTATTTGGCCATTTATTTTATTATTATTAACAGATTGATAGTGCGAGAAAACATGGAATTCTTCTAGAAGCAGTTCAAGTTCTTACGGATCTGAACCTTTCCATCAAAAAAGCTTACATCTCGTCGGACGGTCGGTGGTTTATGGACGGTGAGCGCATTTTATGGAAACTCTTCCTTTTTTTAGCTAAAGTACGCCTTTTGCTAACGCACACTTCATCACTGATTATCAGGCGTACGTTAGCTGCTTTGCTTAATTTTACTCTAATATAAAAATTGTACTAATTTCTGCCGTTTCAACTCGTTTTTAATGTACAGTGTTTCACGTAACTGACTTGGATGGAAACAAATTAACTGACGAAAGTGTCATCAGTTACATTGAACAGGTACTTAATTTTCTTAATTACTTTTTTTGAGTGATTTATTATGGTAATTTGGATTAATTTTGAACTTAATTTTAATATTCTTGAACAGTCATTAGGGACAATTCATTTTGCAAGTGCAAAGTGTTTTGATGGTTTGACAGCACTGGAATTAACCGGGACGGATCGAATCGGCTTATTATCGGAGGTTTTCGCAGTGCTCTCGGAATTAGAGTGTAATGTGGTTGAAGCTAAGGTGTGGACTCACAATGGTCGAATTGCATCCCTAATTTTTGTGAAGGAACGGGATTCAGGGTCACCGATTGAGGACTCTGAGAAGATTGACACGATTGAAGCTCGTTTAAGGAACGTGCTCAAGGGTGATAATGATATCCGTAGTGCTAAAACATCGGTGTCTATGGCTGTCACGCATACAGAAAGAAGGCTTCACCAGATGATGTTTACAGATCGCGATTATGAAAGGAAGCCTATTATTAGAACTAACGATAACCCTATTGTATCGGTGTTGAATTGCTTGGAAAAGGGTTATTCGGTGATAAATATACACTGCAAGGATCGACCTAAGCTTCTGTTTGATATCGTTTGCACCATGACGGACATGCAATATGTTGTGTTCCATGCCACACTTAATACAGCAGGGGACAGAGCATACTTGGTATATATTCCTTCACCTACTTGCCCTTACTTTTTTCGTAGTAATATTCGTTTATTCATGTTCAAGGAATGTACATATATGCTCAACTTGTTACAATCTTGTCTCAGGAATTCTTCATCAGGCACACCGATGGAAGCCCGATTAGTTCAGAAGCAGAAAAACAACGAGTGATTCTATGTCTACAAGCTGCAATAGAGCGAAGAGCATCTGAGGTATACTACTGATGCCCTATTTTTCGAAAAGAACATGAATGAATACGTTAATTAATATGTTAGTTTTTGGATTACAGGGAGTGAGGCTGGAGTTATGCACAGGAGACAAGCAAGGACTATTAGCTGATGTAACGCGAACTTTCCGTGAGAACGGCCTAAATGTGACTAGGGCTGAGATATCAACAACAAGTGATAACACAGCTCTGAATGTGTTCTATGTAACAGATGCTATTGGAAATCCAGCTGATTCAAAGATCATTGAGGCTGTTAGGCATAAAATTGGATTGGGTGACTTGAAAGTAAAGGAATTGCCATTGATTTACCACCAAAAGGCAGAAGAGAGGGAAGAACCCACAGGGGGTGTAGGTGGGGCAATGTTGTTCTCACTTGGTAGCATTGTAAGGAAGAATCTCTACAATTTGGGATTGATCAAGTCATTTTCTTGAAGAAGATTACCACAAAAATTACCATCAAAATCAAGATTTGTTGTTGTTTGGTAATGGTGTACATAACAATGTAACATTAGCTTAAAGATTACAGATTTGGTGATAGTAGTTGTTATAGTTGGAGCTTAGTTGGCTGAAAGGATAGACACATAGAGGTATGGGGGTCCTACATTTACCCACCATTTTCAAGAATTAGAAAAAAAAAATCGAATTTTAAAAAAATTGTTTGGTGGTGCAAGATTAGAGGCAAAGGCAGGCTGGCAAAACATAGAAATTGGTTTTTAGAACAGTAACCATTTGTACATAGTCGTTATTATTATTATTATTATCATTATTATAATGTTTAGTAGCTCTTAATGTTTGACTTAGTTTGTTTATACTTACGATGCCCCCCTGTTTCTTGGTGTTGTCCATTTGGGACTACATCAAGAATCTAGTCTTTGTAAATATTATTTTTAATTATTATTATTAGAGTATTTGGGTTTTAATTTCATGTCCTACAAATTGGGTGATTTCTTTTTCTCTAATTGATTGACTGTCTCCAATATTTTGTTGACCACGAAACAATTGACTTTGGTATTTTTGCAATTCACGTTTGCCTTTGGTGAAGACATTGGAAATTTAATCCCAAGAGAAATAATTTTTAATTATCGGTTTAATTTTGTAATTAGGTTAAAAAGTAATTATTCTACAATAACTATTGCCTATTGGTGTTACAACAATCATATACTCGGTGTAATTTCACAAATGAGATCTCAATAGAGTTATTATTGTGACCTTGTGGAGGTAGAATGATCGTTTATAATAGACTCTCGGCTAAAAAATGGCAAAGTAACTCTTTATAACAGGAAAAATATAACTTTTACAGGATCAATGAATTGTGAAAATTTATGTACTACTGCAGTTGAAATTTGGAAGGAAAAAGTAAGACCGACATTTAATTTAAATAACAAAACATCTAGATATGAAAGGGAAATATGAAAGAGATTCTGGAAGTTGTCTTTTTCTTTGAAGTTTCAAAGTTGTTGACATAGTTGTTGCAGTTGGGAAATTAAAGAACCACAAAAGAAAGAATGAAAACCTTAACGTGATTATAAATTAACAATAATAATGTCTACTCCATGGTTTGATTCAAATTTCTGTCCATAAATTATGCAATAATAACAACAGTAAAATTCCATAAGTGAAATCTAAAACAACAAAAAATCACATTTGTGAAGGTCCACTCATTTGTAATTATTGTCAAATGGTGAAAAATTACATTAGTGGATGAATATGATTCTTTTATCCTTAACTAAAAATCTCAAATTCAAGCTTAGAAATAAAAAAATTCATACTAAAAAAACACTTCTCACTTTAATGGGCATCGAGACTCCAAAGTAAGTTCTGGACACCGAATGCGAAACCAAAATGTTATCCTAGAGTATATATAGTCTAAATATGATATGATTACTTTTAAAAAAAAATCATATTCTTGGGTTACTAACATAATTCAAAATCTCACAAACAGTAATAGTATGTCATTTTATTGGGTTCATTAATATTTTATTTATATATTTCTTGGTTGGATTAGTGATGCTCTTTTCAACTTATATTTCCTTTTCCCAAAGAGGGGCTACTGAATTTCTTTTGTCCAGTTGCTTTCACATTCTATGTATAGATAGATTCTAAATGCTCATTTGTGCATAGTTAATTTAATTTATTTTTGCCAGTTGTTTCTATATTCTATGGTGTAAATTCTGAATGTTCGTTTGAGTTTAGCTTTTGTCTTATTGTCCTTATATAGAGGCAAATGAGAGAGAAATAACTAATTAAACTATGTACTTAGCTTTGGATATGCCAAAGTCCAAATTAAAAAATTAAAATATTGGGTCCTCAAAAAAATGAATAGACAAATGACAATTTGCAAAATAAGTGCTTGGCAAAATGTGGTGATTAAGGTCTAGAGACGGCTAATTTGTTTTTCTTTTATTTTGTTGTTAGACAGACTATAAAGCAAATGGCCTCAACTATGGACAAGCAAAGCTAGCATAGTTGTATATATAAAGCAAATCAATTAATAATTAGTACATTGATTTTACTGGTTGAAGGAATTAAGCGTTGGAGCAATAATAAAGTTATCTCTCCTCGTGACAATAGAGTTCGTGTCTTTCCTTGTGATAATTTATAGGTCACATGTCTAAAACGTGAAATCAGTATGTAATATTTGTGGCGGATCAATTAGGTTATCTATATTACATTCCAAGGGGGTGTGGGCCTTCCTTGAACCATGGGTCGATTCAAAGCTTTACCTATGTATTCATAGGAACATATAGTAGCTTTTGCCTTTTGCTCATAATACATAATCAGCCCCTTAAATTTGTCGGATTATTTCGTTTAAACATTTGAATTAAGATATTTAATTGAACATCTCAACTCTTAGTAAAGTATTTCAATTAGATAATTTTTTGAACTTTTTTTTTTGTGTGTAATATTCTCAGTCATCTAATAGGTAGGTAATTAAATTAACCACATAAAAATATGTTATTTCATTTAATTACACACGTTCGCTTCAATAAGTCGTAAAACACCAGACATTTTCTACTTGAGGTGGTATAAATTTAACGAGATGATATATTTTATGTGTTTAACTTAACTATCTAATAGACAGATAAAAACACGGGTAAAAGATGTGCATTGGGGGATACATGCATGCATGGTAGGCGTGGTGTGGAGAAGATAGGAATCAGATCACATGCAGTGAAAGTGAAAACCACAAAAAAAAAAAAAGGCAAAGTCAAAGCATCGATATATATGAAGCATATGAAGTAAAAAGATTCATTAATTAATTGAGTAAATAAGAATAATAATGCTTTTTTTCCCCTTCATGTTCATTGGGGCACTGCTTTTCCTATGTTTATAGCACAAAAAAGGGGATTTTCATATAGTTTATAGTAATGTGTAGCTCCAAAAGCTACGTTTGTTTTCTTTAGCTTTATCTCGAGGTTTTAGTAAGATTCATTCCCTTCTTCACCTTTTACCTCTTTCTTTTTATCAAGGCAGATTCAGAATCTTTTCTTTTTTTTCTTGTTTTTTTTGTTGAAAGAAATGAGTTTAACTTGGTAATATATAGTAGTATGAGTTTTTATCTTCTTAGGTCACCCAAAAAAAAACCTATAGGTTATAATCCATAATAACAAGGAAAAATTGCGAGACTTAGAATATTAAAGGGCTTAATTATAGGATGTGAGTTAACTTTCACATAATTACATTTTATAGATATAGTTTAAAGTAAGTAGCTATTATTTTGGACATCATATACAATTGAAAGAAGAAACGTATATTAAGCATTTACCAAACCCTTTTTAAGTTCTCTCTCCCCCAAATTGCGGCTGATTTCACTCTCTCCCCATTACACACGATTTCCCTCAAGATTTCATCCACGATTTATTTCCTAAATCATTATCCCCAAAATAAGGTAACTACCATGGAGGTTTAATGTAGATTTCTCAGATCAATTCTCTAAATTGCATTTTGAAGATTTTCATTGTATTTGTATTCCTGCGGATTTTCACTGATTCTTCAATCGATTTGCTCCTAATTTCTTCAATTTCATCCTTCTTTAGTATTAGCAATTAGCAATGGCGGATAGTACTCTATCTAAAAGGATTACACGAGGTATACAACAATCTATCCATCCAAAAATTGGGGGAACACCATCTTTTAACTTGAATGTGTGCATTGTTGGTGATGTTTGTATATGTATATAATTGAATCTGGGTTTGAGTTTTTGTTTGTATAATTGAATCTCAGTTGAGTTTTGTATATAAGACTATACCTTCCAACATATACAATTGAAACGTATATACACAAAAAAAATATAACTGAATATGTGTGGTATACTTGAAGGTCACTTGAGTTTTGTATATGAGATTATACTTATCAATATATACAGTTGAATTTTTGGTGATGTTTGTATATGTATATAATTGAATCTCAGTTGAACTTTGTATATGACATTATACCTATCACTATATACATTTGTAACATATATCGTTAGTTAACAGAAATCTCAATGTGATATATACAATTAAAATCTGTACATTTGGAATGCTTTGTTTTTTGGTTATAAATTTGCATATCATATTGAAGTGTATATGAGATTCATACTTTTGAGGTTCAAATGTATATGAGTTTTATACTTTTGAGGTTCCAAATCATATAATCTTAATTATATATTTGTATATTTATTTCTTTTCCCAAATCCTGATCCCTGAAAATATGATTTTGTAATAAAATTTTCAAAAATTACTTGTTTTACTTTGTATTTGTATATATTCATGTCATATACAATTATATGTGGATGATAATTTGAGCTATTACAGACAAGTTTGAAGAGAAAATATATGGTAAATTAAGATGCTCATAATTTATGTTATTTTCTATTTTTAAAAAATTTTTGTAACATATATTTAGGATTTATGTTGTTTTCCATTTTTAAAAAGATTTTCTAACTGATTTATGTGATTAATGGCGATTTCCGTTTTAAAAATATATTCCTAATTGATTTTTAGGAATCTGTTTTGTTATATATACGTATATAAGCTTTTATTTACAAATCAGCAGCAACTCTTTTTAAATTAAAAATAGCTAAGATTTGTAATAAAGAAACTAGCTAAGATTTAAAAATGGAATAAAGAAACTATTTTTAACTGGTACCTGTTGCTAGTGAGAGGTGGGAGACATCCTGTGAAATTAGTCGAGGTGCACGCAAACTGGCCCGAACACCACAATTCTAGAAAAAAATGCCCTTAATATTGTTCATTTTTTATCAAGCTTTTGCAGAATTTTATCGAAAAGGCCGGTCTCACACCATTTAAAATATCTCTAATCTTATATGTAGATTTGATCTTTTATTCTATTTAACTATCTATTAATATGAAATTTTATTTGCATACCCAATTATTACTAACTTTCAAAATAAGATAGATAACCTGTCACAATCGACTAAATTAATAAGTTGAATCTATTACTATTTCTTAAAAGAGTGAGTGAGAAGGAAACCAAAAAAGAAAATGAACTTTGGTTTCTAAAAAGACTTCAAAAAGAACTACCAAGAATATCAAGCCAGCAACATCTAAAAAATTTAAATTCCATGCCCAACAATTTGGGGGAAAAGGCAGGAATATAATCTTAAATATTTGTCAACTCATGGACCACTTGTAGGAGTTCTTAAAGAATTTCTCTTGGCATCTTTTAATTTTTTTTCTCTCTTATTATGCATGTGAATTAATTGGAAACAATATAATTAGTGAAGTTCCAAAATCCGACCTATCAAATATGGTAGAGTTAATTGATACTAATAATTAATTAAGTATTGTGATTATTATCTTTATGAGAAAATTGCATCAATTAAGCATGAATGTTTGCGATGTCAATCTTCTAGATTGATTCTTGCAAATTAGAATAAAAATAAAGCATATTTACTTGATTTTACATAAGCATAAAGAATAAAGAAATTCCTTGTTAGGCAATAGCAAAAATTACTACGAAGAATCTCTATGCACATTTTTTGCTACTATTTCCCATTTCCAATTACTTTTAGAGTGGAAACTGTGGTGCGTGTGTTTGGTACGAAGAAAAATATATTTGATTGTTTAAAATATTTTCTAAAAGATTTTTTATTAGAGACCCACCACAAAAAAACAAGTTTCATAAATTATATTTCACTCAATTTGTCTCCTTCCACCCCCAACATGACCCCAACAGGCCAATACCCACCCCAACCCCCATGCACCCACCACCCCACCTCACCCTCCTTGTCCCATAAATTAGTATATAAATACTCTTGTAGATTATATATCTGCTTGATTACCAAATAAAAAATAAATTAGAAAATCACTTATTTTTCAAGTGAAATTTTTCAAAATAAGTATTTGGAAAATATTTTCGTTAATACCAAACATACCCTGTGATTCTTTACTATTGACTTCACATCACTCATATTCTTTGGGTCGTTCGGTAAAAGTATTATAAAAAAATTATATATATTAGTTTTGATATTATTTAATTCCTTGTTTATTATTATTTTTCAATCGATTAGTTGTACATCTTGTTTAATAGTACTATTCTTGTACATAGTTATCCATGGTATTAAGTATTAACAATACATGATATTATTTATATTCTAATATACCCTATTCAAATGTCAGTATAACTAATTACTAATTCAACATTACTAATCTCAATATTTACTAATATGCAATATTCACAGTACTATTCGTATACATTTTATCAAATGATTCCTTTATGTTAGGATCCTTGAAGATAATTCTTCCCGTAAAGGAAAGAAACAAATAGTGGATAATGCGCTCATACAACTCGAATTCTTGAAATTGAAAATTATATTATGTAATTCATAAAAATTGCCACTAGCAATATTTTAAAATGATTTATTTGCCGAAAGATAATATCTCTAGGGTCTTATTGACTTAATAATTAATTGAAATAACAATGTGACACTTATCTTTCTTTAAGCTTAAGTTATGCATCCATCTCTTAGCGTCTTTTTAATTAGGTATGCAATAGTCGTTACGTGGTACCTCACTTGTGAAATTTATACAATGAGTATGTTATTGTTATTGTTGTTGTTGAATAGTTGTTACGTGGAAAGATTTTCCTTTGCTAATTTTATAAGATATATACTAGTAAGATTTGATTTTTTTTAAGTAATTAAAAGATTCATGAAAAAGAAATTCCACTAAATGGATTTTTTTGAATCAGAATATATATGTAACTTTGTTAATCCTTATTCTTACCGTACATGTTAACTGGCATCTTTAACAATGTCTTGTAGAATATATTAGCATGACAATAATGAAAGGAATCTAGTGGCATACAGACAAACAAAGAGTCACGTTTAGCAAGAAATTCTAGGATGAAAAAAAAACCTTTACAGTTGTAAATATTCATCAACTAGAGAGAATATTATACACAATACTATGCTCTATCTTCATCCACCTTTAATAATTAAAATTACTAATTATTTTCCTAGTTAATTATTCTCTTGTGCATTACCCATATTCTTGTTTTCAGCTTAGCTTCGAATACCCATTATTATAGCATACGGTATATGAGTTTACGTGAATTCAATAGTTTTTGTGAACTAAGTTATTATTGTATATTAATTTGTGATTTTTTTATAAATTTATAAACTTCAAATTCTAAATTTATATTTGCATATGCAATATACATATATACAAAATCATTACTATATTATAATTTAGTCAATTATATTATCTGAATGACTTGTTATTTGCTGTCAACGAGGCCGAAAATAATGACTTGTTATTTTCTATTAATTTGTTCACTACTAGAAATTAATAGGTTTTTTCATCGCGAATTAATGAAAAAATTGTGCTATAAAACAATATGATTTTCCCACTTATTTTTTCCTGAACCCGTTATCATTGGTGAGAACCAAATTATCACTAAAACACTGGGACACTTTCAATTTTTTACACTACAACTTTTTTTTTTCTCACTAATTGAATCAAAATATCTGTAGAAATAACCATTAAACAATTTTGAGTGAAAAATTTCAATGAGAAAATAATAATTATTTAGTAGCAATCGTATCGTCAATTTTTACTTCCATAAAAGCAAAGGCAAACCACAAATCCACAGTATTGGTCAAGAAAACAGGTGGTAGTTTTAGAAAAGGCAAGTCCAAAAAAATAAAACAGATTTGCAGTATGTATACAAAATGGGAAACAACTGCATGACTGAAGTAATTAATCTTGTTGTTAATCTGTCATTTTCTCTAAATTCATTTCTTTCTTGCACATGCACCCACGTGGACGACAGCCATATGTAGAGTTTTCATTTTTGACAATTTCAAAAATTATGACTAAAATTTGACTTTGTGAACCTTAGCTTTGACCAATATTCAGTAGACATATATGTCTTTGTTCCTTGTGGCTGTTTTTCATAGTAGGAGAAAAGAAACGAACATATATACTCCCTCCGTTCAAAATTACTTGTCACTTATTTTTGTTTTTAATTTTCATTTTTATTTGTCATTTTTGACATATCAAAAAAAAAAAAAATCTTCATATTTTACCTTTAGCATTAATTACTTATTCCTAAAATTATTTTCCAAAACATAATCCTAACATTAATTAATAGGGCTAATATGGTAAAATTGCTATGTTAATCATTGTTTTCTTAATGGGTGTGCCAAGTCAAAAAGTGATAAGTAAAATTGAACGGAGAAAGTAATACACAAATAAAGGATGTGGTACTGTCGAATAGGGTTGTTCCTCTTTTAATCAGTAGAATTCTCGAGTTTGAGTCTTGGATATAAAAAAAATCCTCTAAGAGAGAGCTTCTCTCCCAATTGGGTTCTACGCGGGGTGAATTCAAATTAGTCGGGCTTCAATACAAATATCGGACGCCAAATAAAAAACCAGAAAAAAAACAAACATATATAATAGGGAGATTATAATGATGGTACTCCATCTATTTCAATTTATTTGTCTTACTTTCCTTTTTAATCTATTTTTTAAAAGTTATTTCTTTTATTTTTTGACAAATCTTTAATTCTAAACATGAAATCTACGGGATATATAATTATATAAAACACGTATTTAATTTTCGATGTATGCTACTATTACAAATAATATATTCTGTTAAGAATAAATTACTTCCAAAATTTCACTATTCTAAGGAAATTTCTTTTATTTCTAAGAATTTGTCTTTTATTAAGTACATGGTAGTTTCCCAAGCTAAGGGGAGGAGGTACATTATTATTGTCTAAGGAAATTTCCTTTATTACTTTTTATATTTCCTTTGTCTTTGTTCATCAATATGGTAGTTTCCAAAGTTAAAGGATCAGGATTGGTGCATTGCCAAGGAAATTTCCTTTTATTAAATTTTCAATTATCCAATTATTGAGAAAATAACTTATAGTGGCACTGCCAAGGAAATTAATATTTTTTTAATCTTACAACAACAATAACATATTCAGTGTAATTTTACAAAGTGAAGTCCGAAAAAGGTAGAGTAGGATGTACACAGACCTAACTTTTACCTTAGAGGTAGAATGGTTGTTCCGATAGACCCTCGACTTCTAAGATAAAAACAGTCTATATAAGTATTGAAAATAAGAGAAACAATAGACAATACTAAAATTAATACATATAATAGCATAACAATACTACATTAAATTACTACAATTATCAAACTACACGAAATAACAAATAGTAACATATATCGAAGAACAAGAAACAAGAGCAATACTACGACTACTAGAATGGACAACAAGACAATTTACTCCTAGCCACTAGTATGGACACAATCTTACCTACTACCCTTCTACCCTAATTCGTGTTCTCCACGCCTTCCTATTTAAGACCATCTCCCCGGTAAGCTGCAACTTTGCCATGTTCTGTTTCGAAAATCGAGAGATAATTTATTATTTTGTGTCTATTTTACCCTTGTTATTAACTATAGTCATCACCCAATGCATTTTCCAAAATATTGAATTTATTATACTCAAAAGATGATATAGTAAAATAATTTATTTATTTATTTATTATTTTTTAAGAGATATTTTAAGTGAAACATGGACAAGTAAAGATAGACCGCGAAAGTATTACTAATATATAGAAGAGGCTTGGCAAGCTGCTGGTCGTTGTCCTGCCAGCTTGCCGCCAAGCCTCTTCTTGGTATTTTACTTTCTCCGTTTTAATTTATTTGTCTTATTTTTTTAATATATTATATATTTAAAAATTACATAAAAATTACTACAAATTATAATAATTAGAAACATATAAATTTTTTTGGTTTACTCTCAAAATTTATATGTGCTACATAAATTGAGACATGGGAAATAACATATATTATTTGAAAATAACGTAAAAAATATTATAAATCACAATAATTAACAACTTAAAATATTTAACGACATATAAAAAATTTGATTAACTCTCCAAATTATATCAACATCACATAAATTAGACAACAAAAGTAACATATATTATTCAAAAATTACGTAGAAAGTACTATAAATCACAATAATTAACAACTTAAAATATGTAAAACCTATATAAAAAATTTGATTGACTCTCCAAATTTCATCAATGTCCCGTAAATTAAAACAGATAGAGTAGCATATATTATCTGAAGATTATGTGAAAGTATTATAAATCACAATAATTAACAACTTAAAATATTTAAAAATCATACAAAAATCTAAAAATGATATAAAAAATTAGGTTGACTCTCCAAATTTCATCAGTATCACGTAAATTGAGACAAAGAGAATAGCATATATTATCTGAAAATTATGTGAAAGTATTATAAATCACAATAATTAACAACTTAAAATATTTAAAAATCATACAAAAATCTAAAAACGATATAAAAATTAGGTTGACTCTCCAAATTTTATCAGTGTCACATAAATTGGGACGGCGAAAGTAACATGTATTATCTAAAAATTATATATAACAAGTATTATAAATGACAATAATTAACAACTTGAAATATTTAAAAATTATATAAAAGATTTAATTGGCTCTCCAAATTTCATCTATGTCACATAAATTAAAATAGAAAAAGTAGCATATATTGGGCCGTGCATCTAATAGACTTATAAGATTCTTGATGTACGATTCTCCAAGAAAATGGGCGGTATATTGCGACAAAAGAAAGTGGATAATTTAATTATCACACAATACGTACTGTTATTATGGAAATTAAAAGTTATATATTCTGCAGGCCACAAAAACATTTCAAAATTAATAATGATTAGCAGAAAGATAATATTCTTAAGGTTCTTAATTAATAACTCAATTGATTAGTATTCTCAAAGATTAAGCCACAATGATAAATGTGACACTTATCTTGCTTTTGATTTAAGTTATGTATCTCTCTTTAATTGGGTGATGATACTCCTTACGTGGATGATTGAGTTTGCTACAAAATAATTGTATCTTTTTTTTTTTTTTTCCTTTTTCAAGTTAAAGATTGAAATAATAAAGCTATTCCAGTATAGGATATTTTTTGAACGAGAATATAATTTTTTAAAAAAATTATGTTACATGGAATATTTAGCAAAATCATTCCGAATTAGCTAGAAATACCCTTTACACTGGGAAATATTCTTCAAGTAGAATATAATATATAATAGTAGTATTAGTGGGAGGGGGGGGGGGGTTCCTAATTTTAATCTAAGTTGTCTATTTTATTTATTAAGAAAAAGATGAGGTATTTCTCTAAGAAAACATCATCTTTGGCCTTTTTCACTAATTATTGATAATGACATACTAAACTTATCCATATCCATAATCCAATGAAATTTGTTTGTTCTAATTATCATGAATAATATATCATTTTAAAATTATCTTGTACACAATGTTGGAATATGATTTTGTGTTAATCCTTGGTTGGAATTGATTTTAAAGTAATTTAGTTGATATTGATGAGATTCCTTTATTCTTAACCAGTGATTTCGGGTTTGAGCCATGAGATTGAAGAAATTCTTGGTAGAGTACATTTCCTCCTTTAGAGTCCTATACAATATGAATCTGGATTAGAGGGACCGGTGAATTCTGTATATACAAGATGGTTAACCAAAAAATATATTACTTATATTGTTAGTAAAAGGAAAGTTGAACTGTCTTGTTTTGCCAGCATTGATTAGTTATCGCCGACGAGTGTGATGGAATGGATGAAATCTCTCTATTTTTATTCAAATATTTTGGATTTAAATCCTTAGAATAGAGAAACTCTTGGTATCCTACATAAGTAACATAACGTGATCATACAAAGTACTTCCTCCATTCATTTTGACTTGTCACGTTTTGCTTTTTCAGAGTCTAATTATATATATAGACTTTGACTAACATTTTAAGATATATTTTTTCATCATATTAACATAAGAAGAATTGCAATTTATAGTATTTTTCGTATAATTTTTGAATATCTAAATTTTAATTTTAAAATATTGATTTAATCCAATTCAATCTAGCGTCGAAAATTGGTCAAATTAACTCTAAAAAAATGAAACATGACAAGTAAAATAAACGAGGGTAAAAGAAGAAAATAAATTTCTTACTAGTTAATGGCAAGAAAACAAGAAAATTTCAAACTACCTTTTCTAGTTCCAACTACTTTTTTCAATTCTATAGTTCATAAAAATTGGCAATGTCAATGCCTCTCCAAGACTTGTTATTTTCTATTAGTTGTAACGTCTATTTACTTGCAGGAAAAAAAAAGAGGCACGACATTGGTCAAGAAAACAGGCTGTTGTTCTAATTACCTGCAGCATTTTTAGAAAAAAAAAAAGAACTTTAAAAATTAATCATTTCGCACTTTGCATACACAATGGGAAACAACTGATTAAATAATACTTTCTCCATCTCAAATTATTTATCGTGTTTTTCTTTTATATATTTTTGAAGAAAACATTAACTAAGTTTGTTTTTGGTCATGCAATATGAAGTCATGATTTCAAATTAGCGCTTAGACATACGATTTGGAATCATGATTTGAAATTCAAAATGTTTTTTGAAGAATTTGTAAATCATCATTTAAACTTTTTTAAATGTAAAACTTAACCGATAAGTTTCTATTTTGTATAAAACAGACCCATCATTTTAAATGATTCTTGTTCGACTTGAAGAGATTGTTCGTACTATGTGAAAGGATTATATTAAAGAATATCTAGTTACTGCTATTGTGACTAGTGAATCTTTATAAAATAATGTGTATTTGAAAGTTTGTAATCGCAAACATTTATTTATAAAAGGAACATGGAAATATATGATTTATAATCAATGGGGTGTCTCAGGATATTCTGATATTTTGTGTATGAACTATGATTTGCTCATTTGATAAAATCGTATAAGAATTTGGAAAATTTTGATAGTTTCCACAGCTTGTGGAATTTTCATGTTTATGAGAAAAAAATACAACTTAAAAGATTCAAATTGCATATCCAAATTAAACAAAACTTCAACTTTATATTAATTAGATTTCATATCGCATGTCCAAACGAGTCCTAAGAGGGTTTTTTTAATTTTATTTTACTCTCTTATTTAAATATTTACTCTATTAAGATATTTTTTATATTCAAGAACAATAAACTACTAAAAATAAAAATGAAAAAAAATAATTAATTTTATATTAAATTTTTAAAATAACAAATAATTTAATATAATTATTTTTAAAAATCACAATAGATAATTTAAGAACGCTGAGTACATGCTAATATGTCATCATCTCAAAGTTGGTCATTTCTTGTATATGCAGCCACATGGACAGCTATAGAAATCTACTTTAGTTTGACCTTTCATTAACAGCACTAAAGTTATGTCTTTGTCCTCTAATCACTATACTTTTGCAGGAGATTTCGGATTTGAGATTTGAGAGTGAAATCGTCTTTAATAGAAAATATTTTATTTTTAAAGTGAAACTTTTCTGATATAAATTATGATTAATCAGACACCAAAATAGAAATCAAACACTGAATTTGAAAAGATAAAAAAAAAATGTCATTGTCCATTTGTCCTCTATTCATTACCCTTTCACTTTCATATATACCTTAAATTAGATTCTTCAACGTTTTGTTGACTCTTCCGATGTTGCTATGTGTGTGGCACGATGTTCTTGTTCTCCAGCAATCAACAACTGTATCTATTTTTATTTTAATTTTAATATTTTTGTGTTGGCATGTCTATATATATGACTCTTTAGAAGCTAATAGTAGTTATCACTTCTCACTATAGTATAAGGGACAATGTTAGGGATATGCTGACTTTTGAATTTGCTTTCAAAGTTTTAACTTTTATATATCGATAATGTATAAAAATATTTTCACTATCAAGTCACTTAAATAGTGTAGTTAATTACAAAAATTTAACAACAATAACATATTAGTCTGATTTCATAAACTAGGTATGAAAAGGGTGGAATGTAGAACTTACCCCTATCAGCTTGAGTAAGGAAGAGTAGTTAATTACAAAATTTAAAAAAAAATGTGAAACTAATATGTTATCTACTATGACAAGGTAAAAGCACACTGTTAATAAAAAAAAATCTTTATTTTATCAGTGAATATAAGTTAAATTTTCTTCCAACTCTATTTATGTCTTTGTTCAGAACCCTTTTAGCTGATTTCTCATTGAAAATCATAATAAAATAAAGGGAAAAGGGGCAAATATACCTCTCAACTTTGTGATTTAGAGCAAATATATCCTTTGTTAGAAAAGTGGAGCAAATATACCCTTGTCGTCTATGGAATGGTGCAAATATACCCTTGTCGTTAATGAAATGGTGTAAATATACCCTTTTTACTAACAAAGTTATATTTTTTAATTAAATAATATTTATCTTATTTTTTTAAAATTTTAAAAAAACAATTAAATTTATATTTGATAGGTAAAACAGTGCTAAAAATACAGTTTCATCTAACTGATCTAAAATACTGTCACGACCCAACCCGTCGTGAGTGGCACCCACCCAACCCCCGAATGAGCGAACCAATAAAGTTTCACCCTTGCCTAGACTAACAACCTAAAACCAACAAGTATCAAAGTAAACTAGCAATGAAAATAAGATCAACTACTCAAAATACTTATCATAATTAATAATCTGGGGAAAATCCCACCTAGGAACTGAAAGTCATCGTACCAAACATCAATACCAAATCTAGAGTACGGAGATGCAACCCCAAAAAAAATAAGAATAGTTTTTAAGTCCGAACAAATGGACTAAAACTCTAATGATAATCCCAAGGTAGCTCGAATCGACATCTCACCTTTGAAGATCGAAAACGTCGGTGCTAAATCTGAGGTCTCGTCTCAACCGCTAGAAGATTTTCTGTACTCACCAAAAGAAAGACAAGTGCAGTATCAGTACACCACCACTGTGTACTGGTAGGATCATCAACCAGTATTCAAGAAAACAGTATATAAATAGTACACAAAATCCAATAACAAGTATGGCAAACATGCAACAATATCACATGCATCTCTAGACTACAGGTCTCTACCTAGCTTGTTACCGCATGAATCCATCTCTTACAGTTCTATTCCACCAACAAGAATAACCATAACCACACCTTACCGTCTAGCTCGGACCCACCCTGGAATCCACTATAGACAACTACCACAAGAAGTGATTACCCGGCCTAAATCAAGATCAATTCAACAGTCATACAACAGTTTCCGGCCACTCAAGGACCACCAATCAATAACACTTTTCGATAACAACCCGGTCCACTCACGAAATCAATATCAAGTATCACATTCAGTAAAACAACTCAGTCCTCTCACGGAATCAATATCAACCAATGCAATACAATAATTAAAGAAACAGTGCAAGATCCAATAAAGTAAATCTGTATCAGGCGTGGTACCCGTGCCAACCGAATGTTATACTCGTACCAGGCGTGGTACCCGTGCCAACCATGTGTTATACCCGTACCAGGCGTGGTACCCGAGCCAACCGAATATCAACAACAACAGTCAATAGAATGAATGCACACCCTTTGTAAAGCCAACAAGTAAAAACCATTCAAACATAGACTGTAAACCGAACTTAGACATTCCACACAAGTCTTCTAAGCAATGTAATGCACACAATTACTTAGACAACGAGTACAATGAATATACACAATCGTAGAAATACGAAAGTCATCACCTACCTCGAATGTTCCAAGCTCTATTCAACCCGAACTTTTTCGTGTTCCGGATTCCTATCACGTTCTTGGTCTAAAAATAACACATAAAGCATAAAATTAACATACAGGCATGTACATTACCCGGATTATACCAAATTCTCAAACCCCAGGTCACCTATGATCATCCCACCCTTTTCTCGAGATTTTCCACCGTTAATTCTCCTAGTCTTATCATTTTTTATGGACAAAATAGGAAATTAAACAGTCTATGTTCATTTTAACGTACCTAAATCAACACCCAAGAACATACATGTTTGGAACTCCTTTCTTCCCCGAATTTCATCATCCCTAGGTCATTCCAACCTTCCCCAATTTCCCTCCTAGCAATTTTACCGCATACGAAACGTAGTACAAAGTGTGGAGAACGAAAACCTTACCTTAGGAACGATTTTTGGCGGAGGAATGAAGAAAACGCTTGAATTTGCCCAGTCCTTCTCCCAAAACAAACTTGTGAAATTCTGATGTTTTGAGAGCTTTTTCTGCATTAAAAATACGTCGGCCTACTATAGCGGTCCCCGCTCCGCTATAGCGGTCTTAAGTGAGTTGACCGCCCCTTGACCGCCGCTATAGAGGTAATTTTTACCACTATAGCGGTGGCCGCTATGGCGTCTGACAACGCTCGTCACGGGCAGAAAGTCCGTAAATTTTCCAGTTTTTGCTATTTCACAACACACTTGGTTCCCTCGACGTTCCGAAATAACCCTTTCACGTCAAACGCGATTTCGAGAGTTCTACTTATCCAAATTCAATTCCAAAAAGTCCCCTGGACTCCTTTATGTCTTGGCTACGTGGAAAACTAGCTCAATCCAAGACACCTAAACCCATTTTTACCCGGATTTCTCTAGACTCTACCTCGCTCCAAAACCGGCCGAGGCTAGCCTAGCCCTGAATTTCAAACTCCCAAACCCGGAGTTTTCTAACTCTAAAACTTGACACGATTGAACTACCCGTAACGACGGACCCGGTCGTTACAAATACATTTTCATAGAAAAAGTTCAGATGGTTATGCAGGTACTGCATAGTCAGGAATACGAGTATTTTAATTTTCATCGGGTGTTTTTCTAAATTGAAAATCTGTGGGTTATTATTTTTATTTGGATCGGACTGGTTGGGTCAGTTAAAGAATAAACTGACTAGTTAAAAATAAATTGATTTATCTTATTTTAATTTTAAAAAATAAGATAAACATTATTTAATAAAAAAAATACAGCCATGTTAGTAAAAAAGGTATATCTGCACTATTCCATGACGGCAGGGGTATAATTGCTCCATTTTTTTAACGGAGGGTATATTTGCTCTAAATCGCAAAGTTGAGGGGTATATTTGTCCCTTTGTCCTAAAATAAAATATAATAAATATTTAGAGTTCTGTAGTGATCAAGAGTAGTGGCAATTTTCACTAAGGGGGTTCAAAATATAAAAAAGTAAATACACGAAGAAGTTAAAGGTGTTCAACATTTACTATATATACAAAAAAATTTATTTTAATCATGAATAAATAGTGTAATTTTCCGTCGATGAACCCTCTCGATCCTTGCTCCGCCCTCGATCAAGAGCATTTTCTCATCTTGCAAATTATTTTCACTTAGACTCTATTAAGGCCATTTCACAATATTATAATCAGACTTTTGCCGTTGCTTAATTAATTTTCTTTGTCAATACTAAAGCAAATTGCAAAATCTAATCAAATGGCCTTAAGCTTGGTTCTAATTAATGTGCATTATCCTTTACTACCAACCATTATCAAACACACAATAAGCCAAAGCTCATGATAATTGAGAAGCACTACTAAATAAATAAAATAAAACTAAAATTAGCAGCTACACTATTTCATTTGACATATGATTAGTGGAATATCCTATTGTTGGATGCCATGTTTAAAGTTTGATCTATTATTCGACTTAGCTAAATGTTCAATTAATGCCTCCAAAATAAATTAAGCCTTTTAATTTATTTTTGTCCTCTTTAAATTTTTTATTATATTCTTGTTTCTGGCTTTACCATAAGGCCAAATAATTCATCATTTAGTTTAAGTTGTCGACATGCTAAGTTACACAAAAAGGCCTTTTTGTATATTTTGATATTTTCTCACCAATAAGGGAAAAGATACATTATGGCTTCCTTTTTTTAATTTTTAAACTACATATCCATTTTCTAGTGATAAGTTTTTTGGTCTTAATTATCATGAGTACAATTTTAGGATTAAAAATTAATAATGCCGGCTAGGGTGTACATGGATCGGGTTGGTTCGTTTTTTTTAAAAATTAAACCAAATTATTAGTGTCGGGTTATTAAATTTATAAATCAAACTAAATCAATAGAAGTCGGGTTTTCCAACCTCGGGTTTTTTTGGGTTATTTCGATTTCTTCGGGTTTTTCCGGTTATTTCAATTTTTTTTTGGTAAAGTCTTCATATAAACATATAAGCAACTTGTGCTTTAAATATTTCTTTAGTTCTAGCAAGATACAACTATCTAAGGTATTTCTTAAAAAAAAATAACACAATATATAAATGAGTGATGACATTAATAAAATAATCAACCAAAAAATAATGAAATCGCATAGAATAAATATTGCATATTAATAAGCCACTATAAAAATAATCATAATTTAAAAGTATCAAGTCATACTAAAATAAGTCTAATAAGTATTAACTACATTACTAAATATTAAACAAAAAAATAAAATTAGTTTAGGTATTTATGCAAAATTAAAGAATAGATATCTAACATGATTGTCATTCCTAGTGTTGAATTGAATAATTTTTTGTTAGCATTAGCATTGATTTGAGCTTTATTTGAGTTACTAATATCTATGGGTTATAAAAACTTACTGGACCATTTAAAGTTCCAACTTTAAACTTGAAATAATATGTTGAAAGATAAAAACTATAAGAAATTTAAGAAATATTTATAAATTACATCACAATAAATATTTTTATGTATAAAATATTTTTAAAAATAATATATATATGTAATATCGGGTTGGTTTGGTTCGATTTGACTTTTTTTAGTTAAAACCAAACCAAACCAATTATAGTTGGGTTTTTTTTCCAACACCAAATCAAGTCAAACCAAACCACTAATCGGTTTTTTTTGTGGTTCGGTTTAGTTTACGATTTGATTCAATTTGCGGTTCAGTTTTGTTCACCCCTGGTGCCGGCTATCTGAAGTAGAATCGAGTTTGAATGAAGTTCAAATTCAGACAAATCTAAAGCTTGCCAATATTGGCTATTCATTAAATAATTTTTAAGAATTGATTATGTTTTAAACAATGTCGTCACAAGCGGCTACATGGTGTCATTCCTACCACTTACTATTACTATTACAGGCCCAACATGAGGAAAGGCTTGGGCTTTGGGATGGCAACAAAATTAATTTTTGCCTTTTGCAAAAGATAGGCAAGAAATGGAGTTGAAATCAATCATCTTAGATGGATTAGAAACTTTTAGAATACACTTCGTGGAAAGTAGAGCATTGTGAGAAAGAGTTCAATGCAAAGAAAAAACGAAAAATGCTAGAATTTTTAAATAGGAGAATTAACCTAAATAGTCGTTCACTCAACCGCTTAAATTTTAAATAATTGGTGGATGTATAATGTATGTATATATGTATATAATATGTATATAACCATGTATAATTTTGTATACTGATTAGAAAAAATAAACAGTGAATTCAGCAGGCTATTATTTGCGTAAGAGTCCCTCGTAAAGTATAGAGGTATGTACTTTACGAATACAACTAGCTACCCATTTCCAAGTGCAACAATTTTTTAAAGGTATTACTTGTGTTTTCAGTTCTTATATAGTACTATAATAACAATAACATATTCCGTGTAATCCCGCAAAATGGGGTCTGGCCATTTCTTGAATAGTGTGATATGTATATTACTCTACTTTTCACCATTTTTCCTTAGTATGAAGTGCATGATCTTCAATTTCAGTACTCAATATTGAAGAACTCAGATGTAATTTGCTTGATAGATACTTGTATTGGTTTCATGTTGGCAATGTCCAGCAAGACTTCTCTGAGAATAAGATGTTTCATTTAGATGAAGTTTGAGGTATTATATTTTAAGAGTGATTAGTAAAGATGGATATTTAAAAAAAAATTAAGACATTAACTATTTCTCTTCCATTGTGTCACATCTTTATAGCTAAGTCTGCAATGATTTCAAGAAAATTATAGGTCCTTGGAGATTCCTTCAAATATGATTTTAGGTCTACCCTTTTAATACCTTCACTCATCATAATTTCACAACTACGGACCGATGCATCTGCAGGTCGACGCAAGACATGACCAAACCATCTCAAGCTACCTTCTCTCATTTTATCATCAAGGCGTGCTACTTGCACCTTCTGGTGAAGAAGACAACATCACCCGCAGATGAAAAAACATGCTACTTGCACCTTTTGGCAAAGAGGACAACATCATCCGCAGATGAAATAGGGAGTTGGTATTTTCCAGTAAAGCATACCATGAGCTCAACATCTTGGTGCTGTTTTCCAGCAAAGCATGCCATGAGGTCTACTTTGCATCACTCTTAGACAAGGGCACAGCATTAGACATAAGTTTGTAAGAAAATCAACAATAATGCCTCCCTGAAAAGAGAAGAATAATCAACAGGATGCCTGAGATCTTAGGGGTATACAATTTCTTACATCTCAAATAAAAAGAAATATTATTCACACCACATGCATGAAAGTACTTACCATGAGGTTTAGATTTTCGGAAGCTCCTTCTGATACAACACGTGTAATGACAGCAGGACAGTCCCAAGGAATTAGAATACATCACAAGCTTCCATGGAAACTGCATTTCCCGCATTCTAAAGTTCCTTCTTTCTTAGCCCCTACAGTGTCAAAGAAGCACAGACAACTGTATTTCAAATGAAGAAAATAGTGGTAAGATGTTTAATTTATGCCCATAGAATTTGAATTCTAAGACATGGAGTACCCGTTTAAAGGTTGGGGTAGAATTTCAAAGATTTTCTGGTGGATTAACTTAGCAGTGGCTTTCTTTATAGCTAGCATCAAATTAAGCTAAAGTGATTAAAAGCCTGCTTATACAGCTCCGTTCTATTACCTCCAGTGAGAAAAATCTCTCTACCAAAAGAAGGGAAGGTAACTTTGACGATATAAAATGGAAGTCCTTGCCCCAAATCTACTCATATTTAAACTGAAACTTTCAGCACAGAAGCAACACTTGACCAACAGTAGGCTGTTACTAGTTAAAATTAACCGCAAAACACAGTATATTAGCTCTTACGCAAGGACAGCAACTCAAAGTAGTAGTTCAGATGGACAAGTTGTCACATACAAAAATATGATAAGCAAGTAACTAACTGAACCAACTTCTTTTCTTTTTAAATTTACAGAAGAAGATTGCTCAAATCAAATCAACCTTTTATCACTCACAACCACGACAAATTAATAACATGAAAATTTTAGATGGAATATGAAGTCACTTACATAAGTTCTTGTTTACAGCAACAATGGGGCTTTGAAAGATGGACCACAAAGAAAAAAGGTTTTAACACTTGCCCAGTGAAGACACACCATCAACCAGGAATATCTTCATATTGCACCTAAACAAATGATAGTCTTAAAGGATGAACAAAAAATTGTTTACCACAAAATGGAAACCAAAAACGGAAGTACCCCAATTATGTAAGTTTAACAATAAAGGAATATGATTTGTTAACGATGCCAAATGCAATATTCTTTTAACGTAAAGAATTATTTGTGCAGTAGCACTTTTAAGTTCCCAGCCGATATAGTCTCAAGATGTAGGAAAAAATTGTGACCATGTATCCTACGAGAACATGTGGAGCCATGCATCTAACAAAGGTTTTTCCTTAAAGGCAAAGGCTGTTCCACATGTATGTGACACCAATAAGATCAAATGACCAGCAGAGGTCAGCGTGATGCAATTCTTAAATACCTTCCTTGATATGTTAATAACAGTAATAAGGCGATAATACTAGGGGGAAAATGATAACAAACCAAGAAGCCAATTGTACTACTGCATTGTCCGATTCAGCAAAATCATGATGGAAATCTCTTCACCTGTTAGTATACAAAAGATGTCTCCAACTAGAATCACACAACTACCTGCAATTTATGTCGCAATCATGTTGTGAACTAATTCTTTCAAGTCCTTTAAACTGCAACCTGGCACTCTTTCCATCTCTCTCTTCTTCATCCTCTCCTTTGTTTGAGCTACTTCATCCCAACGACCGCCTGCAGCATAGATGTTGACCAGCAATAAATAATACCGAAAGTTCTTGGGATCTTGTTCAATTAACTTATTCACAATTTGTTCTCCTAACTTTACATCCCCTCTAAAACGAGCTAACCCAAGCAACTCAGACCACAACGAGGATGTCAGTGGCAAACTGCTCTCGATCGGAATGTTCTTTAATATATTTACTGCCTCTTGCATTAGACCAACATGTGCTAGAAGATTAGCCATGCACCAATAATGTGCGAAATTGGGCTTTACACCAAACAAATCACTCATATCGCTGAAGTATGTCCTTGCTTCTGTTACCAGTCCTTCACGGGCACAAGCGCATAAGACACCAACAAAAATGATTTCATCTGGAAGCACACGATCCTTTTCACCTTGCTTCATATTCTTAAAACGATTTATTTTTTTATCTTCTAAGCTACTACTCACCAAGTCTGCATACAGATTAAGCCCATCTGTAGGGTTCCCGTGAATGCAATATCCCAAAATCATCACATTCCAGCATACTATGTTCTTAACTGACATCCTATCAAAAATTAGACGAGCAATTTCTGCTCTGCCACATCTACTATACATATGGATCAAAGTCGTACTAATAAACAAATTCAAATCTTTAGATCCTTAATAAGAGACCCATGAACAGATTTCCCTTCGTTCATTCGAGCTGACCGAGCACAAGCAGTAAGAGCAATGACTATAGTTGCATCGTTACCATTCAATCCCCGGTGTGTCATTTCTCGGAACAACTTTAGGCACTTCCCAGGGTTATGAGAATTCAAATACCCATTCATCATGACATTCCACCCAACTAAATTCCTCTTAGGCATTTCATCAAACAACTGACGTGCAACGACTAATTCACCAACCTTCACATAACCAGTCACAATGCTATCCCAAGACACAGCATCCCTCTCCGACATTTCATGGAACACCTGCCTAGCAAGACTAATAAACCCACAACAAGCATAACAATGCACCAAAGAATTCTGAACATTCAAAACCCCATTAACTCCATTTTTCACAGATTGCCCGTGACACTTCTGACCCAAATCCAAACGACCCATATTAGCACAAGCACTCATAAGGGGTGGGAAAGTAAAGCTATTAGGAACAAGACCAGTTTTAAGCCTTTCGAAATAGAATACAACAGCATTCTCTGGCACAGAACTCTAAGAATAAGCCTTTATAACAGAATTAACAGAAAATGTATCAGGAAAATCAATGCATCTAAATACAATTGCCGTATACTTAATGTCACAGTAATGAGTACAGAGCTTCAAAAGTCTGCAAGAAAATGATGGGTTTTGGACTTGTAAAAGATCACTGATTATCAAATGCACTTGAATTTGAAAGAGATGAGCTAAGCTTTGACAAGAATCAAGAAAATTCAAAATTTTGTCATATGGATAATGGGTTTTGAATCGGACCTAGTGTTTAATCGAATTTCTTTTCACTGATATGTATCTGGGGTTTGAACAAAATTTTCAAATTTGAACCTGTCAGCAGTTTTTCTGTAGCTCATTGTTTTTTGCTGCTCCAGTGCACATTCTTGCCATTGATACTGGGGCATTTTCCTTCTTTCTTCGTCACTGTTCACTATGGTTTTCTAAAAAAATCAAAAACTTAGGGAGATATGAACAAATACCTGAAACTCCAAAAGAGGTATTTACAAAGAAAGCTTAAAGCTTTATCAAATTTGCAGCAAAGGGGCGAATGGCAATTTGTTGGAGTGCCACGTGGGTGGATTTAAAGGTCCTTGAAGCTAGCTTTTCGGTTGAGCTACGTCAAAGGTCCTCTGTTTTTAATTATGACGTGAGAGTCAGGTTCATCCAATTCATTGTTTCTAATGTTAGAGCCTCCGTCTTGTTTTGTTCATGTTCCAAATATCTAGTTGGACATGTGGAGTATGTTAAAATCTCACATTACTAGGCTTAAAGGTCCTTGATCTCCTTATATAAAGGGTGATGTGAAACTATTTGGTTGACCTTCTTTGGATCAAATTTTCCAATTAACTATGAAAGATGGATCATATTTATCCTCCATTGATAATTGAGTTAAATATGCCCTCCCCGATATTAAATGGACTAGATTTGCTTTATATTCAAACTTTGGAAGTTTTGCACTCGGTGATGCCCAAGGGCGGAACCAAATGGAGAGATGAGTGTTCATCCGAATCTCTTTCGGTAAAATATTATACTATAATACAATTTTTTTGGTAAATAAGTAATTTTATTAATCAAAGTGAATTTTGAAGTACAAAAAAAATGGAGTACTGGACAGTAAGCCCCAGTATCTTAGTAAGCTACTCAATCTTTCTTAGCCCTAGATGCACAAACACAATATTTCAAAAGCATAAGCGTTAACATGAACTTCATGCCCTTCTAAGTAGGATAAAAATTATACGCCTTTAACCAACTAGCTACCGTAGCATGCATCTTCCTCTAGCATGGGCTCCTGGATGATCATCTTTATGAGTTGCTTCACTGTTCTTTGTTGTTGCTGGAAAACTCTTAGGTTCCTCTCCCTCCATAGGTGGTAGATGTTAGCAGCAAATAGCATTTCGTAAATTTCAGCTCGTCTACTCTTATCTTTAGCATATATTGATAGTTCAAAGTCCCACTCTCCATGTACCCGAGATATTTCAAACCAGTTAAGGAATTTTTGCCACACATGAGCAGATATTGGGCAAGCAAAGAAGAGGTGAAAATGACTTTCATCAACCATAGCACACAACGGGCAACTAGAATCCACATCTATCCCCCATTTTATCAGTCTATCACTATATACAAGGTTAAAACTATTGTTTCTGTATGTATAGTAAATGTTGAACACGTTGATTTCTTTGTGTGTTTATTTTTTATTTATTTTGAACCTCATTAGTGAAAATTCTGGCTCTGCCATTGGTAATGCTACATGTCCCACAATTAAGGATTAATTTTTTTAAACCAATGAAAAATTTGAACCTTTCGCATAGTTCAAGGATAAATTTTGTTATTTTCCATAATATTGAGTTCTTCGATCTTTTATTTAATTTCTTCTTTCTCTCTCCCACTACTATCTCTATCACCGATCACTTATTTTCCTCCTTTGTCTTTGACCCCTGTGTGATTATACATCTGCATTAAAATTGTATTTTATGTTACAAGTTCAAGTCGTTTAACGCATTTCTTCTCGGGAGGTGATAGTGAGATGGTGGGGAAAGAGAAAGAAAAAGGAAACAAGAAAGAGAAGCTGGTGGCAAAAGTGATGGTGACAATGATAGCGGGGAGAGACAAGAAAGAAGGTGAAAGAAAGGGTGATTCGTGCCCTTTTTAAACTTGTTTGCATAGGCTCGTGCATTTTTACGTTCAATAATTCCAGGGGTTTTCACTTTCACACGTCTTTGCTCGTGATCGCTTAGAGCTCCCTTCCACCGGTTAAGATGTGACTAAAGTCTCTCCAATGATAGCGTATATTACGCTCGAGGTTTCTCGAACCTCTTCTGTACCAATGTCTCTGTTTTAGGAGGAATAAGGTAATGAAATTTCGATATGGACTTTTGTTGTTGTTAACTTGTTATGACAGGAGTCATTCTTACTCGACGAGGAGATAAATTGAGCTGTGAAAATCTCTTTCATGAGTATCTTGAGTTTTAGATTTTTCTTTTCTTCAATTGATTAAACGTCAAAGTAATTGCTTATATTTGCAAAGAAATGGATAGATGGTTTATGTTGGTGAATGGTGATGATGACAAGTGTAGGTGTTAGTGTTTTTGGATAGTGATGAAAGAAAAAGATTCATATGGCGAGTTGACATGTTGGTTAAAATAGATGGGATTATAGAGAAAAATAAAGTTAAATCACTTTTATAACTTTAAAAATATATACAAATCGATAGTATAACATTAAAAGCATATATGAACAAATAATTTAATACAGAGCAATATAAATCTTTGCTATGAGAGGCAAATAAAACCCTTTCCCCTTGTTTATTTTAAGGGAAAAATTTGGCCCTTAGTGGGACCACAAAAGTTGACCAAGGCAAGGAAACATAATTTTTTTTTGGTAATAATAAGGCCCCTATTAGGGGGAGAAATTTTATTTTTAATAATATTTTAGATAATACCAATATTTTCTTTCAAAATTGTCAGGCATTTGTTTAATATTTTCTGGTGGGTGGATGTAAAATTATTTAAGCTACCATCCATTTTCTTCCTCTGATTATTTTAATTTTTTTTTTTGTACATTTACAGGTAATGGATGGCCCATATTTTAATTTATTGTCCTTTTTCTTATTATATTAATTTATTATATTTTGGGCTATTGAACCTGGCTTGAAGTTTCTGCAAATTCCACATCATGGTTGCAAGTGGAAGGGAATATATAAATACAAAATTATTCTGATAACTTTGATTATAACCTCCTATTTTTTTCAAAAAATTAAATTAGACACTTAAATATTACTTTGATTACCACTTGGCAATTTGGCATCCTTGTGCTTCCACTAGAAATATTTAAATTATACTAATTATATTTTAACCCTACAACAACTCCCACAATATATTGATAAAATATGAAGAAATTGATGGAATTCATAAGTCTCTGATGATTATATTGAATTGTGTTTTTAAATAGATTAAAATAAATTTTGTTTTTAAATAGATCGCATCTTAAAAGTATTACTATACTTCATATGTATTTGTTTTTCAACTATTAATATAGAACTTTGTTGGCACATCCAACAATTTTCACCTCAGATTAAGTTTCACATGAATCCTCACCTCATGGACTTATCTGAAAAGTGAAAAATAATTATTTGTGTCACTCATTTCAATCGAGTATTCAAGGCTATCAAAGATCATAGGCTCTACATGTAAAAGTAGAAAACTAGCCCGTAGACAGGCAAATACACTAAAATAACTCGAAGAGATTTTTAACATCGTGTGATATATTCGCTTCGATCTAATTTTCAAAAATATAAAGGGTTCTCTATTTTCAATAGTTCAATTGAGATATACGTATAAACGTTTTACTGAGGTTATGTAAAACTGGATTATTGTTACTATATAACTCGATTAATATTACAAATATTACATGAAATTGAATAGTTTGTTTATTAACCATGCATATATATGTGTGGAAAAAAGAATTATCTTTCTTAAATTTTACATGAACTTAAATTATAATTTTTAATAAAATATAGCTTATTTTTAATTATAGTCAAAGAAGCTAGTGAAAAAATAATTCTCACATATAAAATAAAAAATATATATTATATGGTTAATATTATTTAAAGTCTTTTTAAATGAACAATAGTAGTAATTGAGATTGAAAATAACAAAAGCAAAATAAATATGGCATAGTATAGAAGAGTGATAATGTCTATTGTTAAAAATTGGGAAAAAATATTTAAAAATTTTAAAGCAAAGTTGTAGGAGGTAAATAATTTTCGCTCATTGAATAATTGCAAAATATTTTTTTCTAGAATTAAAGATTAAAAGCATATGAAAAGGCATATGAGAAAGGGTATAATAGTAATTTAACAGGACTTTACATTATTAATATAGAAAAGTTAAGCTCTAATAACAAAATAATAGTAACTTGGAATTATTTAAACTTTTTATAGTTTGCACCTACAACTTTACATATACCCATTGGATTGAAAAAAAGTTTATTTATTAGCAAACCAAAAAAAAAAAAAAAGTTTTGGTATAAGCTAGGAGCATTGCTTTGCTTAAAAGTAATATCCATTGGGTGATAATGCTAAACACTAATTTTACACTTTAAAGATATGCCCACACTGTCCTTGCTTAATTGTAAAGAATTCTTTGAGAGGGGGGGAAAAACAAAAACTATAAGTAAGGTAAAAAAAAAGTAATTCATTTATCTCATTTTATATGACATTGTGGAGTACTATTTTTGAGTCAAATATTTTTTTAAACTACAATTTCTCAATGATTCTTTAATATTTCGGATTGTTAAGTATATTTATCATAATTTTAATAAAATTAGTAAATAATAGTATTCTTTTAAAAATCAAAGAATATTCAAATGGACATTGAAGCTTGGATAATTTTTTAGAACACTTTCAATTACAGGGGTATGAAGCTACTAACTCATACTATAAAAGTTTGAGAGAGAATGGTTGAGATGATGACGAGGAGGGATATGTCTATCTCTAAGAACCAATTAGGATTCATGTCGAGGCGATCAAATATGGAAGTCATTCATCTTGTAAGGAGAGTATTAAAATAATGCAGGGACAGGAAAAGAGACTTACACGTGGTGTTAATTAATCTAAAAAAGGCTTACGATAAAGTCTCTAAAATGGCTAAAATGATCTTTTGAAGATGTTTAGAGGCTAGAGGTGTACATGTGATTTACATTATGACGATTAAAGAGATGTATGTATCATCCAAGGCATGAATTAGAATAGTGAGGGGTGACCCGGAATACTTCACGATTGTAATGTGATTGCACCAGGGATATATAGTTTGCAAATAACATAATATTGATTGACGAGATGTGCGGTGGGGTTAACGATAAGTTTGAAGTTTGGAGACATTCTCTAGAGTCTAAAAGTTTTAGGTTAAACATGACTAAAATAAAGTACATGAAGTGCAAATTCAGTGATGTAATACATGAGGCGAAGGTGGAAGTGAAGATCGATGTACAAGTCATACCCAAGAGAGTAAGTTTCAAGTATTTTGGATCAATAAATCAAGGAGGGGGAGATTGACGATGATGTTGCATATCGTACTGGAGCGGGATAGGTAAAATGAAGGGTCAATGTCGGATATATAGTTTGCAAATGACATAATATTGACAAGAGATATAGTTTGCAAATGATACATATATAGTTTCAAGATATATAGTTTGCAAATGACATAATATTGATTGACGAGATGTGCGGTGGGGTTGCAAATGAGTAAGTTTCAAGATATATAGTTTGCAAATGACATAATATTGATTGACGAGATGTGCGGTGGGGTTAACGATAAGTTTGAAGTTTGGAGACATTCTCTAGAGTCTAAAAGTTTTAGGTTAAACAGGACTAAAATAAAGTACATGAAGTGCAAATTCAGTGATGTAATACATGAGGCGAAGGTGGAAGTGAAGATCGATGTACAAGTCATACCCAAGAGAGTAAGTTTCAAGTATTTTGGATCAATAAATCAAGGAGGGGGAGATTGACGATGATGTTGCATATCGTACTGGAGCGGGATAGGTAAAATGAAGGGTCAATGTCGGGGTGATGTGAGATAAAAACGTGTGGCCGAAGCTTAAAGATAAGTTCCAAAATGGTGGCTAAACCAGCATTGTTGAATGGGAAAAAGTGTTGACCAGTCAAGAACACTCATGTGTAGAAGATGAAGATGCTCAGTCGGATATGTGGGAATACTAGGAGAGATACGATTAGAAACGAAGTTATATGGGGTAAGATGAGGCCTCCATGACAAATAAGATGAGGGAAGCGAGACTAAGATGGTTTGGACATGTGAATAGGAGGTGCACACAAATGCGTCAGTAAGGAGGAGTTTAGAGAGGTACGCCAAAAAAGAATTGAGTGGGGGTAATTAAACAAGACATGATATAGTTTTAGCTTATTGATGATATGACCTTAGATAGAAAGATTTGGAGGTCGAGGATTATAATAAAAGGTTAGCAGGTAGCCAAATGTTGTCGCTCTTTATATAGGAGAGGTAGGGGACTAGCCTCCTCCTCTCCTCTTCTCCTTATTGGTAGTATTATTTAGTAGTCACACAGTCTCTTATTTTTCGACGTGTATTATTATATATTACTTTATTTGCTTTGTATCTTACTATTTGCTGTCATATTGTTCTTATAATCCTACTTTAAAAATATTTTCTTTGAGCTGAGAATCTTACCGGAAATAACCTCCCAACCCCACGAAAAGGTTCTAGACTCTGGAGCATGTTGTAAACTTGGAGTAGGAAAATGTATACTTGGATGAGGTAAGAAGAAAAGGAGATTTATCATTAATCAGAAGTGGAAAACAACAGATATTAAGAAAAGTTATAAACACTAAAAGCAAAGGCAAATTACATTTTCCTCTTATTTCACTTTATTTTTTCTTCTTTTTACATTCATGTTCGTACTATTTTGTCTGTATTTGCTACCAAAGAAAAAAACATTTATTAATCAATTGACGAGATATTTTTTTAATAACAATAAATACAGATGTAATGTTTATGTCACCTACACTCTAAAATACTATACACTTTTATTTATTATTTTCTTTACTTTCAATGATTTTTTTTAAAAAAGAAATGGTTGTCTTCATGCCTTGTAACCTAATTTCACTTTTCCCAACCACAATTTTCTCTTTTTCTGAATTTTCTTTTCCCAAACCGGACTCCAAACCATTTTCTTAAACAAAATACATAATTTTCCATCCTCACTATATTTAATTATTCAATTAAATATTATTTTAATACATTTAATTAACTTTTTTCATCATTATTATTTTCCTTTAATTACGATTCGGACATACTGAGGAAAGTTAGGAAAACCAAAATTATTTTTTTAACTTATCAAAAACTCCATATTTCACATTTTCTCAAGAATCTCATTACTTCATAAATCCAAAAAATTCAATCTTTACCCCTTAATTTCAGCCTTTAATTCTGAAAAAAAATCTTAAAATTTTCAACAAAAATTTCTGTTCATTTCCATCTTCATTCTCAGCTTTTTTCTGCTAATTAGCTCTGGTAAGACTTCAAAATTAGCACTAATTAAGCTTAATTTATTTTCTATTTTTTGAGCTTAATAATTTCTGGGTTTCTTTAGTGAAGTGATTCTTTATGGGGTTTTGAAGAAAAGAAGAGGGAAATCTTCTGTTTTTTTTTTTGGGTATGGAGGGGAGTAACAGTGGAGTTACAGTGGTGGGATCAGATGCTCCATCAGATTACCATGTGGCAGCAAGGAAGACAAATGAGAATCCGACAACACAAGTAGTGACATCGCAGGTTGTTGTTGTCTCACCAACGCCGGCAACAGCCATGGCTGCCGGATTATCAGCTTTGACTGTGATGAAGAAGAAGAGAGGAAGACCAAGAAAGTATGCACCAGATGGGTCTGTTAATGTTCTTTCTCCAAAGCCAATTTCATCATCTGCACCGTCGCCGGTGATTGATTTTTCTTCGTCGGAGAAACGGGGGAAAATCCGGCCAGTTGGGTTAGTTAGTAAAACCCATCATCAACCTAAAGTTGATTTAGAGACTCCTGGTAAAGATAACAACTTTGCTGTTTTTTTCTAATAGTTCAAAGCTCTAATCTTTTTCAAACACTTGGAGATGTTTTATTTTAAGCCGAGGGTCTTATCGGAAACAGTCTCTCTATCTCTACGAGGTAGAGGTAAGGTCTGCGTAGACTCTACTTTTTCCAGACCCCACTTGTAAGTTGTAACCACTTGTGGATTACACTGGGTATGTTGTTGTTGTTGTCGTCAAAGATCTAATCTTTTTTTCACATGCAAGTTGATTAATTAAATGTCCTGTTCTATAGATCTGTTTTGCTTAGTTGAATTAATTAGTTTTTGGTGTTTGGATATTAAGCCTGTGAATGAAGTGGGAGATCAGCTCACGAGTCAAAAAGCACTAGGTTATTTCTTTTTATTTGTCAATACTTTGCTGAGATAGGTTATCGTGTACTTGAACCGGTGGGAGGTAACATGTATCTAGTAAAATAGTTGGGATTTGCACAAGTTGGTCCAGACAACATGATGAAAGAAAAGTGTGATTTTGTGAAGTTATGGGAAAATAATGTAGGGTGTGTGTAAAGGTGGGGCCTATTGTGAAATAGATGCTTTAAGGTATGATCTTGATGCCAATGGGCAGCTTTGAGTGTGAGGTGGTACTTTTTGGTTGGTCTGGAATTAGGGAATCTTATAAAAACTTATAGATGTCATTGTGGGACTTTTCAAAGTAGTAGTTTTACTGAGGAAATTGTTTTTTCCTGGATTTCCAGGTGTATAATCTACTACTAAACAAGGAAATGGTAGATACATTTCTGGTACTGGTGGTATTGGACAAGCTCTAAGGGGATAATCTCTTTCTTATTTCTCCATTTCTTTCCCTGTGAATTTGAATTCTAAGACCTGCTGCTTCTGTAGGAATTAGGAAAGGAGTTGTGTTAATAGCATCTTTGACCTCACCTAATTGCTGAGCTACTTTTATTCCCAATGATGACACTGTAATTCACTATTTTTTTTGGAGTTTCTTAAGCTGGTAGTCTTGTCATATTAATGCTTTTGTTAACCATTCCGAATAGACGGATCTTCGTACTAAGTGCACATGTGTATACACCTGGAAATTTAATTCTAGTTATTGTCCTTGTTTTGCCTTTTCTGTTACTGTTCCATAGTAAGTGCCACAATCACTTTGAACCTCAGCAGTCTGCTTTTTTTTTCTGTTTTATTTTGTTATTTTTTCTTCTTTGGGTCTGGTTGTATATGTGCATTGAAGTGTTTTTCCTCTTTTCCCGTTCCTTGTTTTGTGGTAGTTAGGTTTGGAGTGTTGCAAGGGGGGAGGGGGTATTACGTGCTAACCGATACCACTGGAGGGAAACACAGTATTTTGAAACAATCTTCTTTTCAGAGAAGAACATCTCGACGTTTCTATGAGGTGTCTCCTTGTGAACTTTAGGACACAATTATCTGAGCTTTGTCTACTTTATGTTTTTCCTTTTCTTTTCGAGGAGGTTGGAGACAGTATTGTAGACTTCTATGATAATCATTAGTTATTTGTGACTTGTCAAACAACAAGTCATTAGTTATTTGTGTGAAAATACTCGAAAGTAGCTAAAATCATCAAGTAAGAACTTTTTTGCGGGCACCATTGGTTTTATAAAAGTCATGATCTTTTTGTGTGATGAAGTTTCATGCCATACACCAGTATGTCTTGTTTGCAAGAACGAAAGAAACCCACAAACCACTTTTGTTTACCCATTGTACATGAAATATGTTTTTGTACTTGCATGGTTTATGTTAAGGTTTGTGTCAAATTACTAATAATTTAATTTTCTATTGTAGGTGAATGGGTTTCATGCTCTGTTGGTGCTAATTTTACACCTCATATTATTACTGTAAATACTGGAGAGGTAAATCTTAGCTGTACATATGGAAGTTTTCTTTTTTCAACTACTTAAACAAATCTGCATAAATAAGTTATCTGTTGCTTGCATAACAAGTGTGATAACAGACAAAAATTATCTTCTCTTTCTTTATATCTTGGCACCTCATTGGCTCAACCTGTGAGTCTCGTGTGAATCAAACTAGATGACAGATGCCAATTCAGAAATTTCTAGAAGTAGTGAGTAGTGACCATAATGTAACACCCCCTCTCCACCCAAAACCAAGAGAAAAGGGGAAAATATGCTGTATTTAGTACATATCTAAAGGGACATTTTTAGTTTAGTAAATTTCATAAATTGGCAGGATCCTTTTCTTGGCAAACATAAGCATGTTTAGACGACTGTTTCATAATGAACTGAATGTGCATTGCTAATTGTTCTTTCAATCTTCCTTTAGGATGTCACCATGAAGGTTATATCATTCTCTCAACAAGGGCCACGAGCAATTTGCATTCTTTCAGCAAATGGTGTAATTTCAAGTGTGACACTTCGTCAACCAGACTCGTCTGGTGGCACATTGACGTATGAGGTGCTGCATAGTTTCTCTCTCTTATTCATGTTGTTTGATGTCATATTTGAAGTGCTCTCGACTTTTGATCATTGCTTCTATATGTGATATTACTATCTTCTTCTGATAACTTTAGCTTGTACCTATTTTTCTAAAATCAAATAGATGTCATACTCTTCGCTTTTTATTTATTCGAGAAATAGAAAAAAACTTTGTCGTACACTTCCAAATTTACGTGTATCAATGTTCCTTGAGATGTAACTAGCCACTGCTTACTGGTTAGTTACTTGTGAAGAGCTTTGTCTTTACCTTTATTGAAATAACTACAGGATCTTAATCTAGAATCGTGGATCTTAATCAGCACATGATATATTGAGGCTACTAAGAGGTGACATGGAAGAACTTTGTGAATCTTAATGAGTAGACAGCTCAAAACTAATATGTCATCTAGTGAGTGGTTAAGATATAAACTCATGATCTATGGAGGGGAAGTTAATTTAGTGTAAACAAGTATAGCTTATTGCATTTCCTCATTTGCTTATCATTTTCCATCATCCTCAAAATGGTCCAGAAGTTGTGTTTCCATTTACATGTAAAAGAAACAATAACAAATCATTCGAAAAGAAACTAATTAGTGAGAATGTTTAAAAAATTCAAGAAAAAAGAAAAGAAGATCAGGCTCGAATTGGAGGATAAGTTCATTATTTTTCTCGAGTAGTGTCAATTCATAGGAGTAAGTCCACCTATGTTTGTTAGTGTATTGAAAGATTGCAGCATCGTGACACGTCTTTTGAACAAATAGTGCCATCAGCTGTAATCCGTTTATTCTTCTAAGTTCTTGTTTTTGGCGACTGGCAGGGAGATAAATTTCTTGAACACAACTATATAGCAATCTGTGCTCTATTTGACTTTGAATGAATGGCTTGGTAGATACAAATCATTCAGAATGGTATATGCAGTAGACAGGTCGAATGAATAATCACACCAAGGCCTTTTATCTGATTTGTGCTTTTTCTTCTTTCTTTTTTAAGGAAGGTTCCTCGCAACTTAAATTTTTTATAGGTTTGGATTCCTCCTGCCTCTGTAGTGTTGGCGCGTATGTCTTTTCTCTATTCATGTACAACTGTGGCGTCCCAACTTCTTGAAACCCTTATGTTAGTGATTAGGAGTGTGAGAGTGTCAATGAAACATGAATTTTTGATGGCCCAGATTCGTAATTTGACATCTGAAGCTAAAGCCTTTATTGCATGGAGAATTGATGTTTAGCATTCTCTATATTCATATGTTGTTATTGGTAGACATTTGTGTATAACATTCCGTCTTCCCTTGTTCCTTTAGGGCCGGTTTGAGATACTGTCTTTGACCGGATCGTTTATGCCATCAGAGACTGGAGGAATGAGAAACAGATCTGGCGGAATGAGTGTATCTCTAGCAAGCCCTGACGGGCGTGTTGTAGGGGGTGGAGTAGCCGGTCTATTAGTAGCTGCCAGTCCTGTGCAGGTATCGGTTTGCCTAAACGTAGCAGTCTTGTTTATTCATGAATTTATGCTTATTCATGGATTTTGCAACCAACGTAGCAAATTCTTGATTATACATTTATTGGTCGTTCTGATGATAACATTTGTCCTTCTGTATTTGTTGCTGTTAATCAGATTGTTATAGGCAGCTTTCTTGCTGGAGACCAACATGAGCAGAGAACCAAGAAAAACAAACCGGAGTCCATTATTGCTGCTGTTCCTCTACCCGAGATGGAAGACCACTCTTCAGTAAAACAAACTACGCCAACTTCCTCTTCTTTCCGCGTAGATAATTGGTCAGCTACCGATTCTAGGAATAAGCCAGCTGAAATAAATGTAACTCTACCAGCATAGGGTGAAATTTAAATGAGGTTTTACTAGAGTTGTGTAAACCACAAGGACGACGCGTTTCTTTACAAAGTTCCTATTGATCCTTCTCACCTTTATTTTGCTGTTTGTGTAAACTTCCAGTGAGGTCTGTGCAGTAATCCAAACTAGTTTTCTAGATAGCCTTTGTTATTCTGGTGTTTGGCTGTAGAATCCCATGTTAGTGTTTAAGGGTTTATGTCTAGTTTTAACAGGCATATTCATCCTCCCTCTTAATTTCATGGCACATTTTGTACTTCGGACCATTTTATTGTGAATCAATTTAGATCTACCCAAATTCTATCAGGAGTTTCTCCATTTTCAACGGTGTGGGATCTATTAAGGGGTAAACACTTTCTATTATGAGTTTTTCCATTTCTAAGGCTCGAAGCCGAGTACTCTGGTTAAGGATGGTGAAATGTCATTTATAGCCACACTCGAGGTTACAAGGAGACATCACAGAAATGAAGGATGACAAGTAACATAAGAGAAGTTGCGTATATTAACGTAAAACACAAACGAATTGGATACACCATTGAATGTTAAGACGCTAGAAGACACTTAAACTATCGTAAAATTAAATGAGTAGATGCAATTTCACATGTAAGACACGTGAATTTCACGTGATTTGAAGAATACACTCTCCACTTAAAGTGGGACGAAGGGAGTATTTGATATTAATATTTCTACCTTAAATTTTTTATCTAATTTCTTGAATTGTAAATCAAAAGAAAATAAGCAATCAATTGGTGACACCATTCCCTCTTCTTTCTTTTTTCTTTTTGTCTCCATCCATAACAAACCTGGCAGCCCACTCTTTATCCTCTCACGTTTCTGGGCCCAAAAATAAAAAAACCAGATCTGAGAATTTGAGAGAAAAAAATTGTTTCCATTTTTGAGTTGGAATCTGATGTTTCAAAGAAATAATAATTGAAAATGGAGTGTGTTTGAGTCGTCGGTTTGGTTCTAGATCCGAGGTCAATTCATTGTTGTTGGTGTTTCCGGACAACCTTACTGCCGGAGTTCGTTCGTTCGTGAGGTTTGAAACGTTTGCATTCATTACTTTTGTCTGAAATCGTTTGGTCTTAATTCAAAGATAGATATTCATTTCTTCCTCTCAGGAAAAGATTTTACATATTTGAAAAGATTCATGTTAATTGAATGATTTTAGTTTGGTGGTTCACAAAAAAATATTGTAGAAACTACTAATCTTTTTAATGAAATTTTCCAATGAAAAAAAGAATTTCATGGCTATTCCCACGGATATTTAATATTTTGATTGAATAGGTGGAAAAAGAAAATTTCATATGGAAAAATTAGCAAGTTTCCCACAATTTCAGTGAGAATTTGCATGCTTTTAATTTTTTACACTCTCTGCGTGTGCTTGTATGTCTATGAATTTATCCAATTGAGTTTCTAATTAAGCCAATACGAGTAACAAAGCGATCGTGCTAAAATTACGGGACTCGAGGTATGCCTCACACCTTTCACTCTGTCAATAAAATTTCTTGAACAGAATTTCTATCGCAAATAAGTATTTTGAAGTCAAGTCGTTCTGAGAGTGATATTGAGTTTTAAACGATGACTTGACATACCATAACTCATTGTTAAGAAAATTCCTCTGCGAAACACATATTTTCATTACATTCAGTATTGAAAACCCTTTTGAACTTTACATATATGTAAACCATTTTGTGTAAAAAAGTGTGTGACACTAATCAGACAAGCAAAATATGTACTAACTGATCATCCCAAATACTATTTTCAGAAGCAAAATCCAAAGTCACAAACTGAGGAAAAAGATGGTAGGAGAAGTGGAGAAAATGGTGACAGTAGGGCTTGTTTGGGGAGCCACAAATGCCTTGATGAGAAAAGGAGCAATCAAATGGGATGAAACCATCAAATCTTTACCTCAACCAAACACACCACAGCACCCAGTGTTGACAACTCTCAAGAATTGGTTCAAACTTCTTTTGATATGGCAATATTCATTGCCATTTCTTCTAAACTTGTCAGCATCAGCTACTTTCTTTGCTATACTTAGTGATACACCAATTTCTTTAGCTGTTCCTGTTACAAATGCCACCACTTTTGCTGCTACTGCTGTTTTTGGGTTGATTCTTGGTGAAGAGATTCGTGTTGGTCTAGCTCTGTTTGGTACATTTCTTATTGTTCTTGGTGTTTATATTTGTATTATGTAATTTTTGTTGAATAAATGAATCTTGTTGGATTTGATAGATACATTCATAAGACTGGAAATACTGATCTGAAGTTTAATTTCTTTTGTATAATTCCTATAAAGTTTTTGTTTTTGAATAAACATAGAAAGTTTGGAATATTGATGCTTTTCTTGTCAATTTGAATTGTTAAAAAACTCCCCTTGTACCAATTACTCTTACACTTTGTTTGGATGGTTGTTATATACTGTTTCATAATATATCGTATTGTCTTGATGAAATACAACGTTTGGATAGACCGACAGATTGTATCGTTTCCCATTGTTACATAATGCGACACATGAGCAATTTGAAAGATAAACCTATAAGAAAAGTAGGATATGGAATATAAAAAAGGAAGAGTAAAGGACAAAATAAGATTATTAGATAATAAGCAAAGATAACGACGTGATCACACTAAATCGATCGTTACATAAAATAGATCTTTTCGTCGTTACATAACGTATAACTAAATAAGTTTTTTCTTAAAAAAAGTAGAACGAGTTGGACACTACGTTAAGATCATTGGCACTGGAAATAATACGAAAGATTAAACTTCCATCTTCTATCTACCAATTCTTTTACTTCAACAGCTCTGCAAGTGGTCTTAAAAAAATAAGTAGATCAAAAGGGTTCAATATGCAGATTAAACAAAAAAAATTTGCAAAACAACACTGCAAGTTGTACAACCACTATCAGTCATTTCGTTTACGAGGCATATGGACTTAACCAAGACCTGCTGTGGTATCCCTTCGCGGAGCATCTGCCTTAATACGGGGAGGCCTAACTATACGGTCAATAAGACCATATTCAAGAGCTTCTTGAGCATTGAATCGCTTCATCCGACTTAAATCATTGTGAACCTACATGTTTCCAGTAACCATGATCAATATTTTTGATATGCAGAGATCAGATTTGCTCATCAAACCCAGCCCAAAATATAAGGTAGAGTCCATTCCAATGGCAATAAGGCTAAGGTGGTTAACTATTGTAGTTAAATTCGGATGAAAGCAATATATACCTTTTCAACAGGCTGGCCTGTCTTCTCAGACAACTCCTTGAAAAGGTAATCTCTAATTCTGAGTAGTTCATCTGCTTCATTACGGATATCATCAGCCTGCCAAAGATGAAAAATGCATACGTATTTGTCTCAGAAGAATCATAAAAAACGAACATTTCCTTTCAAAATGTCATGGAGGCAAACCTGTCCACGTGCAGCTCCAGCTGGAGATTGTAGTGCGATCCTTGAAAGAGGCATTGCAAATCGATTGCCCTTCACAATGGAAATTTATCAAATTAACATTACGCTTTAGTTTTCCTTTCCACACAATCACATCACTGACATTAAAAAACTGGCCAAAACAAAGAATCCTGGAGAACTTTTTCCCAATGAGTGTTTGATGTGAATGGCCCTATCATACCATTTTCAAAAATATGTAGAGATAATTAAACATGTATATAAATCATCATTTGTGGTCTTAGCATTAACAGTTCTCATCACCAAAGTCATTTAGGGTAGGAATGAACACGTGCATTAGCATCAGGTGAATCATAAGAATCACATATTTAATGCCAGTGACACCTTCAGGAAAATGAGAATCGATCTAGACAGCCAAATGCAGTCTTATGTCAATTTTTCTTTTTCTCCTTTCTTCCGTGACTGTTTCGTCAAATTTTGACAAAGTTTAAATCTTGAAAACGTAACCAAAAAAAGGAAAAAGGAGAACGTGGTCTCACTGCACATTACAAGATAGAATCACAACTCTCAATGGAGGCCTTCGGAGAGAGACAGCACCAACTCATAATCAGGCAAATTAACCTTTATGTTAAAATAAGATAAAATGAATCTGATAAAAATAGAGTTCTTTGGGTTGTCATCACAAGTGGCTGATACCGGCAAATTTCTTTTCAAGTCAAATTCTGAAAAAAGAGATTTAAAAAAAACAACGGAACTCGCCAATATGTCCGGACAAGTCAATTGCATCTTTGCATAAAATAATCAGGCGCAACCAACTTGAAAAGCTACTCTATGTAAGACATTGTAGATAAGCACAAGTTTTTCCTTCACATTTCATCACTAGGAGAGAAGTATGGCACCTTTTCCCCAGCAGCAAGAAGAAAAGTGGCAAGATTGTAGGCATAGCCCACACAGTGAGTGCCAACAGCACTTTTCAGACTTTGCATTGTGTCGTAGATGGCCATGGTTGGAGTTAGCTGTAATTAGAAGTAACTTTAAGCAAATAACAAGAAGAAAGAAAGCAGTCTGAGCACAAATTTTAGAAGAAAAAAGAGGTGTGTCGAATTAAAAAGAAACTTCGACTACATAGTAAAATTGGTAAAAAACTCACATCACCACCAGGGCCATTGATATACAGGTAGAGCTTCTTTGAATCATCAATACTGTCAAGGTACAGCATTGTTGCCAATATCTGGTTGCTAAATTCTTCATTTATCTCTTCTCCAATGAAAATAACACGTTCACGGTACTGCATCCGAGAATTCAGTGATATTTCCCCAGATAAAAAATATTAATTATTATTCAATTAGTCAAAGAAAAATGAAGGTAGTTTTTGAACATGAAGTGATCAAGAGAACACTGTAAAGGGCTCTAGATCACAAGTTATCAAGCTTAGCTTCAATGTACTGAGAAGTCCTATTCAAATAGTGGTTCAGCCAATGAATGTGCTGGCTACAACCTCTAATAAGAAGAGACTGGTCCTGCACCTTGACATTTCAAATTATTGCTAAAACGAGTAAAATTCTTTATCCAGATAACACTAGTCTGCTAGTTTAACTGAAACTGAAGACATGTTACTTACAAGAGCATTCCACAAATCAACCCATTGCCATGTTCCCTCAGTTGGATTTCTATAGGGCACCCTTGGTGTCCCAATGGGCATCATGGAAACTCGTGAACGTGTTGCTTTACCGACTCCAGATCTAGAATTATGAATTATGGGTTAGGTTACAAACACAACCAGCAGCCAAATGAAACATGAGAAAAAATATACGAACACTCGATCAAAAGGAGAATTGAGGTTCTACTCAATAAAAGATGGGATATACACAGAAATCGACCACATGGAAAATAATCCAGAACAGGAAAACAAACAAGGCACAGTCTTGTTGGTGACTATCAATTGAAAATGAGACAAGTGCTACACGGCTACACCATTCATATCTGCTGATATCTCTCTCTCACTCCTTAATATTTTTAGGGAGAAAGCAGTTTAAATCTCCTTATTTGAACTTTGGAAAGATTTGATATTTGATTGTATGCATAAAGTATGCTGACTTAAGCTAGATATTAGTTCCCGAAAGATAGAATTTAAAAGATGGGGAAAATATAAGCATAAACTCATGTGGGAAGAGATCAGACAGGTACTAAGGAGGTGGGATCAAGAAGAGAAGAGTGTACGCTGATTTAAGTATCATATTTGAAAGTGAAGGTAGTCGAGGAGATAAGTTGAGGACTTGAGATCCTAGGGAGTTGAGCATGAATTGAGTGAAAATAATCTGGCAAGTCAATCCAACAATTATAGATGGACAACAATGAACACGCTGTTCAGATAGAATCGATAGAATAAGCAGATCAAAATGGCTCATCCAACTCTCTTTGCTGCAGATTTGGGTCAACGATACAGAGAAACAGTTCCAATGAACAAGTAGAGATTGAGAGAAACTAAAGGATTTTGCAGATATTTGGTACTACTTATGAAGAAGATGGAGCAAAAGAATAAATGTGGAAGACTGAGAAAAGAAGCATGAGCTTTGGGAAAATAAAAGTAAATTTTTTATCAAAAGCAAAAAGACATGAAAGAGAAAACGAGGATGACAAATGAGAAGGCTTGAGTGTGAGATTAACAATCAAACAGCAAAAGAAGTGCAGAGATTAAACAAAGCTCAGCAAACGGAAGAATAGCTCTGCACTAGTAATCTATATGCTAAGTTTTTATTAGTAAATTTCAATATCCTCGGGTCAAGTCGTACAGGTATTTCCTGATTCCTTGTTTTCTGGGCAATAGGCCTTTCCAGCTTGTCCATTAGGCGTTCTCTGCTAGTAGTCTGGGGATAAGGATTCAGCTCCAAGATGAACATGAAGAAAACAACAAAGCTCATACTTTACAAAAATCTACAGCCAGATAAAAACAAACTTTTTCCCTTTTCAAAACCATTAAATCAAATTAGCCTGCAGCATCTTCCTCACCCACAGAAAACATGCTCTGATGGGATAGCAAGGAACTAAAAGAAAATATGCATAGGTGTGAGAGACAGAAGGAAGAAAGAAAAAAAGGATATGCTATTGGCTATTTGCTGAAATTGATATTCTGTAAAGAAGCCATCTTATACAGTTCCAAGGCAAAAATACTACAACAACCACAACATACCCAGGAAATCCCACAGGTGGGGTCTGGGGAGGATAGAGTGTGCACATACCTTACCCCTACCTCGTGGAAGTAGAGAGGTTTGTTTCTGAAAGACCCTCGGCTCAATTAATGCATATCAAAGCAGTTCGAAAAAGAAAATACAAAAGTAGGGAAGAGATATCAAATAATAGGAAAAGCATTATAAAGCATTTAACAACAGAAAAAAAGAAACAATAACAACAACAAAATAATGTGATGACTGAAGCACAAGAACCAATAGGTAGTAACAGAAATCGAAGGACAAGACACTACGAGAATAATGATAATACTACTGGTACGAAAGGAGTAACAAGTATGATGCACCAAACTACTACCAAGCCTATCCCACAGGAAAGCGAGACAACGCTCACTACCTACTACTTTGACCCTAATTCGCAACCTTCATATTCTCCTATAAAAGGTCATGTCCTCGATAAGCTGAAGAGGCATCATTTCCTGTCTAATCACCTCTCCCCAATATTTATTTGTCCTACCTCTACATCTCCTTAAACCCACCATTGTCAACCTTTCACACCTCCCATCATTGCCAAAATACTCACTCAAAATTATAGAATTAAGAAGTCCATTCATCTCTACATTCAAATCCTCTATAACTCTCACAGACATGTTAAAACTCAAGTTCAATTCCTTCCATGTAGGTGAACATAGTGAATAATCAGCGAGTTCATCCTAAACCCACATACACAAGTGAACAACCACTAGCATTGGTGACTACTAAGAGAATCAACCCACTAACCCAAATCCTCGATTCGCCCCTACGGACCATATACTCTAATTCTAACAAAACTAGGTTATATATATATATTCAAGACAAGAACTTTTTGGGTGCAAAATTCACCCAATAATTAAAAGAGAAAACATTACCCGGATTCAATACTTTTGTAAACTCTGTTGTAAAATTCAACATTTACATTAGACGTAGCAACCCCATAAGAATCTGCCCAAAATTATCAAAAAGCAAACAGTAATTATCCAATTAAAAGCACAATTTAAGATAACCACTATATAATAAAACTTACTTGGAGATTGGACTCTTAATCCGACATAAAATTTGCTAGCGCAGCTGAAAACAATGTAAAAATAAATAAATTACTTTTGCGGGAAATAAGAAAACTGAATTGAATTGAGAAAAAAAAAAGGGGGGAAATGGTACCTTAAAGAAGTGTGAGGGATTCTAGTTGTGGAGTGTAGATACGAGGAAGAAGTTGTCGGAAGAGATACTGCCATTGATGATGCTTTGCTCAAGGAACAAAGGAGAGTGTAATTCGTTTTGTTGAAGCACCTTGTTGTTTTTGGATAGGGGAAGGGTACCGGGTCGGGTCGGGATTAATATTTGACCCACTACTACAAATTTTAAAAATCTTTTTCCATCGTTTAGTAGGTAATTTGGAGGTGAGTTATGTCTCGTGGACACACCATACTGACGTGATATAAAAATTTGGAGGGTGTTTTTGTAAGTTAGTGTTTAACTAAAATAGTAGAGCCGAATTGAGGTGTTTATATGTATATCCTCAAAATTGGAGTGCTTAGTTGTCCGTTGAGATAAAGTTATGGTGTCTATCTATGTTTTTTTAAAAAAAACAGAATAAGAAAACAAAACAATTTCAGATCAAAGCACTTCATTTTGTTTTCGAACAGTAATACTAATTCACTAAATAAAAGGTGAATTATTCTTTTGTTCTAATAATTTAATTTTCTTAAATATTATGAGAGGGTATGAGTAATTCTTGAACAGCTAGAGTAGGATGGATTAACAGTTCTTTTTCCAAAAAAAAAAAATGTGTTTTTTGATTTAGATAAATCTTGTATATGATATCCTTAAATTATTAGGATTAGATGTTTTAGGTTCAAAGTGTAACCAATTTTCACTTCCAAATATTAAGGGAAATAAACGAAAAAACAAAAATTAAGAGGATTGTTTGATCATGAGAATTTTTTTACTAAATTTCGAAATCCAACCTAGAGTTGGATTCCAAATTTGGAAAAGTGCTCCAAATGTAAGAAAACAAATGTACGTTGAAAACACATTTTATTTCCAGTTTACCTTCAGGGGCAACACTAGAGGATTAGTCACGCTTCGCGTAAATGCAATATAAACATTTATAAACATTTAACTGTGAACCTAGTTATCACTGTAGTATTAACTTGACATCGCGGTAAAAACTCATATACTTCAAATCTTGGATCCACCTCTGTTTGGATGAGCCAAACTTGAATTAAGTTTCAACCAACCATTAGGCATTTTAGTTAAACTTACAGACCTTGCCAATTGCCATGGAAACATTTTGGTTTGAGCCACCAGAGAACTTACACAAAAAAGTAGTTCAACCAGAAATCTGATTAGCTACTTCCATTTTTCTTTACAACTGAGATAACTAGAAAAGAATCTAACTTTTTAGCTATAATTATCTGGAAGAGAAAAATAAGGAAACATCAAAAGATATGTCCTGAAATAGAATATGATATCACTTGTAGTTTTGCCAAATTGATGGTTGAACTTCAAATGTTTTTACATCTATGTTGATCAGACTCTCCAAAAATGTATTGCTTTTGGAGTATCCGAGAAGGGTGTATCCGATACGCACCCGTCGACACTTTTGAAGAGTCCGAGCAACATAGTTTTCCATTATTACCTCTGTCAAATCTGACAAATCATTTCAGAAAGAACAATAGGAGACAATACTATGTTCCATTTCGAAAATGGTTAAGGAATTTTTACTAGGAAAACTTATTGTACATGGTAAAAAGGCGTCTGATAAGCACGCACAGGATTGCTCAACTTCATCAAACTGCCCTAATTAGCAGGCTTCTCATATGTGTTTGCATCTCTGAAATCTGAAATAGCACTACGAATCATTCCAGCCATATCAGATCGAACAAACAGATGTGTATTGTCCAAAACCTGTATTATGAACCTTTGTGATTGTGGCAATGCAGCATTCATATTGATAATGAACTGAGTCATTGGTATATCACTGCAAAAGAAGAAAGTAAACCTCGCCATTAAAGAAGCAGAAGTATTTGAAAGAAAGATCGCCAAACAAACTTGGCGGGGAAAGAGTTTTGAGTTTCTACAATCCATTATCTTGCCCCAATCAAAATATCGTGAAATTCTGACCCTTTGTTCTACCAACAAATACTACAACAACAACATATCCTGTACAATCCCAGAACTGGGGTCTAGGGAGGGTAGTGTGTACGCAAACCTTACCCCTACCTTGGGAGGTAGAGAGGCTGTTTCCGATAGACCCTCGGCTCATGGACAAGTATATCAAAGTAATTCGGGAAAAGAAATAACAGAAGTGAAGAATCCATGACAAAATCCTAAAGATAACATGACAAAGCATTCTGATAAAAAAAACAAGTACTGTCATTTGTTTATCCTAGATAGTACTTTACCATGAGAGGTACAATCCTTTGGCCGCATTCACCATCACGTATCAGAACTCTTCAAGCTTGAGCTGCAAAATAAACATAGAAATTAGCCAAAAGTTTATATGGCAATCCATATGGAAAGGCGTAATAAGTATGATTACAGCTGTACTGACTACTGAAACTAAATTTTCCTATTTGTTCCAGTCCATAATGCTATTCAGCAAACAGTTGATTTATAAAATTCTTTTTTGACTAATAAAACGTTCTAACTTGAAGAAACGAGAGTGATGAAGGGATCTTCGATCCTAAAATAAGAAACCATTGAGTCTGTTAACAGAATTGAGCGAAACTTTAGAGGTCCTTGCACATTCTTTATTTTCCTCCTTTAATACTTGTTTTTTGGGGAAGGGGGGTGTTAAGTCCTTCGGATCTGCTGCTGTAACTTTAGAAAAAAAGTTTTTGTTCACCATTTTTTTTTCAAGAAGTTGGGAAGTAAGAAGAGTGAACAAAGAACCCCATGGAGTGGTACGGAGATCGATGAGTTTTAAATCTTCCTCTGTATCTATAAAACTAGAATATAGTGAATGGACAAGCCCCTTCAACTCGAGATCTAGACTTAAATGGTAGGACTTCTATGATAGTCCTGAAATTTGGCAACAAGTATTGAATTCATTTTTTAACCTCTTTGTGTCGTTATTCTATCCAGATAAATGGTTCACCAACCAGTTTTTCCTACCCCTAGATGCTGCAAATCACCGTCACCCTATTTACTCTAAGGGGGTTCTTGTCTGCCTCTTCCACACATTTTATGGCTGGAAGTGACAACAACAACAACATACCCAGTGTAAACGCACAAGTGGAGTCTGGATAGGGTAATGTGTACGCAAACCTTACCCCCTACCTTGGGAGGTAGAGAGGTTGTTTCCAATAGACCCTCGGCTCAAGAAAATAACAGGAGTGACATTTATGCAATATCTCAAACCAGAGGCACATCCATCTCGCCTCACTTCCACTCAGTCGAAGAAGATAGGTCCAATTTCATGCAACTCAAAAAGGGATTGCAGATGTACCATTTCTAGGCGCTAAACGCTTGCCATAACCAAACATAATTCAAGAATGTTATCACAGAGTTGATCCCTTCAAGCAGAATTTGACATCTACATGTTCCTAAAAGTTCTGAAATTAAAGAATCCCCGTTAAAACAAAACAAAATCAAGTCAACTCGGAGCTTAGCTACAACTAAGAATAGCCTATTTGATCAAGTCACTCAGTTCTCATATATAAGAATGAAATATCACTCAGTCTCAAGGTTTATCTACCGCTTCCGTAGAGGATGCAAGAAAAAGCAGGACGGCCAGCATTTTAAATATCAATCTATCTATCAACTCTGCCAAAATTAGTTAGGTTACCAAGGTTTATAGTCTAGTGGTATTGGTCGGAGTCTACCACACAATAAGTGTGAGTTAATTCTCATTATCCCTCTTCCCCATTCCCTTCCATATCCCAAGTGTCACTACTAGAAACAAAAGTTTTTCCCACCGTGAATCAATGAAAAATTTGTGTCATGAAACATATTCTTCCCCCGCTCATTCCCACCGAATCAGCTCACTGGAAAAACGCATGCTGGAAAACAGATTCTCATTGAAATACTGGGAAGCTTCCTAATTTTTTCGTGAGAAAACACTACTATTTTTTCTTTTCTCGCTGATTCAATCAAAATATCCATGGGAATAGCCACGGAACATTTTTCAGTGGGAAAATAATGATTTTTTAGTAGTGTGTACTTGAATAATAACAACAATTACGCAGTCTACGCCTCAGAGTCAAACAAGTTTGAGGTCAGCTATACACCAACAAAAACATACCCAGTGTATTCCTACAGCATGAGGTCTGGAGAGGGTAGAGTGTACGCAGTCCATGCCTCTACCTCAGAGGTGAGGTCAGCTATATATGAATCCTAAACTATTATTTCCCAGTGTAATTGAAATTTCCTATTTTTTTTAAAAAAGCTAGGTTAATATTTTGGGATCAGGTAGATGGTTGCATTCTATTTAGGTCAATTTAATTCAAATTCTAACTGATACGGCAACACACTTCATACTTCAAAAAAAATTGAAATAATTTGAAGTGAAGCAAAGTAATTGGGGTTAAAGATAGAACAAAATTACAAGGAAGAAAAAACAACAAAAGCATAGTATTAGGAAAAAACAAAAAATGAAAGCAATTGGAAGGAACCTGCCTAACCTGGGATGAATTTGGGAGAAGATAAATGATGCCAAAGAGAATTGTTTTGGTGAAAGAGGTTTTATTTTACTTTATGCCTATGGAAAACTCAAGAGAGAGATTAGTGTGTGTGGGGGGGGGGGGGGGGGGGGGGGCAAATTCCTGAATCTCCACATTGTCACCCTAAACTTTATATAAAGACTACAATGCCTCTAAACTTCGCCAAATGCTACAATAATACCTGAAAATTTTATATTGCAATGAATTCCTTCCGTTTTATATTACTTGGCTCATATTGATTTGACACACCCCTTAAGAAAACTTTGATTTGCAAAGTTTTATGGCTTTTTGTCTCATAAATCTTCATTTTTATACCTAAAAGATTTAAAAAGATTATTTTTTTTCTATTCAATTTGTAAGTGACAAGAGATCTTATTTCTGAGTTTTGATTTGCAAATGTAAATTTCTTTTTGGCTTAACTGACTAACTAACTACATCAAGAAGGAGAATTTTAATAGCTCAATTAGTTGGCTACTTAAACTTTCTCCTTATTGGTAAGGGTTCATCGATTTCTTACCTTGTAATTCCCTCCCCTGTTACCCCTTCCCCTACCCGGAATTATTATTTTTATTAAAAAAAACCTACATCAAGAAAATATTTGCCAAGTGATCTAAAGTTGATTCATTTTTTAACTCATAGTTAATTAATCATGGCCTTGACATACTTTAATCTGGTTAAATAAGGACCAATGCATTGTTGACACTTTGACACCCTACAATATAATTGAGACAAGAATAATTGTTTTAGCACACATTAATTTCGACAATAATTGGAAAGGTGACACATACATTATTCAAATGAAAAAAGAAGATAAAAAACAAAACCAAAAATAACTAATTTAGAATATGAAAAAAAAAGCTATAGAACAAAATCCATGAGCTTTGTTAATGGAAGTGAAGATGTTGGTGTTGCCTTTGCACATGATGATGAAGTGCTTGCTTTTGGACAAATAAAGAAACTTCGACATCCCAAATTCACCAACTTCTCCTCTCTCCCCAAACCTGCATATTAATTCCCCAACATGAGTCACATCTTTATTATATAGAGGCGAAGTTAGAATTTTGAGTTTATAGTGATAAATTTTTAATAAACATGTTTTACTGGGGTTTCTAAATACAAATATAGAATTTGAATCAAAACTATCGAATTCTGCCAAACACGCCTATGAAATTGTAGCTTCGTCCCTGATACTAAATAAAAATAAAGGTTTGTCCCATCTCGCACTGAAAAATTTGTACTATAGAACTTGATTTTCTCATTCATTATCCACCATTTTCTCTCAAGAAGAACTTAGAGGGACTATACCAATATTATTATGGATAATTGAAACTTACTCTCAAGACTAAACTGAGAATAATGAAGTTCGTAACAGATCGGATCACTACTAGTCAACAACGGCCGCCGTTTCTCCTTCACGTAAATCTCAATCGCCGCCCTTATCAATTCTCCGACTGTGTTCTCCGGCGACATCACCAAATGCACCGGACCCAAACTATTCTGAATGTTCACATTCATCAACACCTTCGTCAACTTGTGTTGCTTCTCATTAGCGTCGCTCGCGGTCATTGCATTCCCGACTATAATGCCCGGATTTGTATGCGCGACCGCGAGCCTCGACGACGCTCTACCGCCGTGCAGAGTAATAGCTGCACGGCGATTTTTTGGAGATAGCGAAGATGTCATGCCGATAGTACGAGGATTTTCTTTTTTTAATTAATGTTCTGGAATAATAGAAATGTTTCTTTTTGTGTGTGTGTGTTTGGATGGATAGTTATATTACGTAACAAGTGGAGCGCGAAATTTCTAGGAAATAGCTACTGTCAACTTTATGTCCCCGGGTAGTAGTACTACTACTCCATCCTGCTAACTTATTTAAGTGCTACCTTTCTAATTTTAAAAGCTACTCTTTCGTCTATTTTTATTCGTCACTTTTTACTTTTTGAGGTCAAATTTCATAAACTTTGATCAACATTTTAAGGTATATTTTTTCATTATATTAATATGAAAAATATTGCAACTTATATTCTCTCTGTTCTACATTAGTTGGTCACTATATTAAAAATAGTTATCTAAAAAAAAAGCATTAATGAACATACTATTATTCTACCCACAGTATTGATGTCGTCAAAAAAAAGGTTTTGTTTCCTTAATCTGTCTGAGTGAACCACTTAATTGGTAAAGTCAAGACCGTTTTTATATTTATCTAAAAAAAGAGAAAGAGGGCAGTTACATTGTACTACTAATATATATATAAGTGACAGTAAACATATACCTCAGGGTCAATATGCTTGCCGACCATGAGGGAAATTTGTGTCATTTTAGAAAAAAATTGCTTTTTGGTGTTGCACTGTAATTTGGCCACGTTGGACCCTTTTTATAGCTATTTTTTGCCCTTCATTGTCGAATTTATTCCATTATAAATCCGTATACTTTTTGGTGAATATGATCAAATTTGAGTGTTCTTTAAATGTATGAAAAAGGGATCTTAACTATTGTTTGAGGTAATTTATTGATGGAATATGTGAAAGCCATGAGATCCACAGTACTATTTCAACATTAGGGTAGTTTGGTTCGAAGACAATTTATGATGAAATTAGTTATATTGGAATTAATTATATTGGGATTAGTTATTCTGGATAAGTTTTTCTAGTATTATTTATTTTTGAGTATTAAGTTTGTTGAATTAAAAATAATATGTATTGGATAATTTCTAAGAATAAGTTGTTTGTTTAAAAAATACACTTCATTTTGTTTTCTACGATGTGAAAAGTGATGTATAAAAAAGATTTGAGGGAGTATTTTACCATTTTAACTATTTTTATTTTGGGATAAGTTATCCCAAGATTGTTATTCCACCCAAAGATAAGATAACTTATCTCATTACTAAATATTAATCCTGGAATAAGTTATCTCAAGTTTTATAACCAAACAAGAAATTAAGAGGCACTACAAATTTATCTCGAGATCATTTTATCTTATCTCTCACACCAAACATACTCTTTATTCTTTATTTTTGTGTTCTTATAATAGTCTCTCTTTTCTCCTTAAACATTTCAAACCTATAGAATGTATTTATTTTACATTTCTTAATGTTAGCAAATATTAAAGGATGGTTGTCCCATTTATTCTGGAGCCGAAAGCTAACAAAATTATACCAAATTTGAAACTGAAGGTACAAGTGTACAACAAAAGTTAAAATTGAAGCTGCCATTACCATAGAAACGAATTGAAAAGTTGACATAGATATTATTGGTGCAAGGTAAGACTACGCACAATAGACACTTATGGTCCGGCTCTTCTCCGAGCAGGCAAGCGAATAGAAAAGTAGTCTTTCTCCGCGGCAAGCATATTCAAGTACCGAACAGCCCGAGCCCGTACATAGCAAGCACTTTAGTGCATTGAACTGCCCTTTATTATGCTTTCCGCGTTGTTTTTGTTTTTTTAATCCCTTTTTGTATCTGATTCCGCGTATAATACTATAATCTAGTCTAAATTTTTATGTACTGAAAATAGTACTATTACAATTATTCAATGTTTAGGTGGAGTGAGATAGAACAAGCTAGAAAAGATATAAATTAAAGAAATAAATTTTCTTAAACATTTGGGCACATAATTGCAAAATTGAATTCTTATTATTTTCCAATGACATTTTGTATATAAATACTTTCAAGTATTTGTTACAAATTTATACAAGATTTTGCTTTATAAATGAATAGCTCTTACAATAATCCATTGACTGTTGAATAGGAGAATAAAAATTACATGGAAGGGCAATATCACCATGCCACAGAGTATGATATATGTTGAGTAGCAAATCTAATACTCATGCTACTCTATCATCATACAATAATAGTAGTAATAAGTATAAGCCACACATTAACGTAAAATTCTGGATCCACCTCTGCTACGAGTTACGTTGTGTCATTTCATGCAACCAAGGATTTTCCAGAGCTTACATGTTCTTCTAATAATTTTATTTATCTTGCGACCAAAGAATCCATCTAGAACAATATTGTGTGAGTGGGAATGGGAATTTATTGCCTCTGTTGTTATTTCTCTGTTACTATTACTCTTTCGAAGATAAAAACTTCTGCTCCCAACATCTCCAATCACATCTGTGTTGCTCAAGCCTATATACAAAATAACTATCAAACAAGGAATAAAAATGAAAAAAGATAAATTATTCCAAGGGCAATTTGGTAAATATAACAAAGTTTTCTCTTATTTCTTAAATTTGGTGTCCAGTCAAACAGTGCCACATAAATTGGAACAGAAGGAGTAATATTAAAAAAGGTATGACAATGACATTAGTTGAGCTTAAATGAGCATATATATATATATATATGGTGATCAATGAGAATTCATATAACCGACCACCTATTTATGAGCATAGTTGTTGTTGTAGTAGAATTTAAAATCTAACCATTTCACATATATACTTAGTTTAGAAAGAAAAGGATAAATTACATAAAATTTACAAATAGCTATACTTATTTACTATACAAAGTTTTAACATATAGTGTGACATTTCCAGACACAACATAGGCAACTGTATCATTCAAACATTATCTTTAATAAAATAATCAACATCACAGACCAATCCAATTTATATGATTAATTACTATGTGAGCCAGAGATAAAATATTCTAAGTTTCATCAGCCAATCTTACATCAAACACAAGATAATTGACCTTTCAACAAAGACAGGGTTTACATACCAAAATTATTTAAATACAAGTGATGATATCAGATACATTGAATATTAGTCCTAAACAACATTTGTTTAAGTTATAAATGCCAATTTTTAGGGTGGAATACATGTATTCAGACAAGGATGGTAAAATTAGCCTATGAAAACATGACGAATTTAACCTATTCAAGTTTGAACTAATTAACTCGCTTATTTATTAACTTAGCCTATTTGACCGGCTCAATTCAACTCATCTAAAATATGAGCTGATTTGAGCTAAATATTTAGCTCAAATTGACCTATGATAAACCTTGGGTGGGTAGGCCTATGACCTATTGCTTAGTCCGTCTTGACTCAACCATCTTAGCCGAAGTAACATTTAGGAAGGTTAATGACCGTTCATTTATCAACTCAGTCTATTTAGACCCGCCAAATTCAGCCTAACATCTAATCTCCAGAACTAATTTGGCTATAGGAAAGTTGAGGTTAGGACTTACTTTGAAGACTGAAGTAAGACTGGTACAATTGAAAAGACGAATCAGCAGTGTTTTTATCAAGACGAGGAGTGCGGCCTTCTTCACTATACTTGTCTATAACAAGCCTTATTGTCTCATCTACACTCGATCCCAACTTGACCATGGTTCGGACTGGCCCTGGACTACCTTCAACTGTCACATCAACCACAACTTTTGCATCCTTCTTGTACCCCTTCTGCACAAAATTCTCTAACTTATTAGACATCAAAAATGCAGTAGTAGTAGTAAGACACTCACTTCGAATCGATAGGTTGAGTCCGAGTCAAATGGAGGTTAAGTACGAAAGACTGTTGATCCTAATACATAGGATTTTCTGCAAGCGGTGTTAATATTTAAAGAAGTACAATAATATCATCTGGATCGATGAATCCTACAATGAGACGCAAATAATGGACAATTTCAAGTTGACTTGCCGTTGGTTAGTAAATTACTAGTCATTCACACAACAAAGAAAGTGAAAACAAACACTAGCAATTGGGCGATATATAGTTGATTTTCACACAATTGGCATGAGTAAACTGCAATAGCTTTGACTTCATAACAACATCATTATCGGTGAAGAAATATCCCCTAGCAATAACAGTCTGGTACATTAATTTTGTTTCTAATACCAGAATTCATAAGGTTTAAATTCTAAATCCGACTCTGAAAAAAGGACCACGATAATCTTATTCCATTATTATAAAACACTTTAAGAAAAAAAATATCTAACATTGAACTGCATATTTTCATAAATCTCACCCCAAATAGCTTAACTACTTTTGAAAATGCCAAATAATCATTACTAGGCTAATGATCAATTAAATAAATGTTTTGTTAAGGAATTTATATCAAGTGCTCACAAATTATAGTACCCTGTTTTTTTTTTATTGGTCAATATTACTTCTAAATTAGTAGTAGTACTAAGCATTATCAAAACTCAAATAGGATGAATATAGACAAAAATATGTAGCGTAAATAAAACTCAAATAATAGAATTTCAACGAATAGCAAGCAAACAAACAGTCCTTTACCAAAATTTCCCAAAAAAAGGGGAATTTACCTGAAAACTCGTCGGAGATCCAGAAATCAGATAATCCGGGGACACAAATATATCCGAACAAGTTTGTGGCCGGAAAAGTATTTCCAACGACGGCGCCGCCGTCACATCCCGGCGATCATCATCATCATCTTCAAACTCAACAAATCCAATTTTCAAAACACAAGGCTCCGATTTACATCTCTCTAGTGCCTTATTACTCTTATTAGTATCCCTATACTGCTTCGATGAACGGCGATTCACCGGCACAGGCGTAAACCTCCGATGACTCGGCGGCGAAGGTTTTAGTACTCTGCTTGTAGTTCTCCGGCTCACCGGAAATCTTCGCCGGATATGATTATCTGACATATAATTAACTAATTAATTTTGGAGTGTGCAAATTACTTTTGGAGTGTGCTAATTAGAAATGCGTGTATATATATAGGTATAAAAAATAGAGGCGAAGGTGTATGAATAGAATCGAAGTAGAAAGGTATGAAAAATGCCAAAAATGGAAGTTGCTTTGAAATAGAGGTAGTTGCTTTGGCATTTTAAGGTGGTTAATGGTGACCCCAAAGGTCGTTTATTTTACTTTTTAAACAAAAGAGCAAATTAAAAAGGGCAAATTAGTCATATCACATTTTGTTACATTAATGATGAATAAACTACTTTTTATTATGTGTGAGAGTTTCTTACCTCAATTATCAGTAACTATTTATTAAAATACACTCAACTATTAATTATTCACACACCTAATAAACTCAAAAAATTAGAATACTTTAAGTGTATTTTTCACGATTCTATTGAATGTATTGTTTCACATAAGTCAAAAAGAAGGGAGTTAAACGTCATATCGTAAACCAGAAGAAAGATTAGTGTAACGAAGTCAAATCTGAAGGAAATCTCAAAATTATCCCTGTACTAGGTTTAGGGTCGGCAGGAGTTTTTGGTTTATTTTTGAGGAATTTAGCACTTTATTGTTCTGTGGCAAACTTTTGTAAGGCAAAAACCAAAGCAAATTCATTATTCTTTTTGCCCTTTTTTCCCTTACAATGAAAAAAGGTAGGGTGAATTGGTCCGATCTTCCATACGATCTACTTGTTACGATAGCGAATCGTGTTACAGTGATCGATGATTTCGTTGTATTTGGTGCTGTTTGTAAATCATGGCGAACTGTTGCTACTAAAGAAAATTTTGATATTTCATCGCCTCAAGTTCCGTTGTTTATGTTGGCTGCTGCTAAAGATAACGATTATCGAGAATTTTAGTCTCTTTCCATGGAGAAAGTTTCACGTAGAGTCTTTCTTCCAAAAGTAAAAGGGCGAGTGTGTTTTTCAACGCAAGGATGACTTTGCACCGTGGAATATACAGGTATCGGAGAGTTGTGTTATCATCGACAAAGTTGTGTTATCTGCTAACCCTTCCTTAACACCCGATTATGTTGTCATGATTTCCTATTGTACTATATTTAGACCTCTTTTGACTTTTTGGCAACCTAGAGATCTCTACTGGACCAAAGTTTTATTCTTATTCTTCTATTATTGACCTTTTTAAATTATACTGTGAAAATATAAAAATATATAATAGTAGTAAATAAATAAATATGATTATATCGTAAAACTTACCGAAGTAACAAAATGTAAGATATAGAGAAAATGAAATTTTTACACTTTGTTGTCCTCGTTCCCAGGTAAACTTTTACTTTAATAAGTTCTATGATATAATCATATTTATTTATTTACTACTAATATATATATTCTCTTATATTTTACTATATAATTTAAAAAGGTCATTATTAGGGGGAATAAGAGTAAAATAAAAAGGTCAATGTTTTTTTTTCTTTTTTTCTTTTTTTTTTGGGGGGGAGGGGGGAGGGGGGAGGGGGTATTAAATGGTTAAAATGAATATCTTTTTTTTATTTCTTATAATTTTGATTTTAAATAAAAATTTCATGTTATTAAATTTTTAATAAAAAAATTAATTAAATAGATTGAGTGACTTTTGAAATAAAAATCAAAGTTCAGTGACTTTCTCAGAAAAAAGCTCTCAGTTGAGTGACTTTCTAAGTAAAGAATCATAAGTTGAGTGACCATTTGGATATTAACTCATTTATATGAGGTCATTTGCACTTCTATCTCTATTTTGTGTTGATTTTTAATATTTATCATCAAAATGAATAACTTTTTGGAGGACATAGATTTTTATTTTCGCATCATAATATTCATAAGTTATTACTCGCATTCTTAAATAATTATGCTCTGCTAAATATAAATTCGATTTTAAAAGTAAAAATTAAAAACCAACCTCTTTGAAGAGTAAACCATACAATTCAATAAAACTGTGGGCCAGTTCGAAGGGTTTAGTGGCTCAGTCGTCAGCAGAAAATTACGCCTAGTGTCTCTCAAAGTGATCGATCTTAAATTTTTATTCCCTAAATATTCGATTTTGATAATTTATACCTCAAAGTATGAGATCTTAAATTTTTGTCCCTACTAAATAAGTTCTAATATTTGCTTATAAGACAGAATTTCTGGTTAATTATTCGGGTTCATTGTCTTAAAATATCATGAACGTCTACCTTATGTGCAAGCGTTAGAACGTCTGCTTTATTATGAATAAAATGTATTAAGCAATAACAACAACATACCAAGTGTATTCCTGGGGTCTGGGGAGAATAGAGTGTAAGCAATCTGTACCTCTACCTCAGAGTTGAGATAGAGAGACTGTTTTCGATATAGAATAAAATTTATCAAGCGGGGCCTAAGAATCAAGATCATCCTTTATAAATGCTATTTTTATAAAACTTTTTTATGAAAGATAAAATATCAAGACCAATCCATTCCAGGGCCATTTCCGAACTTAACCCAGTAAAATTCTTCTTCTTGTTAAGCGCCTAAATAAATTTCGCAAAACCCTAAAAAGTAAAATTCATTATTCTCTTTTGCCCCCTTTTTAGCTATGGCGAATTGGTCACTACTTCCATACGATCTACTCGCTACCATTGCAAATCGTGTTACAGTAATTGACGATTTCGTTGTATTTGGTGCTGTTTGTAAATCATGGCAAAATGCTGCTACCAAAGAAAATTTTGATGGACCATGGCCACAACTTCCATTGCTTATGCTATCTCCTGACAATGATTTGTGTTGTGATTATTTCGTATAGTAGGCATAAACGTTATTTGGCTTTTTGGCGACCTGGAGATTTGTGTTGGACTAAAATTGATGATATTGAATGATTCGGTGAATTCTGTGATATACACTACTTTAATGGACAGTTTTATATGATTACTTGTGACGGAGTTTGGGTTATTGATAATAATGAACCTCGATTGATCATCGAGTAAAAGAATCATGGTCCACCTTGGCCGTATAAAAAGCAGTTCTATTTAGTTGAAGTATCAGGTGCACTATTACTTGTTACACAATTTTCTAAGTTAGATGGACCCAATGCTGGATTTAAGACGTATGAATTTCGAGTATGGAAGCTCGATTTAATCAAAAGTAAAGCAAAAGAGATTAAAATTTTGGGAGACAGAGCAATTTTTCTGGGGAGCAATGGATCATTTTCAATTGACGCTTCTAAGTCTGTAGGAGTGAAGCCTAATCACATCTACTTTACTGATAATTGGAAAGGAGGAGATGGCAGAGATATGGGAGCTTCAAGATGGAAAAATTCAATCTTTTTATCCGGGGATTTCGGCAACTTGGGTTATTCCATCATTGTGATATCAAAAGGGATTTTGCACATTTGAACATACCTCCATGACATTCTCTTGCCTTTTTTGTCTAGGCCATTTATTTATGCTTAGTTTAAGAATTATTTGTTCTCTTTGATCCGAATCTCGTAATTGGATGTTTAATGTTTTTAATTTCAACTTCTTTTAAGTAAATTTTATTTATACTTCTTCTGAATGATTTAGCCCTTTGAATCTGTGATATTCACTATGCAAATAAACCTCTTTAATGTGATATTTCTGTGAGCTACTTACTTCTTCCAGCATGTAATTTTAGTTTTTTGTTGTGTTTCAACTCTAATGAAAAAGTGAACCATTCTTGAATTGCTAGACTTTTTCCGTGATGAGAACAGGTGCAAAGTCTCAGTATCATTTTGTAAATTTTCAGCCCTTTGAAGATGGTTTACAAATCAGAGGATAGGGCCATGAATCTTTATGGGAAGTAGAGTAAACAACTTACAGCCTAGAAACTCCTAAAAATATAAGTACTCATCCACTTCTAGTTGTAGTCAGATTAATTCCTTTATTTTGCAACTCTATTTTGTGGTTTACTGGTTGCAGAGCACGCGAAATTTTTTCTTTTATGTACATGTCCTTGTTGATACTTGGCTAATGCTGCAAGAGTACTAGCGAGTGATATATCAAAAAAGATGGCGCTGTATCCTACCTTTGTTAGGTTGTCCGCCACTCCATTTGCCTCCCTGTTCATATGGCTTATCGATGGACTATTCAGCTGTTGGAGAAACCACATGCACTCGTGCAAAATATTGGTGTGAGGTTAGTAGATTGCAAAAGATGGAGAACTACTTGCTTATTTTTTTCTATGACTAGTGGTTGTAAGTAATGGGCAAGCTGTAGTCGGAGAATTCGTATACCACTACTTCCTTCCATTCCTCAGGAAAGATGATGTATTAGTTCGCGGCCTCGATGGAGGTGAATTGGATTAGACGGAAGTGTGGTTATCGGAAATTCATATCCTCTATTGGGATTGAAGAAAGAAGTGGGATGATTAGGCCCAAGTGGTTGCTGAAGCTGTAGTTTCTTTCTTTTCTTGCATCCGCAACAAGCTGCATAGAGTGATTTTCGCTTTGCCCTCGCAACACCTATCTCTATAATGTGGAAATTCACCCATCTTAGAGCTTGTTTGGATTGACTTGTTTTAGGTGTTTTTAAGCAAAAATAATTTTTACTCTTTTGTAGAGTTTAAGGTAAAAAAAAGTGCTTTTAAGCCGTCCAAAATCTATTCGAATTGGGTTGGACTAGGAGTGTCAAATGGACGGGTTGGGCTGAAAATAAAATGATTTAAATGGGTTGAATTATAATTGAGTTGGGTCATGACCCGCCCAATTTGACCCGTTTAATCTAATCAATACTACTATTTATATTAACATACATTTGTACTTTGGTACCTCCACCCCACCCCCCACCCCCACCACCTCCATCCTACCAAAACTCATTTTTTTAATTTTTATTTTAAAAAAAAAAAAAATTTTTGGTACAACCCCTCCCCCCTACCCCCACCCCACCAAAACTCGATTTTTTAATTTTTATTTTAAATTTTTTTTTTTGGTACCCCTCTCCCCCCAGCCCCCCTACCCCTACCCCACCACCTCCACCTCATCAAAACTCAATCTTTCAATTTTTATTTTAAAAATAAAAAAATAATTTTTTTGGTACCACCTAGCCCCCCACCCCACCCCCCACCACCACCTCCACCCGACCAAAAACTCGATTTTTTAATTTTTAATTTTTTTAAAAAAATAAAAAAAGTAATATTTTTGATATCTCATTCCTCCCTCAACCTACCCCTTAAAAAATATTTTCTACTCTCTAATAAAAAATAAAAAAAAATTTAGAAATGTGTTTCACTCATCAATCAAATAGTAGAAAATATTTTTCAAAAAAGAAGCGGGTTGAAGTTGAGATACAATTGGGTTCAACTCAAGATTATTTTAAATGGGTTGAACTCAAATGAGTTGAAAATTGACCTAATATCAAATTATCATGAACTCAACCCATAAGATTCTGGACGGGTTATGTGTTATTGGGTTCATTTTGACACCCCTACCCTAGGTTGGACATATATGGAAAGAAAAAAACCTGTTAGTATTAGTACTCTTCTTTTTCCTTGTATATAACTGCACGCCTACAATCACAAACATCATGGAAGGCAAAACCCAAAAGTAAATTTATTACTCTTTTCCCCTTTTCGCTATGGCGAATTGGTCCGAACTTTCATACGATCTGCTTGTTACGATAGCGAATCGTGTTACAGTGATCGATGATTTCGTTGTATTTGGTGCTGTTTGTAAATCATGGCGAAGTGCTGATACTAAAGAAAATTTTGATGTCTCATCTCCCCAAGCCCCGTTGCTTATGCTAGCTCCTGATAAAGACGATGATTATCGAGAATTTTACTCTCTTTCCAAGAAGAAAATTTCACGAGTCTTTCTCCCTGAAGCTAGAGGGCGAGTGTGTTTTTCAACGCAAGGATGGCTTTGTACTGTGGAATATACAGGTATCGGAGAGATGACGTTATTACACCCGTTCTCACGTGCCCAAATACGTCTTCCTCCACATACCAGCTTGGATAATTGGAAACCAGGATGTGACTATAAGATCATCGACTTAGCTGTGTTATCTGCTAACCCTTCACTAACATCTGACTATGTTCTGATGATTTCCTATTATGGGCCTAAAATTAATCGTTTGGCTTTTTGGCGACCTGGAGACCTCTGCTGGACAACAATTCATATGACAAGACCTCATGGATTCACATGTATTCATTACTTCAATGGGCAGTTCTATATAGCCACTGACATTGGTGAAGTTTGTGTTGTTGACGTTGCACGGTCTTGCTATCTTCAGCCATTTGGAGAATTCCTTTTGGAGGATAAGATAGAAGAGTATGTATATTCGATGTGTGGAATAAAGTTGCGTCTAGTTGAAGTATCAGGTGCACTATTATTTGTTACACAGCGTTCTGATTGTGAGAAACTAGATGGACCCAATGGTGGTCGTATGTCCTCCTACTTTCGAGTCATAGAACTAGATGTAATCAGAGGAGAAATAAAAAAGATTAAAATCTTGCAAGACAGAGCAATTTTTTTGGGGCGTAATGGATCAATTTCCATTGACTCTTCTAAGTCTGTAGGAGTGAAGCCTAATCATATCTATTTTAATGATAACTGGATAGGAGGAGATGGCAGAGATATGGGGGCTTACAGTCTTGAAGACGAAAAAATTCAATTTTTTTATCATGCCATTTCCGTCAGCCCTATTTGCCTGCCAACTTGGGTTATCCCGTCATCTTGATATCAAAAGGGGATTGCTCTTGCATTTTAGTTCTTATGATTTATTAATGTTTTCCGTCTTATCAAAGATGAAGTTTTAAGGATTATTTGTTCTCTTTGATTGTCGTCTGATGGATGTTATTTTCCTTAAATTTTGCCCTTCAAATACACCTCTTTTTAATTTGATATTCCTGTCTGTTGTTGTTTCTCTTTCCAGCACGTAATTTTCGTTGTATTTTGTGTTTGCTCGAGTTTTTGGGTTCTGAAAACTTGGGTGCAAAGTCTCAGTATCAACGTACAATAGAGAAGCACTTAAAGATTTTTCCCAAGTTGATTTTTCGTTCTTATGAACATACTCCCCTGGCGGGATACTCAACGTGCTAGCTATAGCAGTACAAACCATCCATCTTCAAAGGACTCCAAAATTTACAACTTTACTCTTCAGCCTCCAAAATGACACATATGATTCATTATTGAGTTAGAGATCAAACGACTAAACTTACGTGATGGAAGGAGAAAAATTAAGGTCTATAGGAATATCAAATTAAAGAGGTATATTAGCATACTGAATATCATCATGAGAATGTAGAATTAAAATCCATGAAGGCTTTATTATTGGCTTGGGAGTAAGTATATAGCCTTAACATTCTTGATATTGCTCAATGGAACAAGGGGGCTGGCAATTTGTAAGCTACTTTGGAACCAATCTCTGTAGTATGGAAATTCACCAATCTTAGAGCTCGTTTGGATTAACTTATTTTAAGTGTTTTTAAGTCAAAATAATTTTCACTCTTTTGTAGAGTTTAAGGTAAGAAAGTGCTTTTAAGCAGTCCAAAATTTATTCGAATTGGGTTTGACATATATGGGAAAAAAACCTGTTAGTATTAGTACTATTCTTTTTCCTTTCAAATTCTTGTCCAATACAACTTCATGCCTACAACCACAAACATCATGGAAGGCAAAACCCAAAAGTAAATTCATTATTCTCTTTTTCCCCTTTTCGCTATGGCGAATTGGTCTGAACTTTCATACGATCTGCTTGTTACAATCGCGAAACGTGTTACAGTGATCGATGATTTTGTTGTATTTAGTGCTGTTTGTAAATCATGGCGAAGTGCTGCTACTAAAGAAAATTTTGATGTTTCATCTCCCCGAGTCCCGTTGCTTATGCTAGCTCCTGATGATAAAGACGATGATTATCGTGAATTTTACTCTCTTTCTAAGAAGAAAATTTCCCGCGTCTTTCTCCCTGAAGCTAGAGGGCGAGTGTGTTTTTCAACGCAAGGATGGCTTTGTACCGTGGAATATACAGGTATCGGAGAGATGACGTTGTTGCACCCGTTCTCACGCGCCCAAATACGCCTTCCTCCACATACCATCTTGGATAATTGGAAACCAGGATGTGACTATAAGATCATCGACTTAGCTGTGTTATCTGCTAACCCTTCACTAACATCCGAATATGTTCTGATGATTTCCTATTATGGGCCTGGATATCGTTTGGCTTTTTGGCGACCTGGAGACCTTTACTGGACCACAATTCGTATGAGAAGAGACGATAGATTCACCGATATTCATTACTTGAATGGGCAGTTCTATATAGTAGCTTACTCTGGTGGAATTTGGGCTATTGATGTTGCAAGGCCTAGCAACCCTCAGCCAGTTATAGAACCCCGTTTGGTTGTTGACGTAGAATATGAATCTTCGAGGGGTGGAGTAGAGTTTCGTCTAGTTGGAGTATCAGGTGCACTATTATTTGTTACACAGTGTTCTGATTGTGAGAAACTAGATGGACTCAATGGTGGCCGTAAGACCTCTAAATTTCGAGTCTTTGAATTTGATGAAATCAGAGGGCAAGTAAAAGATATTGCAATCTTGCAAGATAGAACAATTTTTTTGGGGCGTGATGAATCAATTTCCATAGACTCTTCTAAGTCTATAGGAGTGAAGCCTAATCACATCTATTTTACTGATAATTGGAAAGGAGGAGATGGCAGAGATATGGGGGCTTACAGTCTTGAAGATAGAAAAATTGAATCTTTTTATCATGGCATTTCTCTCAATCCTATTTCTCCGCCAACTTGGGTTATACCATCATTCTGATATCATCTCGTCTGGTGGATGTTATTTCTTGAATTTTAACGTTCTTTAAATAAATTTTAATCATATTTCTTCTGAATGATTTAGCCCTGTGATATTCAGTATGAAAATACACCTCTTTTAATTTGATATTCATGTATGTTCTTGTTTCTCTTCCCAGCATGTAATTTTAGCTGTTTTTTTTTTGTGTTTCTTCTCTAAAACAATAGTGGATCATTATTGAATTGCTATAGTTTTTCGGTTTATGAGAACATAGGTGCAAAGTCTCAGTATCAACGTATAATGGAGTTGCCAATATCTCTAGAAGATGATACATAACTTTATGCAGTTTTATCTGCAACCAATCCTAATTACTATGAGCACAAAGTGTAAATTCCGTCTCTTTCCAACATAAGACGAGCATTCAATATTTATCTTACAGTATTGAAAGTGAGAAATAATGAGGAGCTTTATAAGGCGTAGCACAAGAGCACATGATACAATCCCCATATATTTCAAAAAAAAATATTAATGTGTCCGTCTACAAGAAACACCTACCCTGCCCCATAATAACAGAAATAAAAGGGCCAAGGAGTGTCAATTGACACACCTTAGCATAAGGTGACTCCGCCACTGGCTGATGCTGCAATATATAGACTGGCCCGGGACATCATATGTCTACAACGTTTGGATAGAGAAGAACAATGTAATTTTCAAGGCTAGAAGAACTGATCCACAAGTTGTCACAAGAAGAATCGTCCTGGATATTTTCTCTAGAGGATCCATGAAGATTTGTTTTGCGAAGAAGCTAGAGGAGATGAATTTCTACCCCTAATTGCCGTTTTTATTCGTTACTGTTAAGTTGATGTAGTAGGTGTTTCTGTTGCTAGTTAATCTGATAGCACTTCAAAAAAAAAATTATGAGATGCAAAGTTAACACTTTGGTCAAAAAAATAAATAAAATAATCTCGATCTTGATAAGGCGTAAAACATAGATAAATGGCCAAAACTAAGCTTCTTTTAATCTAAAATGCATTACACATGATAAATAAATACTAGCTAGTAAGACGAAAAGACGAAAAGACAAGAGCTTCTTTTAATCTAAAATGTATATAATGGAGTAACTGCAATCCTTTTTGATATCAAAATGATGGGATAACCCAAGTTGGAGGGCAAATAGGACTGATAGAAAAGCCATGATAAAAAGGTTGAATTTTTCCATCTTCAAGACTGAAAGTCCCCATATCTCTGCCACCCCCTCCTTCGATTCGACGAAATAACTCTCTCCAATTATCTGTAAAATAGATGTGATTAGACCTCACTCCTAAAAACATAGAAGAGTCGACAGAGACTGATGCATTCCACCCCAAAAAGATCGCTCCATCTCCCACGATTTTAATCTCTTTTGCTTCTCCTTTGATTACATCTAGCTCCCAAACTCGAAATTTAAAGGTCCCATACACATAATCAGGTGCGTCATCTGGTGCCACATTTTCGGCAAATTTAAAAATAATAAATTCATTAATTTCATTAATATAAGATGAAAACATGTATATCTTGGTTATGTAGTTTGATTAATTTTCACCTAATGTATCATTTTATATGTATCTAGTATTAATTTTATGTATATTTTAATATGTATCAAATATTAATTTCATGTATGTGTTTATATATATCTAATATTAATTTCATGTATATTTTAATATGTATCAAGTATTAATTTGATGTATATATTTATATGTATCTAGTATTAATTTCATGTATATTTTAATATGTATCTAGTATTAATTTCATGTATTTATTTATATGTATCTAGTATTAATTTCATGTATTTATTTATATGTATCTAGTATTAATTTCATGTATTTATTTATATGTATCTAGTATTAATTTCATGTATTTATTTATATGTAACTAGTATTAATTTCATGTATCCAATATAAATTTCATAACGTGAATCCAAAAAATACACATATCTAGTAATAAGTTGACCCATCAGAACTTTTGATACATGTATCTGTGCATAGATACATGCTTAAAAGAAGAAGATGATGATGCAGAATAAGAAGAAACACAGATCTGACCGAAAAAGAAAAAAAAAATAATGCAAAATAAGAAGAAACACAAATCTAAATTTAAACTCACACAAAGTTCACATATATAAGAGCCCTCGTTTGGAGAAAAAAGGAAGAGTAGAGGATGATTGTTCTAATCCTCTTTCACTAATAATCTCAATTCCTCTAAAAGGAAAAAATTGCAATAATAAATTATTATGAAAATATCACAATTCAAAATCAGATGGTTGAGTCAATTAAATGACTAGCATATCTATTTATGGCCAGTGTATCCATTTATGATTGAAATATTAAATTACCAGCATATCTATTTATGGTTAGGCTTGAGGGAGGGGTAGAGAAAGAGAAGGAGAGAGAGAAAGTGACATGTATCTGGCAACAAAAATGGTAGAAATTGTTAAGATATGGGATATTATGTAATTAATTTAAAGTAAAGAGAGATTTAATAATTATGATAAGGATGTATAGTTATTTAAGTAATTTACCGTCTCTTTTATTATTCTCATGGAAATGGGGTTCGTCAGAGGCGAAACCATCTAATTTATGGAAATGGGGTTCGTCAGAGGCGAAACCATCTAATTTTTATCTTTTTTCTTTCTCTAACGGTCAAAATTAACTAATGTAGGAATTTGACACCAAAAGGGACACTATTTCAACACTATATACCAAAAGGGACAATCCCTTAAAATACATATCAAAAGGAACACTTTTCCAACTTTGTTAACTTTCACCGTTTTGAAACGGAATTTTTTGCTCTATTGTATGACTGGACTAGTAAGTAGAAGCCAATCAGATCAATTGTACTGACAAAAAGTATAATAAATCAAAGAGCATGATAAGTAGATATAACACGAGGTTTAGAAACTTGCTAATTTGCTACTTGCTAGGAAAAATGCCAATGAATGAAAAGTAACAGATTTTTTAAGACAGAAAACAGACTTTTTACCTCTCCATTTATAAGATTATATTGAATATGTTATTGTTATTGATGGTAAAGAAGGTTACTTACAAAAAAAAGAATTAGCGATGGAGGTTATAAATATCATCTTCTTCTTCTTGTAATTGAAGAGAGAAATTGGATGTGATGGAGAAAAGTCGTAATTGGAAGCGGGAAATACCAACGGACAAGGAGATGATGAAGTATTTGGTGAAGAAGAAGAAGAAGATACGCTTTTTGATCACTTTTCAGGACTTGAAAATCGCCAAAAGTTTTTGTGGTAAAGAGGGTTATTGGAAATCTGTACCCACATTCAAGCCAATGTTTGATGCCAAGAAGAAACGCATGGTGAGTGGCATATGAGAGAATATCATCTCAAATCTATATATCTGCCCCAAAGCAAAGTTGAGAGAAAAAGTTTCCTAATTACCATGATTATAAAGACAATCAAGATGAGTAGATGGCGCAGATTATTCATCACAATCATGTTGCATCGTCCCAGATTATGCAATATTTACAAGCTCTTCAACTTCAAGACTCATGAGATTAGAGCCTGTTCGGTTTTTCTTAATGAACTGCCTGACAATAGTGGATAATTCACTCTTTAAAAGTGTTGTTTTATATCCTGTTTGATCCTAGATTAGCAGCTGGACTTATGTTTGATACTTGTATTTGATAAGAGGATGAACTTCAAGGGGTGCCCACGCGGAGACTGTGCATAGAGGCTCAGAGTAAGTGCAGCATCGTCGTTCCCCTGCTGTAGTCCTCACATGTGTACATCTTCAACAGCATTTGACTCTGAAGCAGTTCCCTTTCTGTAATTCCTGTGCATCTGAAACCTCCTTGCCTTTCAGTCCTCTCTCGTCCTTTGCAAGCAATGATATTTCTAATATCACGAGCAAACAACTCCTCTATCTTAATCCTGGCAGGGCTGTCTAATGGGAGGCTGAAACCAATAGAATCAAAGATAGCAGCATAGTATCTGAGTGAGTTGACAAGTCTTGCTTCCAAGCTAGGCTCATTGTGCTCAGCTTCTTGCTCTGCCATCAGAATAATGGTCGGATATGTGCTTACTTTTGGCCAGTCTTTAACAATTGTTTAGTTATCATTCTTTATCGAATTATCTCATTCAGACAAATTTTCCAGGGGATAAACAAAAAAATGATTTCAAGTCTCTCTTGCATTCTTTTCATATTTATGTGCATAATAGTGGAGAGTTCACTCTTTAAAAGTGTGGCTGCTCTATATATGTTGCTTTATTTCCCGTTTGATCCTAGATTAGCAGCTGGACTTATGTTCAATACTTGTATTTGATAATAGTCTTCAGTTTTTTTTTTTTTTTTAAATTTTGGCTCACGGACCCTGTCATTGCCCATTCTTCTCATTGAAAATTACAATAAGAGGAGGGGGACAAGGACCTAACCTCCAAAAACCGCAAAAGGGACTATTGAGGACAGCCAACTACAGCTATGAGGATATACACTTGAGCAAAAGTCCTCCATAGCTAGAATACTAGAGCTAATTAGCTTACAAAAAAAATGGACTTGTCATAGCTACGTCTAATATTAGGAAGTTGCATCTTGTCAAGTTGAAACAATCCCTTCACCTCCTTTGGTAATTGTTGAAAGGAATGAAAAAAGGTGTTATTTCCACTTGTAGAAGCAAGCTAAGCCATGGCGTCCGCAACTTGGTTAGCCTCCCTATAACAATTTACAATATCAACATTCTTCCCTTTCAACTTGTTAGCGATGATATTGATGATGCTTCTTAGTTTAAGGTTGTCTGTCGACCTGTACTTGAGCAAATTAATGATCAACAATAAGTCTAGCTCCAATGTGAACTCATTGTAACCATTCTGTAGGCTCCAATCAATACCATACTGAGCCGCCATAGCTTCTGCCTGGTCGTTACTGTTACATTGAGTAGATATCGAGAAGGCAATGATCATGTCACCACTGTCCCTTCTGATAATTCCTGCGATACCTGCTGAACCGCTGCCTTCATTAAAGCTTCCATCCGTATTAACCTTTATATTCCCTGATGTAGGTTTAGTCCATATGAGAGTTGACTGACAAGATCTATGTTATTATTGGTCTTGAGTCTTTCCAGTGTATAACATAGATCTTGTCAGTTGCCAGGGAGCACTAAATTTGGGTAGGCAGTAGAGAATGAAGCAATGATCGACCAATACTAAATAATTGTGCACTCTAGAAAAGCAATACAATTGACGGGCGTTTACTAAATATAGGAAAGCATAGCTCCGCATAACCAAAAACACTTCCCACAAATCATCCCGGACCCATTCGTTCAACACACACAGAAACCACTAAGAAACAGACATTTCCTCAAACACATGGTAACCAAGCACATGAAAACATATCAAAACTGAAGTCAACTCTCATTCTACACACACACCCCTACGCCTTTCCACTATCACATTCAAAGTAGGCTTTATAAAGTTTTCTACTTTCAAGAGAGTTCGACTCGGCAATCAAAAAACAAAAATCAACAAACAAGAAGTAAAATTTACAACAACAACAACAACATACCCAATGTATTCCATAACGTGGGGTCTGGAGAGAATAGAGAGGTTGTTTCCGATAGACCCTCGGCCAGTGGCGTTTTCACTAAGGGGGTTCGAAATATGAATATGTATACGTAGGAACTAGCTGAAGGGGGTTGAACCTCTACTATACATACATAAAAAATAATTTTAACCATATATAAATATTGTAATTTTCCGTCGAAGGGGGTTCAAATGAACCCCCTGAGCCTAAGGTGGCTCCGCCCCTGCCCTCGACTCAAGAAAAAAATAGTCTAAAAATAGTCTAGAAAATGACGTAATAGAAGTACAAGAGACAATAGGTAGTAACAAATAACAGATAGTAACAGAGCAACACTACTACCAAATAATACTACCAGAAATCCAAGAACAAGAAACTATAAGCATATCATTACGCCTTTAAAGGAAAAAAGAAAAACAGATAGAGAAATACGAAACTAACAAGAGCAAAATGAACTGGAAAACTTAGCCTCCATTATTTTACCTTGTTCTTCTTCTCCACCTTAGCTACTAATCAGTTCGTAGTGAAAGGGAACGATATCCTCATTCCTGATAGTAAACCTCAAGGCCCATATCCCATTCATTTGGGCTTCAGATATATAAGTCCACAAACTTGTGCACACATAGCCCATTTTCGGACCACTATTTAAGGAATAGTCACAAATTTAATATTTATTTATTTTTAATATAAGGTTAGGGGTTACACGTTTTCCTTGCCTAAGCAGGAATGGAATGAAGAAGAGAACCCTAATAAATATCATCATATTCTTCTTCTTGTAATTGAAGAGAAATTGGATGTGATGGAGAAAAGTAATTGTTGGAAGGCGGCAATACCAACGGACAAGGAGATGATGAAGTATTTGGTGAATTACGTAAAAGGCAACCCTTTTCCTATTAAGCATACTGTTATGGATCATGTGGATGATTCTTACGGTATCAGGGTCTTCACTCCAAATCAAATTTTTGAATCTACCGAGGAACCGAGGAAGAAGAAGAACATGCGTTTTTTGATCACTTTTCAGGACTTGAAAGTCGCCAAAGGATTTTCTAGTAAAGAGGGTTATTGGAAATCTGTACCCACACTGAAGCCAATGTTTGATGCCAAGAAGAAACGCATGGGCACTGTCAAAACTTCCTGGTGGCATGAAAAGTCATTGACGAGGAACAAGAGTGGTGATCAGTGGCATATGAGAGAATATTATCTCACATCTAAATATCTGCCCCAATTCAAACTTGAGAGAAAATATGTCCTAATTACTATGATCATAAAGACGGAACAAAAAGGTAATAATGATGACAAATCTGACGAGGCTCGCCTTCAACTTGATCATCAGAATGATGTTGCATCGCAGCGGATTATGCAATCTTTACAAGCTCTTCAACTTCATTAGAGCCGGTTCCGATGGCCTTGTAACTATTTTTAAAAGCATTTTATTTATCTTACCCAAACAGATATGACTGCTGTTTAGTTTTTACTCAACTGCGCTGACAAATGATTTACTACAATAATTTAGTTTTTGCTCAACTCTTATTGCTGCTTTGTCTTAAAGATGATGTATTTGCCTAATAGTGAACAGTTGATTCACTTTTGCTTGCTGGGATTTTCTTAAGTTGTTTTGATCAACTGCCTGACAATAGTGGAGAGTTCACTCTGGCTTCTCTACATATGTTGCTTTATTTTCTGTTTGATCCTAGATTAGCAGCTGGACTTATGTTCGATACTTGTATTTGATAATACTAGTTTTCAGTTGAATCTTATCATGTATTGTACCAATATCAATGTTGGAATTTGGCTTGTCAATTGTCATGGATGCATCTGTTAATCTTGTTGTGAGATGGAAGGAGCACCGCCATGGCACTCATGGGGAAAAGGTTGTAAAAGCGGCATTACTTCTTTCAATCATGATAAAATGTATAGAAGAGTTTTGAGTCTCCATGGTAAAATATGCTACTAGTAATTAGTATTAAGTTTGAATGTTCACTTTTATGGGGAGCTTCACAGGACCGCATTGCTGATGGAGATCACTATCATGAGAAGTAACAAAGTGTATTTGTATGTAATAATAAAGGTATCGTATTCTATGAAGCTCTTGTCGTACCTGATTGTGTCATTCTTTTGGCTGAAGATTCATTTAGGAGCGAACTGGTTATCTGAAATACAGTTGATCTTATTTAGACTTTCCTGTAGAAGTGAACGATCAAATTAAGTTTTAGATGTATCGTCAATTTCCACCAGCTGAATGGAGCTAATGGGTGGTTTCCTCTGTAATAACATGATATCCATATGCATAACTCATCTGAGAGAGGCAATGGCTTTTTGAGAGAGTCCAGCGCCATCTATGTAATCTTGTGTGGTTTATAAACAGAAGTTCTTGTGGTGATAAGAGGCAAGTTATATATTACTATTCAGATAAGATAATGTGGAAGTGCATAAATTTTCAAGTGAAAATGTTTCACTTGGATCTACTCTACTTGCCCTCAATGACAGTGGAACATGTATCTGCAAGATAAGTACTTGTAACTACATAATTTTTTGCTCTATTGTATGACTGGACTAGTAAGTAGAAGCCAACCAGATCAATTGTACTGACAAAAAGTATAATAAATCAAAGAGCATGATAAGTAGATATAACACTAGGTTTAGAAACTTGCTAATTTGCTACTTGCTAGGAAAAATGCCAATGAATGAAAAGTAACAGATTTTTTTAAGACAGAGAACATTATTTACTCGAAAACAGACTTTTTACCTCTCCATTTATAAGATTATATTGAATATGTTATTGTTATTGATGGTAAAGAAGGTTACTTACAAAAAAAGAATTAGCGATGGAGGTTATAAATATCATCTTCTTCTTCTTGTAATTGAAGAGAGAAATTGGATGTGATGGAGAAAAGTCGTAATTGGAAGCGGGAAATACCAACGGACAAGGAGATGATGAAGTATTTGGTGAAGAAGAAGAAGAAGATACGCTTTTTGATCATTTTTGAGGACTTGAAAATCGCCAAAAGATTTTGTGGTAAAGAGGGTTATTGGAAATCTGTACCCACATTCAAGCCAATGTTTGATGCCAAGAAGAAACGCATGGTGAGTGGCATATGAGAGAATATCATCTCAAATCTATATATCTGCCCCAAAGCAAAGTTGAGAGAAAAAATGTCCTAATTACCATGATTATAAAGACAATCAAGATGAGTAGATGCCGCAGATTATTCATCACAATCATGTTGCATCGTCCCAGATTATGCAATATTTACAAGCTCTTCAACTTCAAGACTCATGAGATTAGAGCCTGTTCGGTTTTTCTTAATGAACTGCCTGACAATAGTGGATAATTCACTCTTTAAAAGTGTTGTTTTATATCCTGTTTGATCCTAGATTAGCAGCTGGACTTATGTTTGATACTTGTATTTGATAAGAGGATGAACTTCAAGGGGTGCCCACGCGGAGACTGTGCATAGAGGCTCAGAGTAAGTGCAGCATCGTCGTTCCCCTGCTGTAGTCCTCACATGTGTACATCTTCAACAGCATTTGACTCTGAAGCAGTTCCCTTTCTGTAATTCCTGTGCATCTGAAACCTCCTTGCCTTTCAGTCCTCTCTCGTCCTTTGCAAGCAATGATATTTCTAATATCACGAGCAAACAACTCCTCTATCTTAATCCTGGCAGGGCTGTCTAATGGGAGGCTGAAACCAATAGAATCAAAGATAGCAGCATAGTATCTGAGTGAGTTGACAAGTCTCGCTTCCAAGCTAGGCTCATTGTGCTCAGCTTCTTGCTCTGCCATCAGAATAATGGTCGGATATGTGCTTACTTTTGGCCAGTCTTTAACAATTGTTTAGTTATCATTCTTTATGGAATTATCTCATTCAGACAAATTTTCCAGGGGATAAACAAAAAAATGATTTCAAGTCTCTCTTGCATTCTTTTCATATTTATGTGCATAATAGTGGAGAGTTCACTCTTTAAAAGTGTGGCTGCTCTATATATGTTGCTTTATTTCCCGTTTGATCCTAGATTAGCAGCTGGACTTATGTTCAATACTTGTATTTGATAATAGTCTTCAGTTTTTTTTTTTTTTTTAAATTTTGGCTCACGGACCCTGTCATTGCCCATTCTTCTCATTGAAAATTACAATAAGAGGAGGGGGACAAGGACCTAACCTCCAAAAACCGCAAAAGGGACTATTGAGGACAGCCAACTACAGCTATGAGGATATACACTTGAGCAAAAGTCCTCCATAGCTAGAATACTAGAGCTAATTAGCTTACAAAAAAAATGGACTTGTCATAGCTACGTCTAATATTAGGAAGTTGCATCTTGTCAAGTTGAAACAATCCCTTCACCTCCTTTGGTAATTGTTGAAAGGAATGAAAAAAGGTGTTATTTCCACTTGTAGAAGCAAGCTAAGCCATGGCGTCCGCAACTTGGTTAGCCTCCCTATAACAATTTACAATATCAACATTCTTCCCTTTCAACTTGTTAGCGATGATATTGATGATGCTTCTTAGTTTAAGGTTGTCTGTCGACCTGTACTTGAGCAAATTAATGATCAACAATAAGTCTAGCTCCAATGTGAACTCATTGTAACCATTCTGTAGGCTCCAATCAATACCATACTGAGCCGCCATAGCTTCTGCCTGGTCGTTACTGTTACATTGAGTAGATATCGAGAAGGCAATGATCATGTCACCACTGTCCCTTCTGATAATTCCTGCGATACCTGCTGAACCGCTGCCTTCATTAAAGCTTCCATCCGTATTAACCTTTATATTCCCTGATGTAGGTTTAGTCCATATGAGAGTTGACTGACAAGATCTATGTTATTATTGGTCTTGAGTCTTTCCAGTGTATAACATAGATCTTGTCAGTTGCCAGGGAGCACTAAATTTGGGTAGGCAGTAGAGAATGAAGCAATGATCGACCAAGTTATCTGGTTCACCATTTTGAATCTATTAAGCTTAGTGATAGCATCTTCTTAAGTTGTTTTGATGAACTGCCTGATAATAGTGGATAGTTCACTCTTTAAAAGTGTGGCTCTCTACATATGTTGTTTTATTTCCTGTTTGATCCTAGATTAGCAGCTGGACTTATGTTCGATACTTGTATTTGATAATAGTCTTCAGTTGAATCTTATCATGTATTGTACCAATATCAACGTTGCAATTTGGCTTGTCATGGATGCATCTGTAAATCTTGTTGTGAGATGGAAGGCACTCATGGGGGAAAGGTTGTAAAAGCGGCATTAGTTCTTTCAATCATGATAAAATGTTGATAGAAAAGCTAGTCTAAATGGTAAAATATGCTACTGTACTATTAATTAGTATTAAGTTGACTAGACCATCCTTTATTCAGTGAACAATCTGTTGGTCAAGCAATAGTCATGGCATTTGTGTTTGTCCAACAGACAGGTTTTGTTTTAGTATGGAGGATAATGTTTCCAATCAAATGGGAGGAAGTTGTTTTTCTTTAGAGATATCTCAACTCATATTCTTTTTCACTTGCTTCCTTTCAAAAAATCACTTGTTTCAACCGACAATTAGAGACTGTCTTAGATTTTACTCCATAGATGTTTAGGTTTCTGAGTTCCGATATGGACTTCAAAGGGAATGACTTTGAGTTCTTACCCTTCGGTGCAGGAAGGAGAATATGTCCAGGCCAGCCCATGGCTGCAATAACAATTCCCTGCTTCACTTGTTCATTTCTTTGATTGGGAACTTCCTCATGGAAAATGTGACACAACACTGCAAACAAAAGAACCGCTGCTTCTGATTCCCAAGGCCAGAAAATGACCATCGGGATATACTATCAGTATCTTGCATTGTGCATTAGATACAAGTATAATTTCGTCTCCTGTAAACAGAAGTTCTTATGGTGTTAAAGAGGCATGTTATATATTAAGAATTTGTGACTGACTTAAGAAATTACTAAAACAATCACTTGATTGAAAACAATATCTGATATCTTCTTGCTACAACTGAATGAAACAATGACAAATCCTTACAGCCAAAGAAAGAATACATTGATGAAATTGACTGACTATACTGAACTAAGAAAGAATACCTAGCTTGCAAGAAGAAGTAGAAACCTGCAACATGAATGTTAAAATATCAAATATACATACCAATATAGGACCTATTATAAGTAATATTAAGATCTAGCATATGAGCATTCTCTTTACTAGAAATTTAGAATGTAGTAACATAGCTATGCCTCTTTGTGGTGTAATATCCCTCTTCAAGAAAAGAGCATTAGGGCAAAAGGCATGTCAAACAACTCAATCAATCAACTTTTTTCTCAATCACAACTAGTTGGTATCTGTTAGTATATGAATTCTCCACATCCATCCGCTCCTTTGAGCCATAAATCCTATTTTCCTTTTGTCCACTATGCTTGAAACCCCACCACCTCAGGTGCCGAGTGATGTCCTCTACTCCCTAAATAAATAAGTATAGTTCTTCCAGCCTATATCATTCCAATACTAAATAATTGTGCACTCTAGAAAAGCATTACAATTGACGGGCGTTTACTAAATATAGGAAAGCATAGCTCCGCATAACCAAAAACACTTCCCACAAATCATCCCGGACCCATTCGTTCAACACACACAGAAACCACTAAAAAACAGACATTTCGTCAAACACATGAAAACATATCAAAACTGAAGTCAACTCTCATTTCTACACACACACCCCTACGCCTTTCCACTATCACATTCAACGTACACTTTATAAAGTTTTCTACTTTCAAGAGAGTTCGACTCGGCAATCAAAAAACAAAAATCAACAAACAAGAAGTAAAATTTACAACAACAATAACATACACAGTGTATTCCCATAACGTGGGGTCTGGAGAGAGTATAGAGGCTGTTTCCGATAGACCCTCGGCTCAAGAAAAAAACAGTTTAAAAACAGTATAGAAAATGACGTAATAGAAGTACAAGAGACAAGAGGTAGTAACAAATAACAGCTAGTAACAGAGCAACACTACCACCAAATAATACTACGAGAAATCCAAGAACAAGAAACTACAAGCATATCATTACGCCTTTAAAGGAAAAAAGAAAAACAGATAGAGAAATACGAAACTAACAAGAGCAAAATGAACTGGAAAACTTAGCCTCCATTGAATTGAAGGTGTTATTTTACCTTGTCCTTCTTCTCCACCTTAGCTACTAATCAGTTCGTAGTGAAAGGGAACGATATCCTCATTCCTGATAGTAAACCTCAAGGCCCATATCCCATTCATTTGGGCTTTAGATATACAAGTCCACAAACTTGTGCACACATAGCCCATTTTCGGACCACTATTTAAGGAATAGTCACAAATTTAATATTTATTTATTTTTAATATAAGGTTAGGGGTTACACGTTTTCCTTGCCTAAGCAGGAATGGAATGAAGAAGAGAACCCTAATAAATATCATCATATTCTTCTTCTTGTAATTGAAGAGAAATTGGATGTGATGGAGAAAAGTAATTGTTGGAAGGCGGCAATACCAACGGACAAGGAGATGATGAAGTATTTGGTGAATTACGTAAAAGGCAACCCTTTTCCTATTAAGCATACTGTTATGGATCATGTGGATGATTCTTACGGTATCAAGGTCTTCACTCCAAATCAAATTTTTGAATCTACCGAGGAACCGAGGAAGAAGAAGAAGATGCGTTTTTTGATCACTTTTCAGGACTTGAAAGTCGCCAAAGGATTTTCTAGTAAAGAGGGTTATTGGAAATCTGTACCCACATTGAAGCCAATGTTTGATGCCAAGAAGAAACGCATGGGCACCGTCAAAACTTCCTGGTGGCATGAAAAGTCATCGACGAGGAACAAGAGTGGTGATCAGTGGCATATGAGAGAATATTATCTCACATCTAAATATCTGCCCCAATACAAACTTGAGAGAAAATATGTCCTAATTACTATGATCATAAAGACGGAACAAAAAGGTAATAATGATGACAAATCTGACGAGGCTCGCCTTCAACTTGATCATCAAAATGATGTTGCATCGCAGCAGATTATGCAATCTTTACAAGCTCTTCAACTTCATTAGAGCCGGTTCCGATGGCCTTGTAACTATTTTTAAAAGCATTTTATTTATCTTACCCAAACAGATATGACTGCTGTTTAGTTTTTACTCAACTGCGCTGCCAAATGATTTACTACAATAATTTAGTTTTTGCTCAACTCTTATTGCTGGGATTCCAGTCCAGCTTTGTCTTAAAGATGATGTATTTGCCTAATAGTGAACAGTTGATTCACTTTTGCTTGCTGGGATTTTCTTAAGTTGTTTTGATCAACTGCCTGACAATAGTGGAGAGTTCACTCTGGCTTCTCTACATATGTTGCTTTATTTTCTGTTTGATCCTAGATTAGCAGCTGGACTTATGTTTGATACTTGTATTTGATAATACTAGTTTTCAGTTGAATCTTATCATGTATTGCACCAATATCAATGTTGGAATTTGGCTTGTCAATTGTCATGGATGCATCTGTTAATCTTGTTGTGAGATGGAAGGAGCACCGCCATGGCACTCATGGGGAAAAGGTTGTAAAAGCGGCATTACTTCTTTCAATCATGATAAAATGTATAGAAGAGTTTTGAGTCTCCATGGTAAAATATGCTACTAGTAATTAGTATTAAGTTTGAATGTTCACTTTTATGGGGAGCTTCACAGGACCGCATTGCTGATGGAGATCACTATCATGAGAAGTAACAAAGTGTATTTGTATGTAATAATAAAGGTATCGTATTCTATGAAGCTCTTGTCGTACCTGATTGTGTCATTCTTTTGGCTGAAGATTCATTTAGGAGCGAACTGGTTATCTGAAATACAGTTGATCTTATTTAGACTTTCCTGTAGAAGTGAACGATCAAATTAAGTTTTAGATGTATCGTCAATTTCCACCAGCTGAATGGAGCTAATGGGTGGTTTCCTCTGTAATAACATTATATCCATATGTATAACTCATCTGAGAGAGGCAATGGCTTTTTGAGAGAGTCCAACGCCATCTATGTAATCTTGTGTGGTTTATAAACAGAAGTTCTTGTGGTGATAAGAGGCAAGTTATATATTACTATTCAGATAAGATAATGTGGAAGTGCATAAATTTTCAAGTGAAAATGTTTCACTTGGATCTACTCTACTTGCCCTCAATGACAGTGGAACATGTATCTGCAAGATAAGTACTTGTAACTACATGATCTAGCTAATGAGGTTACTTCAATAGATCTACTAGAAAATTCTACATTAAAATATATTTGAAAGAAAAAAAACTTGTTCATTTGCAGGTCATGGCTCAGCCATTTGAAATTCTTTTCCTCTTCCTATTTTTCCTCTTACCCTTAAATCTTTTTTATCTTCAAAGTTCTAAAATCATCCAAAATCACACAACTTCCACCAGGACCAACATATGGGAAAAATGCCTCACATAACTCTGACAAATTTGGCAAAAACTTATGGCCCCCTTATGTCCCTAAGGCTTGGAACTAAATGGCTAGTTGTTAGATCATCACCTTCTGCTGCTATACGAATCCTCAAAACCCATAATAGAATCCTGTCAGGGAGACATGTTCCAAATGCTGTTCCATCAAAAGGATCAGATCTTGACAAGATATCAATGGGATGGACTTCTGAATGTAACAGTGGATGGAGATACTTGAGGACTTTATGCAGAACTGAGCTTTTCTCTGGCAAAGTATTGGAGTCTCAAGCTTATTTGAGGGAGAAAAAAGTGATGGAACTGGTAGAATTTTTGAGGTCAAAAGAAGGTCAAGTGGTGAATGCTGGAGAGCTAGTCTTTGCAACTGTGTCAAACATGCTGAGTAATGTTCTGATATCTAAAGATATGGTTAAGTTGGAGAAAGCAACAGAAGATGGTGGCATTAGAAATCTAATAAGGGGATTAGTGGAAGCGGTCTCTGCTCCAAATATAGCTGATTTCTTCCCAATTTTAGGTAAACTAGATCTTCAAGGTCTGCGAAAAAAAGCTATATGTGCAATGACAAAAAATTGTTCCAATTGGGAACCGATTCTTGAAGAAAGAAGGAACAATAAAGAGAATGGTTCTTCTAGCCAACAAGATTTCTTGGAGGTTCTCCTTGATAATGGTTTTACCAATGATCGTATCCACCAGCTATTTGTGGTTTGTTCCCTCTCTCTCTCTCTCTCTCTCGAAGTTTGTTTTGTCAGATTTATTTTCTGTATAAACCAAGTTAGTCTTCTGTAGTATCTGAAATATGAAAATCAAAGTAATCAGGTTAGTCTTTATGCATATATGCACAACTGATATCGATGCATTGAGCCTTTAGCACTTATCTTTTTAAAGTTCTTATATTCAAGAAAGTTGGAGTTCTCTATTTGGATATTGTATATAACAAGTTTCCTTCTAACCCTGTGAAGGAGAGCTTGTTCAGACACCAGTACCTCAACAATCGAGTGGGCGATGGCAGAACTGATTAAAAATGTAGAGTCAATGAAGAAAGTTCAAGAGGAGCTCAAGATAGAACTCAGTGAAAACGATTAACCAAAAGAAGCTCAATTGCTGCAGATGTCCTATGTCCAAGACTGTGTGAAGGAAACACTTAGGTTGCATCCTCCAGCACCATTGATGCTTCCACATCGTGCTATTGAAACCTGCCAAATGATGAGTTACACAATTCCTAAAGATGCTCAAGTCTTTGTTAACGTCTGGGCTATCGCGAGGGATCCTTTGATATGGGAAGATCAAGAGATGTTTAGACCACAGAGGTTTCTGAGTTCCGATATGGACTTCAAAGGGAATGACTTTGAGTTCTTACCCTTCGGTGCAGGAAGGAGAATATGTCCAGGCTTTCCCATGGCTGCAATAAAAGTTCCCTTATTCCTTGCTTCACTTGTTCATTTCTTGATTGGGAACTTCCTCATGGAAAATGTCCCGCCGAGCTAGACATGACTGAAAAGTTTGGAGTAACACTGCAAAAGAAAGAACCGCTGCTTCTGATTCCCAAGGCCAGAAAATGACCTCAGGATATACTGTCAGTATCTCTCATCTGTGATGTACCTTGCATTGCGCATTAGATACAAGTATAGTTTTTTCCTGCTGTATTCTCATGTATTATAGACACAAGTTCTTGTGGTGATAAAGAGGCAAGTTATATATTAAGATAAGATCATGTGTATTGCATATATTTCAAGTGAAATTGTTTCATTTGGGTTCTACTCTCCTTGCCCTCAAAGATACAGAGGAATCAAACATACAAATATATAAATGAAGGCAAAGAATTTGTTACTGACTTGAGAAATTACTAAAAGAATCACTTGATTGAAAACAATATCTGATATCTTCTTTGCTACAATTGAATGAGAAACAATGACAAATCATCACAACCAAATAAAGAATACATTGATGAAATTGACTGACTATACTGAACTAAGAAAGAATACCTAGCTTACAAGAAGAATAAAGAATGAGTACAAATATGAAATCGAAGGTACGGAACAAAATGAACCCTGAGGAACTAGAAACCTGTATCTGACTAACCCTATGCATTTTATCTAAAAGACTTTCTTTTCTTACCAGATTGGCAAATCTATTTGCAATAAAAAATGACTGTCTAAAGAAGCACTTGATACAGATTCAATCCAAGGATTGTTTGACAAAGGCAGAGGTGGTGATATCACTTCACTAGGCACATAACATACACTTTCTTCCTCTTTGGAACAAGGAAGGGAGAATGGTGTTGCTTGAGGTGGATGAAAGCCTGCAATTAGGGGAACTGATCACGCCACGTTGAAATCTGATTGTAACCAGAAATCGCCACCACCCAATTGGCTCAAACTCAGACCATAGCCTTCTTCTGAACAATCACCTGACTTCCTATTACCCTTTTTCCTCTTAGCTCTGCTCATGCAGGTCTCATCATCAAGACATCCCTGTTCCGCATACCTCTTCAAGCTCCTACCTTTTTCCCAAAATTCATCTTTGTTTTCTCTCCTACCTTCTACATATGATGTCTGAGCACTTGTCGAGGATGGCGTTAGACGAATGTTCTGCTTGAGAGAGCAAGTACTATTCTTGGCTTCAATTGGCTTCTCAACAGAAAGTCCTACTGGCCTAATAGACTGGGACCTTGAGGTATCTTTTCTAGCAAAAGTACATGGCAAGTTCAATCTTTGTGTGCTCATTGAAGGGAAATTACAAGCTTGAAACTGTGCAGATGCTTCACTCCTTAGTCTATGCCTAGGTGACAACAATGAAGAAGAACAACCAGCCAACATACTTCACACCCTTCCAATTTTTTTTCTTTCTTTTCAACTCCAACTCACCCCACCTTTTTCTTCTCTGTCTCTGTCTCTCTTATCTTTCTATATAATGTATATATTTTCACTATGAAATATACAATATGTTAATGCTAAATTTCTATGGATGATCCAAGAGAAACATAACAATGTCTATATGTGAGTGTGTGAAGTTCCAAGAAAAACAAAAATTGGAATCCGATGCCTAAAAACAAAATGTGATATCTTTGTGTCCTATAAATCTGTATATAATATTTCTATATGCAACAAAGAATGGATTCAGCAACAAATACACACATACTATTGGAAAGACGAATTGGAAAGAATACTCCTATTATCAACAATTTTAAACACCTACCAAAAAAAGATAATCGGAACCCTTAATAATTTATATACTGATATAAATAACACCAAGTTAGTGTAAATAACCAAAGTCAGTTCACTTAATATATTATTTTTATCAAGAACTCTTCCACAGAAGGGACAAGAAGAGAGAACATCGAGAGGAGAAGGAACGAAAACTCAGGGGACATAGAGGGCTTGGGATGCCTTACTTAAACTTAAACTACAAAAGATTACGTATCTTTCCCGTCTTCTTCCGACGCGTCCTCCTCGTCGCCCTGGTAACCATCTTCCTCTTCATTGTCTTCCTCCTTGTCTTCCTCCTTCTTGTCTTCTTCCTTCTCCTTGTCTTCTTTCTGCTTGTCTTCTTCCTCCTCCTTGTCTTCTTCTTGCTCGTCGTCTTCTTCATGATGATATAAGAGATAATCATCATCTACCTTATTTTCCTCGTCGGACTCATTTTCTGATTCGGTTGGGGTATCCCCATAGTCTTCCTCTTTCGCATTAGGATCAGAAGTATCACTATCATGGTCAGACATGTTATTGTGGCGGTGTTAAAGGATTTTGATTTTGGGGTCATTTTATAGGCAAAATAACATGAAGATGACATGAGAAACATGCTCATATGTTTTGCATGTATTAGAATTTCAACTTCGCGTGATCAGTTAGTTAAATGTAGTTTCTAGCTTCTTTTGCATGTGGGAGTTAGCTTCTTTTGTTTTTGCTTCTTTTAGTAGTAAGTTTTTTTTTATCCCTAGTACTAATATTGTGTGTATAAGAATTCCATTGCCTTTTTCCTCTCTCATGGTTGATTGCTCTATGGATTTGTAAGTACATTGACTCCATTGTTAAAAATGACATATTTCTATATTTAATAATATTTTAATGTTAAAATGTTCATTTTATTCTTAACTGAGTCCATAACCTAAATAATAAGGAAAAAAATAAAAGTGACTGAAATATCAATTATTTTTAAAAAGTACTAACATAACTATAAATAACGCACTAAATTAGTATGCTGTACTAGATTTGACTAAGAACCTCCGTTAAATTTCGTTACCCAATTTTTTAATAAATAAAAAATAAAACTGTGCGCTATGTAGTCATAACTTCCTCTCATATATTTATTTCTTTACAGATAAGTTTGAAAAAGTTTTATCATGTGTGAGACATGCCCCATAATTTACTTGTGACATCCATGATATTTGTGGTTATAGGCGTGTAGTTATACACTTCCAGTTTGGACAAGAATTTGGAGAAAAAAAAGAAGTAAAATTGTACGTAGTAAAAAAATTTTATATCGGTCATACAAGTAAAAGTGGACAGAGAGAGCATATTTATGTGATTATGATTCTAAGAAGAGGTAGTGTTTGCCCTTTTTATATTCATACTTTTTTTTGTTTTGGTTAAATTGGTTAACACATAAATTCCCTTTTCCTCTTCCTCTTTTTTCTTTTTTATTTTTCTTATGGAGCAGAGTAGGTGCCCTTGCAGATAGACTCTCATTAGTTATCACTAGTATTAGTACTTGCGCGATGCGCGGACAATATTTAAGAAAAAAATCATAACAAAAAAATAGATAAAAAATAATTTAGATTTACAAATTTACTAAATAAATAGAAACATACAAAAATCATTGACCAACAGATAAATCAATATAGACTAATAAAGTACATTCCACATCTCCTATGATTTACAATTTCTTGAATAATTCATAAAATTTGGTTTATGATAAATCATTTCAAAGTGAAAAGAAATGAGAGATATAATCAATTTAAATCTGAAGATGTTTAAGTATGGATACTAAAAGGAGACTAAGTATAAAGAAAAAAAATATTATTTTTCTAGTAAATAATCTCTACAAAATTTAACAATTTAAACAAATAAATTACGATAATTTCAAGCAAAATCAATTTTATAATTTTTATTTTTCATTAGCTTTTCCTCCATCATCATATTTTTAATTTTATTTGAAACAGAAATGAAAGTTAAAACTCCCGATAAAATAAAGTAATCAGTCATTGTACCAGTCATATTTCATACACTTTTATTTATCTTTATCATATATGCTTATAGACCTTGCTACCACTTCGTCTTCTTTGTAACTTTCTCTAGAATCTCTCTCAATTAACTTTCCTTTTAAATCTCTCTTAATTTATCATAAATAAAATATAAAAAATAATGACTATCTTTAATTATATGAATCCTCTAAATAAATAAAAATATTTTATTCTTAAAATACTGTAACATATAATATTGATTTTTATCATAATCAAATGGTGTAATTTTTGGAAGCTTTTGGAATATCTTTATTATAAAAATAGTAGTCAATTTTGATTGATTTTCATCAAAATATATTTTCCCCAAAAACTTTTATTATGTAGCAATACTAATTTCAAAAAATTATAATAAAATCACAATAGATGCATAAAATCAACTAATTCATTAGTTGCATTCCTATTGATTAAAAACACAATTATTATTAATTAAAATTATAAATTAAATTATTTAAATTTAGAATATTATTAATTGAATTCATGTACAACATAATTCATGTGACTTAATTTTAGGAATCATCCCAATCTATTATTAACTAAATAATATTAATAGATATAATGAAATATCCCAATCCCAATTTTAGAAATCATCCCAATCCCAATTTTCAGTAAAACGAGTACTCCCTCCGTTTCAAATTCATTTGAAACATATAATGTGAATACAATATTCAACTTCCTCATACATTTCGTCTTCTATTGAACTCTCATCTTACATTAGTGATAACATTCCATCAACATGCTTATCTCATACTTTATCAAAACCTGATATTAAAAGAATAAAAAAAATAAAAATAAATCATATCTATATTATGTAATTATGCACAAATTAGTGTATAATCAAGAAACTCTATATTCATGTAGTAGTAATTCTGAAAATTCAAACAATTCAAAATAATGAAAAGCAAAAGTAAGAAGGGTGTTTGGAGAATTAATTGATGACTGAATAGTCATAACCATGAATATTTATAGCTCTCCTTTTACTTAATAATTATGGCAAAAATAAATATACCATAATTATGTATCATTATTGTTTCAATATATATTTCCTTGCTTTTATTCAATATTTATTTATCATAATAGATATAATCAAGTAGTAATATTCAATCACGATTTTATTTTTTTATAGTTGAAATATGAATTTTTAATAATATAAAAAAATAAAATTCATTTACTATAAATTTTAAAAAATAATTGAAATTGAAATTGAAATTATTGTTTTTCTATAATCAAGTGTCTTAATTTAAGAGATTGTTGTTTAAATTCAAATTTTGAATAATATTAATAATTTTTTTATATTCTGGTAAAATAGTTGTTTGTTTATTATTATTGGTTGAATTATAAATTTTCACTTTAAATTGATTTTCACCCCAATTTCACTTGTTTAGTTGAAATATAACTTTTTTCATAATTTCAAAATTATGAAAATTACATTTTAAATTATATGTCCTTGTGAAGCTAAACCAATTTTAAAAATTTCAATAATATTAGTATAACAAAAATTAAAAACTTAAGTTTTTTACATTTTGGTAATATAGTTGTCACTTTTAATTGATTTTCGCCCTAATTTCATTTTTTAGTTGAAATATAAATTTTCACTTTTAATTGCTTTTCACCTCAATTTCATTTTTAGTTAAAATACAAAAAATAATTGAGATTATTTAATTGAGGTAGCATAGATTTTGCATAATCAACTTTCTTAATTTATGAAATCATATTAATTAGTGATTATTGTTTCAATTCAAATTTTCAATTTTCAATTTCTCTAAAAGAAAAAAATTGCAATAATAAATTATTGTGAAAAAATCACAATTCAAAATGAGATGGTTGAGTCAATATTAGCATATCTATTTATGGCTAGCGTATCCATTTATGATTGAAATATTAAATGACCAGCATATCTATTTATGGTTAGGCTTGAGGGAGGGGGTAGAGAAAGAGAAGGAGAGAGAGAAAGTGGCATGTATTTGGCAATAAAATTGGTAGGAATTGTTAAGATGTGGGATATTATGTAATTAATTTAAAATAGAGAGAAATTTAATAATTATAATAAGGATGTATAGTTATTTAAATAATTTACCCTTTTTTTTATTCTCATGGCCAAACGGGGCTAAAATGTCACATCTGCATGGAATCAAACTCTTTAACATCACATTTGCATGAAAACAACATTTTCTTTTACAGTTCCAAAATTCGTACATGACGTATAGGTAACATTGAAAAGGAAAATTACGGATGGGATAAAATATTGAAATTTGTTCCAAAAATGAAAAACATAGTTGGGTGCTTGTTTAGATGGGCTTATAATTTATGATTTATAAGCATAATTTTACAAGATCTTCTTTTTTATCTGATAAATGATCAAAACTTTATCTGAGTTTGAATCCGACTGAAAGGTCCACTAGAGATCAAAAATTATCGAAGAAACAACATGATCTTTGTTTTGTTTCTTCCAGGCGATTGAAAAATATGAAATGATTAATATATTCAAGATAATAACATACGAAAATGTTCCAATAAGACTTCTTTCTTGAACAAAAATTCTACCTTATGACTCATTTTTATCATTATTTCTTAAAAGCTTCCATCACTAACCAGTTCAGCTCGGCTAGATCGAACCTCGAATTTCGATTTGCTCGACAAGATCAGATCCATCAACAAACCTAGGTTCGATATTTGCGTCTACCAAAATAGCCATCAACAGATGGACATCCTTTTACCGCAGTCTTCCCCTATTGGGCATACACTTTTTCTGTGACTGTTAGGCTCTTGTAAGGGCGGGTATGAGAAGGATCGGATCCCTTAAAAGTACTTTTTTCTAAATCTTACCCAAACACTATGGATAGTGACGGAATGAGGATCTTTACTAAGAGGATTCAAAATATAATAAAGTAAACATATGAAAAAGCCAAAGATTCAATATATATATACATATATATTATATATCATAATGTTCTGTTAGTCATCCCTGACTATGAAAGTGACTAAAATTATTTTGACTTAAAGGGCATCTCAAACGAGCCAATCCAAACATTGTTCTTCCTCTATAAATAGGGGCATGCATGCACATTAGGTTAATGATAACTCAAATAAAAAGATGGATCATCTTATTCCTAGACAGAGGGAAGCACTCCTAGCAAACCCTCCTTCTGAGATCGATCGTGGAAGCATGCATGGGTATCAGATCGATCGATGGTACGGTATTATAGCTAGCTAGCTAGGTTAGTATAATAGAATAGGGTTTCCACTATGGTTGGTATGTTTTTTTCTAAGTATTTATTAAATGTATGTTGATCTTCATGTGTTATATATTGTACTGGTTCATATATTTGTTTTAGGTCGAATTTGCAAGCAAAGCAAAAGTGGTGCTTGTTTGAGAGTAGCTAGGGTGTTCACAGAAAAGCGAAAAATCGAATCAAATCGAAAATCAGAAAAGAAAAATGATAATTTTTAGATTTCATTCTATTTGATGTTTAATTTAAAAAATCGACTACATTTGGTTTGATTTTGGTAAAAAATAACCAAGAAAAACTCAATGTTTCAGAGTTAAGCCAAAAAAAGCTATAGCTTTTAGGCAACTGTAAATGTTTCAGAGTTTAGCTTTTGCTTAAATCTCTTTTTTTATACATCTTTTTTATGATGATATAAAAGGCCATGCCTCCTTAATTAAGGCATAAATTATACTCTATAAAAAAAATAACGTTAACATCGAATAGACAGGAGTAGCGACAAGTTATGGCTAGAACCAAAAATCAACTGGGAAAAAAACTCTTTTAGCTACCTGTAGGTATGTCAAAAATTATACTACAAAAAGTAGTTTTACTGGTACTCTCATTTACTCGACGAAAATCCCACATTTGTACTATAGTTACGTGAGTTATATCTGTAATGAATGTACTGCACTTCGCACAGTTATAAATGATAATAGTATATCTACGATATGATCGACAAACCAATTATATATGTGATAACTTGATGAGGTTACACCATTGTTGAAGATTCAAGGTATTAGGAAGAAGAAGATGCATAGAGAGACATGGGAGAACAGAGAATTATTCTCATTATCTGAAGCATCTTAAACTACAGCTACTACAAAATGTAGTATATAAAGCTACAGTAGTAACTAATTAATGCTACAGTGCTAACCGACTAACAGAGCTACAGTAATAACAACTTCTAACAAACTAACAGTAATCACTAGCCACTCTAACTAATTCTGTTTTAATTATCTTGGTGACAGCTCACTCTTAGCTGTCATAAGTATAAACCAACACCCCTCCTCAAGATGATGGTTGGAACAAGTTCTTCAACTCCAGCTTGGACATTAAGTAGTCATGTGGTAGTTTACCCAGGCTCTTAGTTAGTAGGTCAGCTAGTTGCTCTTTTGTAGGAACATGATGTGTCTGAATCAATCCTTGAGTGATTTTTTCTCTCACAAAATGGCAGTCAATGTCTATGTGTTTGGTCCTTTCATGAAAAATAGGATTGGTTGCAATCTGTATTGCAGCTTTGCTGTCACAGAACATAGATACTGGTTACTTGATATCAACACCTAGTTCCTTATAAAGTCCCTCTAACCATGTTACTTCGGCAACTGTAGAGGCCATGGCTCTGAACTCAGCTTCTGCAGAGCTTCTTGCTACTGTTTCCTGCTTCTTAGATTTCCAAGACACTAGTGCATTGCCAAATTTGACTATGTACCCAGTGACTGATCTCCTTGTCTCAAGACATCCACCCCAGTCTGAGTCACAGTAGGCTGACAATTCACTAGATCCTCCAAATGGCATGAGAAGCCCAAGGCCTGGTTGAGCTTTGATGTATCTTACTACTCTTAAAGCTGCCTCCATGTGGGATTGCTTGGGTTTGTGCATGAATTGACTCAACACTTGCACCACATAAGAGATATCAACCCTGGTCATTGTCAGATAAAGAAGTCTACCAACCAATCTCTGATATGAGCTAGGATCATCCAGCAACTTATCAGGCTGGTCTATATCAGCCCTTTCAACATGATCATCATACTCAACAGATGTCAACTTAACATTTGCATCCTGAGGTGTACTAGCAGGTTTAGCACCACCAAGCCTCATTTCTGACACCAACTCCAAAGCATACTTCCTTTGACACATATGAACTCACTGCTGAGATCTAGCAAACTCTATACCCAAGAAGAATTTGAGTTGTTCCAAGTCCTTCATCTTGAACTTCAACTTGAGGTCATTCCTGGTTTGCAGAATAAGATTTGGACAGCTTCCTGTGACCAGGATGTCATCAACATACACTAGCACTACAACTAGGTGAGACATAGTGGTTTTGGTGAATAGAGAGTAGTCAAAGTGACTCTGATGAAAACCAAGCTCTAGTAAAACTTCAGTTAGTTTCCTATTCCATTGTCTAGGTGCTTGTTTAAGCCCATACAAGGATTTGTGAAGTCTGCATACTTTACCATTCCCCCTCTGAGTTTCAAAGCCTAGAGGAACATACATGTATACCTCCTCTAGAAGATCCCCTTGTAGAAATGCATTATGTACATCCATTTGGAAGATGGACAGTGCTTAGCTGCTGCAATAGCTTCAACAGATCTCACTGTGACCATCTTGGCCACAGGAGAGAAAGTTTTTGTGTAATCCAACCCCTTCTTTTGACTAAAGCCCTTGGCCACAAGCCTGGATTTGTATCTTTCCACCTCACCATTAGATTTATGTTTGATCTTGAACACCCATTTACAGCCTATAGGGAGCTTGCTAGGAGGACAATCAACTATGCTCCATGTATGATTGTCCTCTAATGCAGCCACTTCTGCCTTCATATCCTCTATCCACTGAGGATCTTTGATTGCCTCAGAGTGAGTACTTGGTTCCAATACAGCTAAGTATGCTGCCAAAGCTGAGTTGTGAGGAGCAGACAGCTGGTCATATGCAACATAATTGGCAACAGGAAATGCACAGAATTGCTTGTCTTTGACAGGAGCAACATAGTCATGCATCCAGATGGGAGGCTTGATAGTTCTATGAGATCTTCTAGCTGGTTCTACTGGAGGAGCAACAACAGCTGGTGTGGGAGCAACAGGTTCAACAGCTAAAGGAGCAGCACTAGTCTCTGCACTAGTCTCGGCAATGCTGGTGGTAGGAGCTGGAGATGGAGAGTCAGCAAGAGGGATGTGAAGAGAATCCCAAGAAGAAGAATCACCTGAAAACTGTAGCACAGGGAAAATAGGTGGAGAAGAGGAGGACAACTGCTGGAAAGGAAAAACAGTTTCCTGAAACATTACATCCCTGCTAACTGTGAAGTCTTTGGCATGGATAATAAACATCTTATAACCCTTTTGTGTCAGGGAGTAGCCTAGAAAGACTTCAGGAACTGCTCTGGGAGAAAGTTTATCAGTTTTTTTTAAGCATGTAACATATCCTAAACAACCAAACACTTTCAAATGATCAAGATTAGGAGCATGGTGATACAACACCTCATAAGGGATCTTGCTTTTAAGTGTGGCAGAAGGTAATCTATTAATGAGATAGACAGCTGTAGACACACAATCTCCCCAAAATCTTAAAGGAACATTGGCCTAAAATCTGAGAGATTTGGCTGTGTCTAGAATTTACCTGTGCCTCCTTTCCACCACCCCATTTTGTTGGGGAGTATACACACAAGAACTTTGATGAACTATCTCCAAGGAATTGAGAAGTGCTGACACTTGTGAGTTAAAAAACTCACATCCATTATCTGTCCTGAAAAACTTAACTACTGCAGAGTGAATATTTTTTATCATCAACAAGAAGTTAGTGAGAGCTACTATTACCTAAGACTTGGAGTTCAGCAGAAAAATCCAGGTATATCTGGAGTGATTATCTACCAAAGTAAGAAAATACCTCTTTCCATCACAGGTAGGAATCCTGTAGGGACCCCATACATCACCATGAATCAGGAGAAGAAGAAGTACTGATAGGAAAAGAAACTCTTGTTTGCTTAGCCAAAGGGCATACAGTATAATCTTCTCCATCAGTTGGATGAATACAAACATTTTCAAAGCAATCCAACTTCTTCAAAGTAGCTAAAGGGACATGCCCCAGTCTCATATGCCACAAAGCTAGACTTATTTTGTTCTTCAGTTTCTTAACTAATGCAGAATTACAACTGGACTTGGTAGAATCACTTCTGGAAACAAGAGATCTACAAGGAGAGTTCACCACATAGAGACCTTCAGTATTGTCATGCCCTATTTTTTACCAAGGTTAGATAAAGCATAACTTATGGACTCTAAAAGAATTTTTATTATGTACAGAGTCGCCACCCAATTTTTAAGGAAAATAAGGAAACCTATTTTTTATTATTGACATGTATGACTCGCATTTTAATCTGCGAAAAACCATTTGAGATTCTAGGTAAGGGTTCAAGTTATTCCGAAGGGAAGGTGTTAGGCATCCTTCGAAATCCACAAATGTGGTACCCGACTAAACTTAATTTTTTAAAGAGAGGGGAGGTAAAAAAAAAATATAACTATGAACAGTAATAAATATGTATATACAAGTGCAAACAATAATTTAAAAATATGTACATAAGAGTATGAAAAATGTACTTTTATATGTATGAGAAATTTTATATGTATGAAAATTTATATGTAAGAAAGTATACAAAAGAGTGTAAAAGAATGTATATTGAAAAGTATGTAAATATGTAAATATAAGTAGATACTATTACGAAATATATATATATGAAGAAAATGTATAAGTAATGTATGTTAAATACATTGAGCAAAGAATGTAAAAAGAAATGCATTGAAAAGATTGTACAATAATTACATCGAGTGACTTGCGTTTTTCATTATGTAAATATTGTTTTACTTTTGCAAGAAAAATGAGTTTAAGAATGAGAAAAGAATGTAAATTTTAAAAGTGTTTTTAACAAAAGAATGTGTAAAAAGGATTATTTTCAAAGTTCAAGTGAAACTAATTAGAAGGAAAAAGAGAAAGAAAAGACGTCCTAATGTTTGCGTAACGTAAGAATATGAATTAATTAACTTAAGTATCTAAGTTAAATTAATTTGTTTATAAAAGTACTTACGACTTAAAGTTTTGCCTAAGTGCATAATAACAGATAAGTAAATAAAGGGACACTCCCACCCGACACCCCAAAAGTAAAATCTTCACTATACTTTATCTTTTGTACAATTACAAGAATTTACAAAAATATAAATAAAGCAATGAATTTTGAAGAGATTTTCAAACCCCTTTTAATTGTCATCTTCGGAAGTATCTTCACGTACCTGTATAAACACTTAGTAAACAAATTTAATAACAAATAAATATTTACCAAAATAAGTTAAAGAAATACATATATTGTATGTAAATATAAGAAAATATAATTTTACTATAGTATGGGCTCAGATATGTAGTTGTATTAAGTTTTAAATACGCCATGGCTGCGAAACATCGGTTGGCCACCCGAGATCACCTCGCCAAGATACGGATCATAAAACCTTTTATTTTGTCTTTGTAATATTACAATTTCGTCATCGCCCAAAATTTATTTTTTCTCGCTATGTATGTATATATGTATCCGTCTTTTATATTGTGGAGGCCTCAAAAATCGACGGGAGTTTTTTCATTGGCCAATGCAGTGTAGTATTTGTTCGATATCAGTGTAATATCAAAAATAGTAAAGAGCAAGGACAAAATCGTCCAAACAGCCCCAAAAAAAATCGGCTAAAACAGTAACGAGCAAGATCATCTCCGGAGTGAATTTTTCGGGTCAAAATCGACACAAAATTAGCCAAAACAGTCCGGAAAATAGCAACAAAATATACAGGAGTAACACAGAGATAAACATAAGTAGCCGGAGAACACCCGACGCCGCCTGGAACAACCAAACATTCGTGTAAATTCGTCAGCCAGATACAAATATTTAGAAGCAAAATAACATAGCACAAACAATAAAGGTCTGAAAAAATGGAGCTCGCCGGAGAAATAATAACTCCGGCCAGATCTGCAAACAATACAAAACAACATATTATCTCAACAAAATCCAGTCAGTCGGAGATGTTTTCTCCGGTCAGATCTGATAGATCCGGCCAAGGAGAAGAAAAGGTGGGGATTGTGGTGTTGAGGGAGCTCTGGTGGTGGCTGCTCGTCGGAGCTCCGGCGAGCTCATCGCCGGAAAATTAATACTGAGAGAGAGAGAGGGCGTTGGTGGCCGTGTGGTTGTTCATGGCCGGAGCTCGTTCGCCGGAGCTCCGGCGTTTTGCTAGCTGGAGAAGAGCAAACGGGAGAGAGAGAGAGTGAGGGGAGGAAGATAATAAATATTTGGATGTGTAGTGTGAATGTAAGATGTGTGTATGTGTAGGTGTATAGTATGTAGAATGTGTGTGTATTTCTTGTGTGTGTGTCCGTAAATGTGTGTGTGTATTTTTTGTCTCCCAAAATAAAATGCCCCCCTCCCCCCTTTTATAATATAAAACAAAACCCCCCTTTGTCCAAAAAATAAAAGACTAATCCTTTTTATTTTTTAGTTATTATCCGATAGATTATTTACGCTATTAACCAATGTATAAAGTTTATTAACCGATGGACGATAGCCCTAATCAGTCATGTCAAATGTCACCTTTATTAAAGGTGACAAGACCTTGACTTGACCCAATTTATTAACCAATGCACAAGGTTATTAACTAGAGGACGATAGCCGTATTCAGTCATGTCAAATGTCACTTTTATTAAAGATGACAAGACCTTGACTTGACTGATTCGTTGCTCTGCGTATTAGAATTAATTGCTCCGACCTCTTGTGCTTGCGGAATGTATTAGAGAATATAAATAATGTACAAAAATGCGTGCATTGGTATGTGATTAAAAAATAAAAATAAAAATGTAATGTGTTTTAAATAATTGAAATTGTAGTATTTGTATTGTGTACGTGTGCGGATGACTGTAAAAAATATTGCGATTATCAAAAATTGCATAATGACAATAAATTGATAAAATTCTAATATTTACAAAATAAAGGATAATTATCAATAAATTGTGAGAAATAAAAATATATCAATAAATTGATAAAATTCCTAAAATAAGGATGATTATCAATAAATTATTATATTTCATGAAAAAATGTGTAAAAGATGTATTTTGTGCTGTTTAACGATCAGGAAACCTGAAGACGTTAATTTTAAGCACGGGGAGCCAAAATTGGGTGTCAACAGTTTGCCCCTTTTCGACTAAAGATGATGTAAGAATCTTTGGGCGAAAACGTTGACATGAAGCCAATTTTGCTCGATAAAGAATTATGATAAAAATATGACCGAACTCTGATTTAGAGTTGCCTACATACCTCGAATTACACGAAGATCAGGCCAGGTGTAGTTCAAAAGTTGAGGCAAATTACCTCTTGTCCTATTGTTCGGGGTGGACGACCCTGGAAAAAATAATTAAAGGAAAAGACTATTTGGGAACAGAAGCATTTACATATTCCCAATGTCTCTTTCAAAATTGCCCCAATGTCGAGCTGTGAGACGCTGGGGATGCAAGATTGTGTACTTGCTGAAAAAAAGAATGATTATGATGCATGCTCTGGTTTGTGTGCCAAAGCGTTAATGAAATGGAATCTTGGGTTGTGTACCAAGATCCAATGCATGCTCCGGTTTGTGTGCCGGAGCTTTAATGAAATGGAGTCTTGGGTTGTGTACCAAGATCTCAATGCATGCTCCGGTTTGTGTGCCGGAGCGTTGAATGAAATGGAGTCTTGGGTTGTATACCAAGATCTCAATGCATGCTCCGGTTTGTGTGCCGGAGCGTTAATGAAATAGAGTCTTGGGTTGTGTACCAAGATCTCAATGCATGCTCCGGTTTATGTGCCGGAGCGTTAATGAAATGGAGTCTTGGGTTGTGTACCAAGATCTCAATGCATGCTCCGGTTTATGTGCCGAAGCGTTAATGAAATGGAGTCTTGGGTTGTGTACCAAGATCTCAATGCATGCTCCGGTTTGTGTGCCGAAGCGTTAATGAAATGGAGTCTTGGGTTGTGTACCAAAATCTCGATGCATGCTCCGGTTTGTGTGCCGAAGCTTTGAATGAAATGGAGTCTTGGGTTGTGTACCAAGATCTCAATGCATGCTCCGGTTTGTGTGCCGGAGCTTTGAATAAAATGGAGTCTTGGGTTGTGTACCAAGATCTCAATGCATGCTCCGGTTTGTGTGCCGGATCTTTGAATGAAATGGAGTCTTGGGTTGTGTACCAAGATCTCAATGCATGCTCCGATTTGTGTGCCGGGGCTTTGAATGAAATGGAGTCTTGGGTTGTGTACCAAGATCTCAATGCATGCTCCGGTTTGTGTGCCGGAGCTTTGAATGAAATGGAGTCTTGGGTTGTGTACCAAGATCTCAATGCATGCTCCGGTTTGTGTGCCGAAGCGTTAATGAAATGGAGTCTTGGGTTGTGTACCAAGATCCTGATGCATACTCCGGTTTGTGTGCCGGAGCTTTGAATGAATACCCGCATTAGAAGGTGGGCGCCTGTAAAATGTACTTGAATGTAAATACCCGCATTAGAAGGTGGGCGCCTGTAAAATGGACTTGAATGTAAATACCCGCATTAGAAGGTGGGCGCCTGTAAAATGGACTTGAATGTAAATACCCGCATTAGAAGGTGGGCGCCTGTAAAATGTACTTGAATGTAAATACCCGCATTAGAAGGTGGGTGCCTGTAAAATGGACTTGAATGTAAATACCCGCATTAGAAGGTGGGCGCCTGTAAAATGGACTTGAATGTAAATACCCGCATTAGAAGGTGGGCGCCTGTAAAATGTACTTGAATGTAAATACCTGCATTAGAAGGTGGGCGCCTGTAAAATGGACTTGAATGTAAATACCCGCATTATAAGGTGGGCGCCTGTGAAGGAAAAAAAAACCTTTTGATGATTTTTTTTTTTTTGGTTGTAAGAATGTTGAATAGAAAATCATGTCTTGACTTTCAGTTGGTACCAACAATTAGTCTTATGCATAAGAATTCCACCATCTTTCCCAGCTAAACCGAGATCAACTTCGGGTAATTCCAATAGTTTCAAATGGTACCTCAGACGTACCTAAGTATCGACAAGATTTGTTCCTCTTGATTCAAACAAAGATTTTGAACTACATCTTTCCTCATGTTTCACGTGCCTCACCAAAGGAAAGTCCTATTCTTCACACATTTGAGTATTTTGATTTTAGGACATTTTGAGAAGTGCACTCACACTCAGAAGGATGTTCAATGCATGCGATTGTGATACCATAGGCTTGGCCTTCATGTAAGTATCCACTAATGTGAGAACACTTGAAATAGGATCATGTAGGGCTTTTATCAGCTTGTAATGTAGGCTTGGGGATGGGTAGGATATTATTTGGGATAAAAGTGACTAATCCTCCCTTGAGCATGCACTATATTTGTGCTTTGACATTTGTTGCATTTGGACGCTTGATCTTCTTTGTTTCGTAGTCCCTTTCTTTGAATTTGTATCGACTTCTTTTCGTTGTTGGAGTCCTTTTTCCCCTTTTGGAGTTCTTTTCTCTTTTTGTTTTGTTTTTTTTGTTTTTTTTTTGATTTTTTTTTTGAAATTTCTCCACATTTGTTGGAGTGTTTTTCATTATATATTTTTTGGGGGGGATTTCTCCATGTTTTGATTTGTGGGGAATTTTACTCCTTCTTTAAAGTCGTATTTTCATCTTTATTCCTCTGGGACTTTGCATCTTCTGCCTTTGGCATCTTTGATCTTGAATCTTTGTCCGCAATTTGCACATTTTAATGCGCTCAGGGAGGTCGGGCCAAAAGAGGGTAGTGCATGTAAGCACTCAGAAAGGTATAGGCTGAGATGTGGTTGTTCAAAGAAAAGGCTTCAGGCTCAAAGGGGGAATGCTAGGGATAATGTCATTTGGTAGGTTGTGAAAGGCTCAATCGGGTCAAAGAAGGCCTACGATCCTTTCCCAAATCAAGTGTAACTCAGGATTTCGCCTCAACAAACATTTAGGCCAAGTTCTAGATCAACAATGCAATGCAATGAATTAATCTAATGCTCGCCACACAATGCACATAAAACGATGAGGTTGATTTTGTTCTTGTCTTAGATGCATGCAAGAGAATTTTTCGAGTGTCACTAAGGTGCGATTAAGAGGTACCAAAAGGATCTATGGTTTACCACGAAATCGGTCCTCTCCATCATACCATTTGTTTCTTTCTCATGCGCACTTCTAACTATGTTGGTACCAACCAAGTCAAAACTTTTTTTATTTTTTTATTTTATTTTATTCGAAAATGAGACCGAACCCTTATGAGGGTTGCCTACGTATCTTGTATAAACAAGAAATCAGGTCTGCGTAGTTCAGGAGGATAGGGTATAAGATGTAAAGTAAAAAAAATAAACCCTTTTTTTTTTTGTAAAGGAAATACCGAGTCCAAGAAGGACTGCCTACGTATCTCATTGAGATGAGAATCAGGTATGCGTAGTTCAGGAAGATGCGAACTAAAATGTATGTACACATTTTTTGAATTTTTCTAATAAGGAATACCGAACCCAAGAAGGGCTGCCTACGTATTTCATCGAGATGAGAATCAGGTTCGCGTAGTTCGTGAAGATGCGAACTAAAATGTATGTACACATTTTTTTTTTCATTTTTCTAATAAGGAATACCGAACCCAAGAAGGGCTGCCTACGTATCTCATCGAGATGAGAATCAGGTTCGCGTAGTTCGTGAAGATGCGAACTAAAATGTATGTACACATTTTTTTTTTTCGTTTTTCAAATAAGGAATACCGAACCCAAGAAGGGCTGCCTACGTATCTCATCGAGATGAGAATCAGGTTCGCGTAGTTCGTGAAGATGCGAACTAAAATGTATGTACACATTTTTTTTTTCGTTTTTCTAATAAGGAATACCGAACCCAAGAAGGGCTGCCTACGTATCTCATCGAGATGAGAATCAGGTTCGCGTAGTTCGTGAAGATACGAACTAAAATGTATGTACACATTTTTTTTGTTTTTCTAATAAGGAATACCGAACCCAAGAAGGGCTGCCTACGTATCTCATCGAGATGAGAATCAGGTTCGCGTAGTTCGTGAAGATACGAACTAAAATGTATGTGCAGAAAACAATTCACCTCTAGAAGGAATATAAGGCAAAAAATTAAGATATTTACCGAATATAAAAAATATGTATAAAAAATAATGCAAAGATATAGACAAACTCGGAGCGATGCCTCGTATGTCGGGTGTTGGTGATGTCCTCGATGAGAGTGTCTCCGGCTTGTTTGTGGGGATGATCGTTGTTGTGATTTCCCAACTGTTTATGGAGATCGTCCATTATCGTGATCGTCTCCAATTGTTGTTTGAAGATGACATATTGTGGCCTCTCGATTGCTTGCGAGGGCACTCATTGGTGTGTCCGTCCCCGATTAAGTGGGGACGGTTCTCCTGTAAAGGAATAAGAAAGGAGTGAAAGTAGGAAAGTCATGAAAAAATAATAATATAATTACATGGTCAAAAACTCCCCTGATTTGTCTGTTCCATTGAATATGAATGCCTCAAAAAGTTCGAGGTCAGATGTTATCTCATGTGAAGTTCAGAGATTATTTAACTTCTTCAGACTCGACTCCTCTCTTTTTATTGCTTGATATCCTATGATAGGCGTGCCTACAAAGAAACTGAGTCAACTTGTGTTGAACCCTTAGATTTGGAAAGTGAAAGTGATTCACCGTAGTTCCATGGCCTACGACATTTAAGAGGTTTGAAGAAAGACTTAGGTCTTCAGATTTTGAGACTAAAGTCGAATGGAGATTATGGTAAGAGTGATATTGATAATCTTGAATTTTGGACTTCAGAGAATTGATTGACGCTTTTAATTATTTTTTGAGGGTTGAGAGCGTCATGGGACTGTTTCAAAATATTTGCCCCAGTTTGCAGTCCTAGGAAAATCATTTTTAGAATAGCAGGAAGACCGAACCCTTATGTAGGATTGCCTACATATCTCACCAAGATGAATTAAGATGAGAATCAGGTCAGGACGTAGTTCAGAATGAATCCATGGGTATGATATGTATGATTGCCATGAATGGTGTGACAGGCAGCTCAGAGGAGACCGAATGCAGATAATGGGCATAGAAATTTCTCTGATCAGACAATCAAGATGATGGATGTGAAAACATAGACAGAGCTTTGTCACTACTGTAATACGCTAAAAAGATTACTAAGAAAGAGAAGCATGGCAAAGATTTGATATTACTTCGCCGCTGTCAGAAGAATTGAATGACTGGGAGAGTGTTGAACTCTTGATTTTGAAAGTGAAGGCCAAAATGTCACATTTCATAATCTACGATGATTTGAGAGAAAAAGAAACTTACGTCCCATGTTCTAGGATCAAAGTCGAGTGAAGGTTTGAATGTAAGGCCAATATTGACACTAATGTCAGGGAGATTTGGATTTGAGGGAATTGTTGCTTTGTGCTCTTTGCATAACTTTGGAGAGGGTATTTGAATTGTTTCAAAAATTTGCCCCAGTTTTTAAAATCCTGAAGAAATTATTTTGAAACAATGGAAGACCGAACCCTTATGTAAGGTTGCCTACGTATCTTGTCAGGACAAGAATCAGGTCAAAACGTAGTTCGAACATATACGTAGTTGTATGTGAGTTGTATAATTACTTTGAGCGATTGTATTGAAAAAAGTAAAGCTATGAGTGAGTTTGGACAAGAAAAAGGTACGGTATAAAGATGAAAAGAATGTACAAGGCTGTATTGAAAATTTCTTGAAAAAGAATGATGAAATCCAAAAGAGTGATTGTAAAGATCGACACCGGGTATGAGAAAGAACGATATATGAAAGATGATCTTATAGATTGAGAACGAATGTGAGGAATTGAAGATCGACAAATGGGCATGGGAAAGAATGATAAATTGTGAAGAATGGTCTTAGAGACCGAGAACGAATGTGAGGGATTGAAAAGGTCCCGGGCTCAACACAAGTCAACTAAAATTGTCAGACAAAATGGACGAGGACGAAAATGACATGTGTACATATATGTATAAACCAAAAAGTATGCACAAAAATATAAAAACGCAGAATATATAATAATCAAAGAGCAAGTATCAATTAAAAATATATAACAAATAAAGAATAAAAATTCATTCGACTAAAGTAACAATCGTATGTACGACGGCCTAAGGATTCTAAGAGTAGATTCACCTAAGCTGATAAAGGATATTAGGACAACTGCGAGAAGACGCATAGTAATTTAAACGCGCCGACTCTGAAGCTAAGGAATCCAAAGAAGTTTTGGAGGAGCGTGAAACACTCCTCGCGTGAACCACAGTGTGTGATAGTGTACGGCCAAGACTTTATAGAAACGATGTGATAATTAAATAAATAATGTGTAGAAGTATTTCGAACACATATTTACAATATAAAGTAAATAATGAATCAAAGAATAATATAAAGGATATATGTATAAGCAAAAACCAAAAATTTATATGTACAATACAAATAAGATATACAATTCATAGTGAGCAAAAATAATTTGAAAAATTAAATAATCAAAATGTGAATAGAAATACCTCCCTCAATTGAAAAATTGAGTCTATGATGGTTAGAACCTGGTTCTTATCCCCAGCAGAGTCGCCATTCTGTCATGCCCTATTTTTTACCAAGGTTAGATAAAGCACAACTTATGGACTCTAAAAGAATTTTTATTATGTACAGAGTCGCCACCCAATTTTTAAGGAAAATAAGGAAACCTATTTTTTATTATTGACATGTATAACTCGCATTTTAATCTGCGAAAAACCATTTGAGATTCTAGGTAAGGGTTCAAGTTATTCCGAAGGGAAGGTGTTAGGCATCCTTCGAAATCCACAAATGTGGTACCCGACTAAACTTAATTTTTTAAAGAGAGGGGAGGTAAAAAAAAAGTATAACTATGAACAGTAATAAATATGTATATACAAGTGCAAACAATAATTTAAAAATATGTACATAAGAGTATGAAAAATGTACTTTTATATGTATGAGAAATTTTATATGTATGAAAATTTATATGTAAGAAAGTATACAAAAGAGTATAAAAGAATGTATATTGAAAAGTATGTAAATATGTAAATATAAGTAGATACTATTACGAAATATATATATATGAAGAAAATGTATAAGTAATGTATGTTAAATACATTGAGCAAAGAATGTAAAAAGAAATGCATTGAAAAGATTGTACAATAATTACATCGAGTGACTTGCGTTTTTCACTATGTAAATATTGTTTTACTTTTGCAAGAAAAATGAGTTTAAGAATGAGAAAAGAATGTAAATTTTAAAAGTGTTTTTAACAAAAGAATGTGTAAAAAGGATTATTTGCAAAGTTCAAGTGAAACTAATTAGAAGGAAAAAAAGAAAGAAAAGACGTCCTAATGTTTGCGTAACGTAAGAATATGAATTAATTAACTTAAGTATCTAAGTTAAATTAATTTGTTTATAAAAGTACTTACGACTTAAAGTTTTGCCTAAGTGCATAATAACAGATAAGTAAATAAAGGGACACTCCCACCCGACACCCCAAAAGTAAAATCTTCACTATACTTTTTCTTTTGTACAATTACAAGAATTTACAAAAATATAAATAAAGCAATGAATTTTGAAGAGATTTTCAAACCCCTTTTAATTGTCATCTTCGGAAGTATCTTCACGTACCTGTATAAAAACTTAGTAAACAAATTTAATAACAAATAAATATTTACCAAAATAAGTTAAAGAAATACATATATGTATGTAAATATAAGAAAATAGAATTTTATTATAGTATGGGCTCAGATATGTGGTAGTACTAAGTTTTAAATACGCCATGGCTGCGAAACATCGGTTGGCCACCCGAGATCACCTCGCCAAGATGCGGATCATAAAACTTTTTATTTCGTCTTGTAATAACAAGATTTCGTCATCGCCCAAAATTTATTTTTTCTCGCTACGCATGTATATATGTATCCGTCTTTTATATTGTGGAGGCCTCAAAAATCGACGGGAGTTTTTTCATTGGCCAATGCAGTGTAGTATTTGTTCGATATCAGTGTAATATCAAAAATAGTGAAGAGCAAGGACAAAATCGTCCAAACAGCCCCCAAAAAAAATTGGCTAAAACAGTAACGAGCAAGATCATCTCCGGAGTGAATTTTTCGGGTCAAAATCGACACAAAATTAGCCAAAACAGTCCGGAAAATAGCAACAAAATACTACAGGAGTAACACAGAGATAAACATAAGTAGCCGGAGAACACCCGACGCCGCCTGGAACAACCAAACATTCGTGTAAATTCGTCAGCTAGATACAAACATTTAGAAGCAAAATAACATAGCACAAACAATAAAGGTCTGAAAAAATGGAGCTCGCCGGAGAAATAATAACTCCGGCCAGATCTGCAAACAATACAAAACATATTATCTCAACAAAATCCAGTCAGTCGGAGATGTTTTCTCCGGTCAGATCTGATAGATCCGGCCAAGGAGAAGAAAAGGTGGGGATTGTGGTGTTGAGGGAGCTCTGGTGGTGGCTGCTCGTCGGAGCTCCGGCGAGCTCATCGCCGGAAAATTAATACTGAGAGAGAGAGAGGGCGTTGGTGGCCGTGTGGTTGTTCATGGCCGGAGCTCGTTCGCCGGAGCTCCGGCGTTTTGCTAGCTGGAGAAGAGCAAACGGGAGAGAGAGAGAGTGAGGGGAGGAAGATAATAAATATTTGGATGTGTAGTGTGAATGTAAGATGTGTGTATGTGTAGGTGTATAGTATGTAGAATGTGTGTGTATTTCTTGTGTGTGTGTCCGTAAATGTGTGTGTGTATTTTTTGTCTCCCAAAATAAAATGCCCCCCTCCCCCCTTTTATAATATAAAACAAAACCCCCCTTTGTCCAAAAAATAAAAGACTAATCCTTTTTATTTTTTAGTTATTATCCGATAGATTATTTACGCTATTAATCAATGTATAAAGTTTATTAACCGATGGACGATAGCCCTAATCAGTCATGTCAAATGTCACCTTTATTAAAGGTGACAAGACCTTGACTTGACCCAATTTATTAACCAATGCACAAGGTTATTAACTAGAGGACGATAGCCGTATTCAGTCATGTCAAATGTCACTTTTATTAAAGATGACAAGACCTTGACTTGATTGATTCGTTGTTCTGCGTATTAGAATTAATTGCTCCGACCTCTTGTGCTTGCGGAATGTATTAGAGAATATAAATAATGTACAAAAATGCGTGCATTGGTATGTGATTAATAAAATAAAATAAAATGTAATGTGTTTTAAATAATTGAAATTGTAGTATTTGTATTGTGTACGTGTGCGGATGACTGTAAAAAATATTGCGATTATCAAAAAATGTATAATGACAATAAATTGATAAAATCCTAATATTTACAAAAATAAAGGATAATTATCAATAAATTGTGAGAAATAAAAATATATCAATAAATTGATAAAATTCCTAAAATAAGGATGATTATCAATAAATTATTATATTTCATGAAAAATGTGTAAAAGATGTATTTTGTGCTGTTTAACGATCAGGAAACCTGAAGACATTAATTTTAAGCACGGGGAGCCAAAATTGGGTGTCAACAAGTATGTTTACCAATCCCCTTCACCCTTCCACTGAAGAGATCCTGAAAAATGCAGAAATTAAGATAAATTTTGGCTGCGTTTTCAATATGATTCTTTTCATGTATTTGTTAGATAAGAAATGCGGTAACTCTCTGGTGAGCTTAGACACAGACAACAAGTTATGTTGAAACTCAGGTATATACATCACATTATGGATGTTCTGATTCTCCAAAACCTCAGCAAATCCAAAATGACTGACTTTAGCAATTGTGCCAGTAGGCAAAGACACATTACCTCTACTAGCATCATTAAGAGATCTAGTGTTAAACAACAGTTTAAGATTGTTAACCATGTGATGAGTTGCTCATGTGTCTATTATCCATTGCACCATATCTCTCAAATGTTTAGGAAATTTTAGTATACCTGCAGACATAGTTGTCCCATTTCCATCAGTGTTGTGATCAAGCAGGTGCAAAATCTTATTGTATTGAGCAGGAGTGAAGTGTGGAGCACTAGGAATTAATGCATGTGAGATTTGTGAGGATCCATTCTGCTGTGAGTTATGTCCAAATTGTCCTGTAGAGCTAGTGTTAGGCATATATGTAGAATGATTACTACCACTACCTGCATATCCTCCATACTCTGACATAGTGTTCCTAGTCCATGGAGAGCTGGATTCACCAGCAAAATTTACAGCAACAGCTTCATCACCTGGTTTAGGAGTAGTAACAGGACTCGATTTCTTCTTACCCTTGTGTTTAAAGTCAGATGGATATCCATGTAATATGAAGCAAATACCACTAGTGTGTCCAGTGTGATGACATTAGTCACAATACAAGTGCTGATTACTAAAGTTCTTCTTAGATTTGGAATTATAGTTTGAACCACTTCCTGAGTTGAGGTTAGAATAACCATGACTAAAGTCTCTAGATCCTGAGTACTGACCAGGCTTGAAGTATCCAGATCCACTATTAGAACTTCCACTAGAGCTAGGCCTGGGAAAGCTTCCCTTATTACTGTAGAAGGCTGCTCCTTCACTCACTTCCCCTGACTGCACAGACTTTCCAAGAGATCTTTGACTCTCCTCCGAGATTACCATGGAGTAGGCTTGATTAATGGAAGGAGTAGGATTCATCATAAGGATTTGGCTACGATTATGTGCATAGGAATCATTTAGACCAGTTAAAAACTGAAGGACCCTCTGGTATTCAAAATGCTTAGCATAATTCTAGATTCTGGACAGTTGCACCCTGGACATGGCATGATTGCATCGAATTCATCCCAAAACTCACGTAGTCTAGAATAGTAAATAGACACAATAAGAGTTCCTTGTGACATAGTATGTATTTCCTTATGCAGATAGTGAATTCGAGATCCATCAACTTTACCAAATCTCTCCTTAAGATCTGTCCATACTTTTGAAGCATTAGAAGCATAGATCACACTACTCAACAGCTCCTTTCTTATGGAGTTTATGATCCAAGATAGAACTATCGCGTTACATTTCTCCCACAAATCATGTAATGAGGGATAGAAAGACTCTCTAGTATGCTTTCCATCTACGAATCCTAATTTACTTTTCCCTAGTAATCCAAGTCTCATAAATCTACTCCAAATCGCATAGTTTTCAGGGCCAGTGAGTTGAATTGAAACAAGAGAGCTACCTGGAGTGTCACATGGTTGTAAGAACAGTGGATGATGATGATCGATCTCAGTTGTGTGAGATCCAGCAGCTACACCAGTGATGTCTTCCGTCGCCATTGATTTAAACTTTTCGAGAGAAACTGATGCTCAAGGAAAATTGAGCTCTGAAACTGAGCTCAATTGAAAACACCAAAGAGAAAACCTCGATTGAATTGAAAACACCAAAGAGACAAAGAGAAAACCTAATACATGAACAGAGAGAGCTTCGATGAGAAATAAGCTTCTACTCTGCACAGATTGACAGTGAATCTTCAACCTCTGCTACCACTACTAGAAAAACAGGGAAAACCGACCTCAAAAAACCGACATCCGGAGGTCGGTTTTCCCTGAAAAATCGACTCACAAGCCCTAGTCGGAAAAGGCTTGGTTGGTTTTCTATACCGACATCCGGAAGTCGGTATTTACCGACCTCCGGATGTCGGTTTTAATTTTAAATCCAAAAATTAAGAATTTAATATATATTTTATTTTGTTTTATTTCCGACTTTCTGAAGTCGGTTTCTTTTTAAAAATATATTATTAAAAATATAATATACTGACCTCCGGTGGTCGGTATTGTTTAATTTTTAATTTATTATTTTTTTGGTTTTCCGACATCCGGAAGTCGGTATTACTGAATTTTTAATTTATTATTTTTTTGGTTTTCCGACCTCCGGAAGTCGGTATTACTGAATTTTTAATTTATTATTTTTTTGGTTTTCCGACCTCCGGAAGTCGGTATTACTGAATTTTTAATTTATTATTTTTTTGGTTTTCCGACCTCCGGAAGTCGGTATTACTGAATTTTTAATTTATTATTTTTTTGATTTTCCGACCTCCGGAAGTCGATATTACTGAAATTTTAATTTATTATTTTTCTGATATTCCGACCTCTTGAGGTCGGTATTATTTAAATTTCATTTTCCTATTTCACTTGATTCCGACTAATTGAGGTCGGTTTTTTGGAAAATTTTATTCAAAAAACCGACTTCCTGATGTCGGTTTTCTGGAAAATTTACCAAAAATACCGACTTCAGGAGGTCAGTTTGTTGTCGATATTTTGCCATAAAACTGGCAGTAAATTGCTGCAATTTGAATTGCCCACCTGCATATTTGATAATGCATATATTCAACCAAAACCAGCTCAAATAGCTGTCAAGACGATATTTTTCTATATTTACGTTTCACTACTTCAAATTAAACTTAAAATACGATCAAACAATCTAAAAAGTGTACAAACTATATATACTAAGTCCAAAATGTCTAGTAGTTAGGTACAACTACTCATCATTAGCATCCTCATCCTCATCCTCATCCTCTTCACCCTCTTCACCTTCCTCACCCTCGATATCAGACTCATCCACTAGGCATCGACGTTTATCACTAGCACAATAAGCAATAATCTTTCCCGACTCAAAAAGAGATTTTAACTGGGACTGAAGCTCCGCATACCTCTTGTTCTCTATCTCCTTTGATGCTGCAATCTGTGCAATCTGATCGTCTCTTTTCTTCTCTCTTTCGGTTGATGCAGCAAGCTCGGCAGTGAGCATAGATATCTCCTCCTTCATTACAGACACGACCGCTTTATCCACATTATCGAAGCCTGAAGATGATGGACAATAAAACCAGGGTTTCTTCTCCGCATAAGCCTTTTGTGTGTAACCATAGACTGAACCTCTTACTGGTTCACCCGCACTCTCTCGCCAAAATTTTTCTACTTGTTCATCTGTAAGCGGTGTGTCCTGACTTTCAGGAGGTTGAGTACTACGGTACTCCTGAATTCTTTGCACAAACGACTCCTATATTTAAATGAATAACTCTTAGCATATGAATAAAAAAAAAGAATAAAAATAGTTTGAATGCAGTTCTTACATGTGTCTGTTGAGCACGTGTCTCACACCAACTTTCATTTGTGGAATTTTTTGGCGTCTTTGTGTGACAAACTTTGAATAACTCTTCCTGTGTTACAGGCCTACCCAAGTCTTTTTCCTGCAAACAACATGCATATAATGTGATTATTAATCTCCAAAAGCTACTTATCAAAAAGGATAATTTTATTTAACTAAATTAAGAAAATATACCATTCTCTTCTTTCTAGTAGGCTGGCTAATGGCCCCACCAGTGTGCAAAGAGCCGCCCTTATCCGATGCTCGAGCCTTCTTCCCGATCTCCCTTCTCTTAAGAAATTTTTCATCAGTTTTCCAGAAATTCAATAACTTGGCCCACATATCTGGCACCACAAAAGATGGAACTCTATTTTCTGCCCGACAATCAGAAAATAGGCCACTAAGCGCCTTCCCAGCTCTATATTTGAAGTTACTTTGAACTTTATTCTCATGCTCAGGAGCCCATACGTAATATTTCTGCAATAAAAAATAGTTAAATATTTCTGCAACTAACTACACTTTACTTATTTTAAGTCACTAATTCAAATTATAACTTACTACACTTCACTATTTTAAGTCACTAGTTCAAAATTTCAACTAACAACTAACTACACTTTACTTATTTTAAGTCACTAGTTCACAATTTTAACTTACTAAACTTCACAATTTTAAGTCACTAGTTCAAAATTTCAACTTACTAAACTTCACAATTTTAAGTCACTAGTTCACAATTCCAACTAACAACTAACTACACTTTACTTATTTTAAGTCACTAGTTCAAAATTTTAACTTACTACACTTCACTATTTTAAGTCACTAGTTCAAATTTTAATTTAATAAACTTCATTATTTTAAGTCACTAGTTCAACATTTCAACTAACAACTAACTACACTTTACTTATTTTAAGTCACTAGTTCACAATTTCAACTTAATGCAAACTATCATTTACTTATTTTAAGTCACTAGTTCAAAATTTTAACTTACTACACTTCACTATTTTAAGTCACTAGTTCAAAATTTCAACTAACAACTAACTACACTTTACTTATTTTAAGTCACTAGTTAAAAATTTTAACTTACTAAACTTCACTATTTTAAGTCACTAGTTCACAATTCCAACTAACAACTAACTACACTTTACTTATTTTAAGTCACTAGTTCAAAATTTTAACTTACTACACTTCACTATTTTAAGTCACTAGTTCACAATTCCAACTAACAACAAACTATCATTTACTTATTTAAGTCACTAGTTCAAAATTTTAACTTAATACAAACTACGTTTTACTTATTTTAAGTCACTAGTTTAAAATTTTAACTTAATACAAACTACACTTTACTTATTTTAAGTCACTAGTTCACAATTTGAACTTACTAAACTTCACAATTTTAAGTCACTAGTTCAAAATTTCAACTAACAACTAACTACACGTTACTTATTTTAAGTCACTAGTTCACAATTTTAACTTAATACAAACTACATTTTACTTATTTTAGGTCACTAGTTCAAAATTTCAACTTACTACACTTCACAATCTTAAGTCATTAGTTCAAAATTTCAACTAACAACTAACTTTTACTTATTTTAAGTCACTAGTTCAATTAACAACTAACTACACTTTACTTATTTTAAGTCACTAGTTCACAATTCCAACTTACTAAATTTCACAATTTTAAGTCACTAGTTCATATTTTCAGTTTATATGCATGATAATGATGTGCCAAACACAATCAGTAGCCCAATGGCTCACAAATAAACCTATCGGCCCTGCACAGGCTACAATCGCTCTACAGCATACATAACCAGCTCTATAATCGAGATATCGATGTCTGAGACTCACGGACATTCCCAAATAACCCACCATCTATGGTCCAGAGGCATAATCAAGGCCACACAGGGCCACAAGGGTAATACTTAATGCTAATTAGTATTAAGTGTCAACACTAGATGGACACAAATTGATCTTGCAAGAAAATTAATTTTGTCATCAATAGGATCAACTAGTTTTGACACTTACTAATCAACCACATTATAATCAAATTAAAGACTAAGTGTCAACACTAGATGGACACAAATTGATCTTGCAAGAAAATCAATTTTTTCATCAATAGGATCAACTAGTGTTGACACTTATGCTAAACAAATACATTATAACTAAATTAAAGACTATGTGTCAACACTAGGTGGACATAAATTGATCTTCCAAGAAAATCAATTTTGTCATCAATAGGATCAACTAGTGTTGACACTTATGCTAAACAAATACATTAACAATGACATGCCCTAGTTAAATGATAAATCCTAATTTAGTAACTAAAATTAACAAAGATAAACCCTAATTTAATAACTATAATTAATTAACAAGAAAATTAGAATTACTTACCTTGATGGACCCCCACCGGAGCAGCAACAGAGACGGCGACAGGCAGCAGCGGCAGCAATGTGCAGCAGCAGCGGCAGCAATGTGCAGCAGCAGCAGCAATGTGCAGCAGCAGCGGCAGCGGCAGCGACAACAACCTTCAGCAGCAGCAGCGGCAGCAACCTTCAGCAGCAGCAGCGGCAGCAATGTGCAGCAGCAGCGGCAGCGGTGGAAGGCACCAACAACCTTCATCAGCAGCAGCAGCGGCAGCAACCTTCAGCAGCAGCAGGCAGCGGTGGAAGGTGGAGGAGGGGGGGACGCCGGAGGGAAGGTTTTCGGAGGGAGGGGGCGCCGGAGGTGAGGGGGCGCCGAAGGTGAGGGTCGATCGGGGAGAGAGAGAGAGTGTGTGAGTGTGAGTGTGAGTTTTTAGGTAATAAAATTTTAAAAAAAAAAAAAAACCGACCACTTGAGGTCGATTTTTTTAAAAAATAAAGTATTTTTTGATAAAACCGACCACTTGAGGTCGGTTTTTTAAAAAAAATTAAAAGTAATTAATAAAAATTATTTAATCATCAACATATTTCATAAACTCGGATACATTATTGATTCGTTACATTACTCAATGATTATGCTACTATACAATGTATTTCATACTACTTGAATGGATTATCAATCGATTAATTAATTAGCTTTTGAATACGTACTATATATGTACATCATGACTAGACGAGACATATATTTAAGACGACGGACCAGTAATATATAGGACTTGGTTAATTATATTACTCAACGATCGTCATCGTATAGTACCTCATATGTACGTAATACAACGTATTCCACTAGCTACTTGGATGAATTGTCGATTAGTTAATTAGCTTTTGAATATGTACTATATATATAAACATACATCACTAAAGACGAGACATATATATTCAAGATGATGGACCATTTAATATACAGGACTTGATTAATTATATTACTCTATGATCGTATATTACCTCATATATGTACGTAATACAATGTATTCCATACTACTTGGATGGATTATCGATTGGTTAATTAGCTTTTGAATACGTACTATATATATACGTACAATATCGCCACAAAAAAACATATATTCAAGACGACAGATCATTACTATATATATAGGACTTGGTTATTTACATTACTCAACAATCGTATATTACCTCGTGTGTACGTAATACAATGGTATTCCACTGCTTGCATGGATTATCGATTAGTTAATTAGCTTTTCAATACGTACTATATATATACGTACATCACTAGACGAGACATATATTCAAGACGACGGATCATTATAGTACATAGAATAACTTGGTTAATTATATTCAATGATCGTATATTAACTCATATGTACGTAATATACAACATATTCCATACTACTTGGATATGGATTATATATCGATTGGTTAATTAGCTTTTGAATACGTACTATGTATATACGTACATCACTAGACGAGACATATATTCAAGACGATGGATCATTATATATAATATATAGGACTTGGTTAATTACATTTCTCAATGATCGTATATTAACTCATATATACGTAATATATGACGTATCCATACTACGTATTTGGATATGCATTATCGATCGGTTAATTAGCTTTTGAATACGTACTATATATATATATATATATATATATATATATATATATATATATATATATATATATACGTATATACATCACTAGACGAGACATATGTATATTCAAGACGATGTATAAATTATGAGGGAATCTATGTATTATCTTATACAGGATATAGAAGGTGGAATAAGTAATACTTGTATAATTAATACATGAATAACTAATCCCTACATAACTAATATATGTATAAATAATAGGGAAAATATCTCAAAACACACATAAACTATGGTCGGAATTGTTGTTACACACTCTAAGTTTGCGGAGGTCCTATGACCCCCCTGGACTATTATATAGTGTAATATTTAGGGTATTATCATCTTAGCTTGACCACTAAATCACTCAAACTAAAGTAAGTGCTTTCACACGCTATCAAAAAGAAGGTTTAGTTCTCATTAATGTTAATTTATCTTCCATTAACCCTAGAATTTTCTTAAAACTCTCTAACTTTATCTTCATGATTATTGATGAAATAACACAAATTATTCCAATTTCATGTGATTTTTACTTTCAATCTACTATTTTGAAGTTGCTGCTTATACGTGTGTTCACTTGCATGTCCATCTATGCTAATAATACCCACAATATTACACTATAAAATAGTTCAAGAGGGTCATAGGACCCCCACAAAGTTAGAGTGTGTAACAATAATTTCAGCCATAGTTTAGGTGTGTCTTGAGTTATTTTCCCTAAATAATATATAGATTCCCTCATAACTAATATCTACATTACTAATACCTATATAACTTTAACTAGCTACCAAACGACCCCTTAGTGTTATACACAATAGAAAAATAATGATTATTACAAATATTTTAAAGGTAATACCGACATCCGGAGGTCGATTTTGTTCAAAATAATTAATAAAAGTAAACTACCGACCTCCGGAGGTCGGTATTACCTTTAATTTTAATGAAAATAAAATTAATTATATTAAATAAATAATACCGACCTCTGAATGTCGGTATTAATATTATATTTATTTAATAATATAAATAAAATAATTAAATAAAAAATAAAAAATGAATACCGACTTCGGGAAGTCACTATGAGAATAATTTAAGGTAAATAAAATCAATTATGTAAATTTAATATTACCGACATCAGGAAGTCGGTATTAATTTATTTTTTTTATTTTTTATCTTATAAATAACTGTCCTCCGGAGGACGGTTTATTTAAAAGTTATTAAAAATATTTCTTTTTTTTATTTTTTTATATTTAATTGAGATAAATTTAAATTTTAATTTTTATTTACTAATTCGATACCGACTACAAGAGGTCGGTTTTTCATAATTTTAATTTTTTCTGGGAAAGTTTTCGACCATCGGAGGTCGGTATTTGGTTTTCCCACATTTTTTTTCCAAATAAACCGACATCTTGAAGTCGGTTTTCTTAAGAAAATAAAATATTTTTTTGTTTTCAACAATACCGACTTCTGGAGGTCGGAAATTACCGACTTCCATAGGAGGTCGGTAATTTTGAGGTCGGTATTCACAGTTTTTTTAGTAGTGTACCTCCTATTCGAACACCTACGCTCTGATACCATGATAACTTGATGAGGTTACACCATTGTTGAAGATTCAAGGTATTAGGAAGAAGAAGATGCATAGAGAGACATGGGAGAACAGAGAATTATTCTCATTATCTGAAGCATCTTAAACTACAACTATTACAAAATGTAGTATATAAAGCTACAGTAGTAACTAACTAATGCTACAATGCTAACCGACTAACAGAGCTACAAACAGAGCTACAGTAATAACAACTTCTAACAACTTCTAACAAACTAACAGTAATCACTAGCCACTCTAACTAATTCTGTTTTAATTATCTTGGTGACAGCTCACTCTTAGTTGTCATAAGTATAAACCAACAATATGAATATGATCAATCTATATATACTATCCCTCCTTTTAGTGGGAAAAGAAAACATTTTGTATATTTTTTTGGTAACATACATTTTGAGTTAAGATACAGTAGGATTACTTAAGACAACTCTTATTTGTAAAAAATAAAAATTGAAAAAAATAATTTTCTAGCCTTTTATAAATATTTTTTTAGTCTTATAATATTTTTATAAGAGATTTTTATTTTTTACAATAAGAAATTTCAATTTTACATATAATAAATCTGAAAAAAAAACTCTTTTTTTTTATACAAATTGTAAAAGGGCAAGAGATCTAATTTCCACCCCAATATTTCTATACATTAAGATTACTTTTGAAGAAATTAATAACATACAAAAGATTCTCTTCTCTCTCCTAACCTAACTGTGTCTGTCCACATCATCCATCTTTTTCCTCTTCTCTTGGAAATATAATAGGAAATACATGGACCATGCTAAACAACATGTCATTTCTCTCTTTCACTACAGTGCTTTTAAGTAGAGTGTAGCAATAATGATAAGGTTGTCCCGCTATGTGTGAGGTTCAGGATGGATCGAAATTACAAAAAATTATTATATGTGATTTTATCATGTATTTTTATAAGAGGCTATTTATATGTCTTGATGATCACATGATAACAACTTTACCAGTTACATCAATACTTGTCCTCTAATAATGATAGGGAAACAAAAAGAGTAGACTAGACTAGACTCATCTCCATATTGAACTATATACTCCTATTTTTCTTCGTTTGATTTTGTTTGTTTACAAATTCTATGTTCCAAAATATAAAACAATAATTTCTCACTAGCTAGTTGATGATTTTATTGGGTAAATTTTATGAATGGTTATTAATTATAACTTTTTTACTAAAGTTATATAACTATGTTTCTTAACAAAATTTACAAAATTTTCACCTTACTAACACGAAAAGTCACGATTATCAGAAAATTCAATCTCCCAATGAGTGATGAATTTTTACTCTATATTTTTATTACACCGAAAAATACCACTACATACTCATTAGAAGATTTTCTTCCGCAGTTATAACTTTTGTGTTAGTAGGGTGAACGTTTTATAATTTTTCTATTACATAACATAATTATGTGGTTTAGGTGATTTTTTTTTCAACCAACGTCATGTTTTGATGATATTGTGCAGGCATTTTAATCTACCTAGCAATGATGTGAACAACTTTCAAAGTACTCAAAAACAAAACAGAAAAATAATAGAAATGAGAAAGTGATATACGAAGAGTGTGACATAGACAAAGGTAAAGAAAAAACATAACATCAGATGGATGAAAAAGATAGCAATTGTGCATCTATGTAAAAGAAAATCATTATATCTATTGTAGCTTAGCAATTTTCTTTTTCGGAACTCTCAAAAAATTTATTGTCCCTATCTTTCGAGTGTGCATTGAATATCGTAGCTTAGCAAAAAAAAAATTAAACTCTCAAAAAATCCGCAATTACTATTTTTTGAGTGCGCATTGAGTAAACTTGCTCATGTACAATATATCACTCGCAAGTATTTTTCTTAGAATGTATAATAAGTGTATATATATTCAGAAAATAAATGGTTCATATGATCATAATGATGTGGAAAGGTAGTTAAGAGGTCGTTTGGTTGAGAAACAAGTTATCCTGGGATATATAATACGTATCAGGATGTAATACATGTGTTTGAAAATAACAACTTTGCAGGTCCAAAGGCTACAATGATATGTTTTTTAAAACTTCTTGGGGAATTATTAAACTGTATATTATTGCATATGTTCAGGATTTCTTCTTAGGTAAAAAGCTTACTAAATACTTTTCCCATACTTGTCTTGCCTTGAATATTCAGTTTAAGCAACTGTACCAATAAAATCTTATCTAAGATTATGGCTAATAGGCTTAATCCTTTATTGCCTTCTATTATCAGAAAATCAAAGTGGTTCTGTATTTGGTAGACATTACTGACAATGTTATGCTTACATAAGATTTTATTACTAAAAATAATAAGCAGATGTATAATATACTTATAATTCATATACAATATGTGAATGAACGTGTATAATGAGTATATTATCTATGTATACCGATTAGAAAAGTAAATAATAAATTTGTCCTGCTATTCACATAAAGATCCCTAAAAAGAAAACGTCGTTTGGTAATTTTTCTTTTGTTTATCGTAATAATTAAAAAAAATACCACTAAAAACTCACTTGGACGCTAGTCTTTTTTGAAAAAAAAAAAAAAGAAAAAGCATGACTTATGACTTATTGAGATTAATATGTATGATTAAAAAAAGTTGAATTTTTTCATCTTCAAAACTGTAAGCCCCTTATCTTTGCCAACCCTCCTTTGAATTTGAGAAATTTTCGATATGATTAGTCCACTTCTATAAACTTAAAAGAGTCGATGAAAATTGATCCATTATATTACACCCCCCAAAAGAATTGCTCTAGTTACGGCCAGCATTGGGTCCATCTAGTTTCTAACATTCAGAAACGTGTGCAAGAAATAATAGTGCACCTGGTACTTCAACTAGACACAACTCTATTCCACCCCTCCAAGATACATATATAATCTTCTATCTCGACTATCGTGCGAGTTTTATAACGAATTATGGTTCAGCAAAGGTCTCCAGGTCGTCAAAAAGCGAAATGATTTCCAAGCCCGTAAAAGGAAATTATCATAACATAGTCGGATATTAGTGAAGGTTTAGTTGATAACACAGCTAATTAAGGTAAGAGTAAGATATAGCCACGGTCTAGCTGTGGTAAAATTGATTGCATGAAAAATAAATTATATTTGTAATTTTTAATACCCATACAAAAACCATGGGTAAATAAGTGTGGCTACTTTTTTTGCAAATTATTTAGTTTTGTGTATATATATATACGAAAATTTCCCTAACTTTTGACGCTCATTTATTAACTCAATTTATTTTAATCCGCTCAAATTCATTTTAACCCGCTCATTTGACACCCTTAATTATATGTCAAAAGTTTTGCCCATAGAACAAAGCTTGTTAAACTTGAAAATTTGTCCAAAAGACAAACAAAATCAAAAGTTCAGGATCACCCAATTTGAAGATCATTTTTGTAAATCACCCAAATTTAACCCATTAAAAATTAAAAAAATTACATTGGTGAGTATCTTTTATAAAATATTTACTACTTTTAGCGATACTCTTTATTTATTACCATTTATAGCAATATATAGCAACACTATGAAAAGTCTACGGTATGTATTAAAAGTGAATTATGCATGCAATATAGATATATGATAAGTGTTTTAAAATGTATTAGGTTTATTTGGTAAGAAATTGGCACAACATATTATAAGTGTATTAAAGTGTGTGATAAATGTATTATCCATGAATAAAATTTGTATAATATGTGTTTTATAAATTGTTCTTTGTAATATTTATTAAAATTGTATTATAAATGTATTATAACTGTCTAATAAAAAAAATATTATTATTATAAATGATAAATATTTTCTTAATATAACATATCTACGTAAGTTTTGCTTAAAATTTTTGGGACCAACAGCTCTTGAAAAGTCACACGTAGTCCTTAGCCCAATTCCCCTTTGATTTTGAGGCCTACATAGTGTTTGCCAAAATGAAGGACGATAACTATCCTTGACATCATCATTACTCCAAAGAATGATCAAAATTAGCATGCTTATAAATGAGTGTAAAGGGAATGGAATTTCCCAATCTCTATCCTGTCTACTTTATGTTTAATTAGTATCTATTTTGTGATTTATTTTGTACGAATATTCAGTATTAGGTAAATTCAAGCAAAAGTGGCATGTTTTTTTTTGCTTTTTCTATTTCCGCTTAGGCATCTAGATACATATATAACTGAAATTCAAATACACATGAAAAAAATAAAAGGATGTTAAATGAGATTTGTCAAATTTATTATTGTTTTGATAAATTAATTATTGAAGTTTATTTTTATGATATATGAACTTATATTTCAGATTTGAGCTTATTTGGGGTAGATTTGGGTGTTGAATTATTGAAATTCGAAGGATAAGAAATTTTTTTGATAAAATAAATTCAGACTCGTGACTGAGAATTAAGTCACTTTTTTACATGCATTTCAATCATGTACAACTTAAATTAATCGTGAATCTTCAACCTTAATCGTATATATTTGAAATTATTCCCAAACAAAGTAAACTTATAAAAAAATACAAAAAGGGCACAATTAAATGACGATCCCAAAACGAAAATTGTGTGCACATTTTGGTCCTCTGGTAAAGCCCACTAGCAAATTCTGGCCAGAGAACGAACTTTTTAGTTTGTTCAATATAGACGTGGGCTTCAAGCCCAAAATTTTCATTTGGCAAGCCATTAGTTGTTTACATTTTGTAAAAAATAATTATTATTATTTAAAATTTTATAAAAAATAAAAATCTATGCTCAATTTAGAAAGAATATATGAAAGGATAGATAGTTATTATTATTGTTGATTTTTTAAACCAGTTGATCTTTGTTAATTCTGTGTATTTGAAAGTTTATAATAACATGTAATCACAAATATTTATTTATAAAAAAAATATAAAGATTTGCGATTTAATAATTCGGTGCCTTAGAATATTCCGATCTCGAAAGATCATGAAGATATGTAATCTGAAATTTGTACTGTTGCAGTTGAACTTCAAACATGTTCATCTGAGGTTTGCACTGTTATAAGTGAATTGCAGACCCCATTAGTGAATTTCAAAACCTATTTATCTGAAGTTTGTACTGTTTTTAACTTATAAGTGAATTGTAGACCCCATTCAAAAGAATTAAAAATAATCAAATAATGTACAAGAAGACAAAAAAAATAAAGTACTCCCTCCGTTACAATTTATATGGCATCGTTTAATCGAGCACAAAATTTAAAAAATAAGGAAAGACTTTATTATGTTTATTAAATTGTTCTTATTAAAGTCACTTTAGTGCTTACTTTTAATTGACTTTTCTTCATAATAAACTAATAAAGTATTAAATGGGACCTAAAAAAATAAAATAGGAATGATGCCATTAAATAGTTGTCAAATAAGAAAATGTGAAATGGTTTAAAGAAAGTTTTTCGGGTTAGTGAGGAACATAATAGCGAAAGAAGAAGAAAGGAAATCAGTTTATGACGGTTTACCTTTGTACATTCAAGAACGGTGGTTGTAGCGCGGATACTAAAACAACTCCTCTATATTATAGGTGTGGAGAGGGGGGGTTGTCGCCACCTGATAGAGGCAGAAGCGGGAGCCAGTATCGAAGCTATCTGCGTCGAGTGTTTCGATTGAAAGAGGAAGGGAGATCGACAACTCAAATGCCAACATATTGATAGGTGTCTCTATTTGTATGGGGAATTCGTTGTCAATAGATCTCGCCCAGAGCGGCATACCGAAAAAAATAAAAAACAAGAAATAAAAATGAAGAACGAAACTTTTGAAATGAACTAAACACGAAAAGATGACACATGAATTGAGACGGAAGTAGTACTAAAAAATAGCACTAAGAGATTCAGTAAAAAGGAAAGTCCATTAGTCTATATTGCAAATCATTAAAATGAATTACATCATCATCACAAGAGGAACTAGTAAGAAATCACTTTTTTGGATGACTCTCTTTCACTTCTTCAAAATTATGTATGACCCTATAGCTTGGCTCCACAACAATGATCATTAGATATCCCAATAATATCACACTGCAGATTTTTCACCTTTTCTATCTTTGGAGAGGAAAAAAGTGGACAGATTTTGCACAATTTTCTGAAAGAGATAAAGATGAAATCAAATATATACCTTTTTTTCTCAAAAAAAAAAAGTCTACCCTCCTCCCTTAGCCTTTTACACCTTTATGCAAATGTAGCTTTTCTTGCATCATTTTTTTTTCCTCTCGGTATTCAGCATTCATATTAGAATCCGATTAAATTTAAATTTGTGCCAGAAAGTCTCACATTAGAGATAAAGCACTCTAGGTGATTCCATACCCAAGGCGCTCGAACATGGAATTTCTGATTATGAATGAATGAATACTTACTCCACTCCACCACCATCCTCGGTGTAATCGTTGAATATTATCAGTACATTTTTCAACAATCCAATTAGTACACTTCAATCAATTTGAAAGGTCACTCCTACATTTAGGTGCTCTTCTGGTCAAGTCTCTATCACCACATTCTTTCAAATTTTGAAGATAATTAATCTCCTATAGAGTATGGGAAATACTTATTTACACCTGATATTTATGCAAAGCAAAAAATAATTTAATCATAAGGTCACAAATTAATGTTAGAGCAGTAGTTATCACTTAATGATAGTTAAGTTATTTAAGTTCATATATAAGACGGAGTTGATTTTTAAGATTGTCACTCAATTAACTATTATTATTATTTTATAAATTCACTCTTTTATATATTGAAAAGAAATAGAATCAAGAAAAAATATGACGTTCTGCCATAATAGTGATTATATCAGAAATCAACACATATAAGATGCCTTACATTTATCTGTTTGAAAAAATATTGGATGCAACTTGCAAGTAAGTTTTTTTTTTAACAACTCGTGGCTTTGATATTGTAATAAGGCAATAAATTACCAGCTACTAATTAACAAGGGTTGTGGTGGGATGAATAAGATCGATGTTCTTCACCTTTAATCAGAGGTTTTAGATTCGAGTCCTAGGTATGAAAAAAAAATATAATTAGGGAGTGTTTTCCGCGTAAATGGGCCTTATGTGGCGCAATCTAGATTAGTTGGGGTCTCAACGCAGATATCAAACCCCGGAATGGTGCAATCTAAATTAGTCAGGATCCAAAAGGGTATCAAACACTGTGTTGGATACCCAAAAAAAAAAAAACGATACAATTTACCATAACATATAAAATTGCATGTTTTTGTTTTGGTTACCTGTCCAACCATCAAGAAACCAACTAAATAATATTTGAAATATTTTTTTACAAAGTAAAGGAGAATCACAAGTAAATTAAACAGATTGTAGTTGATGGTCCAACGGCTAGCATGGTCTAATTAAGTCATGTCAAAAAAATAAAAAGTGCATGCATGCTCTTCCACACTGAGATTATAAATGATTAAACAGTACTCACTTAATATTAGTGCTTTTCTTTAATTATTTAGGATTCATTCATGCGTGTGATTAGTGGAAACATAGATATGCTCTTTCTAACTATATTTGATATGACTGACTAACTAATACACACGTAAAGAAAACTTAAATAAATTGGAATATTATTTAGATTTACTTTTGTAAATTAGCTAATTCCACATATACATACAAAATATCATATGTTATATAACTTATAACCTTAACATAATCAGTCCCAAACTCGAATAAATAAGAAGAATTACGATAGCTTAAAGGCCAACACAAAAATGATCGACTTATGATAAGTTTTACTATAATGAACGCATCGAGACATAAAATGAGCCCAAAAGAACTAAATGGATACAAAGAATTCATATAGTTGATCTTAACAAAATTTTGAATCGAGCTATAGCTTTTGCCCGGTCTCGAACCCAAATAAATAAGAAGAATTACGATAGATTAAAAGACCAACATGAAAATGAATCAACTTATGATAAGTACTCGAAAGAACGCGCACAAGAGGATTGAATGGATATAAAAGAATTCATATAGTCGATTCTAACAAAATTTAGAATCGAGATGTAGTTTTTGCCTTTATTTATTTAATTTTTTTGTATTTTTTTTTTTTTTTGTTTCAGTCAGATCATATGATTCATGATTTTATACACAGCATGCAATGTCAACTGGAATATGTTTTAACTTTGCACTATAGTGTGGGACTCTTCTCTTATCTTTATCATCTCTACCACATTCAATATCTCATTATTATGTTTCACAGTGCAGTCAATGAAAGCTAGCTCCTTTGATTGATCTTTCACACCATTCTTTTCTTATCCTCTTCCTTTTCTTGTATTGATATTTTAATTCATTCAGATTCGCGCCGCATAAAGCCCATTTAAGAGAAGAAAGTGTTATCTCTAACAAGATTTTTCCCATATTTATCTATGACTCGAACCCTAGACCTTTGGTTAAGAGCGTGGAGGAGTCTTTCCCGTCACACCATAACCCTTGTTGATTTTTCTTATCTAGTAGATTCTTAATTGTCTTTTTTTTTTAGTTATTTTATTTTTTAAAGCATTGAAGTAACTGGTAAAGTTGTTGTCATGTGACCATTAAGTCACGGGTTCAAGCTTTGAAAACAGCCTCTCGCAGAAATGCAAGGTAAGGCTGCATACAATAGACCCTTGTGGTCGGCCCTTTCCGCGAACCTTTGCGCATAACGGGAGCTTTAATGCACCAGGCTGCCCCTTTTTATTTTTTAAAGCATGAATCCAAGAGACATCAATTGCATTTTGATGAAAGATTTAGCTACATTTTTAAAACAATAAAGAGAGATATTGTACTAAATCTCCTATGTAGCTATAAGATTGTGGTCATCAAAGACCTATGGACCTAACATTATTAATAATTAGGAGTAAATCTTAAATTTTCAAACTAACCCAATTAGGAAATGTAACTTTATCCTAATCATATATGGGGACAGACGTTTGAGCATGAGTATAGTGGAGCTTAAGGTACATGATTACGGAGAAATTACTAGGGAATCAATGTCTTATTCAAATGAAAAATCAAATATCCAAATAATTACTCCTTCCGTTCAATTTTACTTGTCACATTTTGTTTTTCGAGAGTCAAACTGCATGGACTTTGATCAAGAATTCGAGCTACAGAATACTACACTTTCTTTAGAATATAACCCTTCTTCAAATTACCTGCGTACAAGGTGGAGTCAGGTAGATCCAAGGGAAGTTCATCCGAACCCCTTCGGCGGAAAATTATACTATTTACATGGTAAATTAACTTTTGATATATAGTATGTTGAACTCTCTTTAACTTTTTCGTGTGTGTTTACTTTTCATATTTTGAATCCTTTAATAAAAATTCTGACTCCATCACTACCTGCGTAAACACTAAATACTTTGTGTATCAAACTATCTTTTTACTAAAAGAAATAATTAACTTGGAAAATTTGTGTTGGACATTGTGTTCTTGCCATACATTAGTACATGCTTCCAGCTAGCTAAGACCATCCCTATGCAATTCAGCCATGCATCAAGTTTTTCCCATTGCAGTGCACACAGTTTGCCCATATAGATGTACTATGCTTTCATTCTGCTGTCTACACAATGGGCATAACTTTAAATTAATATGCAATATGTATTGAGTTCACAATCAAATATTTATATAAATAATTATTTCCTCGGTTTTACTTTCTTTGTCGGTTTTTAACTTGATATGGAATTTAAGAAATAAAAAAAAAATGAATTTTGTGGTTTTAAACTAGAGATATGTATAATGTACCAAAATACTCTTTAATCTTGTAACCCGTGCTAAATAGAAATCCAGATTGCTAAGCTTTTTTATTTTTCATTTTCTCAACTAGTATAACGGGAAAAAAAGAATTTTAAAAAATATTTTCAGAAGTTATGTGAACTAATTATATCTGGAAAATAAACTTGATTCCGTTGTGAGCATTGTCTAGAGACTAAAGTTGGTCAATATTTTTCATATTTATAGCTTTAAGTAGCCAATGAATGAGATTTTGAGTCTCGCATATCTATTATTTCACCATCAAGATATCTTAAAAGTGAAACATATTTCAGAATTTTTTTAAATATTTAATATTTATATTAATAATAATGTATCGAACAAATTAAATATAATTCATTGTTATGAATAAAATGGATCTATTTCGTTTTAGTAGCACATATTTGCAATCCTCAATAATTATCCTTGGTGGATGATTATTTTTTTTCTCATGAGAAATTTAATTTGATAGCAAGTAGACAATCCGTTTTTACCTATTAATTTTGTATCTTTATATTTCACTTTCAAGATCACGTTGCATATTTTTTAGTGAGATGTCATAACCATAATATCACGGCTATTTTTCTTGATCGTAGGTAATTAATTAAAGATTCGTAGGATAGAGCTATAGGCTTTTTTTTTCTTCTTCTTTTTTCATTCAATTTATGCAATTTATTGCTCTGACTAATTTAGGATGATATTGCGTAAAGTCTATTAAAGAAGAAAGTGTTCCTACAAAGAGTTGTTTTCATTTCTATAGTTTGAATGCAGGACATTTGATTAGAACCGGAAAGATCTCATTCATTTCAACGCATTTTTAACCGACTAAAGGTGTGTTTGTTATATACAAGAAGATGTTCTCCAATGAAAAGTTTTCTGAGAAATACTTCTTTTGAAAATAAATGATTTTCTTACTCCTTTTTTTGTGTACGACAAGTAAGCAAAAAAGCATATACTCCTTTGGGATCAGTTTACTTGTCACATTTTCTGTTTATACGCCCCTTAAGAAAAACATTAATTAAAGTGTAATTTGACTAAACTATTCTTATTTATTACTCTTCAACATTTAATACTTCTCTCTTTTGCACTACATTGATAAGGGGTAAAGGTGGAAATAAATAATTAAAAATTACCTTGATTTTTTAAAATAACAAGTATTTTGATCCATCTATTTTTAGTAAAAACGACAAATAAAATAATTCGAAAGGAATAGTTATTTATATATAATCTGTCTAACACTTTTGTTGGGTTGGTATTGAGAGTGGGAGGTGGGATCGGTGTTGGGATTAGAGTGTGGGGTAGAGATGAACACTTATTATTTTTTCTATTCTCATTAGAAAAATTATTTTTAAGATTTTTAAAAAATTTATTTTTATAAAATAAAATATTTTAATCAACCAAATACGAAAAAATTGATCCGAAAGATTTTCCTCCCTACGAAGTAACAAGCACACCTAACTCATTCAATTTTTTTATCCCTAAAGAGTAAAGATTCTCTCATAAACCAACGTCTTTCATTTGATTTGATTTTGATTTTATATAAATAATTTAATGAACAAAAGACAAAAATTGTACTAGTACTTATTAATTTATTCTAACTGATTTTTTTCATTCAAGGGTTTTTGTTAACTCTTTTTCTTTTTTTTGTAGAACAGGAATCAACGAAGAAGATGCCATTTTTTAATATTAAAAAACTGGCATTATTATCGAGAAAAAATTAAAAAAAACAGCTGGCATTATCACATGCTCTTCTTGTATAAATATGGAAAGTGGGCCAATAACCCAAACATGAAGCCCAACATTGCAATGGCTTCTAAGTTTGTTATTCTCTGGCTCTCCTCTTCAGATATCTTAGCTCGTAGCACGGAGAAATTGTTTGTACCATATAAAAAGATTATATTAAAAAATAATTAGTTATTATTGTTATTGATTGATAGATTTTTATAACATTAATATGTATTTAAAAATTTATAATCGTAAACATTTATTTATAAAAGGAATATGAAAATATGTAATTAATCAATGCAAAGCCTTGCGATATTTCAATATCTTGTTTATGAACTATGGTTTGTTCATTTGATAAGAATCGAGGAAATTTTGATAGTTTTAATAATTTATGATATTTTCATGTTTATAAAAAAAATATAACTTAAGAAATTAAAATTGCATATCCAAATAAAACTTTAATTTTATATCATAATATTTTATATCGCATGTCCAAATGGCCCCGAGTTTGCTCCCAAATGGTGCAATAATTTTGACCGAGTTGTTATCTCAATAGTAGCACGTCCACTCATTTCGTTTGAAAAAAAGGCATTGGAAAAATAGTTCACATTTAAATTTTCTATTTTACTTTAATGAAGTAATCTACAATTATACAAATATCTAAAATTTATTTTGATTCACAATTTCTTCTTTTTAAAAAAAAATCTTAAATTTCGTCTCAATCAAATATGATACATAAATTAAAACGAAAGAAATAGTTGGGTTACTCACTTTTCAAGAAGGGACCATTTGTTACTCAAAGTAGATTATCGCTATATTATTTATATATATCTATTGAAATTTTGGAATAATAATTAAATTAAAAAGCGTAATATGCGTGTGCTTAAAATGGAATATTTGCAGAAATTCCTACAAATATATTGAGAAAAAAATAATTAAAAATAGGGTCTAGCGTGGTATGTGCATAAGCCAAAGTAAACATAACTAGCAGTTAGGAGTGTACAAAATCGAATCACAAATTGAACCAAACCGCAAAAAAACTCGACTAACGATTTGGTTTGACTTGGTTTGGTATTGGGAAAAAAATGACTATAATTGATTTGGTTTGGTTTTAACTAAAAAAAATCAAACCGAATCGAACCAACACGATATTACATGTATACTATTTTTAAAAATATTTTATACATAAAAATATCTATTGTGATGTAATTTGTAAATATTTCTTCAACTTTTTCATAGTTTTTATCTTTCAATATATTATTTCAAGTTTAAATTTAGAATTTTAAATGGTTCAATAAGTCTCTTTACAACCTATAGATATTAGTAACTCAAATAAAGTCCAAATCAATACGAATGTTAACAAAAGATTATTCAATCCAACACTAGAAATGACAATCATGTTAGATATTTATTCAATCCAACACTAACATATATTATTTAGACAAATATTATAAAAGGTGGAGGCGAGGGTATATGTGTGAAGTGGGAGGATGAGAACTATGAAGATAGAGTTGAAGACGAAGTGGTTGGAAAGTAGGAAAGACAAAATTATTATGGAATATCACTCAGTGGCGGAGCAAGTTTGGGGCTAGGGGTTCATTCGAACCTTTTTCGACGGAAAATCATATCATTGATATATGGTAAAAATTAACTTTATATATATATTAGATATTGAACCCCCTTCAATTAGTTCATATGTTACTTTTTCATATATTGAACCCTGATAAAAATCTCAACTTCATCACTAAATTATCACTTATGAAATTTGTTTTTCCCTTTGGATAAGAAATTTATACTCCTCATTTCAAGGAAAACATTTTTCATGATACTGAACACACACTTGGAGTTTCTACTTTCCACTATTTCATTCATCTAGTGAGTGAAACTGAATTTTCAATCGACTCTATTTTTAAACAAGGCCAAAATTTAAACATAATATTAAAATATATTATTTATGCAAATTACTCTATCAATAATCTTTTTTAAAAAAGTATAGTCAAACTTCTTTATAACGGTACCTCTATAACAACATTTCATTATAGCTGTCTAATTTTTTTCAAAATTAATTTTTCATGTTGCATTTTACTTCTTTATAACAACATTCTACCTATAACAGCGACAACATTCATTATAACAATACTTTTTTAAAATTACCCCTTTGTAATAATCATACTCAAATATTATATAATAATATTTTATAAGAAATATATTATGTAGAAGGTGAATACGAAAGTGCTGATGAAGAGCATCAACCTACAGCTACTTGGGGTGAGATAGAAGAGTCAATTGTTAAGCTTTTAAACAATCTTCAAAAGAAAGCTATTGAATACACTTTTGTTGAAAGTTTGGACAAATATCTTTGTTAATTCAAGCATATATTGTCACAAAGAGACTAAAATTTAAGAAACAGCCCGCAATTATAAAATTCTTACATCAAACTTGATATATTTATATTTTTAATTAATTTTAAATGTATGTATTTCTTAGATTTTAATTTTTTTTATCGGTATTGTACAGTTATGAATTTATTAGTAATGTATTAATTTTTTCAATTTTTAATTAATGAAATATGAAAATCAATTGAGATTTTAAATTTAACAAGTATTTATTTTCATTTATAACATAAAAAGTACAATTTTTTTTAATTTTTCTTACATATTTTTATTTATAATAGCTAAATGTGATCAAAAAGTCAAATATCACTATACATATATAACAGCATAAACACTATCAATATAGAAAGAGTAGACAATAATTTTATCATTCAATCTTATGATTCTCAACGCATTTCATTAACCACTGAGCCATAAAATTTACAATATATTTTACAACCCTTTATTTTTTCCAATTTGTCCCATCTGCCCTGCCAGATGTGATTCCCATAAGTTGATTCATCAAGAATATAAAAGATACCAACTTAACCAAGAACCCAACAAAAATCTCACAAAAAATATGGAGGTCTTGTCTTCTATCTAAGCTTCTACATACAATACACTTGTTCTGTCCATCTAAATCTCCACCATTTTCTTCTTCCAAAAAACCCCCTAATACCCTTCTTACAATGTTGCCCTTTGAAACAATCCAAGAAGCGGAATCCGCCATTGGAAGATCTCTTACTACTGCAGAGACCATCTGGTTTAACTACTCTGCTAATAAATCTGATTACTATCTTTATTGCCATAATATCCTTTTTCTATTCCTAATCTTCTCTTGTGTACCACTTTATTACCTTTTCCTTGAATTCTTCTTCAGAAACTCAATCCAGTCTTACAAAATTCAACCAAAGGTCAATCTTTCTTTATCTGATGTGTTTGGTTGTTATAAGTCGGTTATGCGTATGTTCATCCTTATTGTTGGTCCTCTTCAGCTTGTTTCTTACCCCTCTGTTAAGGTACTACTTTTACTGCTTTTACTTTACTGTATTGATATTGATTGTTCTGCCCAAAAAATGTGTCTTTTTTTGCAATGTGTTTGATGGGGGTTTTGCAATGTGGTTGATGGGGTTTTTGAATCTTGAAAAGGGATTTTTTTTGTTGATCTTTGGATCGATGATTTCAAACTGAGATACCCATTTTAATCTTGTTTATTCTACTCATAATATTAGTTGTGCAAAGTGTTTGATTTGAGTTGATTAGAGAACCCCTCAATATAATTGATTATTGGAATGAAATAGGCCCAAATAGAGCTCAAATGGATATTGAAGGTTCAAATTTAGCTAGTTTGGATCCATTTGTTGTTTGTTTGTGTGATTGAGTTTTCACTTTTTGAGTATGGAAGTCGTAATTTTGTGTTACTTTTAGATCAAGGATGTGAAATTGAGATACTCCATTGTGATCTATTTTGTGACTTTTGCAATGTAGATGATTGGGATTAGAACAAGCTTGCCCTTGCCGTCGTTATGGGAAATTTTGTTGCAGTTGGGAACATATTTTATAGTGGAGGACTATTTTAACTATTGGATCCATAGGTTCTTGCATTGCAAATGGGGTTATGAAAAGATTCACAAGGTTCACCATGAATACACAGCTCCAGTAGGCTTTGCTGCGCCGTATGCACACTGGCTAGAGATTTTGATTCTCGGGATTCCCTCGTTTCTTGGGCCCGCTATTGCGCCTGGTCATATGATTACATTCTGGTTGTGGATTGCATTCAGACAGATTGAGGCTATTGAGACTCACAGTGGGTATGCACGCGTGCTCTTTTGCTTTTGATTTTTTCACACTATGGTAGTAATACTAAAAAGTCACTTTTTTGGTGATTAAGTGTGTGATTATCTTCAATGATAATTTGACCAAATAATGGGTTAACAGTAACAACTATCACTTTATTCCTTTTTCCTTCACTGTTTGCTTTTCTGATTTCTGGATGAATCTGTATCTATGCAGTGAATGAAACTGGATGAGATCTCTTTTTAAGTGAAAATAGTAGCTTTTTGCCATAGAAGGATTAAAGTTGTCTTCTTTTGTTCATTTTCTTTCTCAATTGCCACATGGGTCCTTTCTGTTTTTCTTTTTCTCCTTGTCCTTTGTGCTATTTCCTATTGCTTTTGGTAGATGGAGATGGTAAGGTTTGTGGTAAAATGCTAAATTCTGAACTGCATCTTGGACATGTAAAATGGTGCTTTTAGTATCTGATTATACTGTTACCATGTTCTTGGATGTAAATAAAATGCAATTCCTCCGAGAATCAAGATGTCGGTCACTTCTCTACTTTTTTTTATATCTATATTATATGATAAAATTTAAAAAGCTTAACCGTAAGGTCCCATGTTCAAATTTTAACGGAGGCACTAAATGATTTCTTCCCATCTTCCTAAGCCTAAGCCTTGGTGGATAGAGTTACCTGGTATTTGTGTTGGCGGAGGTAACAAGTAATCGGTGGAATAGTAGAGGATGAGCACAAGCTAGTTTGGACTCCACCATCATCCAACCAGAAAAAAGGAGTTAACTTAGTGTAAGATTCCATAGTCCTAGGTTGTAGCTTTGACTATATTCTTAGGGGTTTGTCATGCTTATTTACTTGGTTTGACACAACAGATAACTTTATCTTGTGAGCAGTCTTTTTTTTGGGATGTAATAAATACTAGCTACATCGGATTTTTGGCATCCCATCTTTTGTCCTTGGAATAGAATGTGGTGGTCGACTAAATATAAGTTCTTTCTTAATGCTAGCATTTTGAGACACATGTCTCGCTTTCACTTCTCAACTTCTTTTTTCCCATCTTTGGCCTTGCGATGATGATTAAGTTGTGTGTCTTCACCACTGAAGTGGAACTAAAGTTGGAGACAACAGTTCATTTTGCTTAGAACTTAGGAAAAGTATTAATATCTTGGTATTGAACTTGAAGAAGTTGATAACTGAATCTGTAAAAGGAAATGCTTAATTAAGACAAAAAGCCTACTGATTTCTTAGTCATAGCAAATGCATGCAAATATGTGTATATATTTCAGAATGCACCTTCTTTCCCCTTGATATTACAAGAGAAATTTTTTCCAACTGGTTATCATTGGATATGCTCTAGACTGGACTTATAGCAAACAAGATTGACGAGTAGTTGTCAATGTTAGCAAATCTTCTATTTGGAGGGATGGTTCCTGGTACTACTTTACTTTCTAACAATTTGCAAGTGTATGCTATGCATGTAATAACTAGTAGCACCTGCCTGAAGAAACGTGTTTTAGGAGTAGAAAAGATGACTCTTTGTTTGTTCTTCAAATGTTTTCTTCTTGCATTTGCTGATATTGCAAGATGTAAGAAAAGAACAGCAAGATTTTTATTTTTTAAGGATTATTACATAAACTTGCTTCTCATTTAACTTTTGTAGCTCTGCCAATTGGACAACTAAAACATTATGTGGTTCTTATTGGTATGTCTAAAGAATAAGATTCAGTCATATGTTGGTCTCAATTTTACAAGTTCTATGTAGTTGCAGCATCTGAAAGGTCACAAAAAAAAAACTAAACTGAAGTGATGCATTATTTGCCAATACAAAATATTTAAGACTATTTACAGAAATAGTATGGGCTGAGAAGCTCCCCGTGAGAATGTCTGTTGTGAATTAATCAATTTTGAGCATCTCAGAACTCAAATTTTGAACTTGGCATACTTTAGCATCATACTTGTGTTTAATCATTCATGTACAGAGAGCGAATTAGGAGTAGCAGGTGAATTATTGCCAATCATGTTATCTGTTATCATTTCTTTACATGTTGGCCTTTATATTTGTTCAAAAGATTACTTCTTTGACTGCTGGTGTAGGGAAATTGGTGTTCTCAAGCTTACACTAGAGTGATCGCTTAGAACTAAGGATTCCACATCTAAATCTAAATTTAGCTTGCTTGGAGAGCTCCATTGGAGAAACCTCTCAATAAACAAATGTGCATTGTTGAAAAAGAAGCTTAGATCTACTGCTTACATTTATTGCTTTGATAATCACTGCTATACAGAGCTGGGAAGGATTCCTGGTCTTAAAAGTTTTTCGACAATCTCTACCTAATACCTTTAATTGCTCAGTTTAGCTGTACATCGTTGAATCTTTTGCTGACAATATTGCCAATGTTTTATGTATAGAGTTAGTATGGTGATTGGGGCATGTTTTAACTGATCTATTTTCATCATTCTTTCAGATATGACCTTCCGTGGACTCTCACAAAGTATATACCTTTTTATGGTGGACCGGATTACCACGACTACCATCACTATGTTGGGGGCCAAAGCCAGAGCAATTTTGCTTCAGTTTTCACGTACTGTGATTACATATATGGAACTGATAAGGTGATTTCACTATTGTGGGTGTTATTTTCGGGTTACAAGTTCTTTTTTGTGAAGGGGAGCCTTGGCGTAATTGGTAAAGTTGTTGCCATGTGACCTGGAGGTCACGGGTTCGAGCTGTGGAAATAGCCTCTTGCAGAAATGCAGGGTAAGGCTGCATAGAATAGACCCTTGTGGTCCGGCCCTTCCCCGGACTCCGCGTATAGGGGGATCATAGTGCACCGGGCTGCCCTTTTTTAAGTTCCTTTTTTTGTAACCATACAAATTCTTACACTATGCTGCTTCTTATCTCACAGGGCTATCGCTATCAAAAGAAGGTCCTCCAGCAGGTATTGCTACTGTGACTGCTTTTCATTCAGTAGTTTTAAGGAAACAGCGCTGCCTTCTTGTATATTTCATTATATAAACACCATAATGATACCTAACAAATGGTTGTTACTTGTCATCAATAATGAAACTAATAAGCTTTTCCATACGGTTCAAGTTAGTGAGGTTGTAGGTGTTAATGTTTATTTTTGAATCCGTGCTCTTTTTCCAGAATGATGTATGCCTTTTAGCTGATGATGTTGCGTTTCTGCAGTTAAAGGGAGCTTCAAATGCCAATGGTGGACAAAATGGAGGTTCAGCGACATTTGCAAAAGATTGCAAAGATGACTAAGTCCTAGATCTTCAAAGGTCTTATAGTGAAATGGTCTGGTAAAACTCTCTGAAGCACCATTTGTTTTAGGTTGACCACATCTACTGTGTTCAGAATGTGTTAAAGCAGTAGGTAGGAAGCTTACTTCATGGTGCTTATGAGTAACTACCTCTAGAGTAGTGGTTCTTTGTTGTCCATGAGGGCCGTCAATGTATTCGGACCCCAAACTTTGTTTTGTATGCAGATAGTATTCATGGATGCTTTCTAAGTTGTGAAATGAAGTTTAGCTTGTAGCCTGAAGTGTTGCATCATCAGTAGGGTTGATTAGTCTAGATATCTAAGAAGTTGATTAGGCAAAAGATTGCAGGTAGGGTGGACTTGTTTTCTGTTAAAAGTGTTGCTATGCAGTTCATTTTCTTTTAGTGTTACTAATACGTTTTTGACAGAGTGCTATTCACTGATTAACAAGTGCAGTGTCTTTTTAGAGGAAAGGAAGAAAGAATGAATGTTCTTGGTTGGTAATCTCAGTACTTGAATTCCTTGAAGCTTTAAGGGTGTGTTGGTCAAAAAAATTGAAAAATATTCTCTGGGAAAATAAGTTCAAAATGACTTCTTTAGTAGGATAGAAAAACAAGTTTCATATGTGACATTCCATACTAACTGCTTACTTCTCACCTCCAACACACCCCCACTCACCCCACCCCATAGTTCCTATCTCCCATCACACTCCCACCTCTATACCTTCACCCTATGGTATTTGTCTAGATTATATACAAATATTTTTTGAAAATATTTTCTACATACTTACCAAACTCGAGAAATAAGTAAGAAAATCATTTATTTTCCGTAATACCAGACACAGCCTAAGCTTGGACCTTTTCTTTTACCTGGTGAATATCGAAAGGCTTAATAAGACAATGCTACACCAAATTCCTATAATTATGCAAGGGTTTTACACCACCATTGCTCATGTTAGTTTCAGTAACAAAGTCAGTTCTAAGATGAAGTTTTGCACGAGATGTTTAAATATTTTAACTTCAAGATTTTCAAGAGTTACAAAATAATGTGTGAATATATATCTTCTAATTCTTTGGTCAATTGTTCTTTGACAAAGGTTACTGCTATCGCTTAAGTTTATAACCTTACCAAATAATACCAATTAAACAAAATTCGGGTATACTCGAATTTCGGGTAAAGTTCACAAATAATGCTTAATAGTAAGTAATCCTGAAGCTTCAAATTCCACTGCTGAAATTTCATAACATTAGCTATTAATTATTATCATGAAGTCTCAAATTTCATAGGTGAAATTTTAGGTGTGAAACTTAAAACTCGATTACAATGGTCAGTAGGCACTATTTCTACGAATCGTAGTTGGATTTCACAAGATGCAATGAACACTGTTGCATTTGATCGGGTGCAAATTATGGCTTCTCTCGCAGTTGGATTACACACTGTATAAACTCAAAACTGGACCAAACTTGAGCCCAATAATTGTAAAACATCAGCCAAGAATCAAAGGTCAATTTTCACCAACTTTCTTCTTAGAAATTTAGATATAAACAGTAAGTATTGGTTAAAGTACGAATAGATACCAACAGAAATTTCAAATTATGCCCCAAAGGTTAGATATCTAAGGTGATGTCATAGTCAAATTTAATAATTTTCCTTCTCAACTCTATAATAATGGTAGACTCTGAGATAACCTCAAAGAGGAATTGACCCGTTGTGCTTGGATGAAGCTCTAGTAGTAGTAGGTAGCCACTGTCACCTCATACGGTTCCGTCTTTGGCGATCTACTTCGCACCCGAAAGAATTACCATTCTTGAAGATTAGTGAATTAATCAAAGCAACAAGCCCGTCTAGCTCAGTTGGTAGAGCGCAAGGCTCTTAACCTTGTGGTCGTGGGTTCGAGCCCCACGGTGGGCGTTTTTTTTGGGATTAGTACAACTAGGCCCAAAAAAGAGTGTTTCACTCTGTATACTAGCCTGTTATAACAAATTTCTTATTTTCAATTTTTGCTCTTTTTTTTTTTTTTGGGGGGGGGGGAGAGGGGAGGATAACTCGAGCCGAGGATCTTCCGGAAACAGCCTCTCAACCTCCTCGAGGTAGTGATAAGGTCTACGTACACTCTACCCTCCGCAGCCCACGCTTTTGGGACTATATTGATTGGTTGTTGTTGTTGTAGATGAATTGAAGAATACATACAAATACATGCCACAAAAGATTCTTGGTTTTTTCCTATTTGTTTTGAATCAAAGGTTTGGTTGATGTAGACTTGAATTAACTATTCTTTAACAAGTACAAGTATGGGGCAAATGTGTTATTGAATTTTGTATCATCCCCCCCCCCCAACCCACCCTAAAAGAAAAACCATAGTGAGTGAGTAATAATAGTAGTAGCCAATTATATAAGAGAGAGAGTGAGGTTGCCTAGTGACACAGGTTGCTAATAAAAGAGCAGACAAAATCAGCTACAAATTTATTTTTGTTTAAGCCAATAGGAGTGAATTGATGGGCCTTTTTTTCAATTTTGAGGTTCATTCATCAATCAACCCCAGTTTCACCTGCCTTTGCCATTCCATTTATGCACCTAAAAATGGTACACTAATGTCCCATTACCAATTATTTTCATGCCCAAGGTCTAGAGAGTAGTAGCCCATGCTTACTATGCTCACTTCAACTATTAGGGTTTCCTAAAAGAAATAAGTATTTTATGAGGGTGTTATATCAAAGTTTATAGTTGAATGGTATAGGTAGAACGGTAGATGGAGCTATGGACGTCAGACCTGTTAGGTGCGCGGACGCGTAGAGTACCCGTTTGACCTATGCTAAGAATGCAGGGTGGCACCAACAAACGGATAGGACACTCGGCGCTATATCATTGATTATCGTACTATTAGGGTTTCAGGGGGGAGACCACTCTGATTGGCCATAGGCCACCGATTATAGCCTATACATAGGAATTTTCATTCACTTGTAAAGCATGGTCTATCTGTAATCTGATACTACTAATACATCACACTTTTACTTGCTCACCAAGCTTTAGCTTTCTTATTACTTTCCTGCTCATATCTAACCCTCGTTGGAAGGATTCTAACCCTCGAAGAACATCGACAAGGACTTCGTTTCACAGATTTATTATACTATTATTTATTGCTTTTCTGTACTTTACTCTCATTTATGTTCATTATTTTGTCACTTAGATATTCGATCCGCTGGTGACAGATCCCAAACATAATTAGATTCAATACGCGTGCTCTTAACTTCATATACAAATTTAACTGTACCGTTTTTAGAGTAAACACTCTTATTGTAGTAATAGGATGACTTGTGGAAGGTCATGGTAAAATGATGGCAATTATTGCTTGGAAATTGGAATATCACAGGGTCCTGTAATTAAGAACTTCAAAATGACTTTAATTTGGGCCTCATGCCACAACGTAAATTTCCCAAAGAATCTCAAGGTGGTTAAAGTTTCACTTGAAGAAATAGTGAAGTTTTACCTATTTTGATGACTAATACAAACTTTACAATTATTTGCTCTGAATTATGGAGACAAGAATTTACATATTATGTGGAATCCTTGTAAAACTTAAATTCTACTCATATACTTTTTAGATATTCGAAAACAGTTTCTACCTCTACGAGGTATTGGTAAGGTCTGCGTTCACCGTATCCTAACCTCTCCAGACCCTACTTGTGAAATTTCACTGGGTATGTTATTGTTGTATATTTTTTTAGATATTTTCTCTTCTCTATTAAAGTATTTTGGATGGATTTGGCCATATACTCCCTCCGTCCCATTTTATGTGGCACTCTTTGACTTGACACGGTATTTAAGAAAAAAAGAAAGATTTTTGAAACTTATGATCCAAAATAATCTTTGAACATTTGTGTGGTTATAAATCATTTCATTAAGGGTAAAAAAGGAATTTCAAAGTTAAATTTTTTCTAATTATAGACAGGTGACATTCTTTTTTAGACTAACCAAAAAGAAAAGTGTGCCACAAAAAATGGGACAGAGGGAGTATATATATATATATTGTTTCATGACAATGACATGCAAATTGCAAATCATGCAGTGAATTGCTAATGTTTTCCAGGTGATGTTGTGTCTGTGGATCAAAACAAGTGATGTCATTTTCTAGCATCTTGGAAAATAATTTTTTATTAGGAGAAAATAACGATGATTCACGTGAATCCAATAATTTTTGCTCAACTTTTGTAATTGTATTAAAAGATTCACTATATGTATATATGAATAAGTATTTGATTGTGAATCAATTATGATTTTATATTAATTAGGTTGTTGGAAGAACCCATAAATTTTAAATCTTGGATTCGCCTATGAGAAAATATTGTATCATTAATTGATTTACTTAATTTGTTTTAACTGTAAGAATTAATTTTAATAAATAGTTCTTAAACAAGAGGCCTCGTGTCAATCACATTCATATTTATTGAGTCTAATTAGTACATTGATGTAAAAATTATAAAATAATCTGCAGACTAATCAACAGGAAAAGACATAATGTTTGGTGAATTAATTTGTAGATATCTAAAGGGGATAATAGCGCTTTCGATTCCTTAATTATTGATTTGATAGTAATTTATAACCTAGCACATTACACTACCAAAAAATTATTATTTTCCCATTAAAAATTCTCCCTGAAAATGTTCAGTAGTTATTTCACGAATATTTTGATTGAATTAGTGAAAAAAATAATAGTATTTTTATACGAAAAAATTAAGAACTTTCTCAATGTTTCAATGAGAATTCATTTTTCGTCATGTGCTTTCTCAGTGAGCTAATTCAATGAGAAATGAATGAAAATTTTATATAACAAAAATTTCTCGGTGATTCGCAATAGAGAAAATCTCTATTTCTAGTAGTGACACTTTTGATCCGTCGAGAGGATAATTTGTGAATGATCACTTAACTTTTATTTTATTTGTGATAAATTATTGAATAATACTTTGTAACCAAAGAAGTCACTAAGAGTTTACTCATGAATCACCAGAGTCATCAACAAATTTTTGTAATAAAAAAATCCCTCAAATGAATTTTTTTTAATGATATTTAGATAAAGTTAAGTGATATTTAAAATACTAAAAATTATTTAGTAATTTTTATGATACAAAGTAAAATCGAATGATTTCTTTTATTTCAATTGAGTGGCATCCGTGAAATTGCTCGTCAAAGTGACAAAATTTCACTGATTTTTATGTCAATATAATGAATATACAAAAGAAAATTAATAAATTTATACCTAATATCATAGCTCCGCTTCTAATTATATATTCCCTCCGTCCATTTTTACTTATCCATTATACGAAAAATAGATATCCAATAATATTTGTCAAATTTATGAAATCAAGAGATAATTTTACATTTAGTTTCTAATTTATCCTTATCATTAATTATAGTAATTTTTTTATTATATTTTTCAATATATTATATTTATTATATTCAAAAGGTAATATGGTAAAATTACTTTTTTATTTATAATTTTTTAAAAAGTGTGCAAAATCAATAATTGACAAGTATTATTGAACAGAGGAAGTATGTAGAAATTACTCAACCAATAAGCTTTTAATTAACCATTAAAAACTCATAATTATTTAGTAACAAAATTTGGTATTTTTCCCATATATGTTCTAACACTGAGAGCCTCTTTTTATTGTTATTGCTGCTGCGTTGATTAGACAAATAAAAAATACTCACTCTATCTCATTTTATATGGTACTGTTTAATTTGATATGATATTTAAGAAAAAAAACTTTCAAAATATGATCTAAAACAATCCTTAAATATTTATGTAGCCGTAAATCAATAAACGGGAAATTTTTAATAAAATTAATTTTTACCAAAGAAAGATGATATTTTTTTGAGACAAACTAAAAAAAAAAAAAAAGATGCCACATCAAATGAACGGAAGGAGTAAATAAACTAGCTATGCAGGATTTTATTATATTCATTATTAAAAGACAATACAAAATCAATACATCACGTCATGTTATTATTATTATTATTATTATTAGAAAAACGTCCAAATGAAAATAAAAGAAAGTGACATCCAGGTGGAAGCAAAAATGAAAAGGGCTCATGAAGATTTTATTGTCTTAAAATCATGTGGAGATGGCTTTCCCATTTTATTTTTGCTTTCTTCACTCATTGGCCCTTTCTTCCTTTTCTCCCCCCTATCGACCTTTTTAAAAGTTAAGACAATTATATACATCCACATATATACACTATAATACTTTATTTTATTTCATTTCTCAAAATAATTTCTTATTCTTTAGCTTTCCTTTTCTCTTTTTTCTTTTTTCTTCCTCTTGGGAGACATACATATACAAAGAATGTTGTCATCTCAATCTTAACCATACACGTGTTTTAGAATCTTACATAGTATACCACTACCACCTTATGTCATTATTATTTTTCTACTTTTTACCCTACTAGGTAAAATAGCATTCATAGGTTAATTATACAGTTCTTTAATCATTAGAAATATGTAATCATATTTCTCAGTTTAAATGTATGTGGAGCAATATTGATTTTACTCATTTTCCTCTTATTTTATGTTACTCTATGGGACTAAAGTATGAAGTTCAAAATATTGATTAAATTTTAAAATTTATAAAACCTAGGGAATGAATATATTGGAGTTGTGGCACTTTATAAATTTATTTTTTATTTTTAAATTTTAAAAAACTTTATTTTTATGTAAAAGATTTTAAAAATAACATACAAGAAATCAGTTTTGAGGACAAGCTGCATTGAGGATAGGTAATTTAGACAGAATATGACACACTTGTAACTTACCGAGGACATGACCTTAGATAGGAGTTATGGAGATTAAGGATTAGAGTAAAAGGTTAGTAGGTTGTCAAACATTGTCTAGTCTACCTTATTAGTATTGTTATCTTATTCTTTCAATTTTATTATTACATGTGTTTTTTTGCTTCGATTGGCGTAATATTTGTGTTGCAACTATTCTCTTCTCCATTATTTTCACTTTTTGGTATGAACTTCTTCACTAATGTATTCCCTTTTCATATTTGATTTTGATATGCTTTACTTAAGCCGGGAGTCTATTAGAGACATCTCAACCTTTGCAAAGCAGGGGTAAGGCTTTGTATACATCACCCTTCTCACACTCCACTAATTACAAGATTACACTGAATATCTTGTTGTTATTATACACAAGAAATCTCTTTTGAGCCATTTTCTTCTATTCAAATCGTAAAGGTGCAGTTCACCTATTTTCACGAAAAAGTTTGACTAGTTAAATAGATATGTGGATTCTATAAACCTGTAAGAGCTTTTTTAAAATAACATATAAACTACAGAATGATATAAATATTTTGATACGTCCCAGAATATTTAAAAGTGCCATATAAATTGAGATGAAAAAAATAATATTATTTTGATAGACTGATAATTATAACAGTACTGTATTATACGTGGAGAAAAAAAAGTATAATTATATCCCACCAAAAGTTAAATATTTAACCATTAGATGAATGAGCTTTCAGAAAATTTATATTTGACCCGACCAAAAAAATAAAAATAAAAATAGACAAATTGTTTATTTTGACTATGTTTTTGAATGAGTTTTCACCAAATTTGTAACTCATTGAAATTCACATCATGAGTACTAGGTCAACAATATTGCATTTCCAAAATTTTAAATTCCAATGGAGCTTAATTAGAATGGTAAAATTAGTCCATAAAAGTATCACACGTTTGATTTATTCAAATTTGAACGAGTTAATGACCATTGCATTTCAATCTATTTTGACTCATATAATTCAATTTATCTAAAAATTAAACTAATTCGTTGCAAAGTATGTAATCAAAATTGACCCGCAAGAAACTTTATTAAGTTTTTAAAATAATTTTTATTTAATATATTATCTACAATTATAATAAATTAAAAATAATTTTAGTTACCAATTAAACAAATTGTAAGAAAATAGATAAAAAAATTAGAAATTTGTAAAAATGGGGAGTTGGGGTATGACCAACACATATCAACCCAAATAACTTTTGAGTTTCGAGCAGGGTTGACCGTTGAACAATGACTCATCTATTAATTCAGCTCATTTTATTCCATCCAAAATAAGCTCAAATCGCTTATTTGTCACTCTTTGTCGCTCTCTACCTAACATAATTTTACTGGGAAAACTGACATATATAGACATTCACCCCCAAAAAAATAGTCGATAAATATATAATATATATATAAAATATAAAAATAAAAACACAGATAAAGCATTTGATTTTGTCCGCGATGAGAAGTCTTCTCAAAAGATATAAAGAAGGGCTATGTTAGTGAAGGGGGGGTAGTGTTTCTCTACTTATAGGAACCAAAAATTGATTTTGATGTAGACTTGGCATTAAAGTAATTATGTTTGAAAATTCCCTAGTTGATATAACTTGTATGTGCTCAAGTTCAATGATGCCAAAGTTTGAAAAAATAAGACTAAATAAATATTTTCTCCGTTCATTTTTACTTGTTACATTTGGACTTGACATGCCTATTAAGAAAACAATGATTGATATGACTATTTTATCACAATATCCTTATTAATTGATGTTTAGTATTAAAATAGCAAGATACAAAATAAATAAAATAACATATAGTATTACATATTGAATAATAAGAGACTATGCGACATCTAAGCAATACTACTAATAAAGTGCGACAACACTCCGCTATCCATTAACCTTTTACTCTAATAATCGACCTCCAAACCTTTCTACCTAAAGTCACATCTTCAGTAAATTACAACTATATCATATCTTATCTAATCACCTATTCTAATATTAATTTAACAGTCTCTTTTGTTATTAAGTTCATAAAACACAAGTTAATTTAAAATCTTAACTCCAGGCTCGATAATGTCCAATAAAATAGAACATACAAATAATTTTTCTTTGTAGAGCAAATGTACACATGTAATTATTATTTTTAAGCATAAGTAAGTTGATATTTGTAAAATAAAATAAAAAATACTACTACTTTTGTATGAGGGAGGATGAAAACCTATTATCATTAAATAAGAAAGTAAATCATAAAATATATATTCACTACACAAAATTACCATTAATCATAAAGCATTAGGAAAAAATAATACAATAAGGACTAGAAGAGGGTGTGTGTGTGTTTGTTTTATATATTCATTATGAATATATATAAAATAATTGGTTCGTCGTGTGTTATTTTAAAAAAGAAGCAAAAAGACCAAAAAAGCCAATCCCGATTAAAACTAAATCAATTACCACTGTTTATGTCACCAAAACTCAAGTCTTAGTACTCCCTCCGGCCTCTGATCCAGTTTACTTGTCATGTTTTTTTATACATTCGATTAGAAAAATATAAACTAAAAAAAGAATTTAATCAAATTATTTTTATTCATTCATTTCAATTTAATACTACTGAATTTTTCATCACATTAATCTCTTATCATATTTATTAAGGGTAAAGTTAAAATTAATGATTAATTATATTTTATTTTTTTAAAATAATAATTATTTTAAATTATTTATTTTTAGTAAGAACAATAAGTAAACATATTGAGAGAATAGTTTTTGAAATTCCATTCTTTTTTTTTTAATAATGGGATTGATTGCAAATAGATTTGGTGAACTTTTTGCAGGCACATTTTTTATTGTCTGGATTTGGTCAACAATGCTCCAAGAAAATGAAGAACAACTGGTGGGAATTATTTATAAAATTAAATTTATTTATTGATTTTTTATCAACACATGACCAACAAGGCACAAAAAGAGGGAAGCCAAATTAGCTCACAGTAGAAATTTGGTTTTCTAGAAAAAAAAAAAAATTAAATTATTAGGACAAAATTTTCTTCCCCATTAGAAAATTTGAGGGGAAAACAAACAAACAAACAACAAAAGGACTCTTCCTGCCCCCACATGACCTTTTTCCCACTAAAAAAGGCCCATGACAAAGACCACAAGTAAATAAATAATAATATTTTAAATATTGATGTTGATGAAATTAAAGTTGAGATATTTAAATAGTTAAAAAGAGAAAAGAAGGAGGGCCATTCACCAAATTTGGGTGAATTTGAATTAATCGAGTCTTAAGTGGGAATTGAACATTAGAAGTGGATGCAGCCTTTTGAGTTTTGACTATGAATTTATTTGTATTCATAATATATAAATAAATATTATATGTGTCAGTATTTTTAAATGTGTTTTTAGAGTGAGATGTACCAAAAATATTTTGGGTTGCAAGTGTTCATCTTAGAATTTGAGGCGTAAGTCGCGGACATAAAAGCGTATGCCTTAAATATTAAATTTAATTTTTATTATGCTAGAAGTATTTTTGCTATAGAAATTTTTTGATGTAATGATATTTATATTTCATGCTATCATGTTGTAATTGTTTTTCCTCTAAAATATATAAATAAAGGAAACAATTCTCATAAATAGTTTTTTTAAAATGTTATATCTGAAATTGATAGGATAGAGATTTCGTAACACTATGTTTCTAAGGCAACTTCTTTCAATTTTTATTCTTCTTCTGTTTTGAAATATATAAACAATAGTCAATGTAAATATTAGTTGAGGATATGAAGGACTGATATATGTGGAAATCAATGGAGTGAATAATGATTTCATTTTAAAAATTCTCTTGACTATTAACGTCTTTTGTGTTGTTACCTTTCTTGAATAATGACTTAACTTTTTGTATGTTATTGGTAACTTATTTGAATTTATTTATAAAATTATTGATAATTTTATGTTTGTTTATTTTCTTGGTAATAAAATTATGAAATTAAAAATACATGAGACTTACGCCTCGTAAAGCCATTGAGCTTATGCTTCGTATTTCAATGCTTATACTTCATCCCGTGCTGTATAAAACGCCTCATATTTCTCTCAACCCCCACCCCCCGGCGCCGCCCCAGTTAAATCATTGATATATATAATACTAAGAACTTAGTGACCCCCCCCCCCCCCCCCCCCCCCCCCGCCAAAAAAAAAGATTAGAAAATTCCACAAGAGCTCCCAAATAACATGAGATTCTTTTCTTTTAATTTGATTTGCTAATAACAATACCATAACGCTTCAATTATTCACATATTTATTGGTTTATTTCTTTACACAGAAAGAAAAAAGAGATCCATGACTCCTCATTTTTAGTAACCTGTACATTTATGGAAGTCTTACTTATATAATATGGAATACTAAAATATTCTAAATAGACTTAATTTTTTGGAAAAATTACTTAGTTAGACAAACATAGATAGTGTAACTACTTAACATAACTATAGTTTAAAAAAATTACATAACTCAATAATAGTTTTCTTTTTCCTGACAAATTCTTCTATCAAGATACACTCCTTATTCACCCTATATTTTATATCCCTAAAATAAAACCTAATTTTTTCTCATTTACAGATCTGGATTCATCCGGGCAAATTCAATGCCCTCGTGACGACAGTAACAACTGCCAGTAAATGCCTCTCCAGATCCGCCAAATCTTCGTCGGAGCAAACATATGTCCACGACACATGTTACCAAAGTCACTCCTCCTCCGCCACCACAACCACTTCCTCCGCCATGCCGGAATTTGAAGTTGAAGCAAGTTCGCGACGGAGGCCGACACGTTTTCAGACGATATTGATAGTTCATGTTCCACTCCATATTTTAGTGCTCCATCAAGTCCAGGCCATGGACAATCACACTATGGCTTCTATTATAGTGCTCGGGCAAGTTCTACGCATTTCATTTTTCCATCTTTGACCGTTGTCGCCACCACCAGAACGAAGAAGAACAAGCTACAAATCATATATCTTCAGGAGTTCTCCACTTACACCACTGCATCAACCACCCCAATGGCGGCGGTGCCGGTGGATTTTCTGATTTTCCATCTTTGGTCGCTGCCGCCACCACCAAAACGAAGAGGAAGAAGAAGAAATCGCAACCCCTATCCCTTCAGGAGTACATGATATCAGATACATGTATCAGTTTTTCTGATATAAGATACATGTATCTTTGATACCAGATCTATGTATATGAAAAAAAAATCTTCTTTTATTGAAATATATTGATACAATTAATTATATCTATGTATCAGAAAAAATTGTATGTATATTCAAAAAATTTAATACAATTATTATATTATATCTGCATATCAGAAAAATTAAAAAATTGATACAACTATTATAAAAAAAAAATTGTATCGTAAAAATATGTTTATGATATGTAAATATTAAAACTATTGCTAAGCTACATAATATAGACCTAAACTATTATCTTTGATGAAACTTTCTCTTTTTTTTCCCATCCTAATATATATTTTTTAGAATTTAGATTATGGAGTAACTTATTACAACTCTTATCCTCTATTTCCAAATTTTAAAAGAGTAATTTTCACTTAACCACATTAATCTTTTGTGTTTGGGAAATAATATTGCTTTAATTACCTTTTTAATGGGACAACAAATTTTGTGGGGAAATCGTAATTGCTAAGGGTATTTAAAATTAAATATGTATGTATATATAGTAATTTATTTATCGATATACTTAGTAAAAAAAATTATATACCTAATATAGTTTCCTACTAAAAGTGTTTCATTGTATATCCTTGTTAGTCATATCTCATTACATGTATTTTTAAAAAGTATTCAAGAACGAGCCTCTGAATTATAACATGTGTTTTTTCAGTAACATTGTATTAAAATTTCATACCTCTCTTCTTTCAAAGGTATATTTTTTTAGGGTGTGTTCGGTATGGAGGAGGATATTTTTTGAAAAATATTTTCTATTTTATCATGTTTAGTTGATTAAAACTTTGGACAAAATATTTTTTTAGAAAAAATAAACCCTTTAAAAATAAGTAAAATAACTTCTTTAATGAAAGTCGAGAAAACAAGTGACATTGTCTCCTTCCACCTTCACACCCACCCACCTCATGACCCCCACCCCTACACCCCACCCCTGCCTTCACCCCACAATCCCCGCCCAACCCCTCGCCCCTACCCCCTCACCCTACCACAACATCCATCACCTTATTTCCACCCATCATTTTTTGTGTTAAATATATATAAATATTTTTAATTAATATTTTTTACTTGTATGTCAAACGCAAGAAAATAAGTAAGAAATTTCTTGTTTTTCTAAAAAATATTTTCTTGAAAAATATTTTTCTCCATACTGAACACACCCTTAGGGGTCGTTTGGTATCCTACTCTCCATATGGGATAGTAATCCCACCATTTTAGTACAAATGATGAGATAAAATAATATCGAAATTAGCTAATACCTTATATCAAATATGGTATAAAATTAATATCAAATTTTATTTTAGAATTATTTTTTTCTTATCCCACGTACCGAACGACCCCTAAGAGTTTCACTATGCGTTGATCCATTTTGTTACTTATAGTAATGCAAGTATTTGAGATTTTATTTCAAGTATTCAATTTTGTGTAACATATTTATTTTATTTTCATGTCATTCGTAGACATCGTAAGCAATGAGTCACGCAACATTTATGCTATATATGAGTAGGAATTTCATGATAATTCCATGTAATTCTATTCATATAATTTGAGTATACATTCAATACACATTGAAATTTGAATTTATCACAGTTAAATTATTTTTAGATTAAATGTTAACTTATCAAAATGTTCTTCTCCTATATATGAATTGTTACTGGCTGTAGCAACACGCACATCGACAAAATTTATTTAAAGTTTAGTAAAAAAAATAAATTAACTTTATTTAATTTAATTTAAAAATTAGTCAAATTAAGCATATATTATATCAAATAAATCATGACTCAAAGTGTGTACTCTTACTACGATTTGCAGTAACATTTTGACAATTAAATTTCTCTACAACTGTCTCTTTGTCTGGACTTTATTTTACAAGCTATAATAAAGTCGTTATATATTTATAATAAATTTATAATTAAATTTTGTTTTGACTAATATTTAAAGAAACCTTACCTTTGTTTATAAAAAAGTGGTAGATTATTTTCTATCTATTAAAAACAAATGCATATATATTTGATTAAGGCTATTATAGAGATGCAAGTTATAAAGAGTGCTAGATGTTATTATTAATATGTAAAGATTTTTAGAAGGAAGTAAAATATAACATAAGATATCAATTTCAAAGAAAATCTTTGTGTTGTTATTACTAATGATCTCGTTAATAGAAAAATCTAAATGTATTTAATAATATTTCCGTTTTAAATTATCTATCTAATTTTGAAAAATAATAGTCTCAAATTAGTTGTCATTTTAAACATTTACGATAAAATTAATTATTATTTTTTCATTTTAACCTTAATAATAATTATTTTTGAAGACTATGAACAACCCAATAGAATAAATATTTAATGAAGAGAGATTATATTTTAAAACATAAATGAAAGTAAATTATTTTTTTTCTATTTTAATATTTTGTTAAGATGCCTGTAAAAGAAGCACAACAAATAATTTGAGACAAAGAAAATACTTACTCCGTTCTTAAATAAGTGATCTTTTAGGTTTTTCATTTTATTCCTAAATAATTGATATTTTATATAATCAAGAAGACATTAATATGAGTATTATCTTTCAATATACCCTTCTTTATATAAAGAAAGTTTTGCATAATCAAGAAGATTAACATCTTTTTCAAGATATTTATTAAGGATAAATTAGTAAAAATATTTACAGTTATTTAGGAACGCAGGGAATAATAATTAATAAAAATAAAAAAAACAAATTATTTTAGGTCCCGATATTGAAGGCAAGTGTTAGAACTTAGAAGGTTCCATTCGTCAAAACAGTAAACAGGCGCCTTTCTCTGTTAAGACCAAAGCCTACTCTCATCTTCTCCACTCTCTCTCTCTCTCTCTCTCTCTCTCTTTCACTCTTTCTCTCTCTCTCCTTCTCCGGCACCGTTTCCGGCGAAACCCCGGCCCGGAACTTTCTTCCTGTCTCTCTCAATCTATAAACTTGTCGAAAACTGGTGAAAAACGTGTCAAAAACCAAAACACTGAGTGGACCACTACAATCCAAAACACTTTTTCTCTTCCGATTTCACCGGAGTCTCTCATGGACCACCGGCCGTCACCCAATTTCCCTCCTTTGCCGGCGATATTTCCCGGATGAAAAATGCATGCCCCTTGAAAACACCAAATTTACATAAAGCCATGTCCTTTGCATTTTAATTTACATAAGAATTCAGCAAAAAAGAAAAATCATCATACATTAATTATTGTTATTATAGGGGCTTTTCTGGTATTTAACAAATGGCGTCTGCACCAAATATAACCAATGCTTTAGCCACCGTGGAGTCTACCGTCGGCGGCGGTGGTGGTGGCGGCGGGTCAGCCGATGAACTTAATGCTAAAGCAGTGCATAAGAGGTATGAAGGGTTGGTGATGGTACGGACGAAAGCTGTAAAAGGGAAAGGGGCTTGGTATTGGGCTCACCTTGAGCCGATTTTGGTTCACAATTCTGATACTGGACTTCCTAAAGCTGTAAAGCTTCGTTGTTCCTTATGCGACGCCGTTTTCTCTGCTTCGAATCCTTCAAGAACTGCCTCTGAACATCTCAAAAGAGGTACTTGTCCCAATTTCAACTCTGTTGCAAAACCCATTTCGTCAGTGCCACCTACCGTCGCCTTGTCGCCGTCGCCGCCGCCGCAGCAGAATCACCGTAAACGGAGTTCTGCCGGTGGTGGTGGTGGGGTACGTGGGGGGAGTTCAAGTTGTGGTGGTGGTAATGGTGGGGGTGTGGGGAGTGTGACGACGTCGTACCAAGTTCCGCCTTTAGCTATTGTTGATCCATCAAGATTTGCAGTAGAGTTAGCCTACTCCCCTGTTGTTTCAGTGGCTACTACAATTGTCACTGCCGCCGGTACTGGTGGCGGTGGCGGTGGTGGCAGTACGCCGGGCAGCGGTGGTGGTGGTGGTGCTGTGTATGCGCAGCAGCATTTGATGTTGTCAGGTGGTAAAGAGGATTTAGGTGCTTTAGCTATGTTGGAAGATAGTGTGAAGAAGCTAAAAAGTCCTAAAGCATCACCTGGTCCAACATTAAGCAAATCCCAAATTGATTCTGCACTTGATTTTCTTGCTGATTGGGTGTATGAATGTTGTGGGTCGGTCTCATTTTCGAGTCTTGAGCATCCAAAGTTTAAATCTTTCTTAAACCAAGTTGGTTTGCCGCCACTGTCGAGGAGAGATTTTGCAGGTTCAAGGTTAGATGCTAAGTACGAGGAAGCAAAGGTTGAATCCGAGGCGAAAATTCGAGATGCTATGTTCTTTCAGATTGCATCCGATGGTTGGAATTCAAAGAATTATGGGCACGTTGGTGAAGAAAATTTGGTTAATTTGTCTGTGAATCTTCCCAATGGGACCAGTGTGTTCAGAAGAGCAGTGTTCACTAGTGGATACGTGCATTCCAAGTACGCAGAGGAGATTTTTATGGAGACCATTTCTGAAATATGTGGGAACAGTTTGCACCAATGTGTAGGTATTGTTGCAGACAAGTTTAAGGCCAAGGCTTTGAGGAACTTAGAGAATCAGCATCACTGGATGGTTAATGTTTCTTGTCAGTATCAAGCGTTTAATAGTTTGGTTAAGGATTTTGGTAAGGAGCTTCCTTTGTTCAAGAATGTAACTGAGAATTGTTTAAAACTTGCGAATTTCGTTAATAATAAGTCTCAAGTTCGAAATAGTTTTCACAAGTATCAGTTGCAGGAGTATGGGCATGCTGGCTTACTGAGAGTACCATTGCGTGGTTATGAAAGATCAGATTTTGGACCTGTGTACACGTTAGTGGAGGATATTCTTAGCTCAGCACGTGCACTTCAATTAGTATTGTTGGATGAATCCTATAAGATCTTGTCCATGGAGGAGCAAATTGCTAGAGATCTCGAAGAGATGATGAGGAGCCCACATTTTTGGAATGAACTGGAAGCAGTGCATTCACTGGTAAAACTGATTAAGTCAATGGCACAGGATATCCAGACAGAGAAACCGCGTGTAGGGCAGTGCCTTCCTCTTTGGGAGGAGCTTAGGGTGAAAGTGAAGGATTGGTGTTCCAAGTTTCACATTGCTGAGGGACCTGTTGAGAAGGTAATTGAAAGGAGATTCAACAAGAATTATCATCCTGCCTGGGCTGCTGCATTTATACTTGACCCCCTCTATCTGATTAGGGACACAAGTGGCAAGTACTTGCCTCCGTTTAAATGCCTGACACCGGAGCAAGAGAAAGACGTGGACAAGCTCATTACCCGGCTTGTGTCTAGGGAAGAGGCTCACATTGCATTAATGGAGCTTATGAAATGGAGAACCGAAGGACTTGATCCTGTGTATGCTCAAGCTGTACAATTGAAGCAAAGGGATCCCAGCACTGGAAAGATGAAAATTGCAAATCCACAAAGTAGTAGACTTGTGTGGGAAACTCACCTCACTGAATTTAAGTCACTCGGCAAGGTGGCAGTTAGGCTAATCTTCCTTCGTGCAAGTTCATGGGGCTTTAAGTGCAACTGGTCTGTCTTGAGATGGGTGAATGCTCATTCCCATTCAAGAGTGGGAATGGACAAGGCTCAGAAGTTGATATTTATTGCTGCACACTCAAAGCTTCAGAGGAGGGATTGTTCTAGTGATGAAGATAAAGATGCTGAGCTCTTTTCCCTGGCAAACAGTGAGGATGATGTGCTAAATGAGGTTTTTGTTGATACATCCTCTGTGTAGTGTTCCTTTTTCTTATTTATGACTACAACAACTGTAGGAATTCTTTCCTGGAGAATTGAAATTCTTTCCACACTGTCGTGCTTTCACTTTTAATCTTAAGAAGAATTTTGGTAGTGCTCTTGGATATGGAGGACTATTGATTCTTGCATGAGCAGAGTTCAGTCTTAGAATCTGCAGTATGACAGTAGCTTCTTGCTTGGTAACACAAAGCTGATTGAGAGAAGTTGCAGGACAGAAGTATTGTACTGCTTTTATTCTTAGGTAGTTTGGAATTCATAATATATGTGGAGGGGAAGGTTTTTGTTTCCCTTTCTTGTAAGATCAGGAATTTACTCTTTGATAGATCCTATTAATTTGATGAAAGTTCTTTCAGTTTTTGCCTTAAAGCTTTACAGTCATTATTTAGTTATATCCGGTTTAGTTATCTTGAAGTAGTCATGACAGAAATTTGCACGTCTTACTTCAAGGGTAGAATTTGGAGTCAAAAGTGCATCATTCTGCTAGCTAAAGAATTTGTCTAATGCTGAGCCAAAAGTTAGTTTTATACAGAAGTAATCCTCTAAAATGATCCATTGAATGGTCTTATTCTCAAGATAAATTTGCATCCAATGGTCAGTTCTTCAGACTCCGTTGATAGATGTGAGCTGGTTAACCAAATGCAACATTGGTGGACGTGTCATCAAGAAGCAGATGAAGAATTTTGGCCTCTGACACAGCCTATTCTTTTCTGTACATGGAACTTGGAAGATTATTACAGATGATATTCTGCTGTAGGTTCTGTGCCTATGCCGTACCTCTGCGCTGCAATCTGGTGTCAATCCATGCTCTCAATATCATTCCGGCAAGGTCTGGTATGAGCAACAAGTGTTTTTCCCCTAGTTGGTGAGATTCCAAACTGTGAGATAATAATATTACTGTTGTAAAGAGCTATTACTGTAACATTGTCTTGTTAACATTCTACTTTTTAACCAGTTAGAACTTCTTATCATTTTGGTCAAATTAGATTATATAGACGATTGACCAGCTATCTATTTATTTGTTTTCGACCTCATTAGTATCTCTACTTTCAACTCATTATTATTTACCAACTGAAGTATGACTTTTATGCAATGCTTATTTTTTCTTGATTCAGAAGCATTTGACAAGGTCTAGTCACTCTATATAGACCATGGTAAGAAGCTATTGCTTGGTCGGCAAAACGTTTTGATCATAGACGAAGAGGATATTATGAAAATGATCAGAGAAAGGACATCATTCAGAAAATTTCACCTGAGGACTTTCGGATAAAAGGACTGAGGTTGCTTAAGACTGATGTAGCCTATGCAACTAAGGTTTTGCTAGCTTTGGCAACAATCCCTTTTTGTTATTGTACCTTTGATCAATCTTTATAGCTGGAAGAGCACTTCTAACAACTGACTCTTGGACCCCCACCATGAAAGAAGTGGAAGTCTTTCCAAAAATTGGTGGTTGTTTTGGGAGAGAAAAGTTGATTAAGTTAAATCACCTTTACTGTGGGTAACTTCTCCCTTAAACATTACCTAAACTTGTGATGTTCATGCAGGGTCATTGGATGATGCTCCCCCATCATTGCGAAAAAGTTGTGAGAGGACCCAAAGTAGAAAAATACTGTCGGCATGAAGCAACACAAGAGATGCTTGATAGCGACATGGCAACGAAGATTGACTAATTTTTGCTCCTTCCGGATGACTTCCATTAATGAAAAACCATCATTACCGGGTAATAGTTAAAAATTTATCTGTTTTTCACCGTTGTTTTTACTTTCATATCATGCATTCATCATAATTTAGATTTATTCTAAAGTAATCTTTATATTGTTAGAATTTGATTTAGCTTTGGCACCTCCCACATTATCATTGACTTCACTTTACCATTGTATTCATAAACAGTGAAACAACTATATACTCATGTTTGATATATGACATTTACTTGCTTTCCATCTAATTGTCTGAAGGCATCAAAGCAATTCTTGGAAAGCTCTTGGGGAAAATGTTAGAACAATCTCCATTTCTTGTAAAGTGGTGCCATGTTCTAATGTCATGTTCCGCGAAACCAGGCTTTTACTTTGTGTCACTTATGGCTGAAATTTCTAACTGTGTCGATATAGAAGCATAAATTTGGGATTACATTCATCCAACGTTTGGTATAGTTCCGGGATAACCTGGTTCCCAACCAAACGACCCCTTGGTGTTTTTTTTCCTCAGTATGTGATGGATTAGGATTAAGCTACCAAAAAGAGATTGTATGACCACACAACAACTGTTGTTAATACAAATTTTATGGCATTTTTAGAGAACTTATCTTGAACTTTAGTATGATTAGCATCATATAAGAGAGATACCCTTAGAGGGAAAGGCATAATTCCTTTTTCTCCTTTTTTCACTATCATTTTTTTTTGTGGGGTTAAAAGGAAGTTGTTGATTGATTTTTGATTTTGAGGTACAAGGCTTCTTTTCTCTAATATGCTTTGGTACTTTTAGCCATAGGCAACTATGGGTAAATCTTATACAATGGCTTTTTATACCACTTAAAGCATAATATTGAGGATGCAGCATAATGTTCAATGATGAAAAGAAAATTTTACAGTGAACCGCCATCTGATTACCGGTGGAGATTTGGATGTAAACATTCCGAGTTATACAGTACTTGTGTTGGTAGGACTTAGGAGGTAGCAGATACTCGATGAAAACAATTTCTATGTTGATCATTTCTTAGATTACGTTGAATTGTATCGTATCCATTTTCGATTTAAAACCAAACAGTCATCTTATATAGTTTTTTTTGCTTTAATTTAAGTTCAACTCATTAGGTAGTTATATAAGAGTTAGAAATTTTGGAAATGAAAGGACCATCGAGGAGTATGGTGAGAGTTTGGATTCTTCTACTTTTTTAATTAGAGGGTTCGAGTTTGAGTTCGAGCTTGACAATAAAGAATCTTTCAATTTTTAATTATGTCGTGAACTATCCAACAAGAATTTAAAATAATCGAGTCAGTAAAATTCGAGTATCATATGATTAAATTGAAGAGAAGGAGTATGGTGATGGTTGGGACAAGAGAGCTCGAATAGAATCCGTATTGATATACCATGCGATCCAATCTCTTTAAATTGAAATAAATTCAAAATCTTGATGATCTCGCCTATCTAATAAATTGATAGTCCGTGTTAAAATTGTCCATCTTTCGAATATACGTTTCAACACGAATCACGCAAGAGTAGATTAGAAATGTAATCGGCTCAGTAAAATTCGAATATCAGATAGTTAGCTTAAGAGAAAAAAAATAGAAAAGGAGTGTGTACCTGGAGGGGTGAGGGTTGGGTGGGTAGGGAGGTTAGCTAAGGAGTCTATAGTACTAGCTTTAATTGGGGGGGGGGGTAATTAATTATTTTTTAATCAGTAATTAAAGACTTAAGTGGAGAGACAGAAATTCCTGTCGGCAAGGTTTAGTTAAGCTTAAGTCCAAATACTCTAAAACAGACTGCTCACCAAACTATATATTCACTGTTCTATTTTGAATTGAATGGTTCAAACCCTTTTCTGTTTTGTGTCCTATTCGATATTCGTATTACAGTTTGATTAAATTCGAATTCGCTTTTTACAGAGCTTATTTTTTAGGGTGGTGCTTCTTACAACAAAAAGATTTCCATTTTCAAAGTTCGAATTCAAAACTTCTAAATAAAGATAAAGGGATCTTAACTATCTGACCACAACTCGTTGATGGTTCAAACCTTATGGTTTATGCTTGGCTCCACTCATCTTCTTTACCCAAAGTTTTTTAAAAAAATAAATAAAGTGAGCCAAAATAATAATAATAAAGAGGTATAATAATCATTGTTATAGGACGACAAATATTTGCTCCCTTTTCTACAAGATTCTTTTCCTCTCCCAATGCCTTTGTAATCATCTTCCCTTTTTTTTTCTTTTCCTTTTCATCATTTCTTTCTCTACCCACTCTTTATACAACATGTATTGCATTCTTTTGTTTTTATTTTGTTTTTTTCGCTCGTTAGAAGGGCAAGTTTGGAAAGGAAAAAATATGTAAGGACATCTCGATGCGATATGCGTGGAGTTTGGGAAATGGTCTGATCATAAGGGGTTTATTGTACATAATTTTATCCTATATTTCTGTTAGAGGTTGTTTTTACGTGTTGAACACGCGACCTCCTGATCACATGACAATAACTTTGCTAGTTACGTCAAGGCTCTCCTTCGAAGGAAAGAATAGGTAATCATTCAGAATGATTTAGGCCCCGTTTGATTATGAAAATCAAATACGAATTGAAGTTGAATTGGAGTTGTGTTTGACCATGGCAAGTTTAAAAGGAAAAAATATGTAAGGACATCTCGATGCCCTATGCGTGGAGTTTGAGAAATGATCTGATCATAAGGAGTTTATTGTACACAATTTTATCCTATATTTCTGTTAGAGGTTGTTTTTACGGGTTGAACACGTGACCTCCTGTATTTATTATATAAAATTCAATTGATTTTATAGTCTTTTATATTAAGAAAACAGTAATGACAATTTTATCTATTGTAAACTAAAATTACAAAAAAATAATCTCAATTAGCAATTATCTATCAAAAATACATGATAATTATTTTTGTAAACATAAAAAATATACTAAATTTTAAGAAAACTTACCTCAAATCACAAACAGTCTCTTTAATCATAGATACTATCAATACCTCAATTAGCAATTGTCTATCAAGAATATACATGATTTTATTATTGTAAACTTCAAGATTATATACTAAAATTTTAGAAAACTTACATCAAATCACAAACAAATTTATCTATTTTATTATAGATACTATCAAGATTTATATTGCTAAGAAAATTCTATACCTGAACTTGTTTTCCCCTTACGTACCGTAGTTTTGGAAGTAGTTTTGAGAGAATAATTTAAACCTAAATAAAGAGAGACAACTAATGTAAGGCAAAATTCTAATTTTAATTTAAAATATTAAATATTATGATTTCTTACCTGAACAAATAACCGACGTAACTATCTTACCTTATATAAATCATTTAGAATTTAGCTATTAAATTTTTTTCCTTTTTCATATTACCTAGGACGTTATACTTATGATTGTTGTTGTTTTTATATATAATTAATTTAAAATTCTAATAAAATAAGGTTTTCTGTGATTTGAAAAGTTGAAAAATTAATGTCATTGAATGTTGTATTTTTATTCGCAAATAAGAGACGTGTTTGAATAAGTTTTATAAGGAAGTTTTTGAAAGAGTTTTGCGACTGAAATATTTAGAAATCTTCCCATTTATTTTTTCATATATTTATTATAGTCAATATTAAATATTATAAAAATAATAATATAATAATTAGAGAAAAATAGTAAAAATACAATTTTGTCTAAAAGAGAGACTTTTAATGAAGGGCAAAAAATTCAAATCACATTATAAGATCCTTCACAGTTTTAATATAGTATAAATAGATATAGATTTATGATAATATTTTTTAACTTACATATTGAATACAGAAAAATAAATAAATAATCTTATTTAATTACCGAAAAAATATTTTCTTCTGTAACGAAAACACCCAACATTGTGATTTTTCGGATAGATAGTACTAAAAAGTTAGATATATTTACCCATAAAAGAAGGATAAAATTTGAGAATCACATGTCTTTTCTATCCAAAATGGTCCAAAAATTTATTTCCTACTTCCTAGTACAAGATAAGAGCAAATTGGTGCCAAGGGAAGATGTAATATTCATGGACATTTTGGTTTTTTTTCTTTTAAAATAAATAAATAAGTAAAATATATATAAGAGGCAAAAAAGGATTACAGTGAGATAGATTCTTAAGGAAAAAAGAAAAGATACGGATTAAATAGTACAACACTTTATCATATAATTTTAATTTATACACTGTAGTTTCACATGGTACAGTATTATTTGTTCCTTGTGACATTATTGGGACCAACCATTTTCTTTCGTATTGATTACGCTGACAACTAATTTAAAAAGCCCTTTTTCTTTTTCTTCTACTTTTTGTTACTTCTGTCATTTCATTTTTTTTTAACTTAGGGTGTGTTTGGTAGGAAAAAATACATTTTTTTAGAAAAAAAAAGTGATTTTATTTAAATGTTTGGTATATAAGTAAAATTGTTAGTTTAAAATATTTATATATAATTTAAATAAATATTATGAGTGTGGTGATTTGGAGGTAGGGGTGTGGAGTGGGGGGTGGGCGTTATCGGGATGAAGGTAAAGAAGAAGTGTGTTCAAGGATGGGAATAACTCAATCAATGTGAAATATAACTTCTTCTTTTTAAAAAAAATGGGAGTAGCGGAAGTGAAACTTGTTTTCTCTATTTTTACTAGAGAAATTATTTTTCTCATTTTTAACGAATTTATTTTTTTAGAAAATGTGGAATGACACTTGTGAAATTTGTAATAGGAAAGTCATTTTCTTTTTCCTCATTCTTAACGAATTTATTTTCCTAGAGAATATGAAATGACACTTGTAGTAGGAAAGTCATTTTCTTCGCTCTTTATAAACTTATTTACTTAGAGAAAATATTTTTCAAATAAATGAAACATGAAAAATTTTAAAAAATGTTTTCAAAAAACATTTTCCTTCGTACCAAACATGAATAGTACTCACCTTGTTTTATTACTTGGGGGGTATCATTTTTTTTTAAATTTCATCTGAAGAGAAAGGGGAAAAGGAATAGGTGGGGCTTGCAATATTCAAATTGCAGAATAATAAATAAATGAAGATAAAAAGATTCAATATTTGGAATCCCACGTGTATCATATGGCAGACCTAGTAATACAGTACTAAAAAATAAAAATGGTCCATATCTATACAAAGCTGCTAATATACTTTTGGTGGCGTTTGAATTCTGATAGTATTTGAAAAGTAATGTGTTTATCTGAATTTATTTATAGAAGAATTCATTTTGAAAAATGGAAATATCAAAAAAGGTCCTTAAATATTGTAATCGTTTCATTTGATTGAAAATTGTAGTAATTCGGTAGGGAGGAAAATATTTTTCCTAATTTTTCTATGTTAAGGTTGATTATATTAAAAAATTTGAAAAACATTTTTCTTAGAAAAATAAGTTCCTTAAAAATAAGGAAAATGACTTTAAGTAAAAAAAAGACGAGTTCCACAAGTGATATTCCACGTTGATTGTGTCATTTTTATCCTCCAAGACTCCTCATCGTCATCCTCACATTTGTAGCACTCGCCAGTCATCTCTACCACCCCACGTCCCTATCTCTACTCCACCTCTCATAATATTTATTTAAATTATATATAAATGTCTTTAAGATAATATTCACAAGAAAATAAGTAAGAAACTCATTTATTTTTCATGAAAACAATTTTCCTTCGTGCCGAAAACACCCTAAAGTAAACAAATTTCTATATTTGCTAGTTGCTACTAATTAACTTATTTCAGAAAAAAACTAGCTGATTAAGCTATTAAAAAAGGCAAATCCATTTTACAGAAAATGGGGTATAGTATGGGATTATCTTGTATTTTTGTTCCTGCCTAATAAAATCTATAAAATATAATCTCAACTTAAAAACATCAGTAGGGACAAAATTTATGTTATTCATCATATACAAATTCTAGTTGTAAATTGTAATGTGCATATAAACTAATTTTGCATATGATGTAGGAGCTCATTACATTTTAATTTGTTACAAAGATTGAAAATCATGTAATATGTTGTCTGGTAGAAATTTTTTCAATTGTATTTATTAGCTTTTTAAAAAACTTGAGCTTGATCAAATAAATTCAATTGTATTTATTTCAACAATAGTTATATTCTTTCAAATAGAAAAGTGTAGAATATAATTTTACGAATTATAAAAATATCTCTTTATAAAATGAATGAAAAATGTGTGAATACTTGAAGAATACAAATAACGTTTGCTTATATATCACAACTTCCCATCAATTTAACACGATAAATGAACAACACTAAATCTTGATATATAGTCCATCTTGACTTATAAATAATTGAGCAACACATGTACGTTTGCCTATAAGTGAGGCGAATTTAGGATTTCAAGATGACGGGTGTATCATTGTTTTTTAAGAAAAGATATGAAGTTTTATAATGATAATAACTTGACGAGCAAACAATAATTAATTACATCATGATCACAAAAAATATCATCAGTTTGTGCATTTTGGCTATTGTTCTGCGTGTACAGTAGGTGAGATTCGACCCCTTGACCTGAAGGAGTTAAGATCAGCTCTAAACTCGCCACCGCCTATAAGATATGAGAACATATGACCGATCGATGGATTAAACATGCATATTTTTATTAAAATGTCTCAAACTCTTATCTGATCAACATTAATTCATTCAAGGGGTAGGTGGTGGGGTGGGGAGGACAAACAAAACACTTTAGAGGATGCAACATCATTTCAAAATGGAATTGGATGGAAGGAGTCCATGTTATGTTAGGTTAAATTAAGGACAGTTCCAGGGTTCTGGGCATGATCATCCTATCCTAAGGTTGTTGATTGTGATTGAGTGAAGATTTACAACCTCAAAGCATAAATGCAAATCACATGTTTGACATTTGGGACCATAAGACATACTATACAACACTAGACAATTCCACTAAATGGCCCTTCACTACATTTATTTCTCATCTTACATTTGTGACCCATCCTCCACCAACACTTAAAAAAGTAGTATTTCTTCCGTTTTAATTTGTTTGTCTTAGTTATTAAGAAGTCGTTTGATAGTTTGTTGAATTTGGAGATGCGTTATGAAGGCATTAAATTCTGCATAAGTAATATCATATTTGGTAGCTGGTTTGGAGGTTATAAGTTATTCGTGTATAAAATTAATACTGTATTTAATTCGTAATCTAGAAACCCATATAACTAATATATATGTATAGGTTATAAGAGAATCTATTTGTTATTTTATGCATAATAGAAGGTGGATAACTAAATCATGTATAACTAATACATAAATTCTCCTATAATTATTTTTTGCATTACTAATACTTGCATAACTCTGATCAACTAGCAGAAGACCCCTAATTGATCGACCAAAGAGTTTTTTTTAACATAACTTTTTAAAATACTTTCTGAATATTTTAAATTGTAACTTATAATACTTTCACGTAGTTTTAAAATGTATACAATTTATTTAGAAATATTTTAAGTTATTAATTATTGTGATTTATAATATTTTATATAATTTTTAGATAATATATGTTATTCTCTCTGTCCCAATTTATGTGACACTGATGAAATTTGGAGAGTCAATCAATTTTTTTATATAGTTTTTACATATTTTAAGTTGTTAATTATTGTGATTTATAGTACTTTTTATGTAAATTTCAAATAATATATGTTACTCTATCTGTCTCAATTTATCTGACGTTGATAGAATTTGGAAAGTCAATCAATTTTTTTATATGTCGTTAAATATTTTAAATTGTTAATTATTGTGATTTATAATAATTTTTACGTTATTTTCAAATAATATATGTTACTTCCTCTGTCCCAATTTATATGACACTGATAGAATTTTGACTAATTCATGTATTACTAATACCCGCATAACTCTAACCAGCTATCAAACGATGAGTAAAATTTCAATTAAAACCCATTAATCAATTGGAACGTACGAGATGGGAGACATACTCATAGAGGAACATGGTAGTTCAAAATTCAAATACAAATTTTAGTTAGAAGAGAGCTTTCATAGAACAACAGACCAAATTATTACTGCCTATTGGCCTTTTCTAATTTCTCATCTATAAGTTGCTATCATTATTGTAATTAATACACTTAAATTCCTCATCTTCCTTTTGTTTTTCCAACTCCTAATTATACCCCGGACCACGTTCTTGATTAAACATTAATCATCTTCTTTTTTAATTCTTAATTAAAGGACTTATTTCTTTTCTCGAGCAAGACAACTTTTGCTTCATCGGTCCTAAGGGAAGATCTAGAAATTTAGTTAGGAGTTCACGTAAATTCAATAAATTTTGGTCAAATTCTCTCTATATAATATATTCTATTCATTTACAATATTTAGAAATAAATATTTATTTTTACTTGTTCAATTTGAAAAATTTAAAGATAATTTACCATTTTATATCTATTTTACTATTATTATTAAGTACTATTCATTTTTCAATATTTAGATGACTTATAATAATTAGAATTGATATAGTAAAATTCTTAAGGGGTGTGCCAAGTTAAATATGAATGAAGGAAGTATTAAAATATTTACTAAAAATATCTATAAATATTTGATTATAAATTCATTGATTATTGCAATATTAATTAACTTGAAGAGCATCATAAAAAATCATAAACTTTAAATTCTGAATTTGATTTTACTGTGCACAGTTTGCAAGGGTTTTATCTATTCTCTCCGTCTATTTTTACTTGCCCATATTTAACTTGGCACACCTTTAAAAATTAATAAATAAAAGGATAATTTTATTATATCACAAAATGGTAAATTATCTCTTGATTTTTTTAATTTAGACAAGTAAAACTATTTAACTATTTTAATATAGTGGACAAGTAAAAATGAACGGAGTAAAATTTTTACATGTGTAGGTCTATCATTAGTTTAATGATATAGGTTGACAAATGAAGATCCACTTTTGCTTCCTTTTTGGAGCTAAATCTACAATTATGGTAATTTAAATGGAGCACCCATTATTTTTAGGCTTTTAAATAAAATACTTTTTCCCGCTTTTTCTGGCTTAGGTCATACTTTTGGTTTATTATTATTCTTTTTATTAAATTATGTATAGGTGCATAATTATACACGTAGAATACTAACACGAGGCCAATATTTATAGTGGGGTAGCACTTTTATTTTTTATTTTTTTATCTTTATTAATTTACAGGTCACGGATCCGAATGAATCAATCACTAATATTTGTGTTAATAAAACACAAAATATTTCGTGCATTAAACTATCTTTTGATTTAGTTAAAAACCAAGAATATTTCACAAATATGAAATATATCTAACATATCTCTCTCTCTCCCAAAAGATCACAAAATGTGAAATACTCCTTTTTCACAAAAATAAAATAAAATTGGAGGTAGGGAAAGAAAAACTGGGGAAGAGAATTACAAGAATTGAATCAAATATTTGGTATCAATTCAAATACCTGATTTCTCAAACTTTGAGATAAAATTATACAGTAGTAGTTATTAAACATAAGAAATACTAATATATAATCAAAATCTTTTATAGTTAAGAATACCTGCTAAAAATAATCAAAGAAAAACACTTTCAGTTTCAGTATAGAAATAGTTCCAAAGTTAATGGGATACGTGGAGTACTCTAAAAAATAATTCTTAATAATAATTTTAGCATTTATTTATAGAGAATAAAATTAACCAATTAATCAAAAAGTGGACAAACTCAAATGATATTTGTTTTACGACTGGTGGAATTAAATCTAATACTTAATTCACGGGATACCTGCCACCTCCCACCAGTAACATGTACTAGATAACTCTGTCCGCCAAGGCTAGAACAGATGAGAAGAATCACCTAATATTTTTTGTGTACTACACCTATATTGATGCCATTGCAGTTGAATATGTGGTGTGACAATCAAATAACAACAATAGCATATTCAGTGTAATTTCACGACTGGAGTTTGGAAAGGATTGTGTGTACACTATCTTACCTATACCCTATGAAGATAAATGAGCTGTTTTCGATAAACCTTCGACTCAAGTAAAACATATCAAAATTAAGTATCGTAAAAAGAAGACAAGTAAAAAAAGAAAAGAAATAGAAATGACAATCAAATGACAAGGCAAATTAAAGTTGTGTACAATTACAAGAAATGTAGGAAGACAAACTACATCATAATTATGTGATGGAAATAATTGTTTTTTTCATAACCAAGATATTTTAAAAAGATATTTGGTGTACAAATCCAAGATTTAGTGGGTTGCTTACCCAAAAAGTTGTTGTCTGTATTTTAATTTTATTAATTAGGTCCACTTTATTTCCCTTTAGCAGCCTACTTTTTCTATAGTATTATTAACATGTGACATTGTATTTGACCATAATGTTACTGAATACTAATTGAAAATTAATTAATAGCAACTAGTTTGGGATTTGATGATTAATCTTTACGCTTGTGAGTATTAACTGAATAATAAATTAAGATATAACAGAAGAAGTTTAAAAGAGTCATAATCAAATAATGGTTGATTAATCTTTACGCTTTTGGCCTTCATCATTTGCTTCAACTAATTGAAAGTTGAAACGTGGTTTAATTTCTTATTGTCAACATATATGTATCAAACACACATCCAAATTCCAAATAGAGTTTATATTATACGTATTGAGGGTGTAAAAAATATTTATATAATCAAGTTACTTATTTAGTAATTACAAGTAATATTTTAACAAAGATTAATTGAGAATATGATAATTAAAATAATAATTAATTGAGATTCAATGGCGGATGTGTGAGGAAGAAAATGATCTTTTCAGATCTTTTACACGTAAAAACAAAAATCTCTAGTAAAAAGGCCACAAAAAAAAAAAGTAAGTATCCAACAAAATTAGTAAAAAATAAGAACAAAAAGCGGAGCCAGGATTTTTATTAAGGAAGTTCAAACTTCAAAATATGAAGAAGTAAATACACGAACTAATCGAAGGACATTCGACATCTACTATATATACATACAAAAATAATTTTAATTATATATAAAAAATATAATTTTTCGCCGTAAAGAGGTTCGGACCCTAAGCTACCTCCACCCCTGCATATAGGCTCTTTGAATGGGGCTGAAGTGCACAAGTTGGGACCATCACTTGAGCCATATTTACGGTGCGTAAACATTTACAAATTTATTCACTTTGAAATAACTCTAGACATGTGGTGTTTGAAGTTTTATTTGACTGAAGTTCAGTTATTTTACCTAAACTTCAGGTAGGAATCAAAACTTTAATCATATAAAACTTTAAATATTTTGGTGGCTTAACTCCAGACGCGCTTATCTAAAGTTGTTATGTAGTAAGTAGTCATACAAAAATTAAAAATAAATAAATATATGTTAAAATAGTGATGTCTAAATAGAACGTCCCGTGAATTTTCTACCTCCAAACTACTTGTTGTAATACTAAATTGATATTTGACTTTGTTTCCCTTCCAAACTACGAATATTATTGGGCTACTCCTATGATATATGGCCCAGACTATCTACAGATTTCGTCGTGGGCCTTTGGGCTAGTTTTTAGGGCAACTTACATAAAACACATATTTTAAGAGATCAATTACTCTTTTAAACATCAATTTATCTAATTATATTTTTTACCACTTTTCATGCTTGGATACATCGCATAAGATATTCAGATACATGGTTTTATCTCGAATACATTGCATAATGCATCGAGATACATGAGTAATTTAAATGTATTCGCATGTATTTGCTGTTCGGATACATGGTTTAATCTCAGATACATCGCATCTGCATGTATCTGAGGGATTACAACATGTATTCACATGTATCTGCATGTATCTGAGGGATTATAACATGTATCCACATGTATACGAGGGTTATAACATGTATCCAAGGGTTACAAGAAGCTGGGTTTTTGGGGATGTATCCGATGGAATTTTTGTTAACATGTGGTATATTAAATAATTAAAATAAAGTAGCGAGAGAATTAGTAAATATGGTAGGAATGTTTGGTTCCTTATGTAATTTTGCCTAGTTTTTAATTGATTTATAAAGGGGCTGGACTCAACTCACCCGGCCCAAATCGCTTACTCAAGAAATCAACCAATCAGAAAGCAGTACGTGTCTCATTCGAATACCACAACCGTTAACGGTTTCATTTTTCCCTCCATTAACTCTCAACTGTACCTCTGTACGAACCCAAAGGCCAAAACACGAAGCTCTCCACTATACTCCGTTAACCTACGCACTTTCTCCGTCCGGCGCACGTTAGTACAGTTTTTTTGTTCGCCGTGTTCCTCCATGGCTTCTGCGGTTCCAGTTGTTCAGTCGGGTCGGATCCGGGTTCTGAAGCAAGGATCAGGACCGTTGGTTGGACCGGTGGTGTATTGGATGTTTAGAGATCAACGGATAAAAGATAATTGGGCTTTAATCCACGCCGTTGATGAAGCTAACAAGGCAAATATACCTGTAGTTATTGCTTTCAATTTGTTCGATCAGTTCTTAGGTGCAAAAGCTAGACAGTTAGGGTTTATGCTTAGAGGCCTTGAGAAACTTCAGGGAAACCTCGAAAGTACTCTTCAGATTCCTTTTTTTCTATTTCAGGTAAACGAATTGGTATTTCTATGTCCGTGCCAGCTTACGCGCACTGTTGTTGTATTTTGAATATGCATCGCTTATACAAAGCTCATTTTGCACTTATATTTGTGTTGTTATTTACTCCCTCGTTTCAATTTGTTTGTCTCGCTTTCCTTTTTAGTACGTTTAAAAAAAATGTCTTTTTTCTTTTTTAGCAGCTCTTTAGTTCTAACTTTACACATGACATATTTGAGAAAAATTAAAGGGTATTTTGGTATATTCTACATATTTTTAGTTTAAAAGACCACGAGATTTAAAAGTCCTTTTTGCTTTTTTAAACTCTGTGCTAAGTTAAAACCAGACAAAGAAATTGTAGCGGAGGGAGTATTTGTTTTGGTTCCAAAACTTTATGAATCATGTAGTAAAGTCGAGTAGTGGTTTGATTAGGAGATGGAAAAAAATCATATTTGGATAGATTTATTATTGTGTTGTGTGTGCTTAGAGCATCAATTCTTCTTTCTTGGCATGTTTTTAGTTAATCAGCAGCTGAAATTGTCATTCTCACCTAATATAGTGTAAAAAATGTTTTAGTAACTTAATTATCGTTAAGTAGAAATTGTATTAAAAATAAATTAGTTCCGCTGGTTACTTATGAAGAAGGGACAATGTGAAATTTAGATAACCTCTAGTTCTGGAGAACCCCAATGACAGTATTAGACTGAAATGAGCATGAGCAGCATGGGTATTGAAGATTCATGTAGCGAACTCCAACTATTTTGGATTTACAGTTCGATCGATTTACTGAGTAGTTGTGATCAAATGTGACATTGTGTTTCATTTCATTTTTTCACTGCTCCATTTCACATGTGAATATGCTTGTAGATTGAATATTCCCATGGTTTTGTGCTGAAACTCTGAAAGTAACTGTTGTATTGCTCTCTACTTTTGTACATTTTCCATATGTTTTTTTTTCTTGTCCTTGCTTATTAGTAGCCCTTTTTAAGCTCATTATTTATGCATTGGCTTGTCTTGAAAAGGGAGAAGCTGTGGACACAATTCCCAATTTTTTGAAAGAATGTGGAGCTTCTCTTCTAGTAACGGATTTCTCACCTTTGAGGGATGTTCGGAGTTGGAAAGAAAAAATTTGTGAGAGTGTGAGTGAATCGGTAACAGTACACGAGGTTGATGCACACAACATCATTCCTCTTTGGGTGGCATCAAATAAGTTGGAATACAGTGCCAGAACTATACGGGGTAAAATAAATAAGCTGCTCCCTGAGTATCTGATTGAATTGCCTGCAATAGGGCCTCCCATGATAAAGTGGTCTTCCTCAAATCCTCCAATATATTGGCCGAAACTAATTGCAGATGTTGTAAGGTCAGATATTCACTCTGGTATAACAATCTAGTGAATTTTTATTTCTAGCCTACAAATGCTATATAATTGACCACTGCACCAGGAAAGGAGCAGAAGTTCCTGAACTTGAATGGTGTGAACCAGGTGAAGACGCTGCATTGGAAGTGCTAATGGGAAGTAAAAAAGGGTTCCTGACTACCAGATTGAAGAGTTATTCAACAGACCGGAACAACCCTTTGAAACCCCAAGCACTTTCTGGTCTCTCTCCTTATTTGCACTTTGGGCAGATATCAGCACAGAGATGTGCTTTAGAAGCACACAAAGTTCGGAAAAATTATACTCAGGTCGTGGAATTGTATCTGTCTATCCACATTTCTGCTATAGTACTGCTTAATATGAAATCCATTCTTCAGTCTATAGAAGTAGTCGATACGTTACTTGCCTCCTGTTGCACTATATTTTGATTCAGGAAGGAGTTGTGAGGGTAAAGGAGAGAAGATTGGGTGGTTTACTTCACTTAGGTTAAGTGTTGATGATTTTTTTTTTCCATATCTTTGGTATGGTAGGACAAAATTAAGGTGGTATTGTTCTGCACTCAAGGGTGTGGCCTAGTGGTCAATGAAGTGGGTTAACGAGCCTTGAGGCTTGAGGTCTCTCAGGTTCAAATCCCAGCAGAGACAAAAAACACTATGTGATTCTTCCTATCTGTTCTAACCTTGGTGGACAGAGTTACGTGGTACCTGTTGCTGGTGGGAGGTGGCAGGTATCCCGTGGCTTTAGTCGAGGTGCGCAAAAGCTGACCCGGACACCACGGTCATCAAAAAAAATAAATTAAGGTGGTATTGTTCTAGTTTTTGGGAGGAGTTGTAGAGGGATATTCCTCCTCTCCCACTTCATCTCAAAATTAAAGTGGTATTGTTCCTCCCTTTGTTCCAGTATTGGAGGGAGTTGCGGAGGGAGTACTTCCTCTCTCCAATTCATCTCGTCTTTTACTAATCAAATCCTGCAAATGAACTTTACTGGTCCACATTTATGTCCACCCCTCCAACAGCTGCTCTTTACACACCACAACCAGATATGGTCTTTAGTACAATTGGCTTACTGACTGTAAGATAAGCTCTGCCCATGTGCTGTATTTTGAACTTTTAGTAGCTGCTCTTGTTTTCCATAAGGTTTTATATTTCCTCGTGATTTACTATCTATTATCAGTATCCTGATGTGAAGCTTATTTGGTTGATTGCTGCTTATGCAGGCAGTTGACACATTTCTGGAGGAAATGATTGTGCGCAGAGAGCTTGCTGATAACTTCTGCTATTACCAGCCTCAATATGATTCATTACTGGGTGCATGGGAATGGGCGCGTAAAACCTTGATGGAACATGCATCTGATAAACGGGAACATATATATACGTGAGTTAAATGCTATCATTTGTTTTCTCAGTAGATCTAGATTAAGCAAGAAAAGAATAAGATTCTTAACTAGCTGTTCTTCAAATCTCTATAATTTCATAAGAATTTGTTTGAAGATGAAACAGAAAGCTTGTTGTAAGATACTAGTATCTACTTTATATGGTATTGAAGTTGGAAGTGAATATGGTCTTTTTCAGGCGAGAGCAATTGGAGAAGGCGCAAACTGCAGACCCTGTAAATTACCTTTTCATCTAATTATTACATTAACAAGAAATGCCAAAAGAGTGATAATATTAGGTAGTGAGGGAAGAGTTATCGATCTGATTCAAAGAACTCAGCATGGCACTGCTATTTCACCTGTTTCTTTTAGGTTTCTAGCAGGATCCTCCTCACATCTTGCATTACATGGTCTTCTTTTCATGTGTTTCAGTTGCTATGCGTTCAAATATATGTCCAACTTGTTAATTTTTTTTAATTTTTTTTTGGTTCAGCTTTGGAATGCTTCTCAATTAGAGATGGTTCATTATGGAAAAATGCATGGTTTTATGAGGCAAGTAATACTGCTCCATATTTATGTCCTGCTCCTGCTAGTTGAATTCCTTACAAGTGACTCCACCCCTATGCATTATATGGTCCTCTGCATCACTTAAATATGCTTGATTTTTTCTTGTGACTGTTTGGTTTTCCACCCTGTTTAAACACGTTTAAGAAGTCGTATATTTTCTCATATGGAAGAGAACGCTTGTCCGGAGTAGCTAGATTTCTAATGTGATAGACAAAGCATGAGTAATTTAGTTATTATTTAGCTTTTCCATGAGCAGATCTTATCAGCCAAAAGAAAAAGGAGATGTAGGGTTTCTCCTTGAACATTAAAAAAAGGAAGCAAAATGAAAATGTAACTTGGTAAATGTTCTATTTAGTCGAAAGAAAAAGGAGTTAAATCTCTCTTTGAAAATCAAACAGAAGCGAAGTGAAAAGGTAATGTGGTGAGTAGATTATTCTAGTTTGCAGCAAGCACTGAAATTTTTCAGATATCGTTGACCTACAAATTTGTGGCAGCAGATCGGAATTTTGCATCAGAAGATTCTGAACAACAATCTTAACAAATTACTAAGTGGTGAAAGATCATCTTGAGAATAAATTGTTTATGAAGGGACTAGATCAGTTACCTACATTATTAGATGGGGTAACGTCAAGCATTTGGCAAATCTTACAAACTTTCGAGTACATGTGAGAATTCAGAGTTTTTGTCAAAAAGTCTGAGGGTATCTATTGAATGTGAGAACAAGAACGAATGTTGGTGGTTGTTTTACCTCGTTTTAATTCCAACCTAGCTGGGATTTTCCATTTCTCGGTGCTTCTCACTTCTCTAGCAAACAGTTCAGGTCAAGATGAATATCAGATGTTTTCCTGGAAGACAACAAGCTAGCTAATAAAAATTGACCTGTTCTGTAAAATCTGGCAACCTTCTTTTATCAAGAAATGCTGCTTCAATGTCTCATTTGTTCAACTTCTTTGACCAGAACCAGAAAAGGAAAAAAATATCAGAAATTTATTGTTGTGTTTTCCTAAGTTCCAGATTGCAAATTTTTATGCAGGATGTATTGGGCTAAAAAGATACTCGAATGGACAAGTGGACCGGAAGAAGCTCTGGCTATCACAATATATTTAAATGATAAGGTAATCTTTCTGCAATAAAAGATTGCATTTTGAGATGCATCAGAGTTCTGATCTGAAATCTTGTTGTTTTGCAGTATCATATAGATGGAAGGGATCCTAGTGGTTATGTTGGATGCATGTGGTCAATATGTGGCGTACACGACCAGGTTCTTAGTGCAACATGCTTAATCCCTTTGATAGATAGATGTTGTCGAACACTTCAAAAATGTTGACAGGTGAGTTGTCGGATCTTCCAAAAATAGTGCACTTTTGGAGAATCCGACATGGGTACCACAACATTTTTGGAGAGCTTGAGCAATTTAGTTCACTAAAAAAAAACTAATAGTGTTGTTTTCTTTATTACTGCTCACACTGTTATCCAAATAATATAGCACACGATTGCTATGCAAAATCTAAATAACAAGTTTTATCTATGTTGAAAATCACTATCGACATACTAATATTAACATATAACTGTAATGCTCATGGTAAATTGGTACCATCCTGGCGGACAAAAGTGTTCTTCAAATCAATCAGCCAAACACAAACCACCATCTAACAAAAAAGCACTTTCCAAAATAGACAGATTTTAAGATTTTTGTCATACAGGTTATAAGCTTGTAACTTTGGTGGAAAACTACGTTGTGCCACATTTTGTATGCTTGCATTCAGTAACTACAACTGAGATTTTCATGTTTTGGCCTTCAGGGTTGGCGAGAACGCCCGGTATTTGGGAAAATCAGGTACATGAACTATGCAGGTTGCAAGAGGAAATTCAACGTGGATGGATATATTTCATACGTTAAGAGGCTAGTAGGTGAAAGCAAGAAAAGAAAAGCAGAAGTAATTTTGGAAAAGAAGGCAAAAGAACTGTGTAGCTAGGCATTACTGAAAGGCTTTATTATTGTCATCAAATGTTATATACCCCTGGATTTTGTTGAGATTGATAGACCTATTTATTTCTTTCGCAACTTATGATTTTGTCGTGGTTGAAAATAACGATCAACCTAATAATCAACATATTTATATTAACATATAACTGTAACACTCATGGTAAATTATACCATCCTGAGAGTGGCGGACAAAAGTGTTCTTCAAATCAATTAACCAAACACAAACCGTCATTTACAAAAAGCACTTTTATAATAAAGAGATTTTAAGAATTTGGCCATGCAGGTTATAAGCTAGTAAATTTGGTGAAAACTATGGTGTACCACATTTTGGTGAAAACTGATATCTGTTTAGTAAAAGACTTTTTTATTTTAGGTCGTAGTATAAAGATTCATTTTGAACAAAGCAAAAAATTTTATAAAAAAATGTTGAACGGTCTAAATGTTTATAGGTTATTGTAAATGTTAAAGGATAATCTAATATTTATCCGTAAGATTTAGCAAATACTTTAACCGAAATCTATTGTTATTTGGAAGGATAATTTCCTAACACGGCTTTTAAATTAGGACAAATTATGGCCTTAAAAAGTGACAGTTGCAAAAAAGAATTGGCTATACGTGTGTGAACTAAAAATATAACTACGTCAATGCAACGTAACTACGTAAGACACGAGAACTAGAGAATCTTATTATATACTCCCACCTTCCCAAATTAACACTTGCTGTATATAATTTTAAAAAGTTATTACAAAATAATTCTCACATAATTTTTTTTTGGGAAAAGCACGCAAAATACACCTTAAATGAAAATAATTACATAACATTACTCCCTCCCAAACTAATTATAATAATCACCCCGTCAACTTAAAATTATTACCCGACAACCCTTTTAAATTTTGTTCCTAATTTAGGGCGCTCCTTTCCATTTCAATTAGAGCCTTTTAATTTGTCTTTTTATCTCTTAGTTTTTTTTTTTATTAGTTTCTCTTTCCCTTTTTGTTCTTTTTATTTATATTTGTAATATGTTGTAGTGGATTGTGTGTTGTATTGTGTTTTTTTTTCTGTTTTGTTTGTCCTCTCCTTTTTTATTATTTTGTCATTTTCTCTCTTTTTTTTGAAGAATAAAATTAAAATATTATTCATAAAAATAAAGTACAGTAATTATTCATAAAAATATTATTCATAAAAGTAAAAATATGAACTAATTGTTTTGAGATTAATAAAAAAAATTAATAGACTACAGTAAGAAGAAGAAAATTAAAGTACACTAGCATATTCATGAAAACCTAAATTAATGAAATATGTTTTTATAATTATTATTTTTATGCTTTTGAAATGAAGACAAAATGTATATTTAAAATATGACTATATGATTAATAAAATTAATGAATAAATCACCAATATATAATTAAGAATGACTAAAGAGTGTCTCACTGAAGGACTAGAATCGTCCTCTATGATATCATTACAGTATATTCATATATGTGATGGTATCATTGAGGACTAAAGCAGACGTCAATGATACTATGACAATATGTGGATATACTGTGATAGCATCATGGAGAATTGAGAAGTGGCTTATTGAAGGATTGAAGTTGTCCTCCATGAACATGTCGTATATAGATATACTATGATAATATACTGAGTAGTGTCTCATTTAGCGCTGAAGTAGTCATCCATGATATCATGTCAATATATAAATATATTGTGATGGTGTCATAAAGGGTTGAGGAGTGTCTCATTGAAGTATGATGTCATGCAAGTATATAGATATACAATGGTGGTATACTAAGTAGTGTCTCATTGAAGGACTGAAGCAGTCCTCCATGATGTTATGTTAGTATATAGATATACTGTGATGGTATCATGGAGGGTTGATGAATGTCTCATTCAAGGATAATACTATTTCAGTATATAGATATATTGTGATGGTATTATAGAGGAATGATTAGTATATAGATATACTGTGATGGTATCATGGAGGGTTGATGAATGTCTCATTCAAGGATAATACTATTTCAGTATATAGATATATTGTGATGGTATTATAGAGGAATAAAAGTGTTTCATTGAAGGACTGAACCAGTCCTCCATGATAACATACCAGTATATAGATATACTATGATAGTATCATGGAGGAATGAGGAGTGTCTAATTGAAGGGCTGAAGCAGTCCTCCACGATAACATGCTAGTATATAGATATGTTGTGATGGTATATATACTGAGGAAGTTTCTTTGAAGGACTGAAGTAATCCTCCATGATACTATGCCACTATATATATAAATATATTGTGGTAGTATCATGTAGGACTGGAGAGTGTTAGACTGAAGGACTAAAGCATACCTCAATGAAAAAGAGAAAAAAAAGTGAATGAAATTAGATGGAGAAATAAATAAGAGAAAAAAAAAGAAATAAACAAAATGAAAAAAAAAATAATAAAAAAGAAGGAGTCAAAATTGAGTATGAAATTTAATTATGGTGAAAAAAATAAAGAATCTTATTACTTGAGAAAAAAAATGAAAGAAAAAGAAGGGGAAAAAATAAAAAATAAAGAAATAAATGAGAAAAAAAATAAAAGGACAAAAAAAGTAGTAGATAAAATAAAAAAAATGAAAGAAATAATTAATATTTTTCTCTTAATTAATTCTTTTTTATTCCTTTAAAAAAAGAGTTTAGTCCTATACGATACCGATAGCGTATCATATACCGACAAGGTATCACACAGAGGGGATATTTTCTGTAATTAGTTAGAAGGGTATTTTTTGTAAGGAGGTATTTAACTGTAAATAGTTTGCTCTATGAGATAACTATGTACTTTTCCCAAAAAAATTTGGCATATGAAAAAAATTAGAGTCGGGCCCAATAGAGTGTGTGTCAAAAATCATATGATCTAATTGCTTTGATTGCAAATCGTGTTAAAGCGATGGAAAATTTCATTGCTTTTGGTTGTGTTTGTAAATCATGGCTAATTGTCGCTACAAAGGAAAATTTCGATGTGTTTTCCCTCCAAGTTCCGTTGTTAATGCTGGTTGACAAAGACGATGATTATCGGGAATTTTACTCTCTTTCCAAGCAGAGAGTTTTCCATCACAAGGATGGATCTTCACAAATAATAATGAGACGGGAGAGATGAACTTGTTGCATCCTTTCTCTCGTACCCAAATTCCACTTCCTTCACAAATGGACTTACTGGTTTCACAGGGCCACGGAGAAGGACTGCTCTGGAACTGCATAGACAGAGTTATTTTATCTTACAGTCCTTACATCAGATTATGTACTATTGGTTTCCTATTACGGACATGGTAGTAATTGTTTGGCTTTTTGGCGCCCTGGAGACCTCAATTGGAGTAACGTCATTGGACAATGGGATGCAGTCGCCGATGTCAATTATTATAACGATCAATTTTATTTTGTGTCGTGGTCCGGTGAAGTTTGGGTTCTTGAGCATAATACACAGTGTCATCACGCTATTCGATTCTATCTTGTTGAGCTGTGTGGTGCACTATTACTTGTTATCCGCTTTGCCAATTATGAGGGTATATTTGATACAAATGGTAATGAGTACAATCTTTGAGTTAGATGTAATCAAAGGTGAATTGAAGGAGGAAATCAAGACCTTGGGAGAGTCAACAATCTTTTTGAGCCGTAACAGAACAAGTTCGGTCTAACTCTTCTAAGTTTACTAGAGTCAAGCCTAATCACATATATTTTACCGATGATTGGTATGAACAATTGAATTTGTTGGAAGGTGGGGGTGGAAGAGATACGGGGACTTACAATATTGAAGATGGGAAGATTGAAGCTTTTTATCCAGGATTGTCTCTAAGTCCTATATGCTCGCCGACTTGGATTACACCATCATTCTTATAATTAAGCTGATCTATTTATTGTAGTCGTATTTTGATCAATTCTAATTGTGGTTTCTATAGACAATTGAAGCTTATAATATTCCATTCGCAAATAACTCTTTAATTTGATTTATGTCATTTTAGTTGTGTGTCGTATTTTATCTATGTACTGCATTATTGACTTGGCTGTCTTTGTTTAAGATTAAGGTACTACCAACTTAAAAACTTTTTGATATACTGTCTAGGTATGCAAGTATCTGCATTTGATTCTTCAAGTAATATGTATGGGATCAATGAACTCCACTACAGATTATGTTAAAATCAACAATACGAATCATTGGTATCACTTACATTATATTTAAGTCCTTCAGTATCCACATGATAAGCCTACATCAATTTTTCTCCTTAAGCCTGATTAAGCTTTGCAAGCAGAGTAATGAGATAACAAAGGCTTAAAACTCCACTACAGCTTTTATATTTTTTGTATCATCGTACAATAATAAAGTAGATCCCTTTGAAGGTTTGAGGAACGTGGAATTACCAGAATATCCATCAAATATCAAACGACATTATTACCCTTAAAAATTTAATTAGATATAACAAATACATTAACCAAAAATAAATTAGCCAAAAAAGACAACTTTTGTTTCTATAAACAAACGTGAGAATTTGAGTTCATCAATACTTGCAATTGTGCAAAAGTCAATGGACATTTTCAGCAACCTGTGGATCCTCTGTCCAAAAAAACATGGATCCTCTCTATACTACATTTGATTAAACAATACAGTAGTAAAAAGAAACCAAGTTATCCACTTTCATCAACATATAAATCATTGGTATCTCTTACATTTTATTCAAGCCTTTCAGCATCAGATGATGAGCCTACATCATTTTTTCTCCTTAAGCTGTGTTTAAGACTGATTAAGATTTGCAAGCAGACAACAAATGCTTAAACTGTTTGAATCTTTTCTTTGTACTTCGTCTGATACTCGTGTTCGTAGTAAACCAAACATCATGCTTCCTAAATCATCACTAGTGCATGATTAAGTGGGAGAATTGACATCAATATTCTAGGGAATTGAATGTTCCAACAACGTTGCATTTAACCCTTCAATGTACCAGATATCTACCAAAAGACGACAAAAATTGAAATGAATCAACGTAGGTTTGGTATACAATTGGAATGCTAGCCTGGGAAATAAGAGATTTCACTTGCCATCATCACCGGGCAATTTGTTTCTAGATCAGCAAATCATCCAACGAGAGTTCGTCTGCAGTCAAGAGCTTTAATTTCTGCAAACCAATAGACCATCACAAGTCAATGTGGGAATTTATATCTCTAACTTTACACTGAAAAAGTATGAAAGTAAAGCTCTACAACTAGTTCTCTCAACTAAAAAATCAGGAGTTCATATGATTCAAGCATCTCTGGCTTTTCCTGCACGCATTGTTTGTGGTCCAAAATAACGCAAATAGAACCATATCCGCAAAAAGTTGTAAAACAAGATCCGGGAAGGACAAGTCTTATTGGACGTACTCAAAAGGATTGCAATTATCAATAAAACAACGACCGATAAGGAAAAAGCAACTGGTTTCTATTTCTATAGAAAACAATAATTAGCAGTACCGTAAAAAAAATGAAACCTATCTTTACTTACTGAGGAGATTAACTACAGTTAGTAACAAATATTCATAGACCTCATTTATAATGGCACCCCAAATGAAAAAAGAGAAAAGGAGATGAGGGAAGGAAGCAGATGAAGTGCCATACCATAATGAATTGTGAAGGGTCATCGATGCTGGATGAACCAAGAACTACTTCTCTCTTCAGCTTAGTAGATAACTTATGACAAGCCCGCAACTGAACCATATCAAGGAAACTAACTTTGAGATTAGCATATATGACATGTAAAGTTAAAACATTAACATGCTACCAAGGAAACCAAATATAAGCCTGGAATGGAAAGGGTAAAGTTTGTTCTTTTTTTGAAAAACATAACACGAATGGTAAGTGAAAAGTCTGAAAATAACACCTCTGATCGTGTAGCTCCACCAACTATAAATACAAAAATGCGTTGACCCATTTTCTTGAAATCGCTTGATGCATGCCTCAGGACTGAATCACTGCAAGAGAGAGAGAATCCAATCAGCACTTCCTTTAAATGATTGCCTAGTGCTGGCACAGAAATGATATCATGACATATAATGGTGAGATGCAACAATGTGTACCTAGAATATCCATCATCTGAATTTCGAGGGCGGGCCCACGTAGCTGTCCTTCTCGATCTCATTGAATGAGGAGTTGGAACTTGATTTGCTTGTATTGATGCAGACGGGGAAGTCCCATGGAAAGTTGGACTTGGATCATTCATGCAGGGATAATCATTCTTTGGTAATTCCCCTTTACTGAGTTTTTCAACAAGATCCTGCACGATTAGAATAGCTTTGATCAGGTAACCATCACAAAGCAGTATCTCCAGTCTCTGAGTCACCCCAACCCATCAATGTGATGAATTACGGGGGGGGGGGGGGGGGGGGGGGGGGTGGATCTGAGGGAGAGGAAGTGAAGAATCGTCAACCCTTTTGACATTGTTGGCTTTACATGTAAAATCATGACAACCAAACATGATCAGAATCATCCAATCATACATATGGTGTCATAATACACCGTCATGTAACATACCTCTATCATTGGGTAAAAACGAGACAATTTCCATGTTGTTGCTTCAGCAGTACGGTCTTTTCTAACAGTGTGCTTTTTCTATCAAAAAAAATAGAACAAGGACTAAGTCTTTAGAATCAGGGAAAAAAAGTTCTCAGGGTGGAAATATGAACCTTCATGAATAGCCACTCATCCCAACTTTGAAATAGAAGAGGAAAGCATATTCCCCTCAAGAACCAGCAGCTGGCCTACAGCAAAAAGACAGACTTTTCAGTCCAGAACTCCAATTTGATCATCGAGTAGATTCAGCTTTTTGATGATAATTCATGATCATTCTTATTTAAGGCAATGACCACCCTTCTTCTATTTTTGGGTAAATAGTTCACTAAGGAGGTTTTGGTTTATGTCCCCCTCCTTATGTAGCTAGCTGTTCATTAATTAACAGGGTAGGGATCAATGCTAAACCCCCCGCCACCTCAAGGCGGCTTCACTAAAAAATAAAAAAGACTCAAGTCTACATCAGAAGGAGCTCATCATGAATGAAAACCATTTCACAGCCGATCGTGTACCTTGTGAATGTCAAACTTGAGAGAGGAAGGTCCTAGTGAGCTTTCCTTATTATCTGTTGTTCCCTCCAGCAATCTCATATTGTGCACAGCATTCATGTCATCTTGGGGCAATCTTGCCAACTAAATGGATAAGAATGTGAGCGCTCATGTGTACAAAATTGTCACCATAAAATGAGAGCATCATTGTCTACCATTCAAAATAGTACTAAAGTGAAGTTCAAAGTCAATGCAGTTCCAGATGACACAAGATAGCATGGGAAGGAATCAGAACTAAAACAATGCCTACACATGAAAATTCAAGTAAAGCAGAAAAGTTGTGTCTTGGACCACCAGGGCAGGAAGACCATAAAATGCAATTAGTAGTTCAACCAAGAATAAAAGAATCTCCAACATAAGGAAATACTTATTCGAATCAAGATATTGGAAACGACAATAACAAATCACTGACCTCCATTAACTTGGAAAGTTCGTCACTTTCAAACTTCTCAGGATGAATGGCCGCATAAATCATCAATAAGCGTAACTTGCTTTCCCGTGTCACATCCTGCAGATCACAGCTAATTGCTCAGATAAACCTATGGAGGTTTAACAACCTATACATTCTCTACCTGATGAACCCTCAGGAAATTGATTAAATCTTTAGTCCCTGCATCTCCGAATACAAGGTCCTGCTCTAATTGACCAATTTCCCTCAGACTTGACTCCGTGATAATTCTGTCTAATTTCCAGGAAATCTGGATTAGGGAAAAAAAGGCCGGTCATCATAACACACTGATGAATTCTTCAATAAAAGATTTTATCCACCATATCCATAAACTCTATATTAATAGGAAATGAAAATATCTATATTGTACATATGTGTTGAAGTAAAGCATGACCTGTTAAAGGTTATTCAACCAATCACATAAAAAAAACATAGTGATTACTCTACAGCTACTCACGATGTTGCCTCACCAGTCACCATCACAATGAAACTCTCCCTACCAAAAATAAAATCATAGATCACACTGAATATTGTGCTACTTCAAGGGAAGCACTAGAAAACTACAACATGTTCAACATTTGCAAAAGTCAATGGATATTTTTTAGCAAATGTGGTTCTTCCTGTGTCTCGAAAGATTACACGACATTTAAGGAGTAAGTGTGTACATCATAAATATCCACCAAAAACAAGAAAATTACGTGCATTTAACTTCTATTATTTTTTTGGATACGATGTGGCAGCCATTTATCAGAAGATATCATCATTTTTTCTGGCACTTACTTGTTAGGGATAGCTGGATGTGTTTCCTATATACTTCTTCCCCTCCTATCTTATAGGATAGAGTTTGATTAGATAAGAATTGAGTTAAAACTAACTAGCATCTTAGTAGCACAAGATTAATAGGGTGTTTAGTCACGCTTCTAAAATCAGCTTATTTTGAAAAGTGCTTTGGTGGAAGCAGTTTGTGTTTGGCTAATCAATTTGAAACACACTTTTGAGAAGTAATTAGTGTTTGGCGAAACTTCTAAGTGTATTTTCTCAAAAATACTTTTGGGGAGAAGCTACTTTTTCTTCTTCTCAAGAACAATTTTTGCTTCTACTCAAAGAAACTTTTTCTTCTCCTACAAGTTTGGCCAAACACCTCAACTTTGAAAAAAAACACTTTTTAGAAGGAAAAAGAAACTTTATTGAAGGGAAAAAAAACTTTTTTGGTCTTGGAGAAGCTTGACCAAACAGGCTATAAGAATTGATTGGAAGATAAAATCATCTCTTCTTGCACTTGTTTAGGGAGAATGGATGTTAATCATCTCTTCTTACACATTTAGGTAGGTTCAGAACGTTTTTACAAACCCAAAATGAAGCCCGACATAAATTATGACCAACGGGTAAATTGGATTAGACAATACATGTTAGCATAGAATCCCAAAACATATATAGTCTTCTCATAAAAAAAAAAGGGCAGCCCGATGCACTAAAGCTCCCGCTATGCGCGGGGTCCGGGGAAGGGCTGGACCACAAGGGTCTATTGTACGCAGCCTCACCTTACATTTCTGCAAAGGGCTGTTTCCACGGCTTGAACCCGTGACCTCCTGGTCACATATAGTCTTCTCATAAGCAATTATAAAAAATATAGATGCAATTTATAAAAAATACATATAGTCTTCTCATAAGCAATTATAAAAAATATAGATGCAATTTAACTACTAGTTTCAATCACCTTCCTTCCAAATTACCGGTTAATGCCAGAATGATAGAAAAGCTCTTATAACTTAACCTATCTTGCACACATGAAGTAAACCCATGTATGCACATTTGAGTGACCTGCAGTTTACCACAATACCAGAATAGACATGATAAAATTACAATGAGACAGGAGCCTAGAGCAGCATAAGGCTTAATGAATGACATAAACAGCGTCTCTTATCCAGAAAAACAAATACAGAAACATCTTTAGTTGCTTTACATTCAAAAGCATATATAAAGCATCAAATTTAGACTTCCAAAATGAAATCACCAAGTGGAATTTCCAGAAGACTCACATCAAAATGGAGGGATAGCTTCTCTTGTTGTTCACTGTATTGAGGAAGAGCCTGAATCACCTTTTGCAAATTCTGAATAGTTAATTGACCACCATCTCTACAGTTTCGAGAAAAAACTGGAGTAACGGAAAAGAAGAAAAAAGAGTTGTGTCTCGATGTCTAGACTTGAAGGTATTTCTAGTTTACCCAACAAAAAATGGCAACTCATGCTACAAATAGTTCTAGGATACACAAATAAATGCATAAAGGCGTTTTCTAGTAGATAAGAATAGCCTAACAGGTCTCCAACTTGTTAGTATAAAGTTTTATGGATTTAGCTTTGTACAGCATCTCATAGTTCATAATTGACACACCGATTCTTCCATAGAAAAAATTAGCATCTTTACTTAGAAGGAAGCTACTTCAGTTGCACGCGAAATGAGACTTGGCCAGCTTTTTCATACTCTCAGGTCAACCTCACATATACTCTCAGGTCAACCATTGTTTGAATCAAGCTATACTTAAGGGTCCCAGATACTTACATCCTATATATCATCTCTTGCAAATTGCATTATTTTTCGGATTGTATCATGACAAAGCATTTCCAAACACATATTCAAGCAAAAAAAATTGGAAAAAGGTCTTGTAAATTGCAAAAAGTACAGACTAACCTTGAACCTTGATGCATTTGTGCAGCTTTATTATTTGACGCAAAGTTTTTTATCTTCTCACTCAACCTTTCATTAGCCTGACAAACCAATTACTGGTTAGAGATAGCATAAACACGTCCTATGCGTAACTTAAAAGCTAGTAGTTATGAACAAGACCTACATCCACAATGTGTGCATGGCGGAGCTCTAACCAGATAGGATCATGATCCTCCAAAAGAACATCTTTCTTCTCAGGAGGGCCACCAGCTTTGCCAGGAACCTAGCCTTACAGTAAAATGTCACTCTTATGGTAGATTCAACAGCATTTCCATTAGAGAGACTCAGAAGACACAACTCACCTCATGCGCATATTTATTCCCGTCCATGTTTAACAAGTCATGGCACATTGCCTCGTATGTCCATTCGTGTATAATGGGAGCTATCTGGAAAACAGGGTAGATAAAGAAGCATGTCAAGGAAATGAGAAATAGGCAAGCATACTATGAGAATGGAGGAAACAATGTTGACTAAAACCTGGTCTACTGATCTATCCACAATAAGCAACTCGCAAGTTTCTGTCTGTGGGAAGTGAGGAAGAGTAGATTTGTACTTTTTAAGAGAATTCCAAACACCAGCTGCAAGCTTCGTAGGAATTAAATCGCGAAAGGTTGTCATGGTGGTAGGATCAAGAGATTTTGCAGCGTGGTAGCGCACCAAAGGAAATTCCTGTAGAAATTTATTTTAGCAAGGGCGTCTTTATGCTAGAAAGCTCCAGATCAAGATAAATTCTTACCCGCAATGAAGCAAAAACTGTAGCAATACGGTTGGCCATCACATTCAAACACAAATCACCCTTCCGAGAACCTTCATCGTCTCCATAAAGTTCTTCAAGCGCCCTATCATTATCGGTGATAAAACCCTATAGGGTAATATGGAAGTGTAGGGAAGTGAAAAATCAATTGCAAAGTCTCTCAGAGATGGTTATCAACCTATAGGACAACATCAGTAAATTATACAAAAGAATTTCCTAGACAGTTGCAACGCTGAAGATATTGATAGAATTTCCTCTATCAATCTCATTCTCATGATTTATATTAGCGGAAAAAGATTAAAGAACCTTTGCATTTTGTGTAATGGACAAAACTAGCAGGCAGTTCTTTAACTGCAGATATAACATGTCATTTTTGTTTCCATGTTGAATCATTTCAAGTTGTTACTTTGATGACCCATATAAAGTAAGAAATGCAAGCTAATTAACAAAAGATATCATTTAATCAAATATGGATGCGCACTTCACTATGAAAGAACTAAAGTGGATCAAGAAGAATGACTAGGGAAAAAGCTCCAGACTGGGCTCAAGCCTTTAGTTCAGTGGTAAGAGCGTAGCATGTCATGTTTGGGTTAGACACACGTCATGAGTTCGAAGCCTAATGTAGTAAAGTGGGCCCATTAACACTGAGTCACAAACTACGCGCCAGCTGGCCCTTGAGGATTTCTAGATTAAAAAGCTACAGACTGGGCGATACCGTGATAATTCATGTGTAATAACTGCATGGAAGAGGACAAAAGTGTCTAGAAGCCAAGATGATATGGTCAGGATATCAACTAAATAATTGGACCTATCATGTTCTTTTTTCCTCTTTACGTGCATACACCACGGAAGAAGGAGACGAGTTGTTACACTACAAAAAGTTCCTTTATTGTCATGTCCTTATACCGTAAATAATGAAGGGAAAGCAAAGTTCAGATATCTCCAACTGGGCAAGATGTTAGTTTAAATCTGTTTTTTCAAAAATATCAAGAACAAGGATCAATCCATTTTGCAACATCTGCTATTCTAGACAACCCAGGGAAAAATCTGCAGGCAAAAAATAAGCTGTTGCATTGAAATAACTTCTTACAAAGAAATTCACAGACAAGGAGTTTCGTATATTATATACAATATGATCCTCAAATTCTCACAGCATCAGTGATAACAAAGGAAAAGACTCCCCCAGAATTACGTTCTCTAATTAAGAACAGGAATCAAAGCGGAAAAATAACAAAATTCATGAAATTTTGAGTGATGCATCATCATATACCTGGCTGTCAATAGCAAAAAACTCCAAATTCATCTGCGCAATAAATCCCTCAATAAGAACAGTGACACCGATGAAAGCAATAAGAAGTAAAGTTAGCTCAAGAAAATATTTCACAAAAGAAGGATGATAACTTCTCTCAAGGCACCAATGCGAGACAGAACACTTGAATCCCTCTTTATGTAATTAACCAACTCTTTAGCAATAGGTGAACTGAAGAAGACAGATGCCCTGAAAAGGAAATAAAGAAGAGCAGAAGATGAGAGAGAATAAAAGGAGAAAATATAACCAACGCAAACTAGATATCTAAGTTCCCTCTATCTTTTTGATAAAAGTCAAGCTTTCCTCTATCTTTGGAAAGGGAAACAAAAGAAGGAATTGACAATCAGGCTTTAGGATATACAGAATAGATGGTTGAGATAAACAGCTGGCTTTCGCATACCATGAATATTCATATGTGCATTGGGACCTTGTGATCATCCCAAAAACGACAGAGGTCTAAATGTGCGTAACTTAGAGGTTCTTTATTTTATTTTTGTAAGAATGCACTTACTAAACAGAGGTCTTCAACTCAAATTGCATTTAGGTGGGACTGCACCTTCACAATGTTGTCATGCATTCAGTAAAAAAGACAACGTGAAATTTCACAAAGAGCAAATTATCTTTAGGTTAAGTATTGCAAGGTGGTCTTCAGTCTAGACGAAAGATCCAAGATATAAGAGAGACTCCCAGAGAGATTGGAGTACAGGGTTAAACAAGAAAATGCTTTCTCAAGTGATATTTGGGGCAGCCTATCCTTCCCTCAAAATGTCCTCCGCCTATGCATAAATATTTTTTTTCTTTTCCGCTAGACAGGAATGTCAAGAAACTTCTTCTTTCAATTATATGAATAAGTGCATCCGAAGCTATAACACAGTAATACATTATTTCTATCAACAGAAGTTAGATGACTAATGCGCAATTGTCAAAGAAAAATGTGTGACCAAGAGAAAGGGCATTCAGAATGGAACTCAAGATATTTCTGGACGTACTTTCTGTATAAAGGTGATCCACCAGCCATGTCAGATAGAAACATTACAACACTGCAAATAAAAGAAAAGGTTAATGACAAGTGTCTGTATGAGTAAAGACATAGAAGCTGCATGTCGATATTTAAATGAAGAAAAACAGCAAGACTAATATTACTAACAATAACAAAGAGCCAGCATAGTAATAATCACACTTATCAACAGAAGTTCTGCTAATTCCATCAGTAGATTGTAGAGAGGTTGACCAAATCTATTCTCACATGGAATTTTTAAACACATGGAACTTTAACATGATTTCCGGTAGATTTTAGAATAAATCAATAATAAGGTGCAAATTTTTGCAAGAAGAAGCATATACATTATGGATGTTCAGGGTGCAAAACAGTTAGAACTTTTATGTGGTTGGTTGTCAGAAGAGCTTGTTTAACTCATGAAGCCCTACAAAGAAGAGCTCTACTGATTTGCAACATAGAAGTATACACCTATAAATGCTACAGGATCTGAAAGATTGAATTATGTAAGAAAGTCGAACAAAGAAATTATAAAGGAAGTATTCAGTACTTCTCTTTTGTTGGTTGGATGAAATAGATTGCCTCCATGTGTGGGAACGGCTGTCGTCGCCTGTGTATGCTTTCAATCACTGCAGAAACATCGAAAACAAATATTTTTAAAGATTAAATTCAGTTCAATCATACAAGAGAGGTAACCACCAACACACAATGGCTATTTCAGTCGTTCAAGATCAAGTTTCGTCAACAATCATCCACCGATAGACAATAGTAACCGACAAACCACAGGATCGGGACATGTTATGGTGTTGTCCCATGAAACTTTTGTTAACTGACCGCTATATTCTAAGGATATATGAATTTATTTTATGTTCTTCCACAGGCGTTAATGACTAGGAGGAAACGTTTGCACTGGTAGCAAAAAATGACCACGGTGCAAACTATTATTGCCATTGTTGCGTCACAAAACTAGCCACTTCATAAAATGGATGTAAAAATGATTTTCTCCATGGTAATCTCAAAGAAGATATTTATATGAAACCTCCACCTGGTTTGTTTTCAACACCTACATCAGATATTTGCAAGTTGAAGCGGTCTTTGTATGGATCAAAACAAGCTCCCAGAGCTTGGTTTGACAAGTTTCGGTCTACTTTGCTTTACTTCTCTTTTGAACAGAACAAATATGACTTATCTTTGTTTCTTCGGAAAACATCTATTGGTTGTATTCTTTTTTTGGTATATGTAGATGACATTATTATCACAGGAACTGATTCTTCATTAATCTTTAACCTCCAGCAACAACTTAAGAATTCTTTTCATTCGAAAGATCTTGGCACTCTTACATATTTTTTGGGGTTGGAAGTTTATTACGATTCTTTAGGTGTGTTCTTAAACCAACACAAATTTACTCGGGATTTGATTGTTTTGGCTGGTCTCAAGAATCTTCCTCCGTAGATACTCCATAGGAATTGAATGTAAATTATCATCGTGATGAATTAAGGAGTTCTTCTTCCCAATCCAACTTTGTTTCGACGATTAGTTGGGAGCCTAAAATATCTTACTGTTACTCGGTCTGATAACTCTTTTGCAGTTCAACAAGTCAATCAATTTATGCGGGCTCCCAGTCATCTACATTTGGTAGTTTTTCGTTGCATCATTCGCTCTCTCTCAAGAACATCTACTCGTGAACTATTATTTCCTAGTGGTTCTCCTATTCAGCTTATTGTGTTTAGTGATTTTATTGGGCTGGTTGTTCTGATACTCGCCGCTCCATCATGGGTTGGTGCATGTTCCTTGGAGATTCCTTGAATCTTGGAAGAGCAAGAAGCAAAGATCGTGTTTCAAAATCTTCAATGGAGTCTAAATATAGAGCAATGTCTACTATTTGCTCTGAGATTATTTGGCTTTGTGGTTTGCTGGCAGAAATTGGATTTCCTCAATCTAGTCCTACTCCTCTCCACGTTGCCAACACAAGTGTCATTCAGATTGCTACCAGTCCGGTTTCATGATTCAGATTGCTACCAGTCCGGTTTATCATGAAAGAACCAAACATTGAAGTGGACTGCCATTTCAGCAGAGAAGTTGTAGATGAAAAAGTTATTACCCTTCATGTGGAATTCCGCATGTATCCAGTGATCTTCAAATAGCTTATATGATTGCAAAATCAATGGCACGACAACATCATCAGTTTCTAGAAGGCAAATTGATGCTTTCTGATCCATCAGAATCAATTTTAGGTGGAATGTTAGATGATGGATAGATAGTAGAATATCTTGAGGATCTACATTAAGATATTTTCGATATGGTAAAATATGTAAGAGATATTCTAGATACTACACTTAGTGTAGAATATTGTGTAGCATTAGTTGTAGAGTATTATGCAAGATTATTTTGTAGGATTTACATTAAGTATAGAATATTTACTTCCTTTCATCTCTTATTTCTCTTCTGTATAAAAATCGATGTATTCTTATGTATTTGGATCAATGAATTGAGACTCATTCTTCAGTTTCTCTCATGTTTTATCTGTTTCTCACACCGGCAAGTTGGCACGAACACCACCGTCATTACAAAAAATGAATATCCCTAAGACTGGTCTTTCAATACTTACATGAAACTCCTTCCTCTGTGGTATCTTCGCTCTTGCATGCATATGACATTATTTTAGTTGTTAGTTCGTCCATGATGAGTACCTGCAGGATAGAGGATCACTACAGAAGCTATCTATGAGTTTCATCAACCAGTATTCCTGGATATTTAATAGAAGTATTTCCAGTCACTTCAACACAAGTAGAGAGGTTGTTTCTGATAGACCCCTGGCTAGTTGCAGCATGCGGAAGAAAAACAAATATTACTTCAAACCTCAAAGGCAGCAGATTGTCTTGGCGTGTATATGATGGTAGAACAGTATGATTTGTACCAAAAATGAGATCTATGAAATCTTACACAAAATACAAAGTTCCTTTTTTGACAAAATACAAAGTTCCTTTTTTTTTTTTTGATAAATAAGTCCTAAAGAATACTTATAAGCAACATGATTAGTATTTAGTTGCCATCAGTTATAGACTTTATAGCATAGAATTGATAAGGAAAAAGCTTTTTCATCTAAAAACACAATTTACAGTATAAAATTTCACAAACAAGCATCACTCCAAAATAAGCACCCTCACTTCTAATCCGAAGATTGTGAGTTCGAGTCACCGTACCAAGGAAGTAAAAGGGGTGGAAGGGGTAAAAAGAAAATGTTGTACCTTCCATTCTGATTTTGAGTCCTTTGACTTGCCATACCTGAGCATTTCATTGAGTAATCCTACAAAATATAGAAGGAAATGGTTGGAATAGGTTGATCTGAACAGAAAATATTAGATAAATAATCCTACAAACTCAATCCAGTCCGCTGACTCATTAATTTCGAGGTGTGTTTTGATAAATAATTGGTGATAACTCAGGTAGAAAACACAAACACGTGATAATTAAGATAGAAAACTCGCAAAAAAGTGATACTTGAGGTGTGTGTTTTACCATTATTTCTTATTTTTTTAAAAAAAATCCATTAATTCCTTTAATTATCTGCATGGAGTGTCATTTGGCACCATTTATAAACCAAAAGAGAGAGTGTACACCATGCACCATCATATACTAGTCGAGATGTGTTTTAATAAATAGTTGGTAATAATCAGAGGCGATTCTAGGATTTCTACCGTATGGGTGCACTACAAAAAAAAAAAAAGGAAAAAATGTGTTAAGTGGAAATTGATCCTTGTTCCTCTTGTTAAATAACTAAGCTTTTTAACCAAGTGCACCAGTAAGCCTTTTTGTAGCATGGGTGCCAAAGAGTAATATTAAATCAATTCTAGAAAATATGTACATAAAATATTTAGTTTTACGGAAAAAGCGCGGGTTTTCGTGCCCCAAAAATTGCATATTAATTCGGCCCTTACGATAGGAAACATAAATATCTGATAGTTCAAATTTAAAAATTACTACTTGAGATGTACTTTTGACCATTATGTCTATGGTAAGTGATACAAGTCCTGTTAGCACTTCCTAGATTTTGGGGAGTATATATTTCTCAGTTCATTAGTTATGAGTACTCCAAAATATTGTCTTACTTTACACTAGAACAGATGATATAATCTCATTCTCAAGATGTTAATAAAAAAGAGAAGTATATAGAGAACAGTAATATAATAATTTGATTAAATTACCCCGAACCGCTTTATGCATTAAGCATTAAGCAAGAGCCACGTGTTGGTAAACGAAAACCACCTCGATCGGATCAGAGTAAATAACAATGTCGAATCAGGCCGCTCTTTGCCTTGAAAGAATTCACACGCGGCCACCAGCTTTCCCAAAATAAGGGGAATGTTGTTGACTTAACATTTAAGTTTCGGCATAACAAAGCTTACACTGTCTTTTCGCACTTAGGCGCACAGCGTGCCATTGGTAATGATTCTACTACGGTGCCACAAATTCGCAAGCTGATCCTAAGTAATCGTTTTAGTTAATGTTTTTCTTAAGGAGTTTGCAAATAAAACATGTGATAAGTATTTAGAAATTACAGAATTTTAAATTGTGAATGTTAAATGAAAGTGACTAAAATTTATCCATTTGAATTAAGAGATAAAACTTTAGAATTGAGTGTGGTTAATTAACTTTTGAATTTAAATATGAGGAAAAAATTGAATTTAAAATGAACGAAATATAATCTTGAATGATTTTTATCTTCGATTAAATATACAAGTAGATAATTTTAAAAAATATATTCTTGAATGATTTCTTATCTTCTATTAAATATACACAAATATGTAATTTAAGAAAAGAGAGTAAATATTATTGAATTTGCATAAGGGTCGTAAAAATTGGGGGCATAAACGTTATATAATTATCCTTCTTATATATCCTTATCCGCGTAATGTGTTACACGTAATTGGTATCAAAATAAATTTATGAAACTACCATTCAATTGTAAGAATTATATATACCATATAAATATATTATTTTTTTAAACTGCCCTTTTTTTATCATAAAATTTGAATTTAATGCCTGCGGTTTTGAAATCCAAGTGATTAAATTTTCTTATTTTTATCCTTAGCATTATCGTAATTATAGGACTTTTCTTAGTAATATTTTATTTTAGTCTAGAAATTAAGTTTTTTTATTTTTTTTATTAATCTAAAACTAGTTAGCTAATATAAATGCATGCTTACAAAATTGATACCGGATACACAAATACACTCGTAGAAATTGACACAAGCTTATGCATATATAGTCAGATACATATTTTCATATTCTACTGGATACACTTGCAGAATTTTAATATTGAATACACAAATACATAAAAATGTGAAACACACAATATAGAGAAGTAGAGGGAGGAGAAAGGGAGAGAGGTGAGCGAGAGATATAGTGTATCCCAGATACAGTCGCATGACGCGCCAGATACATTATAGATCAAAACTCGAACAACATATGTAATTATTGAAATTATCGTTATGTTGAGTAATTAGCACCTATACTAACGTGTTTTATGAAATTTACTCACATATGTTCCTACTCATGTATAATATATATATACACATATTAAACTATAATTTATTTAAATACAGATCTATATCTATAAATAAGTCAAATAGCACATTACCATTTTGTGATTTCGAGCAAATATATCTCTCATTGAAAAGGTGGTTACATATAAACCCCATCGTCTAACAAATATGATGCATATTTACCATTTTCATTAATAGATCTATATTTACTGAATTAAAAAAAAATCCTAAAACTGAATTTTTAATTTCAAAAAAATGTCACAGGGCTTTACTAAAAATAGTTGTTTTCCTCCTTTAACTTTTACTTGTCACGTCTATTTTTACTTATCGAGTATTGACTTGGCATATCTCCAACTAAAAATGAACGTAAATAGATCTTTTAAATTAATTAAAAAATTAACAAGGGATATATTAGTCAAATTACAATTCTAATTAATTTTTTTTTAAGGTCGTGCAAATAGTTCCATCGAAGGCTAATTGCATGCATTTTGAAGCAAAAACATGAAGAAATGATTATTATAGAATACTCACTTTCACGTATAACTTGCCGGAAGTTCTTGTAATTGTTGCCCTGCGACATGTTTGATTTTCCACCAAAAATAAATAATCCAATTTTCCCCCCTCTCTCTATATATATATATGTTTGTGGCCTTTAAATAATTGATCGAAAATCGAAATTCTATTAATGAGTCGTACTAGCAGGTAGTTCAACGCAGTGATTATAACACGATGGGTGGGGGGCTACACCGTTGGGTAGGGGTGTACATGGACCGGGTTGGTTCAGATTTTTTAAATATCAAACCAAATCATTAGTGTCGGGTTTTTAAATTTATAAATCAAACCAAACCAATAAAAGTCGGATTTTTCAATCTCGGATTTTTTCGGTTTCCTCGGGTTTTTCGGGTTTTTCTGGGTTTTTTCCGATAAAGTCTTCATACAAATATATAATTAACTTGTGCTTCAAATATTTCTTTAGTCCGAGCAAAATACAACTATCTAAGGTATTTCTTTAAAAATATATATATATATTCATTTTATTTGAAATTTATGGAGTGAGTGATAACAATAAAATATTCAATCAAAAAAATAATGTAATCGCATGGAATAAATATTGCATATTAATAAGTCATAATAAAAATAATCATAATTTAAAAGTATTAAGTCATGCTAAAATAAGTCTAATAAGTATTAACTACATGACTAAATATTAAACAGAAAAATAAATTAATTTATGCATTTATGTAAATTAAAAAATAAATACCTAACATGATTGTCATTCCTAGTGTTGGATTGAATAATCTTTTGTTAACATTCATATTGATTTGAGTTTTATTTGAGTTACTAATATCTATAGGTTGTAAAAAGACTTATTGAACCATTTAAAATTCTAAGTTTAAACTTGAAATAACATATTGAAAAATAAAAACTATGAAAAAGTTAAAGAAATATTTATAAATTACATCACAATAAATATTTTTAAAAATAGTATATATGTAATATCGGGTTGGTTCGGTTCGGTTTGACTTTTTTTAGTTAAAACCAAATCAAACCAATTATAGTCGGGTTTTTTTTTCAACACCAAACCAAGTCAAACCAAATCACTAGTCGAATTTTTTTTGCGATTTGATTCGGTTTACGGTTCGATTTTGTACACCCCTACCGTTGGGAGTGATAGATGCGTTGAAGGGTGGGAAGGACTTAAAATATGTACTTATTATTTAAAAGAAAATGTTTTCAAAATTTTTGATTAAGTCAATATGAAAATAAAATTGAAAAATATTTTCTAAAAAAAAAATTCATACTACACATACCTTAATATTAATTATTCATTTCTCAAGATGTATTAAAATGCTTATAGTTATGAGTGTTATGATAAGATATATTGTATTTTACTTATTATTTTGTTGAAGAAAATATAAATTTTGAGGAGTTAGGTTAAATTATTCAATGCAGACTACATTCAATAGGTGGGGAATTTTTTTCTTTACTGCATAGACATGTCACATGAGGAGTCATGTCAATGACCTTTCCTTGTCCAACTTCAATTAGGTTCCATCTATGAAATTTGAAGTACCTAGAGAGTAATTAAGGTACCTCTTACAACAACAACATACCCAGTATTCTCACAAAGTGGAGTCTGGAAAGGGTAGAATATACACAGACCGTACATTTACCTCAAATGAAATAAAGAGGTTGTTTCCGATATATCCTCGGCTCAGGACAAAATAAAGGTACCTCTTAATTAAAAAAAAAAACAGCAATTTTCCTATGAGATGGTAAAGTTCATTATGGTTTCTTATGGTGTTGACTTTTTCCTAATTTTTAGTTGTTGTGAGATGTTAAGCCAGAACAAAGTTACTAATACACTAGCTTAAACTAATAAATCAATTGATAAAGAAATAAAATCATTTTATCCACTTTCCTCAAATTTTTCATTTATCAATTAATCAACCATACTTCAACACCAACTTTGTAAAAATCAACCATACGAATCATTGGTATCTCTTAGGGTCGTTTGGTACGAGGAATAAGGGATACTAATCCCACGAAATATCCCAATCCATGGGATAACTTTGTCTATCACATTCACATCCCCAAAACCAAACAACCCCTTACATTTTATTCAAGTCCTTCAGTATCCAGGTGGATGAGCCTACATCAATTTTTCTCCTTGAGCCAGGTTTAAGACACAGCTTTGGAGGCTGAGTAATGAGACAACAAATGCTTCAACTGTTTGAATCTTTTCTTTGAACTTTGTCTGATACAAAATCGGATGTCTCATGTTCGTAGTAAACCGAACATCCTACTTTCTAAATCATCATTAGCACATATGATTAAGTAGGCAAAAAATCAACCACTTTGAATCCTTGAGCATGCTTAATACAACAAACATCGTACATGGAAAAAAGAGGGTAGAATTTTTTTTAAAAGAAAAACGAACACCAAAGTATAAAATGTTTCTTCCAAATGGGGCCTCTACATTAACAGAAATTACATTATACACAATGGAAGTCTTGAATGGGACCTATAAAAATGATACAACACACCCAAACCCCTAACCATTTTTTGGCACATTGACATTAACATTCTAGGGAATTGAATGTTTTCAACAACTTTGCATTTAACCCTTCAGTGTACCAGATATCTACCAAAACACGTCAAAAATTGAAATGAATCAACGTAGGTTTGGTATACAATTGGAATGCTACCCTGGGAAATAAGAGATTTCGCTTGCCATCTTCCCCGGCAATTTGTTTCTAGATCTGCAAATCATCCAACGAGATTTCATCTGCAGTCAAGAGCTTTAATTTCTGCAACACAATCAACCATCACGAATCAGTGTAGCCATTTATATCTCTAATAACTATACACTGAAATTTATCAGTCTTCCAGCATATAGAACTAGAAAAGGAATGATAAAGTAGGGGTGTGTTCGGTATGAAGAAAAATGTTTTTCATGAAAAATATTTTCCAGGAAAATAAGTTTGGGATTCTTACTTATTTTCTTGTATTCGGTACATAAGAAAAAAATGTTATCCTAAAAATATTTGTATATTATCTTAGACAAATATTATGAGAGGTGGGGATGTGGAGGTAGGGGCATGGGGTGGTGGAGATGGGGGCCTAGGGGATAGGGGTGAAGGTGAGGTGTGTTGGAGAGTGGAGAGGACACAATCAATGTGGAATGCCATTTGTGAAACTTGTTTTCTCTACTTTCACTAGGGAAATCATTTTCCTCATTTTCAAGGAACTTATTTTCCAAAGAAAATATTTCCCACAAATTTTGACCAACCGAACATGAAAAAATTGAAAAACATTTTCCAGAAATATTTTCCTCCGTACCGAAGGCACCCTAAAACTCTACAACTAGTTCTCCAACTAACAAATCATGGAGTCCAAATGATTCAAGATGCTCTGGCTTTTCTACGAGAACATGTTTGTGGCCCAAAATAATGCAAACAGAAGCATATACGCAAAAGTTAAAAAACAAAATCCTGGAAAGGACAAGTATTTTTGGACATTCTGAAGAAGGCATTTCAATTATCAATAAAACGAAGACGGAAAAGCGATCGTTCTCCATTGACCATTTCTGTTTAAGGCAGTAACGTATTTTCTTAAAAAAAAACCTATCATTACTAACTGAAGAGACTAACTACAGTTGGTAATAAATATTTATAGACCTCATTTATAATGGCACTCCACATGAGAAAAGAAAAAAGGAGATAGGGGAGGAAGCAGATGAAGTGTCATACCGTAATGAATTGTGGAGGGTCATCGATGCTGGATGAACCAAGAACTACTTCTCTCTTCAGCTTAGTAGATAACTTATGACAAGCCCGCAACTGAACCATATCAAGGAAACTAACTTTGAGATTAGCATATATGACATGTAAAGTCAAAACATTAACATGCTACCAAGGAAACCAAATATAAGCCTGGAATGGAAAGGGTAAAGTTTGTTCTTTTTTTGAAAAACATAACGCGATTGGTAAGTGAAAAGTCTGAAAATAACACCTCTGATCGTGTAGCTCCACCAACTATAAATACAAAAATGCGTTGACCCATTTTCTTGAAATCGCTTGATGCATGCCTCAGGACTGAATCACTGCAAGAGAGAGAGAATCCAATCAGCACTTCCTTTAAATGATTGCCTAGTGCTGGCACAGAAATGATATCATGACATATAATGGTGAGATGCAACAATGTGTACCTAGAATATCCATCATCGGAATTTCGAGGGCGGGCCCACGTAGCTGTCCTTCTCGATCTCATTGAATGAGGAGTTGGAACTTGATTTGCTTGTATTGATGCAGACGGGGAAGTCCCATGGAAAGTTGGACTTGGATCATTCATGCAGGGATAATCATTCTTTGGTAATTCCCCTTTACTGAGTTTTTCAACAAGTTCCTGCAAGATTAGAATAGCTTTGATCAGTTAACCAACTCAAAGTAGTATCTTCGGGTCTCTGAATCACCCCAACCCATCAATGTGATGAATAACAGTGACCCTGATATTAGATTTTCTCGTATCACTTTTCTTCAGAAAGCCTGAAGTTTGTTCTTTATTCCTTTTTTTTTTTTGGGGGGGGGGGGGGGAATTTGGGGGTGGATAGGGAGAGAACATGGAAGGGACCTGAATTATCAAGCCCTTTGACATTGTTGGTTTTACATGTAGAATCATGACAACCAAAATATAATCAGAATCCCTCATGTAGCATACCTCGATCATTGGGTAAAAACGAGACAACTGCCATGTTGCTGCTTGATCAGTACGGTCTTTTCTAGCGGCGTGCTTCTTCTGTTAAAAAAAATAGAACAAGGAAATCTACATCAGAAGGAGCTTATCATAAATGAAAACCATTTCATAGCCAATCATGTACCTTGTGAACGTCAAACTTGAGAGAGAAAGGACCCAGTGAGCTTTTCTTATTATCTGTTGATCCCTCCAGCAATCTCATATTGTACACGGCATTCATGTCATCCTGGGGCAATCTCGCCAACTAAAGGGATACAAATGTGAGTGTTCATGTGTACAAAATTGTCTCCACAGAACGAGAGCAGCTTTGTCTACCATTCAGAATAGTACTAAAGTGAAGTTCAAAGTCAATGTAGTTCCAGATGACACAAGTTAACATGAAAAGGAATCAGAATTAAAACAATGCCAACACATGAGAATTCAAGTCAAACAGAAAAATTGTGTTTTCGACCACTAGGAAGAGTTAGTAGTTCAACCAAGAATAAGAAAATCTCCAATATAAGGTGATACTTGTACGATTCAAGATATTGTAAACGACAATAACAAATCACTGACCTCCATTAACTTGGAAAGTTTGTCACTTTCGAACTTCTCAGGATGAACGGCCGCATAAATCATCAATAAGCGTAACTTGCTTTCCCGTGTCACATCCTGCAGACCACAGCTAATTGCTCAGATAAATAGATCTAGACATCATGGGGGTTTAACAACCTTTACAGTTTCTACCTGATGAACCTTCAGGAAATTGATCAAATCTTTAGTCCCTGCATCTCCGAAAACAAGGTCCTGCTCTAATTGGCCAATTTCTTTGAGACTTGAATCCCTGATAATTCTGTTTAGCTTCCCGGCAATCTGGATTAGGGAAGAAATGGTCATCATAAACACACTGATGATTTCTTCAATAAAAGATTTTATCCACCGTACGATAAACTCTAAATTAATAGGAAACTGAAAATATCTATATTGTTCATATGTGCTCAGGTAAAGCATGACCTATAAATGTAATTCCACCAACACAAAATATGAAGTGATTACTCTACAGCTACTCACAACGTCGCCTCACCAGTCACCATCACAATGAAACTCCCGCTACCAAAAATAAAATCATAGGTCGCACCAAATATTGTGTTAATCCAAGCAAAGCACTCAATGGATATTTTCAGCAACCTGTAGATCCTGGGTCCAAAAATAAATGGATCCTCTCTACATTACATTTGTTCTGGCACTTGTCAGGTATATCTGGATGTGTTTTTACTATATACTCCGACCCCCACCCCCTCTTGTCTTGTACAACAGAGTTTGAAGAATTGAGATAAAGTCATAAAACTGACTAGCATCTTAGTAGCATAAGAATAAGAATTGATTAGAAGATAAAATCATCTCTTCTGGCACTTGTTTCGGAAGGACTAAATGTTGATCAAATATATTTGGCCCCCATTTTTTGTATCCTGTTTAGGATAGTTTTAACTATGCACGCAAATTGAGTTAATTTGATTTTCATTTTATATAAGTAGAGTATTATGAAAATAGTTGGAAAATAATATATTTCAGACAGAAAACTATCTTAAATTTTGAAATGTTAATTTGAGTTCTTTAAGCTTGTGAAGATCTTTTTTGTTAAAGTATAAACTTGTGAAAATCTAGAGAACATAATTACTATGGGGAAGCATTCCGAACATATTCAGAAACCTAAAATGTAGTCAATTGGATTAGACAATAAGAATCCCAAATATATGTAGTCTTTTCATGAACAATTATAATTATAAGAAATGTAGATGCAATTTAACTATTAGTTTTAATTATCTTCCTTTCAAATTATCTTCTATGCCACAACGATAGAAAAGCTCTTATATCTTAACCTATCTTGCACACAAGAAGAATCAATATCATGCACATTCGAGTGACCTGCAGTTTGCCACAATACCAGGATAGACATGATAAATTACAATGAAAGCAAGATCCTAGAGCAGCATAAGGCTTAATGAATGACATACACAGTGTCTCTTAACCAGAATAACAAATAAAGAAACATCTTTAGTTGTTTTACGTTCAAAACTGTAGATATAGCATCAAACTTAGACTTCAAAGTGCAAACCATCAAGTGGAATTTTAGAAGACTCACATCAACATGGAGGGAGAGCTTCTCAATTTGTTCACTGTATTGAGGTAACGCCTGAACCATCTTTTGCAGATCCCGAGTAGATAATTGACCACCGTCCCTACCATTTCGAGAAAAAAGTGGAGTATGCAACATAACCTATCTGATTTAGAATCTAAAGAATGAAAAAGAAAAAAAGGGCTGTGCCTCTATGTCCAGACTTGGCAGGTATTTCCAGTTAACCCAAATAAAAAATGGCAACTCATGCTGAAAATAGTTCTATAATCTTAAATAAATGGATAAAGACGTTTTCTAGTAAATGAGAATAGCCTAACAGACGTCCAACTTGTAATCATAAAGTTTATGGATTTAGCTTTGTACGGCATCTCATAGTTGATAATTGACACACCGATTCTTCCATAAAGGGAAAATAACATCATCTTTACTAATAAGGAAGCTACTTCAGTTGCACACTGGACGAGACTTGAAAAGCTTTTTCATACTTAAGGGTCAACCAAACAGATCTCAGGTCAACCATTGTTTGAATCAATCACAATCCCAGATTCTTACATCCTATATATCATCTCTTACAAATTGCATTAATTTTCGATTTGTATCATGACAAAGCATTTCCAAACATATAGTAAAGTGAACTTTTTTTGGAAAAAAGGTCTTGTAAATTGCAAAAAGTGCAGACTGACCTTGAACCTTGATGCATTTGTGCAGCTTTATTCTTTGACACAAAGTTTGTCATCTTCTCATGCAGCCTTTCACTAGCCTGACAAACCAATTACTGGTTAGAGATAGCATAAACACGTCCTATTCCTAACTTATAAGCTAGTAATGCACAAGACCTACATCAGCAATGTGTGCATGGCGGAGCTCTAACCAGATAGGATCATGATCCTCCAAAAGAACATCTTTCTTCTCAGGAGGGCCACCAGCTTTGTCAGGAACCTAGCCTTACAGTAAAATGTCACTGTTATGGTAGATTCAACAGCATTTCCATTAGAGAGATTCAGAACACACAACTCACCTCATGCACATATTTATTCCCGTCCATGTTTAACAAGTCATGGCACATTGCGTCATATGTCCACTCGTGTATAATGGGGGCAATCTGGAAAACAGAGGGAGATAGAGAAGCATGTCAAGGAAATGAGAAATCGACAAGAATACCTGGAGAATGGAGGAAACAAAGTTGACTAAAACCTGGTCTACTGATCTATCCACAATAAGCAACTCGCAAGTTTCTGTCTGTGGAAAGTGAGGAAGAGTAGATTTGTACTTTGTAAGAGAATTCCAAACACCAGCTGCAAGTTTCGTAGGAATTAAATCGTGAAAGGTTGTCATGGTGGTAGGATCAAGTGATTTGGCAGAGCGGTAGCGCACCAAAGGAAATTCCTGTAGAAATTAATTTTAGCAAGGGTGTCTCTATGCTTGAAAGCTCCAGATCAAGATCTGAATGCTTACCCGCAATGATGCAAAAACTGTAGCAATACGGTTAGCCATCACATTCAAACACAAATCACCCTTCCGAGAACCTTCTTCATCTCCATAAAGTTCTTCAAGCGCCCTCTCATTATCGGTGATAAAACCCTGTAGGGTAATATGGAAGTGTAAAGAAGTGAAAAATCAATTGCAAAGTCTCACAGAGATGGCTTATCAATCTATAGGATAACATCAGTAAATTATACAAAAGAATTTCCTACACAATTGCAATACTGAAGGGTAACCTTCACCTCTATCAATCTCATTTCTCATTTATATTGGCGGCAAAGGATTAAGTAACAAACATATGCAATTCCTGGAATTGACAAAACTAGAAGACAGTTCTTTAACTGCAGATATATGATATTTTTATTTCCATGCTGGATCATTTCAAGTTGTTAATTTTGATTTTTGATAATTTCCGTATTAGCGCTCATGCTAAGGAGGGTTTCCACGTCGATACAAATCCTTGGAGTCCTACAAAAGATCATGGAAACCAAACTTTCAAGTCAAACAAGCCAAAAGGAAGAAGAGGAGGAAAATCCCAGACTACGTGGCCACGAAGGAGTTCGTGGAGCAAGGCAGAAGCTACAAAGGCAGTTCGTGTCCATGAACCCCTTTCGTGGGGATGAAGGATGTTTGCCCTTTACTTCTATTTTTGGTCTAATTGTATTAAAGGCCTAATTTAGGGTTATTTTAGACTTTATTTACTATTCCCTTGGCCCTAGTATGAATACTCCTCTTTCCCCCTTGGTAAGGTTAGCTAGATTTTGAAAGATAGAAGATTTATCTTGATTGGTAAGGTTTTAGGGATTGTTCCCTTGCATCTCTCTTTGAACCTCTCTTGGATTGATCCATGTGTGGATATCCAAAGTACGAGCTCATGCCTCTTTCCCTCTTGGATTTATTCTAGTAATTAATAGTCTTTAGTTGCTAGATTATCCTTTCTTTCTTCTAAATCTTCCCCTCCCTTTTCTATTTCTAGATCTATCCTTGTTATTTGATTTCTAGTCTATTTGTGGCTTCCGAGTATTAGATTATTATCAACTGATGACCCATATAAAGTAAGAAATGCAAGCATCAGTTAATCAAACATGGATGCACACTTCTCTATGAAAGAACTAAAGTGGATCAAGAAGAATGACTAGGGAAAAAGCTCCAGACTGGGCCCAGGGCTTTAGTTCAGTGGTAAGGACGTATTGTCTCATGTTTGGGTTAGGCGGACGTAACGATTCGAACCTTAACATAGTAAAGTGGGCTCATTAACCACTGATTCACGAACCACGCGCCAGCTGGCCCTTGAGGATTTCTCGATGCAAAACTACAGACTTGGTGATAATCCATGTGTAATAACTGCATGGAAGAGGACAAAAGTGTCTAGGAGCCAAGATGATATCAACTAAATAATTGAACCTTTCATGTTCTATTTTCCTTTTGCGTGCATACACCACGGAAGGAGGAGAGCAGTTGTTACACTATCTTTTATTGTCATGTCCTTGTACTCTAAATAATGAAGGGAAAGCAAAGTTCAGGTATGACATCCAACTGGCGAGATGTTAGTTTAACTCTGGTTCTTCATAAATATCAAGAACAAGGATCAATCCATTTTTCAACATCATACACCACATTCAGACAACCCCAGGGCAAAATCAGCTGGAAAAAATAAACCATATTTAGAGCTGTTGCATTGAAATACCTTCTTACTAAAGAGAGTTACATACAAGAGGTTTGGTATATATAATATGATTCTCAGATTCTCAGACAATACACAGGAAGGTGTGGAGGACATGGATTATGGTAGAAGGGTAGTAGGTAGGAATGTGTCCATACTAGTAGGAGTTATTGACTTGTTGTCCATTTTAGTAGTCATAGTATTACTCTTGTTTCTTGTTTCTTCGATTTCTATTATCATTATCTATTGTGGCATTGGAGTTTGATTATAGTATTATTTTGATGTAGTATTGTGCTGCTACTATCTGTTGTTTTATTACAGTCTGTTGTTTCTTTTATTTCCATCACTTTTTTCTAGACTGTTTTTATCTTGAACGGGGAGTCTATCGGAAACAGCCGCTCTACCTCTGAGGTAGAGGCCAGGTCAACGTACACTCTACCCTCCCCAGACCCCACTTTGTGGGACTACACTGGGTATGCTGTTGTGTTGTATTCTCAGCTTCTCGCAGCATCAGCGATAACAAAGGAAAGACCCCCTCTTCACAGAATTGCATTCTCTAATTAAGCACAAGAATCAAAGCAGAAAATAACAAATTTCACGACTTCTTGAGTGATGCATCATCACATACCTGGCTGTCAATAGCAAAAAACTCCAAATTCATCTGCGCAATAAAGCCCTCAATAAGAACAGTGGCACCAATGAAAGCAATAAAAGTAAAATTAGCTCAAGAAAAGATTTCACAAAAGAAGGATGATAACTTCTCTCAAGGCACCAATGCGAGACAGAACACTTGAATCCCTCTTTATGTAGTTAACCAACTCTTTAGCAATAGGTGAACTAAAGAAGACAAATGCCCTGAAAAGGAAATAAAAAAGAGCAGAGGATGAGAGAGAGAAAGGAGAAAAAATAACCAAAGCGAATCAGACTCCGACATTCAAGATATCCTTTTTTTTAAAACTGGTAAATATGATTCTCACATCTAAGATATCTAAGTTCACTCTGTCCTTTTGATAAAATCAAGCTTCCCTAAATCTTTGGAAAGGGAACTTAAGGAATTGACGACAATCAGGCTTTAAGAAATAGAAGAATAGATCGGGTTGAGATAAACAGCTGGCTTCGCATACCATTGAATATTCATATGTGAATTGGGACCTTGTGGGCATCATCATAGAAAGGACAGAGGTCTAAATATGGGTAACTTAGAGGTCTTTTTTCAGAATGCACTTATTATACAGAGGTCTTCTCACTCAACTTGCATTAAGGTGAAACTGTAGCTTCACAATGTTGTCGTGCATTCAGGAAAAGACAATGTGAAATTTCACATAGAGCAAATGTAGCTTTAGGTTAATTACTGCAAGGTGGTCTTGATAGAATCTTTACTCAGTCTAGACGCAGGCTCCAATATAAAAGAGAGACTCTCAGAGAGATTAGAAATATGGGGTTATATGAGAAAATGCTTTCTCAACTGATACTTGGGGCAGCCTATCCTTCTCTCAAAATGTCCTCCTCCTATGCATAACATTTTTTCTTTTCCACCAAACGCAAATGTCAATTAACTTCTTTCAATTATATGAATCAGTACGTTCATAGGTACAAGTGTACAACACAGTAATACATTAGTTCTATCAACAGATTGTCAAAGAAAAATATGTGACCAAGACAAAAGGCATTCCGAGTGGAACTCAAGATATTTCTGGACGTACTTTCTGTACAAAGGTGATTTCCCAGCCATATCAGATAGAAACATCACAACACTGCAAATAAAAGAAAAGGTTAATGAAAAGTGTCTGTATGGATAAAGACAGAGAAGCTGCATATAGATATTTAAATATAAATAAACAGCAAGACTGATATTACTAAGATGAACAAAGAGCCAGCATAGTAATAATAAAACTTATCAACAAAAAATCCTGATAAAAAGAACTTTATCACAGAAGTTCTGCTAATAGTATCACAATAACCTACGATTATAGTGGCAAGACAGAATAAAAAGATCCTTCTATATCTAAAGCTAAGTTGAAAAAAATAATATGAAAATTCCTGGATCACCATTCACCCGTGGAGAAGAACCAAAACATAATGGTAAAACCTCTATTATAAATGGAGCTTATGATAATAGTCATTAAACTAATTGCTTGCAATATCTGTGTTTTTACTCTAAACTCCGCATAATGGCTTCTGTGTGAAGCAAATTCATAGACAAGATTACCTTTTTTTAAAATAACAAAAAGACTCATAGACAAGATACAGAGCCATACACCTCCGTGATCAGAGTCAAAATTCATGATACTAAAACAAAAATATCACGTACTTAACATACTGCAACCTCAAAAGTTTTAAGTGATCCCAACTTAACTTCTATCATCATATGTGAAGGATACCAAACTGAAAGTAGAATGGATTTACTAAAAACACATTCATACATATAGGGGAAAATGGACAAATCTTCAACAATCAGATGTGGAAGTGTAAAAAAATACTATCTCTATCCCATTTCATGTGACGTGAGTATGAATGGGCGGGTTATAAATGTTAATCTTACTGGTATATCACACTGGTCATAGTACATGAGTTGATAGGAAAGCACTGCAAGAGTTCAACTCTGAGTAGTTCAGAAAGTTTGAATTTTAAATAATTTAATTTTTTTAAATAATTTATGGAATTTGTAAAAAGAAACATGGACGGTTAAATTGTGTCAAACATAAAAATTTGCAAAATGGAAATGGGACGATCAAACTAAGCAAATTTAATCAACTTATCTTTTGTGTGATTTGCATTCTTATCCTATTTTTTTTAATCATCTACTTCTTAATATATTCATTTTTCTCAAAGGGTGATACCTAGATTTGTAAAGGACTTCTTGTTTAGCTGGAAAGTTGGAAGAAATTAGAGAAAGACCAAGGCCTGGAATGTTGCTCCACCTCTGGCTGTGATGTGGATTATTTAGAGAGAGAAACATGAGAGCATTTGAAGGGGTGGAAATGAGTTTTGGTCAGTTAAGAAGTAGTCTTTGTCTCTCCGATCCCTTATTTATTTTTGGTGCACTCATGTAGTTCCTGGTTATATAAATGATTGGATGTCTTTTGTCGAGAACTATATCTTTTGGTAGGTTCTTTACCTTTTGGCATTTTTTTTTATCAGGTTAACCTTTGGTATACCTCTTGTATACAGCCGATTTTGGCCCCTTTTGATTAATGAAGTCTTGTTTACTTGATCAAGAAAAAGATCAATAAAAACAAAAAGAGATATATTCAGGGTGCAAAATGGAAAGAACATAATTTGCAACAGAGAAGTATACACCTATAAATGCTAGAGGATCTGAAAGATTGAACTATGTAAGGAAGTCAAACAAAGAAATTAGTATTCAGTACTTTTCTTTTGTTGGTTGGATGAAGTATATCGCATCCATAGATGGGAGCGGCTGCCGTCGCTTGTATATGTCTTCAACCACTGCATATACATTGTAAACAGATTTTTTAAAGATTAAGTTCAATTCAATCATACAACAGAGATAACCAGTGAATGTGCAAAACCCCCACACCTCCGTGCTGAAAACCCACAGCAGACAACAATAGCTATTTCAGTCATTCAAGATCAAGTTCATCAACAATCATCCATCCGATAGACAATAGTCACGCACAAATCACAGGATTGGAACATGCTATGTGTTGTCCATGAAGTTTCTCCTAATTGACCGCTATACTCTAAGGAAATATGAATTTATTTTATATTCTGGCACTAATACATGCTTCTCCAGCCCAACTTTAGGTTTGCCAATCTTTAACAGAAAAGGACAAAATCACCAGGAGACCAGTAAAAGAGTATAGATTGCACTTACACCTTAAGAGGAAAAGATAATAATCCACACAAATTGTATAAGATAATTTTGCACTTATATATATGGAAGAACTGGAAAATGTAGCCTGCTAAAACACAAGAGCACAAAATAAAAAGAAGTAAAAAACCAACGCATCCTATTCAGTAACGTAAAGGTGAACGGGTTGAAGAGGTTAAGATTAACACTGTAACAGAAATGTTACCCAATACATGATACTACCAACATCATTTATGCACATTAATTCATTATGTGGCACCATCAGCATCATTGGACACCTTCCAGTGAAAAGTTACGATCACATAAACCCAGGAAGAAAACAAGACGATCTGCACATTCCAATGATGTAACTAACGCTGAGAGACATCTATTTAATTAAGATATGTACAGTTTATGTTTGTATGTCAAAGTCTATACACATACATAAAGTATGCATCACATCTGAAAGCATGTATAGTTAAATTTATACACAACCATCAATGACTTGATTCACAATTTATCAAGATAGTACTTAGACGTAAGAAATGAATATATGTGGCACCCGAGGGTGTAGCCTAGTGGTTAAAATGAAGTGGGGGGAGAACTATGTGATCTCTAGTATAAATCCAAGGAAGCAAAAAAAAAAACTAGGTGATATCTTCCCACCTACCTAAGCATTGGTGTGCAGAGTTATCTGGTATCTATGCTGGTGGGAAGTAGAAAGTACCCGGTGGAATAGTCGTAGTGCATGCAAGCTGACACGGACACCATTGTCGTTAAAAAAGAATGAATATCCCTAATAGTCGTCTTTTAATACTTACATGAAACTCCTTCCTCCGTGATATCTGCCATCTTGCATGCATATGACATTATTTTAACGGTTAGTTTGTCCATGATGAGTACCTGCAGGATAGAGGATCAATAGAAGTGCTATGCTATCCATGGGTTTCATCAACCTGTATTCTTGGAAATTTAATAGAAGTATATCAAGCCATTTCAACACAAGTGAGGGCATAACCTTGTCGCAAATTGGTATATAATCTTCATGCAAATTTCCAGAATTATAAGAATGATCCATGACAAGCAATAATAAAAAGCACGAAGTTGAAAACCCCCAGAATGTAAACCTGAGTCCAATGATAAATTTCTGACATGCGAACTATCTAAAACACTATAGTTCCCAAAAGAAAAAAAAAGGCCGAATTAATGGTAATCATATCATAAATGCAACAGTTGCAGCATGTGGAAGAGCAACAAAATTATTTCAAACCTCAAAGGCAGCAGATGTGTTGGAGGGTGTGTGATGGTAGAACAGTATGGTTTGTACCATAAATGAGATCTATGAAAGCTTACACATAAGACAAAGTTCCAATGTTTTTCTTTTTTGGAAATAGTTCCTAAACAATACTTATAAGCAACATTATTAGTTGCAATGAGTTTTAGACTTTATAGCATTGATTTGATAAGGAAAAAGCTTTTCATCTAAAACCACATAATTTGAAGCACAACATTTCACTAAAAGAAGGATCTCTCCAAATTGTAAAACAGATTGTAGTTGCCGTACCTTCCATGCTGATTTTGAGTCTTTTGACTTGGCAGACCTGAGCATTTCATAAAGTAATCCTACAAAATATAGAAGGAAATGGTTGGAATAGGTTGGTCTGAATAGAATATCATATGAACACATTTCATTGCAAGTGAAAATAAGTGACGACAGAATAAGACTCTTAAGGCAGAACTTGAGATCATTATTAACTCCAAAAAAACACATAATGCATCATGTATTTCTCATAAGCACAAGACAAGGCTGTGTTAGTGCAACTAGAGCTCCATATGTAAAGATAGTACAAAACAATTAACTGGAGATTTTTATAGCAGATCCTGGGGTGCACTAATCGGCGATATGCAGACATGAAAACAAAAGGGGGGGAAGCAAGTAACACTATATATAAGAACCCTTTTCCCATCATTGCGATTTGCAAACTAAATTCATTAGTTTTTCATTTTGCAATGACCTATTTACAAACATCATAATTAATCAAAATATTTTAAAAAAATAATCTATATTCCAGTATGAACATTGACAAATTCCTCTTGGAGCCACTCATCTAAAGCTTAGTCATATTTCAATAATTTTGTTCTTTTAGCAACATATTTCAATAATATTCTTGTATATGAAAAGAGGAACTTGACCTAGAAGTTACGCATTCAGTTAGAGTGTTGAGCTAAACAAGCAAACAAACAGGGATGTTGTTATCATAGACTTAGATAATTAAGGTTAGATGTATATCATCCCCGTAGCTACTTCTTCGCACTTTAGTTGCAAAGCATTTCTCTTTACCCCATGGGTGTCAATCTTTCTTCTTCTTTTTTTGATGACCGATAAATACGCCTAGATCCAACTCTTTGGGCCAACCACAGCCTTCGAAACTCAGGAATGATGGGTTTGTCCCTCTACCCTTCTCCACTTAAATACTGGATTTAGTTCACTTGGCACAGAGCTCAAACTTGTGACCTAAGACACAATTCCGCCAACCTTTGCCAACTGAGGTACCTTGGGAGCACATAATCAAGCCAACTCTGACCTTGAACAATTCTGATTACAAATTCTAGATTTTGCTGGAATTTTGCAACATGTGGTGCTAGATGAAAATGGGAGAGATTCCCAAGTTTGGTTGGCTAGCAAGTCTGAATCTTTTTATCTTAATCGTATAAGTTAGTCCTGAAGCAGTAGGGTGGTTAGAAGAAGGAATGGCCTTGGAAATCCATTGCCTATTTGCATGTTTTGCTTTTGTAGCAGTAAAGGGTGTGTGTCTTAAACAAATAACAGAAGAGAGATATTTCATTACGTAAAAGATGCGCTTTCTTTGCAGTAGTTCTTCGGAGAACAGCAGCCATTTATTGTTACAGTGCAACTACACTTGGCAGATTCTCTATTTCTCAACCTGTTTGGAGCAAGCTGGGCAATGCCACACGATGTTAAGAAACTTGAATTATGTTGGGACGGAAAGAGAGTGGATAGCAGATCTTGGAAAGACTAGCACCATGTGCATCATCTGGACTGTGTGCCTTGAAAGAGACAGAAGATGTTTTGAAGGGAAGGCTGAGCATATTCTTTTGTCAAGTTTAAATGATTACAGAACTTATACTTTTGGTGCAAAGGAAACACATCAGAAAGTATGTTACAGTTTTTGGATCTTTTAAACACCTTGAATCAATAGAAAAAATTGAATATTCTGCTTCTTTTGTTCTCTATTCCGTACCTTCTTGATGTTGATACCAATAAATTACTCTTACCTTATCAAAGAAATTTAGAGCGCTAGGTCGATAGGAGCAAAAGGAGAGAAACAAAAGGTTCAATCTTGGGTTTGACGGCTTAACGAAAGCTCAGATTTTGCACAGTAAATATCTTTCTGTTACATTAGTTATGAGTACTCCAATATATTTTCTTACTTTACACTAGAACAGATGGTATAGTTTCATTCTTACAACGTTACTACATTGAACAACAAAGTAAAGTTACAGTGGACGATGCTCGACATAGTGGAAGATAAAAGTTGCAACAGTTAACTGGTAACTTAAAGGAATTTACACATAAACAAGAAAACTCTTAACCATTTGCCAGGAAAGGAAACCCAACACCAAATATCCTGAGGTTTATATGCTTCCCACAATATTATGCAACAAGTTATTTTCAATAAGCTCCAGAACACAAATCCAACACCATAAACCTCAGCCCCCTTTTATAAGACTACCACCTAGAAGTAGTATGAAAATTTTACTTTACTACGAGACTTCAAGGTGAACCCAGTAGATAACAATAAAGATTATAACTTTTCTATAACCAAGAAACCCCTGTGGGATAGTGACTGCATGGTTCAAATCTCGAGGGGTAAGAAGCGCTCCCCTCTCTATCCTTCTCCACTTAAATACCAAGCTTTAGTCTGCGGTAGGATTCAAAAACACGACGTGCGCCTAATTTTAGGTCACTAATAGTGAATATAACCTGCTATCCTGATGACTTGATTTCACTCCAAACCATTTTTACATTTTATCTTCCACAAAAAAGCTAAAAGAACCAAGGACTTTGATAATAAGAACACCAAATAATAGTTATCAAATGAACATAAAGAAATTAACATCGAACTAAGCACCCAATCGATCAACAAACTCTGCCTCAATCCCAAACTAGTCTAGGTTGGGCATACTAATCCTTTATTTTCAGTTTGCTTTATATACATTTCATTACAATACTGGTAAATAATTTGTCTTAAAGTAAGAAGAGAAACAAAAAGGAAAAGGTATTCAGTAGTTGCATAATTAATTTTGTTGAAGATAGTTGCATAATTAATTTTTTTGATAAGCATGGTGTCCGCGCCAGCTTGCGCACCTAAACTAATTCCACGTGATACCTGTCACCTCCCACCAACACCAGGTACCAGGTAACTCTGTCGACCAAAGATAAAACAGATAGAAAGAAATAATCCCGTGTTTTTGTCTCTGCTGGGATATGAACCTGAGACCAAACACCACTAGACTAATTCCACGAGATACACGTCACCTCCCCAACAACAGGTACCAGGTAACTCTGTTCTCTGTTGAGATTTGAACCTAAGACCACACATGATCCTCACTCAACCCACTTTATTAACCACTAGGTTGCCTGCAGTAGCTGCATAATTATATGTTACAAAATACAAAAATAGGTGGAGTAATAAATCCTCCACACCACAATTTTTACAAGGCTGGATCAAAGGAAGGCACATTTCTATACCACTAATGCCCTAATAGTTACATCAAAGGCTAATTAAATGCAAAAAATATGAAGAAATGATGATTGTAGAATACTTACTGTCACGTATAACTTGCCGGAAGTTCTTATAATCGCTGCCCTGCGACGATGTATCGGAATCCGACATCGACATCTTTGATTTTCCACCAAAAAATATATATATTCCAATTTCACTTTCTCTCCCTCTCTATGGCCTATAAATAATTGATCGATCGATCACAGAGATCGTTGTGATCGAAATAGGAAATTGGAAATTCTCAGTGGTTTAACAATCCACAGAGAGAGAGGGAAGGAGTCGTAGTAATATTGGGTAATTTTCGCAAGGTTGACTGTTGAAAGGCCCGAAGTTGAATTGTCTCCGACGCGAAGGATTTCATCATTTTCCCGGGTGGCTAATCCGGGTCGAACGGGTATGTACCCGCCGTCCAAAGATCCGTACCCGAAAACTAACGTAAATTATAATTTCATTTCAAAAATTAGTAAAATAGGAGATTATTTAATTTGTAGTCTCAATTCAAATTAGTATTTCTTTATGATGTGTTTGGTTAAATATTTTTCAATTTTATTACATTTATATTAGTTATCAAAATAATTTTTTCTCTAGGAAAATATTTTCTTTAGAAATCAAAAATAACTTTTTTAATAGAAGTAAGAAAAATAAGTTGCATGACGTCACCCCAATCCCACCCCCATCCCCACCGATCCCGATCCCGATCCCCATGTCCACCTCACCTCTACTTTCATAGCGTTTTTCAAAACTTTGCATAAATATTTCTAAATAATAGTATCTTTTTTTGCTTATGGATCGAATATCTATATCTATATCTCTCTATATATATACTATATTAAAAGTCTGAATGACCTTATAATGTGATTTGAACTTTTTGCCCTTCATTAAAAAGCCCTCCAATAGACAAAATCGTCTTTTACTATTTTTCTTAAATATTTAAAAATTGAAAATTCATTAAAACTTAACAATTTATGAAACTTTTTATTATTTCCTTATATTCATTAACTAGGGTTTGTGTTATTAGTTATTAACCCATTAGTTATTCACGTTGTAGTTGTACCTAAAGCTGCCCGCCGGACCGGTACCATTCCGGTCCATTCCGGTACGTACCGGGATGGAACGGTATGGTACCGGCAGTTGACCGGAACGGACAGGGTTTGACGATCCATACCGGCAAACCGATATCGTTTCGTACCGGTTACAAATTGGTTCCGGTCCGGTCCGGTCAACCGGTCAACGCGGGATTTTCTTTTTTTCTTTTTTTTTAAAAAAAAAAAAAAAAATATATATATATATATATAGTCGTTTGCAGCCGTTGGGTAACGGCTATTTTAGCCCTCCCACCCCCCACCCCCACTCCCCTAGCCCCCCAAGCCTCCCCAACAGCCCCCCTCCTATTTTTTCATTATAAACACCCCTTCCCCTTTTAATTTTTATTCATCCATTCAACTCTCATTCTCTCTCAATTTTCATCTCTTAATATTTAAAAATTCTATAATTATTGTTATTATTTTGCAAGTGAAGTATAATTTGGTGAATTTTGGAGGAGCAATCTTCTTCAAATTTCAGTTATAATTGTCTGTTTTTACGGCAGACGTTTGGTATATTCGTTCCACTCTTTAATTTTTTAATTTTTATTCTTGTTTATTAGTTGTGATTTATTTGTGAATTTGTGATTTGTGAATTTGTGATTTGTGAATTTGTGATTTGTGAACTTGTGATTTGTTTATTTTAATTTGCTAATTTTATATTTTATTATATTATGGATCCATCTAAAAAAAACCGGTAAAAAAGGTATTATTTTAAGAACAAAAAGTTATGTGAAGGGTAAAATAGGTAATGGTTCTTCTAGTTCTTCTCTCCGCCATGCTCTTCCTCAAATTAGATTTAATACAGATGAATTTACGCATGTTAATGAAACTAATTTTTCATTTACTACGGATGACCCTATTCCCAACGAAACTTATGAAAGAATGTATAATGATTTAGAAGATGAATTAAATGAAGAAGTAGAAATGCATGAGGATGATGATTTAGAAGAAACTGATACACCGACTAGTCCCTTTATTGCCCCCGCCCCCACTATTCCCGAAGCTCCAACTCAGGATAATCCTCAAGTTAGAGCTGATCTTCCCCCTATTGCTCCAGTGAGGGGTAAGACCAAACCACAACGTCCTTTAAAATCAGCTGTGTGAAAATTTTATTTTTTAAATGAAGAAAAAATTGTGTCTACGTGTCGTATTTGTAAACAAAGTTGGAAATATGTATCTGGTGCTAGTGGAGGTTCGAGTGGGGGATTAAAAACTCATTTGCTTAAGAAACATCCAAAAGAGTGACAAGCATATCTAGCTAGTTAAGGTGATGCTGGCTATAGCGTTGGACCCTCTGTTGGCGGGTCAAACATGATTCAAACTTCACTAAATCCGTCAAACCCTGCTGGTCATGTTTCACAACGACCCTATAATAGGGACCGTGATCGTGAAAATTTTGCTAAAATGGTTGTTGTTTGTGGTTTGCCTTTTCATTTTGGAGAACATGATGGTTTTATAAGATATATTCAGGATACATTTTATCCTAGTTTTGAAGGTATTACAAGAAGCATGGTAAAAAGAGATATTTTTGAATTTTATGAAAAATATATGCAATACCTTCGTAAATATTTTTATATGATGGATTGTGGGGCTTTTATTACCACTGATATTAGTCGTAGTCCTAACGGATTTGATTATTTAACTGTTACTGCACATTGGATTGATTATAAATGGATAATGCAAAAAAGAATTATCGCTTATAAAATTTGTGAACACAAAAAAACTGGTACTTATATTTCTTCAAGTGTATTAAAAATTTTACAACGTTTTTATCTTACTGATAAAGTGATTAGTATTACTTTAGATAATGCTTCTGCTAATTTAAATGTTATGACTATGCTAGAAATTAGACTTTGTCCAATTAGTAAATATGCTTTTCCTATCAAATGTGGTGCACATATATTAAATTTAGTTGTGAAAGATGGTATAGGGTATTTGATAATTGTATTGATAAAGTTGAAAATGCAATTTTTTGAATTTTTCATATGAATAATAATAATAGAATTCAACAATATAAAGATTTTTGTAAATTGTGTGAAGTTCCATTTAGAAAAGTTCCAAAGCATGTTAAAACTAGATGAAATTCTTTTTATGAAATGCTTGAAGTTGCTTATAAGTATAAAAAGCCTATTACTATGATGTTTAATAGTCATAATGCTTATCCTGATGATAAACTTGCGGACAGTGATTGGGATGCAGTAGAAGCACTTAAAGTTTTTTTAAAATCATTTAAAAATCTTGAATTTTCTTAAATTATGAAATATATTTTGAATTAAAATTATAAAATTTTAAAATCTTTTTTATTTTCTTAAATTTCATGTCAAATTGAAACTAAAGGAATGCTGTATATTGAGTAAATTATGTACGCGGTTGATGTTTTATTAATTATATAGACACGGTTAAGTTTCTGCCTAATTTGTGTTGCCTAATTCCAGAACATTAGAATCATTCCCAGTAGATCAATATTACAGGTGGAATCTACGAAAAATCTTTTGATTAATTTTTTGTGACTTGAAAAGCTTTAACCATTAAAGGATGTGATATAGTGGATGTCACTCCTCCCTTAATTATAGGTCTTGATTTTGAATTTTGAGTATAAAACGCTAACCCTTAGACCGTATTCAATGCATGTTTAGATCAGTCGAACACCAATGCAGATACCGAACACCAGATAAAAAATTAAGAATCTTATGAGCAATCCATTTATCACAAATGTTCAATGGATAGACTTTTATTTACTCGTTTTTTGTAGGACCTTGTTGTCTTGATTTTTATTCAGTCAGTGCTCATGTTTTTTCTTTTTTGTGTCAAACTCAGAAGCTCTAAAGAAACCCAATTTTGGGACTGAATGAGTAGTAAATGTTAAAGATCTCCCTTTGCCTCTGTGTCACAAATCTCTCAAATTAACACGCAATTAAGCACGAAAACTTCTTTTTTAAAAAATAAATGCAGATTAGATGGGTGTTTGACCATGAAAATCAAAAAGAAAAATCACTTTATTTGAATTTTTTAAAAGTTGGAATTGTGTTTGACCATAGTTTTTGTAATAAACATTTAGATTTTTTTTTTTTAAAAATAAATATAAAACATGATTTAAACATAAAATATAATTTAAATGAGGTTATTTTATGTGAATAAAAAAATTAAGATTTTTTAAAAAAAAAAGATTTTTAAAAAGTGAAACTTTGTTTGTTTTTCAAATATCAAATACAACTTCAAGTTATATTTGAAATTTTCATGGCCAAAAGGTGATTCTCAAATAAAGTGAAAAAATTTCATGACCAAACGAGTCTTTATTCCTAAAATGTAAAAAGTGTTTTTACTAAATAATCCTTATTAAGTAGTACTACCTACTAAGTATTACCTATTATATATAGGGTGAAAATCGTTTACACCCCTGAACTTTGCTTTAAAAATCAAACACCCCCCTCAACTTTGAACAATAATCATTCTCCCCCCTTTATCCTAATTGAATTTTTTAAATGCCTATTTTGCCCTTGTATTATCGAGCTTTATATATATTTTTTTTAAAAAAAATTATAATCACAATTTTTATTTTTTAAAATCTATATAATATATGTTGTATAAAATATATATATATATATATATATATATATATAATTTCTTAGATGAAAAAGAAAAGTGAAAAATACTAATTGAATATGTAAGTTAATGACATTTCTGAAATAAATGAGCAAAAAAAAAATATTAATAATAATCAAAACTCACCCGGACCCTGCGCATAGCGGGAGCTTTAGTGCACCGGGCTGCCCTTTTTTTTTTTAATCAAAACTCTAATATCTAATTATACAAGTAAAAATAACAGGTAATTATAACTTTATAAATATATTTCAATGCATATATATAAAATTAAATGATTGTTGTTTATAAATTTTAAATTATAATTTAGAAAATATTTTATTATTGACAACCAAAACTCATTTATCTATGTAGACATTAGAGAATAACAGAGAGAGAACGAAAAAAAACATACATCTATATACATAATTACATATAGACATACATGCCCGTTTGGCCATAAGAATTTTTCACTATTTTTCAAAAAATTATTTCACTTTAAATTATTCAAAAAAAATATTGTTTGGCCATAAAATTTTCAAATACAATTTGAAGTTGTATTTGAAAAAGTGAAAACACCTAAATACTTGTTTTCACTTTTTTGTTGTATTTAACAATTTGAATTCTAAAAAGTCTTTCAAAAAAGGTATGGCCAAATATAACTCCAACTCCAATTTTTTTAAATAAAGTGATTTTCTTTTCATGATCAAACGCCCACTTAATGCATATAATATAAAAATATCAATCATAAAAAATAGCATTAGATTTTGTGATTAGTTTGTAAAAGAATTATTTTATTAATAATGTTAATGAATTTAATTAAAAATGATAAATACCTAGGTTAAGAAAAAATAAATATATAATATAAAAGACATTACATAAATAAAAAATTAAAAATATTAAGGGTAAAATAGACATTGCATAGGATAAAGAGGGGGAAACGATTATTATTCAAAGTTGAAAGGGTATTTGATTTTAAAAGCAAAGTTAGAGAGTGTAAACGATTTTCACCCATTATATATATGATTACCTCTCTTCCATGAAAATTGCTTGGCTTTTGAATTTAAATCTACAAGCATTACATAATGTCATCTAGCATTGTGTAACACTCTTCATGTATTATAATGTCTCAAAATGCTTAACATTGTGCACCAGTAATATTATTATAAATTTTTCACTACCTTCAAAACTTTAAACTAATCTTTTTTTAAAATGATAAAATTTCTGTTGGTTACGCAAAGTTCAAAATTCAGTGAATAATGTGTGTAATTCCCTTTTTCTCAATTTTTCGATTTCTTCTTCGCTTGTGTTAGTTCATAAATTTTATGTGATAGATGTTTTCGGTGGAATTTTGACTGATAGGGGCGTCTGTAACGACCTATTTAATGGTGTGGGTTATCGGCGGTGCAAACATGGACTTTTTTGAGTCGAAAAGAGGCTCGAAACAGGAAATATCGATTTTTCAATTTTTTCCGTGTGTGTTAGTCCATGAATTTTGTGTGATACGTGCTTCTGGTGAAATTTTGGCTGAAATTTTTTAGGGCATCCGTGACGACCTATTTAATGGTGTGGGTTGATTTGGCGGGATAAACGTGGATTTTTTTGAGTCAAAAAGAGGCCCGGAACTGAAATTATCAATTTTTTAATTTTTTCGTGTGTGTTAATCCATAAATTTTGTGTGGTACATGCTTCTGGTGAAATTTTGGCCGAAATTTTTTGGGTGCGTCCGTGACAACCTATTTAATGGTGTGAGTTAGTTCGACGGTGCAAACGTGAATTTTTTTGAGTCGAAAAGAGGCCCGAAACAGGAAATATCAATTTTTTAATTTTGTTCGTGTATGTTAGTCCAAAAATTTTGTGTGATACGTGTTTTCGGTGAAATTTTGGCTGAAATTTTTCAGGGGCGTCCGTGATGACCTATTTAATGGTGTGGGTTCGACGGGGCAAAATGTAGATTTTTTTAGTCGAAAAGAGGCCTGAAACAGAAAATATTGATTTTTTGATTTTTTCGTGTGTTAGTCCATGAATTTTGTGTGATACGTGCTTCCGGTGAAACTTTGGTCGAAATTTTTTGGGGGCGTCTGTGACGACATATTTAATGGTGTGGGTTGATTTGACGGGGCAATCGTGAATTTTTTTGAGTCTAAAAGAGGCCCGAAACAGGAAATATCAATTTTTCAATTTTTCGTGTGTGTTAGTCTATGAATTTTGTGCGATACGTGCTTCCGGTGGAATTTTGGCCGAATTTTTTGAGGGCGTCCATGACGACCTATTTAATGGTGTGAGTTAATTCGGCGGGGCAAACGTGAATTTTTTTGAGTCAAAAAGAGGTCTGGAACAGGAAATATTGATTTTTTCGTGTGTGTTAGTCAATGAATTTTGTGTGACACGTGCTTCCGATGGAAATTTGACCAAAAATTTTCGGGGGCGTCTATGACGACCTATTTATTGGTGTGAATTGTTTCTGCGGAGCAAACGTAGATATTTTTGAGTCGAAAAGAGGCTCAGAATAGGAAATATCGATTTTTGCGATTTTTTCGTGTGTGTTAGTTCGTGGATTGTGTGATGCGTGCTTCCGGAGAAATTTTGGCTGAAATTTTTTCTGGGCGTCCGTAACGACCTATTTAATGGTGTGGGTTGGTTCGGTGGGGCAAACGTGATTTCGCTCATTAACCAATCAAAATAGGGCCTTGTTCTAATTTCGTCTGTCAAATTATGAGAAAATTAGATAAAATATCAATTGGGTTAAATTTCTTAAATAAAAAATAGCCCACTTACTCTATTTTTTACTATAAAAGTGCTCATTTGGCCAAACTTATTTACGAAAAATAGTCATTCAGTCAAAAATATTTACGAAAAATGGTCATTCGACCTTTGTTATTGCACCCGAAGTGTATATTACTTCTTTTCTCCTCTTTTTTCTTTCTTTCTTTCTTTCTTTCTTTCTCACCTTCCATAATTTTTTCTTGCTGCAATGTATAAGTATTGTATACATAGTTATACATCATATATATATGATCGATATATTACATATATATTTGCATATACATGATGTACATGCGACTTATTTTTTTGATTTTTTTTTGATAACGGTACACTTTCGCAAGAGCCGCTTCAATTATTAGCTTAATTAGTAGTATCCCTTTTTCCCTCTTTATATTTTATATATAAGTCGAATTAACATCCTAAATGTTATTTTTAGTCAACTAAAGTCTCACTAAGCTGGACAGAAAAAGTATGTCATATTCATATGATGAAAGCAAACAATGTAGTATTATTTTATGTGAAAGTGGTCAACTACCATATGTCATCAGTTATACAAAGTTATATATTAGTAATCAAAACATATCAACCAGCTCTTGATGCCAAGTGCCAACTTAACCATTTTTAAAATAAAACAATATGTGTATAAATCAAAACCTAGGACAAATGTTTTTTTTTCCAATGTAACATCATCTCTGAGGATAAAGATTACTTTTCAACACGTATTATGTTTCCAAAGGGAGAGAAAAAGTTTATGATAAAACGTTTTCCCTTAACAGGTAGTGTTTGTTGTACATGCAAATCTTAAATGTCAAAATATATGAAGATAACTGCATTTAAATGTGTGATCTAGTGATTAATGAAATGAATGAAAATCATATAAATCGAGATTCTAATCCTAACAAAAATAAAAAATTCTACTAGATTTTCTCTCCGGGGTGGACAACAACTGCTACATCGACCCCTTCCTTTCTGTTGTTAGCCAGCATTTCCCTAGGCCGAGCCGAAATTTTTATTATAAAGGACAGACAAAGTCCGAAGGCATCTATCGTAATAGGAAAGAAGGAATGAGGAGAGGGTCCAACAGTCATACTACGGGGTCAGAAAACATGTTCCCTCGCCACAATACCCTCTCATCGTTGAGCCTTTCAGGTTGATTTCTCATATGATCACTCGACTAATAATTATTGTCTCAGAAAGTCACTTTCTTCTTTATTTTAATTTCCTTTAACAAAAAAAAGTGACTTTTTGAGACAATAATTATTAGTCTAGTGATCAACATAGGCTCAAACTTGTCTAAAGCCTTTATTAAGTAAAATTATTTTTATATTTGAAAGATAATAAGTAGTATTTGTTGTATATATAAATCTTAGATGTCAAAAATATATGGAGATGATAATGAAAATCTATGAAAGTGATTCTTTTAAAAACTAGTGAGTTGGACTTGTTGCATTGGTCCCAGCAAGTACTCAATAAGACAAATTTGAAGGATGAGGAAACCTAGATGAGGGCTGTCAAAGACAATAACAACTCATATACACCAACAAGAAACTTTACTACTTTCTTGTATTGGCTTATGTACCACAAGAAATTAAACAACTCAAACAAAAAATAAAAATGTATTCCTTCATCACAACTTACAATGAGAATGTGCCTTCTTCTATATATCTAGTTGCACATAATAATGAGATTCCATAGGGGAGTTTTTGTCCTAGCTCTATTTTTTAAAAATAAAATGGGAGAAGAGATTACAAAGTGAGGAATTGAACCCTCACCAACAAGGTAATAGTTCAGGTAGTCAAGTCAACCAACTAAGCTACTAAGATTTCCTTTTGTCCTCTTTTAATCTTTCATTCCAAGGATTTCTTTTGTTCGATATCTATATTGAGGGTCACGATTAGTCTGAACAATGCAGCCCCAATTGGTCCAGGTTAGCATTGCATAAGATCATTAAGGAGGGAAGCGCTTCCTAACAAAAATTTTCTACACTTGAGACTCATATCCGAAACCTCTAATTAAGGAGGTTAGAATCCAATCCCAAACAAGAAAAGTTTGACAAAGAAACTCACCAATTTGACCAAGTATAATGAGTAAATCAATGCAAGAAAACTTACAACAACAAAACGCCAAATATTTCACTTTGCTTTAAAAAGTCCTCCAAAATCTAATAAGTACATCAAAACAAAAATTAAACTAAATATTTTTCACATGATATTTGATACTATCATATGTCTATTTTTGTTCATGTAGGTGATGGGGTTAAACCCTTTAGATCATTACCCTCATTGTGAATAATGCTGCTGCTGCTACTACTACTATTATTATTATTGTACCTGCATAGCACCTTGCACTTGACCACATTGTCATAGACATAGAACCCTGGTGTGACCATGATCCTAACCATGTTAGGGACCAACTTCTTAGCTTTGTCTGCACCCATATCCTCCATGTATACTGAGTCAAATTTCATCTCTTTATCCACTCTGAAAATAGGCAAAGTTGGGTGCAGTGAGTTAGCCAATAAGTGCACTAACCACACTGCTTTTGATGCACCAAAAAAAGCTTGCAATAGTGGTTCAGGCCAAGCACGGTTCCATCCTAACATAGCAACAATCTCACTCATTTTCCTATCACAAAACTTGCTGAATTCTTCACTGTAAAATCTTGTCCCTTTGCTCAATACTTCCTCCCATGTTAAGTCCTTCAAACGATTGTACAAACCGAAATTCGATTCGCAACGATCAATGGGGTTCAAGATTTGGTTACAAGAACTCTTTTGGTATCCAATAGATTCAAAATCCTCATAAAAAGCTTTGTTCAACAAGGCTTCAAGATACACAAGTAAGCCTCTGGGGTTTCTTGAAATTGAAATCTTGATTTCATATGGTTGGAGTAGTAATGCAATTCGATCATAAACTTTGCCACCAATTTGTCTAAGCTGAAGAGTCATCGATCGACTTAAAATCCTAACAGAGGATCTTGCCTCAGAAACCAAAACTAAGAAATGCTCAATCACTTTGTCCTCTTCACCAAATTTCACTCTTTGGACTAATGAAGGGGATTTGTTGTTCATAACATTGTTGCTACAAACTTCAAGACCAGATTTCAAGTTGTGACAGTAAATTTCAAGCTTGTTTAGCTTTTTCTCAAGCTCAACCATAGAAAACTTCAATCTTGATGCTTCTAAAACAGCCTCATCTCTTTTCCTAGTGGCTTGAATTAGTTTATGTGAAACCTCAGCCAATGCAATTTTCCATTGTTCCTCTCTTATTGTTCCACCAACAGCAGATGACTCAACTTCTGATGATGATGATAATCTTGGACTTTTTTTAACCAGATTGGACAGAACTGATTTGAAAATACCACCATGTGGACTATTTACAGAATTGCCCTTGTTATCTAAAGGAACCACAGTGATTTTCTCCCTATTGCTTGGCCTGCACTTGTTGCACAAAACTCCCTTGTCATCATTTTCTTGCCTCTTTTTATTAGACACTTTGCCTTTATTCTCTGTTTTAGAGTGCAAAGGTGTTGGATGGTGTCTGTATTCAACTTCACTTGGAGTTGTTTCTGCTCTAAAACTGCTTCTCCCTTGTGAATACTCCTCTTCTTCATTCCCTTCTTCAATCTGCAATCAAAACATAAACCAAAAGAAAAAAAAAATCAATCTTTTTGACAAAAAAAACATCTAAACAGAATTTGCTCCAATACCCATAAGAGAAAAAGGGATAAAAGAGTGAGGGGATGAAATTACAGGGGTAAAAAGAGGAGAAGATGAATTAGCCATTGAAATTGAATCAAACCAAAAGGGTATGGAGTATATATCAAAAAGATTGTTTCTTTATGTTAAAAATCTTAAAGGGTGGTGATAAAAAAACATCAGTAATCTAGAATCAATAGGCAAAAAACAAGAATTTGCATGAATACCCAAAATAGATAAAGGGGTTAGAGAGTGAATGGTGAACTTACAGGAGTGAAAAGAGGAGGATGATGAGGAGAAATGGAGGATTTTGATGATGATGAAGATGAATTAGCCATGGAAATTGATATTAAACGAAAAGGGTATCTAGGACATATCAAAAAGATTGTTTCTTTATGTTAAAAATCGTAAAGCGTGGTGAAAAAAACATCACTAATCACGAATCAATGGGCGGCAAAAAAACAAGAATTTGCTTCAATACGAAAAAGAGAAAAAGTGGTTATAGAGTGAATGGTGAAGAACTTACAGGAGTGAAAAGAGGAGGATGACGAGGAGAAATGGAGGATTTTGATGATGAAGAAGATGAATTAGCCATGGAAATTGAAATTAAACGAAAAGGGTGTCTGAGTATATATGAAAAAGATTGTTTTTTTTTGGGTGAAACTTCTTTTAAAAAAAAAAAAAAACTCAAAATGTGTTTTTGTTTCGTCGGCTTGTAATCATGGTTTTGAATGAATCACATTACAGATTTGCAGGTTTTTGTTCTGAAAAAACTGAAATTATATTTCAGCTTCTTCTATACTAACCCCACCCCCTTCTCCCCCCCCCCCACCTCGTGGAGAAATCAGAAGAATCAGAATTTACCAGGTCAGAATTTATGAAGTCCACGCGCTGTAAGAGTGCTTTTAGGAGTGAACGATGGTTTACGATTTCCTCCGTTACTAAATAAGTGTGATTATTTTAGTTTGAGCACACTCAAGAATTGTTTACATCCTAGAAAATAAAACGTGTTTTTACTATTTTATTGCTAATTAAATTTTAGTGTATATTTAATGTAATTTTTTCTAATTATTTATTTTTAGTTATGTAAACAAGGACAAATTTGTAAGAATATGATCAATTTATTCTTGAAAAGACTAAATGATCACTTATTTAAAACAAAATAAAAAAGACAAAATAATCACTTATTTAAAAACGGAGAAATATTACGTTACACATGGGTTCGTGAGTTACACGTGACGATGTTGAGTTTGGGTCTTTGTTATGACTTATGAGTCAAATGTCAATGGATATTTTTTGCCAAAAGAGAAAATAAATTAAAATTTTATTACGTATTTTTCTTTTTCTGGACAAATTTAATTTTTTTGGGGGCACGAAATGGAGTTTAATACTTTTTCTTAACCCTCTTTCCCAAATTTTTTCTTATTTGATCATATATATATATATTCGTTTCGGAGGCTGATTAATTTTGATTTATACGTGAAATTTTTGCCTGTCATTCTTTTGGGGATAATTATTTAGTAAATACTTAACTTCATTTTATTTATGTTATAATTTATGAACTTTTTAGACTAGGTCTAAAGACCTCTACTGAACAAACTAAAAAATATTGAAAAAATATTAAATCACGATTCAAAATTTTATAAGTTATTACAAATGTTAAATAAAAGTCACATATTTTATATGTAAGGTTGAACAAAATATGAGTAAATACTAAATCTGAGTCTAATATTCAACAATAACATACCCCGTGTAATCTCACTAAGTGATTCAAAAAAAAATCAAGAGTTATATTTGTGCAATTTTTAAAAATAGGACATTTAAATGATAGCTTAAAAATGACGCTTATACAAACCAATCAATTTATACTTAAAATATATTAAAAGTGAAAACACTCTTTATTGAAATTTTTTCCGTTCTCAATAATCGAAATTGAAACTCTAATGAAGGATAAAGAAGCTATCCATCTCACTACTATTTTTGGTAGTCTCTTGTTTTTATTTGGACACCATTTAAATGGATAGAATTTAAAAGGCTGATTTAGTTTTCACCGTATTAAAATAGTAAAATCTTACTACACTTACTAAAACTAGAGAGAATATGAAATCATCTAGTTGTTGGTGTGAACTCCTAAAATTTATCTTTTATATCCAAAACTTACTATTTTTGACCTCATATATTTAATTTTCGCATGAAATTAAATACCAAGCAATTAGTTGTTGAAAATTACATTCAAATGCAAATCTTGACCAAGAAAATAAATCTTAATAAGACTTGACAATTTTATACGTATAGAATATAGGTAAGTGTTGTTATATTGACCACTTACGCAAGCCATTTACGTAATTTTTAACCTTTTGTGTCCAAAATAATACATAAAGTTAGTGTTTAAGAGAAAAACTTTCTGGATTATTTGGTGTGACTGAGATACTTTAACATGGAATGAGTTGAATAAGATCTCTCCTTTTTACTTGTACTTATTTTTATTGAGAATTTTTTAAATTTTATTATTATTAATAAAAGATTGCTAAACACTCATGTGTAGAATAGATATGTAAATTCAACATAAGAAAAGATTGAATAAATGGTTATAAATCATCTAGCGTGGCACATTTTACAATTACAAACATGAAGTAGGAAATAAATCAATCAATGATTTATTTGTTTATTATTTTTGTAGTTATGCATTTAGAACTTAGAAGGAGACCATGATCATGATACTCAATTGTGACAAAACCAAATACAGTAGTAATAATTGAGAACACTTGCTTGCTAGTTCTTAAGAAAAACTTGTAGCCCCCACACCTCCTCAATCTCTCACACATGCATATATAGGAATCAGCAGACCATTATATACTTGGAAAACTCATCATAATATTTTATTTTATTTTATTTTTCTACTTATTTAAGGATATTTAGTGGTCAATGAAATAAAAATTGAGTATAAAAATTTCAAGTTCAAATTCTAATGGAGGCAAAAAACGCCAAGGGCTATTTGGTTCAAACTTAGTGATTAGACAGGTTATCCCGATAAATATAAATTTTGAGAATAAATTAATCATCTCGTATTTGGCCGAAGATATTAACTAAAACTAGTATTGTGTTTATATCTGGTGCAGATCCTAGTGTGAGCCATCGTCGCTAGCTCGTGGGAGACTCGTGCTTGGAGTTTTTGGTGATATTCTGGATTGAGAGTGAGCTCTTGGCGATCGGAGCTTAGCTTTTAGTTATCTTTTGATTATGTACTCTATTTCTACTCGGAGACAACTTGTATATATTGTTTTGGACCCTTGTACTCCTTATGTAGATCCGGTTCTTATACGCTATGATAGCAGGTTTTGGGTTTGGTTTAGCTTCCGCATTGTATGCATATACCCCTGTTATCTATTTTCTTTATCATGTTCCTTTGCTTTCGCTTTTTAAGCTGTGTTTCCGTATGGATTGTTAGATAGTAACCCATTACTAACCGTTTCGGGCTACGGGAATTGGTTCGCCTACAAGGGGAATTGTAGGTGCCATCATGACCGAGAAATCGGATCGTGACAGCTAAAAATCTTGATACAACTTATCCAAAAATGGGATTGATTATCTAGGTTTTAATCCTTGGTTATATTAATCTAAGTATTATATAATTCTAAGATATCCTGACTTTGAACCAAATAACCATTGGATGAGTTCTTTCTTATATGTTCAAACTTTAATGAATGAAGTTAACCGATACTTATATCGGTATAGAAAGTAATAAGTATCATATGAAATTAGTCAAGATACGTATAAGCTAAAACGGACATCACAATTATCAAGATTTCAAGAACAATAATGGTACGTAGTTGTATTTTTACAGTAAGAATTGAGCCGTATGTACACTGACTATAGTTTACGAAGCTCACATAGATATATAGAGATCTTTCTTTAATATAATTAAAAATATTTTTTTTTGTTTTTCACTCGGTGTTTGATATCCACATTAGAGCTCAACTAAATTCAGATTCGCGCCAGGAAGTCCCACATTGAGGGGTAAAATGCTCCCTAACAAAGACGACTCCATATTCAAGGGGGACTCGAATCCCAAACCTCTGATTAAGGATAAATGAATACTTATCACTCCACTACGACTCTTGTTGGTTAATTGAAAATATTCATATGGTAATAAATTTATTACAAACTAAAAAACTTCAATTTTTTTTTTTTAGAAAATTCTATATTTGCAGCATTGAAGAGTAGGTCCATATCCTGTCCAGAGTAATTAAATGAGGACAGTGATCTCCCAAAAGATGGTTGATAGTTTTTTTGGATTTGTCTTTTAACCAGCTAGGCAATATATGGCTATTTGTTAAATTTCCACCATACCTCTGTATATAAATCTACTTTGCCTGTTTGGTCAAAATGGATTTTTATCTTTTTCCTTTAAACCAGCCAAAATTTCACAAAAAAATCATTTGAGTTCCAAGAAGGACAATACAACATGTTCATCATAAATTATAAACTGCATAAAGCCAAAAAAACATCATGTGTAAATTCTATTTCTTTTGATAAAATTAGTAAAACTCTATGTATTGTCCTTCGTCATGATTTTGAAAATTCTTATAAAGTTTTCACAATTTGTCAATTTTCAAATGTCATTGCCGTATAATGTCAAGCATATCATGTACACCTTTTTTTCCTTCTTTCACATCTGTGTTTGATACTTATATTGAATCCTGATTAAATTTAAATTTATGCTGAAAAGTCTCAAAGTTGAGGAGTAAAACATTTTCTAATAAAAGCGATATCGTATAGAGCTTTCTCTTTCTTTCTCACCCGTATTAAGTATTTATGTTGAGTCCTGATTAAATTTGAATTTACGTTGAGAAATCTCACATCAAAGATAAAACTTCCCCTAAGAAAGACATATCATACCGAGTTTATTTTTCCTTTTCCACCCGTATTGAGTACTTATATTGACTTCCGATTAAATTTGAATTTACGAGGTTGAGAAGTCTCAATTTAGGGGAAAGGCGTTCCCTAATAAAGACGATATCATATCGAGTTTTTTGTTCTTTTCCCACTAGTATTCAGTACTTATATTGGATCCCGATTAAATTCGAATTTACGCTCATGACAAGTCTCATATTTAGGCGTAAAACATTCTCTAATAAAAGACGATATTATATTCAAAGCTTGAAATCGAAACTTATCATAATAGATCAAGGAATGTTTACCTATCCAACACGACCATAGTTGATACTATCATGTACACACCATTTTGCAAAATGTAAATGAAGATCAAAGTTAGTACTAATTAATGTAACAATATTTTGTTCATTCTCCACACCTGCATTTACTACCACCATCGTACACCTAACAACCACTTTCTTGCTTATTTAATTTCTGCCTTTTTAATTTAATTTTTCTATTTATGAAATCCGTTTCTACAAAATTAAACTCATAAAAATTGAATTTTGTATCCACTTCTATTACTAATCCAATGTATACTTGTAAGGAGAGAAATAGTTCACATTCCAAGACCCCTTTAATTACAATCATACAGTAAGCAGGAAAAAAGTCATGAAAATTAAATGTTTCATTCAATACGTATATTCTTGATTTGCATGGAAATCATAAAAGCAAAAGAATGAAATTGCCCAAAAAGAGTTAAAATTAAATTAAATTAAATACTCCCACTACCCTGTATTAGAGGGAAGACATCTATTATGGTCCAGCAAAGACCTATGAGTTTTGGGAAATGTGATTTTACTAAAAATGTTTTTTTTTCTTCAGTGATTCAATATATATAATACTCCAAGACAATTTTTACGTATAATATTAGATAGAAAATTAAAACTGCAAGATAGTGAGCTGCTATAAATTTTGAGTACGTTACATAAGCTTAATTATATTTTGAAACAAATTTATTTTCCACATTTTAGTATCTTATGTAACCGATTGTTTTTACTTTATAAAATTGTCAATTTGATTTTCTATACACCACATGGTGGAACACTTTTGAGAAAAATAACAAGAGTAACACAGTTGGAATTTGGATATGGATTGAGTGATTTTTTTTATTTTTTTTTTCAAAAAGTAGTAAATGAAATTGAAACTAGAAAATTGTATTTATAAATTAAAGTTATGTTAGAATATGTATTTTACTCCGGAAAAAGTTAAAGTTTCGTGACAATAAAAATATCTCTTGAAAAACTAATTTTGATCAATTTTTCAAATTTAAAAGACTCATCTTAAAAAACTCCGTAATTAAAAAATAATTTTAATATATAACCAAATATTGTGTTGAAAAGAAGAAGAAGAAGAAAACATATCATGTCCAAACTGAACAACATTCACATGTGCATTCGAAGTTGAATTCTGAATAACATGTTTGGCCATAAAATTCCAAGAAAATCTGTTCTTACTTTTTTTCAAGAAGTTTCAAAAATTTCGAAAACAACAAAAAGTTGTTTTCACTCTAAATTACCCATAATAATTCAGAAAGAACTCTAATTTATTTTATGGCCAAACACAACTCCAAATTTCAAATATCATTTTTCACTTTGAAAACAAAAGCTATTTTTTTCTATTTTCATAATGAAACATGATCAAACGCTTATGTTGAGCTCATTCAGTCCAACGATACTTTACATGGTATTATATTGTACGTTTAGGCTAAGTCGACATGATTTTCCCTAAAAGGTCGCACACCGACACTACACCTTATATATAACTTTTCAATCCTTTCGATTACCGATGTGACAACCTACTAAATTTATCTTTACACAACTTACCAAGAACTGGAAAAAGCAAAGTCTAGACTGAAAGGTGTGTCATTCTCAACATTAAAGAATGGGTGTTAATAGTAGTAGCTAGGTGTATTGGTGGTGGCATTGAATATGAATAACTTCCCTCAGCTACCCTTCATTAAATTTCATAGGCAGAGATGGACACATATCATCAATCAACACACTCTTAACATACATATAGAGAAGCAAAAATAGAGAGAGAGAGATGAGGAATAGAGCATGTGAAAGTAATAAATGAGATTAATAAGTGGGAATTGTGGGAAAATAGATGCAGCAGTCATTGTGCACAATGTTTGTTGATGTGATTGTGGTGTGGTCCCTCTTCATTTTTACTCTGTCCAAGGATCGTCACTCGATCATTTATTTGTCAAAAAATTATACTTTGTATTTAAAATATAATATTATGTGTATAGGTAAAAAATAATTTTTTAGAGATATATATTAAAGTTTTGAACATCCTTAGCAAAATTCCTAGCTTCACCATTAAATTTTAAGACATAACTTGTGCCTTGACACATGTTTAGTAGTATAAATTTCTTAAACATAATATTCTAAAACTGAATTTATGCTCTGCGGCATAATTTTAGTGTATGAACTTCTTAATGCATAATATTTTAAAACTGAACTTATGCCTTATAAGGTATAACATGTGTTTATCAAATATTTTTTTATTTTAATATTAGGAATATTTTCATTCACATTTTTATTATTTAAAGTGATAAAAAAATAAAAAATAAATAATATAATTTAAAGCGTGAAAATTAAAGACCACCCTAAAATAACGACATTCCTGCGAATGACCCACATGATATTGCTAGAAAGTTATTGGACTATAGATCTTGGTCTTCATGGCAAGAGCCCAATTTTGATGATTGGGCTTCATATTTCAGAAGCCCAGCCCACTATCAATAATGACCTTACGTACTAGAACATTCCTCGCGAAACCGTCAGTTAATTTACGCTATTAAACAGTTCCAATAAAAATCCAATATCCGTAAATCTATATTTTTTTCATCCGAATATCCAGAAAAAAACAAAGTATTTTTCCTTCTACTCCTTCGTATTGCCGATTAATTCCTTCTGCTCCGATTCAATCTTCGCATTTTTTTTTAAATTCTAGTTTTTACAGGTAACCTTCCTTCAATTTTCTCTGTTTAGGGTTTAATTTGCTGTAGAAAAGGTATTTTTGGTTTGATTTGAGGATCGATGATAGTTTTTATTGTTGGAATTCTAATTTATGGCATATTTGGTGTATATTGAAAGTGTGAAATGAACTGTTCTTCAATTTTTTTGAGGTGATCATGGCGATTAGATGAATCGGTTTATGCTTGTAAATGATAAAATTAACTGTCTTTCACTGGTGTGATAATAGATATGCAGGATTTTGTTGTTCTTATTGCTGTTTTTTTGTTGTTTTGTTTTTTTGGGTAGGGTTCGTTGATTAAGAATCTATACTAGCAAGGAGGAAGTAACCACTTTGTTTTTTGGTGGTGGTGGTGGTGGTGGTGGGGTGGGGTGGGGGTAGGTGGGGTGGGAGTTGTTTGTTTTTGATAGGTGGGGTTAGCCGTTAGGGACGTTGTATGAAAAAGAGAGAATTTTGGTATATGCTGTATTGATGGTTAGCCCTTTCATTTTGAAGTAACCAAAATTCGCTGATTATAATCTCTACTAGCAGGAGGAAGTAACCACTTCCCTTTTTGGTGTTGGTGGTGGGGGTGGTTTGTTTTCGATAGGTGGGGTTAGGTACGTTGTTTGTAAAGGAGAGAATTTTGGTATAGGCTGTATTGGTGGTTAGCCCTTTCATTTTGAAGTAAACCAAATTCGTTGATTAATAATCTATGCTAGCAGGGAGGAAGTAACCACTTTCCTTTTTTGGTGGTGGTGGGTGGATGGGTGTGTGTGTGTGTGGGGGGGGGGGGGGCGAGGATTGGGTTTGTTTGTTTTTGATAGGTGGGGTTAGGTACGTGGTATGAAAACGAGAGAATTTATTGGTGGTTAGCCCTTTCATTTTGAAGTAACCCAAATTCGTTGATTAATAATCTATGCTAGCAGGGAGGAAGTAACCACTTCCCTTTTTTTTTGGGGGGGGGGGGGGGGTGTGTGTGTGTGTGTGTGTTTATTTTTGATAGGTGGGGTTAGGTACGTTGTATGAAACACACAGAATTTTGGTATGCAGTTTATTGGTGGTTAGAGATAATATGTGGGATACGACCGCTAGTTGCATAAGGGAGACGGCTAGAGAGGTTTTGGGTGTCTCGAGAGGTCGTTCTGGCAAGCATCGAGGGGACTGGTGGTGGAACGGAGAAGTAAAAGGAAAGGTGGAGGCAAAAAAGGGGTCATATGCGAAGTTGGTAGAGAGTAAGGATGAGGAGGAGAGGCGAAGGAATAGGGAGGCGTATAAGTTAGCTAGGAAGGAGGCTAAGTTAGCTGTAACGGCAGCTAAAACGGCAGCCTTTGAAAGCTTATACGCGGCTTTAGAGGATAAAGGTGGGGATAAGAAGTTATACAGGTTAGCAAAGGCTAGAGAGAGGAGGACTCAGGACCTTGACCTAGTGAAGTGCATCAAGGACGAAGATGGCAAAATACTAGTAGATGAGGTACTCATTAGGAGGAGATGGCAGTCTTACTTTCATGGACTCTTGAATGAAGGGGGGACAAAAGCTTTGAGCTGGGAGATTTGGCACACTCAGAGAGGCGTCGGGACTATGATTATTGTAGCCGTATAAAGGTTGAAGAGGTTAGGGTTGCGATTCGTAAGATGCGAAGGGGTAGGGCGACGGGGCCAGATGAGATTCCCGTGGATTTTTGGAAAGCTCGGGTGAGACAGGTGTGAAGTGGCTAACCGAGTTGTTTGATGGTATTTTTAGAACGGCAAAGATGCCTGAAGCTTGGAGATGGAGCACGATGATTCCTTTGTACAAGAACAAGGGCGATATTCAGAGTTGCAACAACTATAGGGGTATCAAATTGCTAAGCCACACTATGAAGGTCTGGGAGAGGGTAGTGGAGTTGAGGTTGAGACAGATCGTGCCTATTTCAGAGAACCAGTTCGGCTTTATGCCAGGACGCTCGACTACAGAAGCTACCCATCTCCTTAGAAGACTGGTGGAGCAGTACAGGGAAAGGAAGAAGGACTTGCACATGGTGTTCATCGATCTAGAAAAGGCGTATGATAAAGTCCCTAGGGAGGTCTTTGGAGGTGCTTGGAGGCTCGAGGTGTACCCGTGGCGTACACCAGATCAATTAAGGACATGTATGAGGGGGCCAAGACTCGCGTTAGAACTGTGGGAGGAGATTCGGAGCACTTTCCCGTGTTGATGGGGTTGCACCAGGGATCGACCCTTAGCCCGTTTCTATTTGCCTTGGTAATGGATGTGTTGACGCGGCAAATACAAGGTGAGGTGCCATGGTGCATGTTATTTGCGGATGATGTAGTTTTGGTGGACGAGACTCGCGGAGGAGTTAATGCTAAGTTGGAGGTTTGGAGACAGACCCTCGAGTCGAAGGGGTTTAGGTTGAGCAGGACCAAGACTGAATATATGGAGTGCAAGTTCAGTGAGGCGACTCAGGATGATGACGTAGAAGTGAAGCTGGATACACAGGTCATCCAAAAGAAAGGGAGTTTCAAGTATCTTGGGTCTATTATCCAAGGAAGTGGAGAGATTGATGAGGATGTCACCCATCGTATTGGTGTTGGGTGGATGAAATGGAGGCTCGCATCTGGAGTCTTGTGCGATAAGAAGGTGCCTACTAAACTTAAAGGCAAATTCTACAGAGTGGTGGTCCGACCAGCTTTGTTGTATGGAGTTGAGTGTTGGCCAGTAAAGAACGCCCATATTCAAAAGATGAAGGTGGCGGAGATGAGGATGTTGCGATGGATGTGCGGATTTACTAGGAGAGATAGGACTAGGAATGAGGATATCCGAGATAAGGTGGGTGTGGCGTCAGTGGAAGATAAGATGCGGGAAGCGAGGTTGAGATGGTTCGGCCATATGAGAAGGAGAGGCACGGATGCTCCAGTGCGGAGGTGTGAGAGGTTGGCTATGGATGGTTACAGGAGAGGACGAGGTAGACCGAAAAAATATTGGGGAGAGGTGATTCGACAGGACATGGCGCAGTTGCAGCTTACCGAGGACATGACCCTAGATAGGAAGGTGTGGAGGACGCGGATTAGGGTAGAAGAGTAGTAGGTAGAAGTGGGTGTAGGTAGGAGTGTTTTTCCCTAGTGTCCCGACTAGTAATCGTAGGGTCACGCTTATAGTTTCTTGTTCTTGTTCTTGGATTCCTCGTGGTAGTATTGTGTGGCAGTGCTCTGTTTCTGTCTATCTGTCTGTCTGTTGTTTGTTACTACATATTGCTTCCTACCGTCTCTTGTTTTCTTTTATCTTGTTTTATCATGTATCATTGATATGCCCTTTTTAGCCTCTTTTTCTTTCTTTTTTTCTTTTTTTGCTCGAGCCGGGGGTCTATCGGAAACAGCCTCTCTACCTCACCTTTGAGGTAGTGGTATGGTCTGCGTACACTTTACCCTCCCCAGACCCCACGCTGTGGGAATACACTGGGTATGTTGTTATTGTTGTTGTTGTTAGTTTATTGGTGGTTAGCCCTTTCATTTTGAAGTAACCCAAATTCGTTGATTAATAATCTCTACTAGCAGGGAGGAAGTAACCACTTCCCTTTCATTCTCAAGTTCAATGTTTTCCGTGTTTGTTTGTTGTTAAGCAATTTACTAGAAGATTTGCCAGAGGTACTATTTTTTTCCCCAGATGCTAGGACAGGTGAGATTTCCTTAATTGGTGAGACCAACTAGGGAGTTGACAGAAAGTTTGAAATATGGAGAAGTACTTGAGAAAGTAAGGGTTTACCTCAACTAAAATAAGACAGATTATATGTATTGAAAGTTTAGTTCCCGATGAGATGTTTAGCTTCCAGTAGGAAGAATGAAAGGAGAAGTGAGAGTGAACGTTAGTTTGTGCAAAATGCTAAATGCAAACAACTCAGATATCTAGGTTTTGTTTTTTTTATCTTTCAGAAGACTGTTAAAAATTGATTGGAAGTAGCACAAACTTGACGTAGGGATGTTGGGGTTTGGAGCAATACAGAAATGATGTACAATAAGATCGGTCCATCCACAAGAAGAATTTCATTATAACAATATGTTAAGACGAATGTGCAATCATATAAGTTCGGACAAGACTAGAGGAGATCACATTAGAAGTGAGCACAATTAACACGTAAAAGGATAAAATGGGAGAAAGCCTCTTCTACAATTAAATGATATCGAAAATACCAAGAGGACAAGGTAAACCTGCAATGTCTAGGAATCAATACAGATTTAAGGGAAGTTGAATACGATGGAAACTACCCGCAAGGGTGGCCGAGTTGGTGAGCAGGGGATCTCCCAAATGGGGGGTGTTAGGTTCGAAACCCCCTGCATGTTATCTCGGTCGAGCTCGTCGCACAGGGCTTGTCTAGTGGGGTTTACCTCTCTTGTGTGGTTTGTGTGGTTTGCGAGCTATTACACTGGAGAGAGTTTACCCTGTGTGCACTCAAAGTGTAATGGCTGCGAGTTCCTCGTCATTAAAAAAAAGAATACGATTGGAAAAAAAGGATCCATATAAACAATATCAACTAGTTGAATTTAGGGTTTAGTAGTTGTTGCGCTTATATCAGGTTCAAAAAAGATGACTGAAATTTGGAGAATCTCTGGTTCTTGAGTAACCCAATTTGCCTAACAAGGGAAACTACTCAGCAATACTGGTTTTAAACTAAGCCCGAATATAGCAGAATAAGTAGCGTTGACCACAATTGTGAGATTAAGGCAATGTTGATTTGTTGATTGACTACTTGGTGGAGAAGGTGTCAGTTGTGCTAGCTTGTGTCATAGTAGCTGTACTTCTAAGAAAGGATGAACACCCTATAATGGTCCCTTCACACCACTTTGCTCCCTGACTTTAGCCAAATGTCTAATATCTTTTGGTTTGAAAAGACTGAAAATCAGTTGGAAGATTGTTTTCTTGGATTTGGGAATCTACTATTGGTGTGATAGAAATTAAACACTAGCTAAAAGATTTGCATGCATAGTCTAATGCATAGTGTAATACATAGAATGCAGTTTACATCTAAGTATATCTGCATATATTTAGAAGCATACACTCTGTTACAATAGTCAAAAAGTTGACTTATGTTTGAGCTTTAATGTACAAAGTAGCAAGGAATAGATGATATAACTATGGAGGGGAAAAAAGTAGCAAGGAATAGATGATATAACTATATGGAGGGGAACACAAATGGAGATTACGAAACAAGAGTCACCAATTTTCAAATTTTACTCCTGGTCACAGTTCCAAGTATTTTTGGTTCCAAGAGAAGAAAGACTTATATAGCTTTAACTTTTTTATTATTTCATAGTGGATTGCATACTAACTTTCTTGCTTCTGTACAGTCGAAATGCTTGCTCGACTTGTTTGGGTTCAAGGTCACATGTCCAGACTTATTTCACCTTGTTTGTTTCCGCCACTGTGCATGCAGATATTGTTGTTTATAGTACATTTTACTGAGTGAAGCGACCTTTGGTTAATTTTCAGGCCAAAAGTTCAAAATGCAGGGAGGCAGAGACCCTTTTTCCAATTTTGGTAGTCCTTTTGGTAGTTTTGGCGGATTTGGAGGTCAGAGGAGTCTATTATCTGGTGGCTTTTTTGGGGGCAGAGACCCATTTGATGATCCTTTCTTCACAAACCCATTTGGAGGCATGTTTGGATCGACCCCTTTTGGTCCTAGCGGAGGCCCGTTCATGGACTCGCACATTAATGGATTGCTGGAACAACAGCCTTCTGTCCCTTTCCAACAGCCTTCTTTCCCTTTCCAACAGCCTTCTTTCCCTTTCCAACAGCCGTCTGTCCCCTTCCAACAACCTTCTGTCTCCTTCCAGCAGCCTAGGTCTAGGGGTCCTGTTATTGAGGAGCTGGACTCGGATGATGAGAAAGAGGAAAAGGATATTCCCAAAGAGAAGAAACAGAACACGAGAAAGCATGCTAGGTCAAGAACTGAGCCTTTTGTTGAATATCCAGATGATGAAGCAGGAGGTGAGCATAGTTCCGTTATAATTATGTGTGTATCGTTTAATTTCATTTCCAGGGTTGTAAGGTCTTTTGCTTGTATAGATATTGATTGAATGATATATTGCTTTTGCAGAGAGGAGGAGTAAGCAAATGGTATTCCAGAATGATTTCCGGAGAGCAAATAATGAACAGCAGCCTCAAGTTCGTAGCTTTAGCTTTCAGAGTTCTACCGTGTCCTATGGTGGTGCAAATGGCACCTATTACACTTCTTCCAAAAGTAGGAGGAGCGGAAGTGATGGAGTAAGTGATTTTGACTAAAGCACTTATAGGACTATAGAGCTCTGGTTTGCTATGGCCTTGCCACATCTTTCATTGTTTTTTTGGATTTGCAGCTGACGTTTGAGGAATGTAAAGAAGCCAATTCAGCTACTGGGCAAGCAAGTCACAAGGTTTCAAGGGGAATACAGAATAAGGTATGTTCTGTTCTTCTCCCTGACAGTAAAGATAGAATTACCTATTTTCTTGATTTTGTTTTTCTTAATGCGTAAATAACTTGATGGATGTTTGTTAATACAGGGTCATTCCTTGTTACGGAAACTCGATTCAGATGGTAGGGTGGACACCATGCAGACATTGCACAACCTTAATGAAAGTAAGTGATCGCTAAATGAGAGTTCCGTTTTTTTGGTTTCTCTGAACTGCTTCTGAATAAAAGGTGTCTATTGGTAGATGAACTTGATGGATTTGAAGAAACCTGGAAAGGAAAAGCTAGAAATCAACTACCTGACCTGTATGGGGGTTCTAATTTACAAGGTGATACTGGTAAGTATACTAGGAGCAAGTATATCATCCTGTTTGCTCTCCCAACTTTTTAAACACACGCACGCACACTTGCTTTTCACTTTTATAATTTTTTTACTGTGATGATATAAAGTGAGCTTAATGAAGAAGTGGAAGTTATATATAGCCGATCCTGACTTGTTACTTGTTTGGGACTGAGACTTAGTTGTTGTTCTTGTTTGAAGATAATTGAATATTCAAATAGTTCTCCTTTTTATTTTATTCACATTTTGGTGGGAATTGCATGATATAGTGAGTCTGATATTTTTGGCTTTGGCTGAAGAGTCCTTTTCTTTTCCATAAAGATAATTGATAATCAAACCAGCTCTCCTTTTTCTTCTATTCACATTGTGGGGGGGAATTGCATGATATGGTGACGCGTGTGATATTTTGGTTTTGGATAATGCGAGTCCTTTCCTTTTCCATGAATATAATTGTATATTTGACGGAAATGGACATGATGTGTGCAAACCTGTAAAACTGCCAGATGGTTGAATTTCCTTACAGTTTATATTAGTCCTCCGCGCATTTGCACGTTCCATTATTCTAATGTCTCAACTTCTTTGTTCTAGGGTTTGGGAGCAGTGTCCAGAATGGTGCAAATAGGGGTGGATGGGCACTTCCTTCGACGGAGAGAGCACATCACTCAGGGAACCTCGGACCAGGGGTAGCGAGTACAGCTGGCCCTTCCCATCCAATGCATTCACGGAGGCCAAAAACAGATGCCGGGAATGTGATGGGTTCTTCAAAGGTCACTAATGCTAGTAATATGGAGAAAGCTAAGAAACGTTGAAGCATTTGCACCAAATTTATTGGTGATGCTTCCCAATATGTAGTCATATATAGCTGCTCTAGTCATGCATTTTGCTTTCTGCTTTCTTTTTTGAGAAAGCAGGCGCGTTTATGCACCCGTATCCTTCCTGCATGCTACCACTGAATAAACCTGCTAGGAATGTAGTGGCAAATTTGTCTAGCTGTTGTAATGAGTCGCCACTTTGACTGGGTGGTATGAGAGAGATTGGTCAGGGATGTTGAATGTAATCACCTAATATTAGTAGCTTATGGTCTTGGTTGATGACGTCCAGTTGTATATGTTTTGCAGCTTAACAGACAGGTTATTCTGCTTCTTGCACGTTTGGTTTTGTTGCCTCGAACTGTGCTTGCTATGTCAAGGCAACAGCCATCGGAGAGAGATTTCTCTCCTGGATGTGCAAATGCTTCAATGTGGAGTATTGCTTCAAGTTTGCATTAGCAAGGGACTCAACTTATTTAGTGACCCTTCTCTTATTATAAGAAGGGAATAAACAAAAATTGCTTAAACGGAAAAGACTCAGTTATTAATACCTTGATATGAAAAAACTAATATTTTTCAGATTTGAAATTAATTGGCGTCCTTTGTTCTGTGAAAATGATCTATAAGGGATGTTGAGTCTTCTGAATGAAAATTTGTATACAAATAGGCTTTTTAGTAACTCAACCGAATTTCGATAACAATAGACATGAAAGGGATTTTATATGATTTTGAATTATTCTCGGTACGTTTAAGGTCAATGGACAAAGCCAGTTAACTACTTCTATCAATAGTCAATACCTTTCTATTTGTAAATTGAATATCTTTCTTCATATTATATATTTCTGGATGAAAATCGGCTTCCTGTTTTTTACTTTACAGAATTGGAAAAAAATATAAAATGGAAGTGAATGTTTTGCTCCAAAATGGGCCACAAATAATTTCTTGGCAAATAACATAGTGAGCAATTAGATTGGGTTCGAGTCTTGAACAAAATAACGTTGGTAGCGCCAATGCGAATACCAGTTAGAACCACAACCCCCCCTACGCCCCCCAAAAAAAATAAAAAATAGATCGTTGGGCTTCAATTTTCACGACAAAAAATGGCATCATTCAGAACTACCACAAGCTTTCTCGTTCGAGAAATTTTCCGTCCGTCAATACACTTACCAACTGTTGTTCGCTTCATCCACATCTCGCCGGCGCCGTTTCCGGCCACGAGCCTTGTTGTGAGTCATCGGATTTTATCACGTACCATCTCCTTTAGTCACGTCAGGTGTGCCGCGGCGTCCGACGGTGGGGCTGACGACGGAAAGAAGTCGCCGGCGCGGCTTGCTCAGGTTCAGCAGCTGTTATATGAAGCCAAGGAACGAGCTCAAGCTGCGGGAAATGATCCTATTCCTAAGATTACTCTTGGTATTTCAATTGCCTTTATTTGAATCTCTTCTTTTTTTCCAACTCCAATTATCATTAGCTTCCGTTGAAAATGGAATTTATATTTTGAGGTTTCCTTTTTTCTTATTAACTGAAAACTGTACTTTGTCTGGACTTAGATTAGCAATGTATAGAACACCTTTTCTTGTAAAATTTACATTTTTTGCAAGTTCTAGCGTTTGTTTTTGAGGACACGTATTAGGGTAGAAGGTTAGTTTGATAGTTGACCGTTGACTCGCTTATCCTTCCATACTATTAGTCGTAGTATTATTATAGTTTCTTGTCCTTTGAGTTCGGTTACTATGTGTTGTTTCTTGTACTTCTATTATCGTATTATTTTATTCTAATTAATGATTTCTCATCTTGTTTATAGTATTTTGCTATGGCTTCTTCACTTTTGTTATTTCTTTTTCCGTACTGCTTTGGACTGTTTTTCCCTTGAGCTGAGGATCTATCGTAAACCACCTCTCTACCTCCAAACTACCTCCAAGGTAGGTAGGGGTAAGGTCTGTGTACACTCTACGTTTCCCAGACTGGCTATGTTGTTGTTGTTCTTGTTGTTGTTATCGTAGCATTTGTTTTTGACTATCAGAGAATTAAGGTCCATTTTTAAATGAAGTAACTGTAGTATAAGTGGTACATCCTTGAAGTAAATTTGACGCTTAAAATTAGTTGGTGACTTGGTGTATCATCTCACTTTGAGATTGTCCCAATGGCCTATCCAACTAGTTGTGATGGAGACATAGTTGATCGATTGATATCCTTTCACTTCCATTTCCGTGTCGGGGTACTTGATATTTTTAGAGGGTTAAGCAAATGTAATGTTCTTTTCTTACTGACTGATTGCATATGAAATGGTATTCTAGAAATCAATTGTGTAAATATATTATCTTACAAGTGATGACATGGCTTAGCTATAGTGGCGTTAGCTTGGAAGTTGGATTACAAGATAAGGCGATCAGCGTCATCAAATGAGTTTTGTGTTATGCTGAGGGTGTTGCTTCTTCAGTGGCCTTTTTTTATTTTTTGAGTTGGGGTCTAGAGTTTGTTTACTGGGTCTCAGAATCATTTGTAATTTTCAGCAGAAAGATTTTGAGGAACTTTTATGTGAAACATAGAGTGGTAGGTAGTAGGGAAATTTGTCTAGAGTACCCACAAATGTCAAAATACTTTGGACTGCTCCTTGTAAGAAAAAGGATTGCTAGATTATGTATAGCCTGTACTAGTAGAAAAAAGTAAGTACCCGGTGCAATAGTTGAGGTGCGCACAAACTAGTGTCGAGCGCACAAACTAGCCCAGGCACCACCTTCATCTTTTAAAAAAGAATGCATATTGCATCAATGTCAAAGGCTATGGATACTAATTAATTTTGCACCGCAGCTAGTGTAGGACTAAAGAGACTACTCCCAAGTTAAACTTATTCTGGATTTGCTTTTTAACTTCTTAGGACAGAAATAGTTGTAACAGCTACAGTGCGAAATTGCTTAATATGGTTCTTCTGCTCATGGAAAAGCCGAAAACCACTTGGACTATCTAATATTCATCAAAAGCTTTCTTTTTCATGCATATTTTCTAAAAGCAAGGCCAAGTTTCTTATACTGACCTATAAAAGATCTTCCTAACTTACTCTTATGAGAGACGGAAAGAAAGGAGGGTGGGATGGGGGTTAGAAAAATGAGAATGGGCGATCTCCTATTCATTTCATATTCTTGTTTGGGATATTCAATTGGATTTAGTTTCTTATCTGGAAGGAGTTCTGTTTCTGATTAATTATTCAGCTTAACTTGATCAGGATGTCTTGTATTTGTTGAAATTTGTGAACAAATTGGGAAAACTAATATTTTTTTGGTGGTGCTCTTCTTTGTTCTATTGTTTGGTCCAGATCATGTTACTGTTAATTTTGCAAGAAGTGGAGGTCCTGGAGGTCAAAATGTCAATAAAGGTCTGGTGCAGCTTGTTTCAGTAGATAAGATTGCCTTCTAAGTTTTCGTTTCCTTATTTTTCAAGAAGTTTCTATCTTTACAGTAAATACCAAGGTGGATATGCGGTTCAATGTTGAAAATGCTTATTGGTTAAGTGACAGAGTCAGAGAGAAGATTTTGCAAATGGTGAGCTAACACCTGTATTTCACTGTTTATTTATGCTTTTTCGATAAATATAACTTGGTGGTCCTCTTGATCACGTAGTGTCTCAGTTTTCATTTCGTCCAACTAGCTATTATATAAGTTGGTACAAGAATGTTAAAGTCCGTTTCTTGGTTCTTCCTTTTACATCGGTTGCAAGAAGTGTTTGGAACATATATATACAGAGAGAGAGACAGCACATGGGCTCTTTGCTAATTTACCATCATGAACGCCTATGGTTATTATGAAGTAAGTGGCTCATCTATCATGATCTCATGATGGTCTGAACTCTGAAGGGACACTTTACCGCGGTTGTTTTCCAGAAATGTATGGTTTCAATAGGCTAATGACTGATTGCAATGATTCTTTACCGTATGCTGATAACTTTCCTGCACACTTCTAGATCCATAATGCTTCTTGTTGTGCGTAATTTACATAATACTTATTGATATCTTATTTATTGCAAGTTTGCAACTCACCTAACACTTGAGCTAAGTTTTTAATATTCTAAACAGGAAAAGAATCGGATAAATAAGGATGGAGAGCTTGTGATCTCTTCAACAAAGACAAGAACTCAGAAGTGAGCCTCTTCCCTATATACTTTTCTGTTTGCATAGTCAAGGCCACAGACCTGATTGTGTGCTATGATTCCTTTCAGGGGTAACATTGAAGATGCTTTGAGTAAATTACAGGTACTCATAAGGAACATTCGTTATATGACTGTTCCCACTATCTATCAAACAGAATGGTAGAAGTCCATCCTTGAGTGTCAGATGATGTTTCAGTGAGCAGATTTGTTCCTTCTCTATTATGAATTGCTCATTGATCTCAGTATCGCAGGCTATAATTGATGCTGCTTCTTATGTACCACCACCTCCATCTGAAGAGCAAGTGAAAAGAATAACGAAGTTGTAAGCGTTCTCAAACCAATTCCCTATGTTATGCACTTTTCATATACCAAATTACGTGTATTTTATGCAAACTTATAATTCACTGGAATGACCAATCTCCTTTCCTATACAAAAGGGCTGCTATTGGGGAGCGCAAACGGCTTGACAATAAGAAAGCCCAGTCACAAAAGAAGGCTATGCGTAGAAGCAGAGATAGTTATGACTGATTCCAAGAGCTCGAGATATCTAACATAAGACACTTTGCTATCAAATTCTCCCAGCATTTTGATCATTTCCTTCATCCTAGTCTTATACGATCGAAAATAGAATCTCTGCAAGGTCCTTCAGATGATGGCTTCTTGATACAACTTATATACCGGATTAACTAAGAGAATATTAGAGCAAAGGATCTTGCACTTTCTGAAGATGTTGATATTGGATAGGCAAGCTTAGGTCTTGGGTGAGTATTGCCTCTGTAGTTACAAAACAAAAAGAATAATGCAGCCACCCATCTTTTTTATGTACCGAGGTCTCGTGTGTGAGAGGCATATCCAGGTTTTTTATTCTATGAATTCGACTTTTAACGTTCTTAGCAACGAATTAATTGTACTTGTATAACTATGTGTTTAATTTTAGTATTTGTTGAAATTTTTGAGTCGATATTGAAGCACTGGATCAGCACCTGATGTGTGGATAGTTGGATATACCTTTCGTATAGTTTTTTATGAGACATTTATACAAGGGATAATAAACTCTATTCTATTTTTTGGACACAACATAAAGTCTCCAAGTTTTCATTATATGTATATCTGCAATTGCCACGTGTTTTTCATTTAATTATTGGTCTAAAATGTGTTGGAACGCCATGGCATTTTCTTTTCCTAGATAATGATAATGTAAGAAACAACAAAAATACGTAAGGGTATCAAACTCTATACAACACCATTAAATATTGTTGAAGCATTTAATGTTTGTTTGCCTTTCTCGAAGACGTGAATAAGTAACTGAAGTTATTATGGTAGTATATTTGGTCAATTCTGATTTCTGTCTATTTGTGTAACAACTATGAAAACAATGTGCTATTTCATCCAAAATTTAATATACCTATACAACTTTCGTCACCAAGATAAGCACTAGCAATAACAACAATAACATATACAATATAATTTTACAAGTAAAATCTGACATTTAAGCTAACCGTAATAACAATAACAATATATATGGTGTAATTTAACAAGTGAAGTTTGACATCTGATAAGAAGAGAGTGGTGTATAGCCGAAGAGAGTGGTGTATAGCCGACCTTAGTCAAGGTAACCTAGCATTAACAACAACAATAACATATACAATATAATTTCACAAGTAGAGTTTGATATCTGATAAGGGAAGGGTGGTGTATAGCCTACAGCCCTACCTTAGTCAAGGTAAGCTAGCAGTAACAACAACAATAACATATACATATAATTTCACAAGTGGAGTTTGATATCGAAGGGTGGTGTATAGCCAACCTTAGTCAAAATAAGCTAGTAGTAACAATAACAATAATACGTGCGGTGTGATTTCACAAATAGAATTTACGATATGATTTCACAAGTGGAGTTTGAAATCTGAGGATATAGCAAGCCTTAATCAAGGTAACCTAATAATATATGTAGTGTGATTTCACAAGTAAAGTTCGAGAAGTTATTTTTGATATAAACTTGAAAGATAAGCACTAGCATATATCAAAATTGGGAAAACCAGGAACCTGATCAATTTTGTATCATCATCTATATACACAAGAACCTAAAAGAAAATAATTAAACAAGAGAAAGAAGTCAAAAAAAAAATTAAAAGAATTTGTGAATTTTCCATGACACGTCATCACTTGCGTATCACAAACTCTTCCCCTGATTCTCTATCAAAATGTCTAATCCATCGACTTTCCGTCTTCCCCGAACCACCCTTTCCGCCGCCGCTCACGGTGGCTCCGACATGAGCAATATCCAAACCTTTACCCACCGGCAGAAAAACCGACCGTACGATTCTTGATTTTCCGTCGAGTACACTCCGCCACCGGAAATCAGAAACAATTCTTGAACTTGCATTTTTACATATCAATACTGCACCTCTATGTCCCAATTTAGCAACCCCCAAAATCCTACCGAAGTCATTTCTTCTACAATCCACAACCAAAAAATCAATCCCCGTCAACCCATCCATCGCTTCTTCCGGTTCTCCGACGACAACTTCCGGCGACATCCCGGCGTTTTCCATAGCTTCTAAATACTCTGTTCTTGAAACTTCATCTGGTACTACACAAATATGCCTACCACCTGTATGATGATTTGCCACAGCCAATCCAATACTAGTTGCCATAACCCCACCTCTTGACCATGTTTCTACAATCATTTTTGCATCCCATCCAGCAGCCATAGCCGATATCATCTCTGCTACACTAGATTCTTGAAATATCTCACACTGTATAATTAACCATTGAAAAAAAATAATTCAATAACTGGGAAAAACAAAAGGGGGGGATTGGGAATTTGTTTGAAATTGTATATATACTTACAGATTTAACAGTGTCAATATAAGCTTTAGATGCTTTTTCTGGAGACCAAACCAACTTCATTTTTCTCTGATTTTTTTTGTTCTTTTGGTGTAAATGGTTTTTTTTCTGTAGTTGGTAAATTCTTGGTGATCAAGATTTTGGAAATGGGGATTTGCTTATTATGTGATGGCAATGGGGTAGGGGGTATATATATTGAGAGAGACAGAGAGAGAGAAGAAAAGGGGGGAAGAGAGAAGCGAAGCGACTATCTAGAAAGCACAGAATAAGGGAAGAGGTCTATTTTTCAAGAGAGTTGACATTAGGTAACCATGCAATTCCAACGTGGTGGTATTAGCTTTTTCTGTGGATTTCTCTTTTTTTTTTTTTGCCTTTCTATCCAACTTCTCTTGTTTTAGTTTTTGCCTATTCACACCCTCACCCCTACCCCTACTCCCACCCCCACCCCCACCCCCACTCCACTCAGTACGAGAGCCAAAATTTTCATTAAGGAGAGTAAACACACCAAGAATTTAGTGGATTCAACAATCGACACTATTATATATACACAAAAATTATTAACTATGTTTAAATTTATTTCGTGGGGAATAGGCGAATATACGAGATTATACTGACCCGTACATATGATTCGATTAAGGTCTGAATAATCAAGAATCCTATCTTCTTTTTTACCATAAAAATCCGAACTAAATAATTTCTGCCTCGCCTGATCATTGGTTACTGAGAGGTTAGAAGCGCATTTCTTTCGTTTCAATTTATTTGACTTACTTTTCATTTTAGTCTGCTTAAAAAAAATAATTTTTTTCTTTTTTAGCAACTTTTTAGTTCTAACTTTTCACGTGACATGTTTAATAATCACAAGATTTGAGGGTATTTTGATACATTTGACATATGTTTAATTTAAGATCACAAGATTCAAAAGTCTTCTTTATTTTCTTAAACTATGTGCCAAGTCCAAACTAGGTCAAACAAATTAAAACGGATGAAGTATAATTTTTCGTCAAAGGAGTTTCAGATGAACCCTCTCGGCCCTTCATGGCTCCACCGCGGACTCCTCTACCCCCTCTATTTCAGTTTATATGATACTCTTTTTGTTCACTTTTACCTTGTTCATTATATAAAAAGTAAAAATCTGTTTTTATTTATCAGGTTTGATATAAAGTATCTCGAGTTAATAAGGTTTTGGGAAGGACCACACTTTAATGGGTGTGAGGTAGATAACATTTTCAATTTAAAAAATCAAGAAATAATTTATTATTTTATACTTGTTTTACCCTTAATATTAAGTATAATTATTCAATTTTCAATATTTAAATGATTTATAATTATTAGAGTGATATAGTAAAATTAATATTTTATTTATTGCTTCTAAAGAAATGTGATAAATCAAATATAAATAAATAAAAACGAAAATAAAAAATACTTTTAAGTCTTAATTTTTTTAAATTAGATATTAATTCTAACTATGAGACATAAAATGAAATGAATGGGATACATCATTCTAAAACGAGTAAAATTCATGCTGATTTAAAATTTGAACATTATGAAACCATATTACGTTTAAAGTTTTGTACTACGTTCAGTATCTAAATACTGACGTAATTATTAGTTTATATTCATATTTGCCGCCGTTTATTACTTCACCGCTTACGCGGTGCAATCCCATTTTTTCAAAAAAATAATTATTACGAAATTGATGTACATCCAACTTATAAGTTATCTACACTTTCATTTCCTTTTTATGTTCACACAAAAGGAAAGAGAATGTTTGCCAAAAAGGAATTACAAAAAAAAGGTCAGTCTATATATTACTGTATATAATATTTTTTCAACCACATTTTATGTGACACATTTTATTTTATTTTTGTAAGAAAAAATAATTTTACTCTTTTATTATGCTAAAAAGATATGAATTTGTGAACGTGGTAGAGGAGGAGAATGATGCGGGACGTAGAAGAAAAAGCAGAGGAGAGGTGGCAGGTGAGATGACATGTCATATGGTGTTTACCTTATCAAAACGTCAATATTATGTGGATTTAGACATTCATCTTGAATAATTTTAACGAAGGACAAATATATTTGAGCCATTTGATAACATAAAGGATATTTTTGAACGGAGAGTATTGATCTTTTTTACATTATAAAAAGCAAATTTGACTTTTTTTCTTCGAAAGAAATGACATTTTTTTTATATTTAGTGATAGTTGAAGTTTAAAAATATTAATTTTTATTAATAAAATAATTTATAATCATATAAATATCTATCATAACTAATTTTAACATCACAAATTTTAAAACTTGGTCACTCTTTCTTGAATTTCCTATTCAATTTAAACAATTAAGTCGAGAGAATAGTATATTTTGGAGGAGAAAGGTGTTAGGGGTAGTGGCGGAGCCAAATTTTTTACTAAGAGGTATCAGAATATAAAAAAGTAAATTCATGAAGAAGTTAAAGAATGTCAATACGTAATATATATACATAAAAAAATATTACTACCTAATTATATAGTGTAATTTTTCGATGAAAGAGTGTCGATCAATACCCCTCAATTGCATGTGGCTCCGCCCATGGTTAGGGGGGAGTGCCCAAGTAGTAGAAGCAAAAGTGTATACGGCGACTGATTTTTGATAATAGAAACGAAACAAAGATGTTTGTCTACTTCCGGTTAATCATACTTTACTTTTTAAAAATGAAAACTATTTTGAATCATCTATTTTTAGTAAGAATGACAAATAAAGTAGTCTGAAGAGAGTATGTATTAATATTCAGCACTAGGGGTGTACATGGATCGAGTTGGTTCGAATTTTTTAAATTAAAAATCAAATCAAACCATTAGTATCGAATTTTTAAATTTATAAACCAAACTAAATCAATAAAAGTCGAGTTTTCCAACCTCGGACTTTTTTGAGTTATTTTGATTTCCTCGAATTTTTTAAGTTTTTTCGGGTTTTTTCGGTAAAGTCTTCATACAAACATATAATTAACTTGTGCTTCAAATATTTCTTTAGTCATAGCAAGATACAATTATTTAAGGTATTTCTTAAAGAAATAACACAAAATATAAATGAGTGATGACAATAAAATATTCAATCAAAACAATAATGAAATCGCATAGAATAAATATTAAATATTAATAAGTCATAAAAAATATAATCATAATTTAAAAGTATTAAGTCATGCTAAAATAAGTCTAATAAGTATTAACTACATGACTAAACATTAAACAGAAAAATAAAATTAGTTTATGTATTTATCAAAATTAAAGAATAGATATCTAACATGATTGTCATTCCTAGTGTTGAAATGAATAATCTTTTGTTAGCATTAGTATTGATTTGGGCTTTATTTGAGTCACTAATATCTATGGATTATTAAAAGGGTAACTTACATAAAACACACATCTTTAGGAGTTAATTACTCTTTTCCCACTTCAATCCCGTTCGGATACATCCCTCACCTCGGGATACATCGCCTCACCTCGGGATACATCCCCAAACTACTCGGATACATCGGAATCCCATTGGATACATCCCAAAACCACTCTGATACATCGGCATTCTTTAGTTTTACCTTTGATACATCGGGTGGGATGTATCCGAGGTGAGGCGATGTATCACGACCTGAGGCGATGTATCCGAGTGATTTTCATGTGGTATATTAAGTAATTAAAATAAAATAGTGGGAGAGTTAGTAAATATGGTAAGGAAATATGTCTCTTTAGGTAGTTTAACCGTATAAAAACTTATTGGGCCTTTTAAAAATTCTAAGTTTAAACTTGAAACAATATGTTGAAAGATAAAAACTATGAAAAAATTTAAGAAATATTTATAAATTACATCACAATAAATTTTTTTATGTATAAAATATATTTAAAAATAGTATAAATGTAATATCGGGTTGATTCGATTCGGTTTGAATTTTTTTAGTTAAAATCAAACCAAACCAATTATAGTCGATTTTTTTTTTCAATACCAAACCAAGTCAAACCAAATCACTAGTCGGTTTTTTTTTTGCGGTTTGATTCGATTTGCGATTTGGTTTGGTTTGCAGTTTGGTTTTGTTCATCCCTACTCAACACCAACAAGGATTATGATGGAGTGGTAAGTATTTCTTTATCTTTAATTAACGATTTTGCGTTCGAATCCATTTAGATATAAAATTGCTTTTGTTAGGAAGCGTTTTACCTCTCCAATGAGAAATCAAATTTAATTGTACTTTAATATGAGTATCAAAACATCGAGTGAGAAGAAAGAAAACGTATTAATACTGGGCAGACGTAATAAAAGCTGGCAGGATATTTAGTAATGACAGCTCAATATTTGCTTCTCCCCATTTTCTGTTTTCCACGTCTCTAATTTAATGCTCTTTCTAGCACCCTGCAACCAACATAGAGAAAAGATGCTAGTACCAATCACCAAGTTAAACAATAGTAGTACACTAGTACGTACGTTGAGTACATTTTATTTGATGTGTAATTTGATTGAGAAAGAAATTAAAGGAAGAAAAATAAACTTTAGAATTTATGATAGTACAAAATAAATTAAGAATATTATTGTGATTATAAAACATTTTATTGAAAGTAAAATGTCTTTCTCGTCTAATGAGTATCTCCTTCATCTGTACTTTGTTTTTCTCAATGTTTGATAGATAAGTCAATCTTCAAGAGAGAATGTTTCAAGTATCTTGGGTTAATAATCTAAGAAAATGGAGAAATTGATGATGATGTTACATATCGTATTGAAGCGGGATAAATGAAATAGAGGCTTGCAACCGGTGTCTTGTGTGATAGAATGTTCCATCGAGACGTAAAGATATGTTTTATAAAGTGGTTGTTAAACCAGTTATGTTGTATAGGGCGGATTGTTGACCGATCAATAACTCACACTTCCAGAAGATGAAAGTAGTGGAAATGAGAATGTTAAAGATGAATGTGTGAGCATACTAGCTATGGGAGATAAGATCTAGGGACGAAGATATATAGAACAAGGTGAAAATGGCCTGCGTGGTGGACAAGGAAAGCGAGAGTACTGTGATGATTCAGGCATGTGAAAATTAGATACACATGTACGTATGACCCATTAAGGAGGTGCGAGAGGTTGACTATATGGTAGGTCTGAGAAGCGCTAGGGATAGGTAGGTCTAAGAAGTATTGAGGAGAGATGATTAGACAAGACATAACACATCCGCCGACGATATGACTGTACCCTAACTAGATAGGAGGATATGAAGATCGAAAATTAAGGTAGAAGGTGTAAGTAGTCAAAAAATGTCTAGTTTCCCTTATCACTATTGTTAATATTACTCTTCTACTTCGATTTTATTATTACATGCTGTTTCTTTTGTTTCAGTTATCTGTTCTTTTCTCCATTATTTTCGATATGACTTATTCACTACTGTATTTTCTTTTCATATGATTTACTTGAGTCGAGAGTTCATCATAAATCTCTTTATCTTCATAAGACAGGGGACAAGACTGCATGCACATCACTTTTTCAAATCACACTTGTGAAATTATATATATATATATATATATATATATATTGTTATTGTAATATCATTTTTACACAGTACGCCAGTTCATCATCCCAAAGAATCCACAGGACTTGAGATGTTATTAAACAGGATATACACATTTTAATCACATTTGCTAATTGTATAACCCATCCCTTTTGACTATTTCTAACCTATAAAATATGTGAAAAAAATAGTAAACGAGAAAAGAAAATAGTACCGCGTACGTATCATCAAAAATCAAAATTATCTTATCCTGTTCTGTCTTTTTTTTAAAAAAATAAATGAAATGTCTGTTATTATTCTATTCAAAATATAAAAAAATGTGACACTACTTTAGGCTAGCAGACAATATTTGAGTTGACTTCAGAGATTATCTATTCCTTCCCTCATTGGTTAGCAGACAATATTACCGTACGCGTACTTAAAACTTAAAAGTCAACATGTATTATCAAGAAAATACTTTTTTTTTTTAAAAGAAAATGTATGTTGAAATAACAAACGTTTAATTTAAAAATATTAAACAAAATTTTATTCAGATCAAAAAAGTATATCTGATTATTACATAATAATGTGTGTCGTCCCTTTAATTTTTTTTGGAAATCGTAGGAAAATTGTTTCCCTTCGACAATTGAAATTAATACGAATGAGTATCACTGTATCTTATTTCAACATTCATTTAGCGTATTTTTAAGAGTCGATGGTCTATCGAAAATAGCTTGACCTTTCAAGATTGAGGTAAGGTCTCTGTACACATTACTCTCCTCAGCCCCTACTACTTGTCGATTTATGTTGAGTATATTTTCTTGTTGTATTTAATGCATATTTAACATTTCAAACTATTTCTTTTAAAATTTCTCAGCCAAACTGAAATTAATAGTACTATATATTATATTATTCAAGTATTTTTTAATTACAATGGAGGATTTAGAGACCTATTCTACTCCCAAAAAGTCAACTGAAGTGAAAGCGAGAGATTTCAAGACATGTACCTAATCTTTTACGTATTAGCTACAATAAAGATTTTATACGATTAAATCTCTTTATAGTGTCGTTTGTCCTAATATTTTTGTTTAATTTATAATAGCGAAATGCTAATTAATGATAGAACATATAATATAACATAACATGAAAAGTTCAACTAAAAAGAATATTTAAGTGAATTGTAGTGAAATGTTATTATAAACGATGATTGCTTATAGAATGTTTGACTGAGTAATCATTATTTCAGTAGTTGTACGGAGAATTCGATAGCCAAAGCTTATCAGATAATCACAATTATATTGTATGCTAGTTTACACTTAACACAACATATATACCACATGGTCAAAGAGATAATCTCAACTTTTTTTTTTTTTGAAATATTTATAATTTTGTGTAGATCCAATCTTGATGTGTGTGTCTCTAGCTATTACTTCCTCCAGTCCATATTATATGATATTTTTAGTTTGAACACACCTCTTAAAAATTCTCTTATTTCTAAAAAATAAAAGACAATTTACCTAAATTACCCTTAATTATACAATAATTAATACCAATTATTTCTTGGTTATGTAAAAGTATTTATCTAAATAAAAATGAATTGGAGAAAGAAAATAACATCTTCTTTATTATATAGAAAATTATTTATTTATGACTACATAAAATAACTAAAAATACTATATAATATGAACCGAGAAATTATATATACAAGCATTTAGGTTGTTCTAGACACAAATATGTCATGGCTCCAATCACTTTGATATCATGATAAGTAATTGCGAATTTGTTAAATATGACTCACGTTTCTTTTTAATCAGTCGCAAAAAGAATGACACGTTTTTATATTTAGTAACAATTTAACTTTAAAATGCATATTTTATCTTTAATGAAATGATTTACAGTCACACAAATTATGACTTATTTTAGAGCACAAATTTCAAAAGTCTTATTTTCTTTTTTAAACTCCGTCCTAAGTCAAAGTAACTCACATAAATTAGGACGAAGGGAGTAGTATATATCAGTTTTTGACAAGTTGTATATATGATCCTTTTCTTCCCAAAGTGATATTGTTTTTTTTTTCTCCATCTTACGTAGGTATACTAGTAATTAATTAAAACGCATACCAAATTAAGGATAAATTAGTGCGTCCATATATTCACTATATATTCAGTTGCTTATCTAACTTTTCTGCAGTTGTTACAGAATAGCAGATAGGATCATGACTTTAATTAGGTTCGAAATATATGTATATAATTTATATCTATTGTTATAAAAAATAGATGAGTTCATTGCTCAGGTAGTCATTCAACTATTGAAAATTATAACAACAATAATAACGCGGTGTAGTTTCACGAGTAAGGTTTACGAAGAATAAACTGTACACAAACCTTACCTATACAATCCTATCTTTGTGGAGCAGAGAAATAGTTTCCTATACATAAATCCTCAGTTCAAAAGAAAAATTATTAAAGCAAGCTTGTAGGAAAAATAATAGCAATATACAGAGCATATAAAGCAACAAATAGTAATACACATTATAAAGTAAGAGATTACGCAACTACTAAAACATACTACCAAAAAGGCTTAGGGAAGAGGAAGAGGCCAGCACCCTATCGAAAATTATATGTAGTAAAGTTATCTTTCTTTATTTACATTAATACATAATTTTCAAAAGGGATATTTTCATAAATATATTATTTTTAAAATAATTACATGCATCTACATAGCTCCAATTTTCGCATAGTCTATTTTTTTTCCTCTTGCAACAGTGTTTATACAATATTATACATCTTTATACAACCTTATACTCTTACTATACACAGATGCATAAACTTGTATAATAGTGTATAAGAGATGTTTATACAAACTTTTATATTGTTATACACCTTATACATAATTATTCAACATCAAAATTACCACACACACAAAAAAAAAAAGAGAAAAGAAGAAGCAACTGCGGAAGGCAAGTAGATCAGCAAAACAAGAAATTCGGCAGCAACTTAGCCTAGCTTGCAAAAAAGTGAGCTATGAGTATAATTATTTTACTTAAATGTTTATAAAGTGTTATTATCCTTTTAAAAACTTGATTGATCATTTGTGCTAATTAGTGTCTTTTAGGTCAGCTTTTAGGTCATTGACACATTATACTGCGATGAAACTCTACCATATTAATATTAGCACTAATTAATCCCACTTAATTGTGTCACTATATATAGGTCTGCAACTTGCTGCAACCCTACTATGCGAGATTAATCATTAAAAATTGAAACTTCTTTTTAATACAAATTTAATCCGTTGTTATGATTCTTAATTATTTTTTAGGTAGGGGCGGTGTGGAGGCTGGATATATGATGATGGTGACGTCCTCTTCGGTATATTTATGAAATAAAACAAAAATATAATCCTGGCACGGTCTATCGGGCTAGGACTTCATCAATTCTCTTTGAATCTGTTGTTGTATTATTGATATAAAACGAATTGTTATATCACTAATACAGAGCGAATTTAAAAAACTATTGTATTACCGATATACAACAAATTTCAGAAACTCTCGCTACGTTTGATAATTATCCAAACTATTGCTATATTATTTAGTAATTAGGCCTCAAACTATCATTATTTCTGAAGTTTTCCCTTTAAAATATATAAATGAACATAAACATATCATAATAATAATTGTTGACTAGAGTTTCTTAAGCAGCCGGCCGCAAGAAGTTGATGTAATGATCATTAGAATTTAAAAGTTAATTAGATTACTAAATTCTCTGAAATGGACCTTATATTACAATAATATAATTACACTAGCTGTAATATTTACTTTAATTAATCGGATATGCACAAGCAAATGAAGACACTAACAAACACGATGATGTAACTGGAAATTAGAACCAAGTTTACCATGGTTTTATTAATTTTAAAATATTGAATTTTGGTAATTAGTTATTGGGTTGTTATACTCTATACAATAGTTGTAAAAAAGTTGGTTGACTTAGAAAACATCTGGGTTTTTTGGAGTACACGGATCTGTTTAGCTTAATTGGAAATTAATGGGCAAATGCTAATTAATTAAACAACCGTACTTTAGGAATTTAATTGGTTCCTTGCAATGGGCAAATGCTAATTAATTAAATAACCGTACTTTAGGAATTTAATTGGTTCCTTGCAAGGTGCATTCTTTGGGATCCAATCCAACAAGTAGTTTCTAGCAGCCTATGTCATGTTGCACAACTTGAGGATTTTTTTTTAAAAAAAAAATTCTTCAATTTCTCAACATATCCAGTGCATTTATATAGAATCAGGTAGGGGTGATAATTTTGACCCATATTAATGAAATGAGTCCATTTAATATTTGACATAATGACATTCCAAAAGGTCCTATAAATTGCATTCCTAAAGTTTCTAATGCAAATAATAATATTCTTTTTTTAAAGAAGGAATGAATTTGTCTTCCAGTGATCTCACAGTTTTGCTGATTGATTGGTTTTCTCATATATTCTTTAATGAATTTTACCCAACACCAACTTTGTGGGATTGATATAGTTGTAATTAATTTAAATCAGAAAAGAATTTCATCATTGAGTGATTTACAATTATATTCTTAAATTATATAAATATGAGTTTAAAAGTCATTAATATTTAGAGGATATTTTAATCATTGAACATTGAGCATTTTAAGATATGTGTTTTTATAATATATCAGTATCTATCTATCTCACGTGTAACCCCTGCAACTATTATAAAATTTATATCCAAAATATAATTTATTTTTTAGATTAAATATTATTTCAAGTTACTATTATTTTAATTTTTAGCAAAATAAAAGAAAACCTAAATAAACTATATATTAAAAAAAAACTAAAAGATCTAATAAATTTAATTGGCGGTGTTATCCCTTAAAAAGGAATTTGAGTTTATATTAGCTTCCTACAAGAAGAACGTAAATGGGGTAGTATTATTATGACCGAAAAATAAATAGTAATAGCCTAACTTATTTAGAATTCTAACTAATTTCTGAAAAAATTAATTGGTCGGATTTGAACGGATAGCAAAGGTTGTTTAATTAATTAGTTTGGAAATTGAAATGTAGAAGTAGAATTTGTTTAGGACTATATTTTTATTAGCCAATAGAAATATGGTAGTATAAAAGTCGATCAATATTTTAAGGCTATTTTGGTCGTTCAACATTGTTATTTGGGAGTTGATTAGGATTAGAGTTCCATGCAAATAAATATTAGAATAAATTTTAAATATTACAATTTTATCCATCATGAAATTGTATTTTGAAGAAAAAGTTTTATTTTTTGAAGGGCATAAAAGTCGTTCGACATTTGAAGGATATTTTAGTCAACCAACATTTATATTCATGCTTTTATAATAATATATATCTATCTATATCTATATCTATATCTATATCTATCTATATCTATACTATATTAAAAGTGTGAAGCACCTTATAATGTGATTCGAACTTTTTGCCCTTCATTAAAAGACTCCATAATAGACAAAATCGTCTTTTCACTATTCTTTAAATATTTTTAATAGTTAAAATTCATTTAAATTAAATTTAGTCAATTAAACCTTTCCTTGTTTGAATTATATACCTTAATGTAGGACTTTAAAATCATTTAAAATATTACCTTAAACGTTAGTACTTAATACTTCAAATTTATTAGTTTTTTTGGTAAACTAATACGTGGTATATATTTCTTTTTAAAAAAATTTAGAAAATTGCTATAGCTTTTGGTTAACTACCGTTAGTTTTGACAAATTAAAGTTATTTTTAATTGACCATCGCTAATTTAATTTGCTAATGAATTAGCAACAAATTATTAAAAAAAAATCTTAGTTACGAGGAATTTAGTGATAAAGTTCGTAGCTAAGTCATATTTTATTCTTAGTATTTGTTGTTAAATAAGGTACGCGTTTTGATCATGCGCAAAGCGCGTACACTAAACTAGTACTATATTAAAAGTGTGAAGCACCTTATAATGTGATTTGAACTTTTTACCCTTCATTAAAAGGGTTTGCTTTAGACAAAATCGTCTTTTTACTATTTTTCTCAAATAATTATCACTTAATTATTATCATAATATTTAGGACTTTGAAATTAATTCAAATTATAAATATTAAATATTTACTTATTTATAAAAGGTAAGAACTTCTAATATTTAATAATTTAAAAGTGACTAGAATTCTACTTCTTAAATCATTCCTTATTTGAACTATATTAAAAGTCCTAACATTTAAGTTTATTTTTTAAAATTTATTATTTAATTATTTTTAATAAAATAAAAATATCATGACAAGAAAAAAAAAAAAACAAGTAATAATAGCCAAATCACACGAAAAAATGAAGAAAAAAAATTGTTTAGTTGTCACATTGTTACCCACGATTGGTCCCTTTTTCGGTTATTTAATAAGAGAAAAATGGAAAACTTATTAGTACTAATATTTAGAAAAAATAATTTATGGAAGAAAAAATAAAAATATTCCATATTTAAGTAAATTTTTTTTGGACGAAAAGATATTGGACTTTTATAAATTAAAATCACTCTTAAATACAACAATACAATAACATCCTCAACGTAGTTCTCCGATGAAGTCTTATTTAGGGGAAATTATTTTTCCAATAACTTTTAAAATTATTTTTTTAATATTGAGCATATGTACGTCAATTGTAGTTTATGTTTTGTTACTAGCTGTTATTTTTTTATTTTTTTATTTTTTGTTTAATACAGGTGTTAGATGAATGTTTGGTCAGGCTTTGATGATTTTTCGTGAAGGTTATGTTTAATCGTATTATTTTGATATCTTGATTATCGTATGATTTTATTACAAATTATGTTCTGTTACTATCTATTGCTTCTTCATATTATCCGTATGTGTATATCTAAAATTATTATCTTTAATATTTGATTTAAAGGCTTAAATATTAGAATTTTTATTTTAAAATTCTATACTAAAACAATAACATATTTCAGTATACTATTTATTTGTATCATTAAAAAATATAATACAGTATTTATTTTAGCATCAATTGCTACTTTTTAATAATTATATTTTATGGCGTATAGTTTTATTGATTGATGTGAGACATACGTGCAACGCACGTACACTAAACTAGTTTCTTAAAAACATGAATTGCATGGTTAATAAGAAAATAAAAATACTTAAAACCGAAGATTATTCTTCCCAAACCATTATAAAGCATTAAAAATAAAAGTCACGACAAACTAAATCTATATCTATATCTATCTATATCTATATCTATCTATCTATATCTATATCTATATCTATCTATCTATCTATATCTATCTATCTATCTATATCTATATCTATCTATCTATACTATATTAAAAGTGTGAAACACCTTATAATGTGATTTGAACTTTTTGCCCTTCATTAAAAGTCTTCACAATAGATAAAATTGTCTTTTCACTTATTTTTTAATATTATTATTTAATTATTTTTATAATATTTAAAACTTTAAAATCAACTAAAATTTTGATTATTAATTATTTACTTATTTAAACTAGTTGAAACTCAACATTTAAGGAAAACAAGAGGAAGATGTCGTACGTGCAAAGCAAATTAAGAGAAGAAAGATTCCCGATATTTGATTCGTATAAAAAAAATTGTTATTTTATTTTTTGGCATGGAAAGTTTATAAGAAAGACCACAAAGAAAAATATAAAAACTCCTAATTTAATTGATTTGTAGTCCTAAATGTTAGGAAGTAATTATTTATAAGATCCAATTTGAAATTGGAATGCCATAAAAAGTTCATTATATGTGTGCAATAATTAACGTCCAAAAGGACATGTGCTGCATAATTAAGGTTATGCAATTTGTCTATATTTTCAATTAATAAGTCTTTTTATGGACTAGACCAAATTATTTTTGGTATATTGAATTTTATGGAAAGTCCATAAAGGTTTGGTGATCTTATATTTTAATTGACAATTGAATTCGAGATTTTTCATAAAAAAAATTCGTAAAGTTTACTACCCTAAGTAACTCATCACATAATTAAATATAAAAAAGATTTATAGGTAATATTATATAAAATGTGATGGAATCGAGATTTTTTCCATAGCAAAATTCCATAAAATGTATTACCCCATTTAACTCATCACCTTAATCAAATAGGAACCATATTTATGGGTGGTATTATATAAAGGGGGATGAAAAAAGTTTCAAGAACAAGTTTTTACTATGAAAAAAGTTCTTATGAGGAAATTTTTATTGAAAGTATTCATCAATTTCAAGTCTATATTATAGTTAATATCTTTTTTTCACTTTCGTTTATCATTATTTTTTTGTTTTGTCTATTTTTGTTTATTTATATTGGTGTTTCTACTATGCATTATCGTGTTATTAGTCTCTTGGTAAATGACTTTCAGTTTTTTTAATTGCAAGTTCGCAACTTTTAGGTTGTCATCTTTTGATTGACCATAATTCTTTCTATTATTATTAAAATAATTTGAAATTGACTTAATTATAATTTTGACCAGATTCTTTAGATCGTTACGTTGTCTCTTTCTTTTTTTTGGCACAAGCTATATCATTAAAATAGATATAAAATCTATTCTAACGTCAATTGCTACTTTCTAATAATTTTGCTCTTTCATATATAGTTTTATTGATCGACGAGAGACATACGTGCAACGCACGTAAACTAAACTAGTATATATATATATATATATATTACGCTAGATTGTAAGCTTTATTGATAAGTTAGCTTAGTTATTTGGCGGAAATAATCTCTTATAATCAATAGTAAATAAGTGCTACAAAAAAATTCAAGGTCCAGACAATGTGTTAAAATAAAATAATTATGAATTAAACAAATTTCTTTATTAAAACATAAGGTTTTCATATAATATGGTATGTTAAATATGTGTTTTATATGTTTTGAATTAAAAAAAACAATAGTTGGGTCACTTTATTGTTTTAAAAAAGTGATTTTGATAGGATATTCTCAAGATAAGTTGAGTGATTTTATTGCTAAAATAAAAAAAAAACTTTGAGGAATATCTTCATAATTTGAGTGACCATCTAAGAAATTATCTCTATATATAAACCGATTGAGTTTTAATTTTTTTTCTTGTCTAATTTTTAAATTAGTCCAAATTTATTTTAACTAGCCCCTTTTATTTACATGTAAAACCATACAGTTGAATTTCTAGTGTGATTTAACTACACATGAGTTAAATTGATTTTGTAATAAAATAATAATGAAATAAATCACAATAAATAAATAATAAATAAATACAAAATAGTAAAAGAATTAAGCAATGTATTAGATTTGATAAATGAGTCTTCGCGGTCAAAAGCGGTGTGTTCGAAATAGCTAGAAAGTCGAAGAACAAAGAGCTTTTGAGCTTAATAAAATCGTGAGTATATATTGTCTTTGATCAAAGTTTTGGACCTTCTAATACAAAAGACTAAGTAACTATTTATAAAAAAAAGTTCATCTCCATCATAGTCTTTCATTAGGTCATGAATTCTTATACTTTCGTGATTTGCATACTGATTAGTTTATCTCACCTTTACTTTATTCGATTATGTCTTTGTATTTGATTCTATGCTTACTGATATATGTCACTGATCTTAATAATGCTAATTCCAAAACTTTTCCTAACTAAATTATATTCATTGGTCAATTTTTAAGAGGTGTGAATGAAAAATGAATAGGTGTTTTCGCGAAAAGACACCAGTCATTTTGAATGGTTGTGATCTTTCAGATGTGTTGTGACTTTGCCCATAAGTTGTAACCTTTTCGATTGGTTGTAACTTTTCCTACAGGTTGTGACTTTTTCTATAAGTTGTGACTTTTTCGATAAGTCACAATAAGCACCTCTTCATACTACCTTTTCGTTGACTATAAATTCAAAGGACTAGCCTCAGTCATTGACGTTTGTGGTATGGCTACTCCAGCTCGAGAAATATTATGCCTTGCATGAAAGTTATAACTGACTCTGTAATTTGTTACTGTATACAGGAGGTCAGCGAGGAACGTGTGGAGCAAGCCAAGGAAGCTATCGAGTTACTTGAGAGAAAACAGAATGTAGTCTTTTGTGGTGATATGAACTGGGATGACAAATTAGATGGTCAATTTCCGATTGATGTTTGGGAAAAATTGAAGCCTGAAGAACTTGGATTGACATATGACACCAAGTCGAACATAATGTTGAGCGCCAACAATGTACTGAAGAAACGTTTGGACAGGTGTGTTTGCAAACTGGAAAATTTCCGTGTAAGTGATATTAAGATGATTGGGAAGGATGCAATTCCGAATCTCACCTATATCAACGAAAAGAAAGTGAAAGGTGAAGTTAAGAGACTGACACTACCTGTTTTGCCTAGCGATCATTATGGTCTACTTTTCGAGATCTCTCCTCAGTAGTCCAAAGTTGAGAGATGTATATTGCTTATTACTCAAAGGGTCTTAAAAGCTTTAGCAGAGCACTTTTTTGTGTACTTACTAGTGCTCATGTTTGCACAGCAGATTAAGGATAAGATGTAAAGAATGAATTTAGTGTATACATTCTATGCCTTGTAGCTTCTTATGATATCAGTGTTCAGTTCTGTGCTGCATTTTCCATTTGTTGGAACTACTCTTGGGCTTTAGTCAGAGGCGGAGTCAGGATTAAACAGATCGTCCTCCTTGCTTCCATCCTCCATTCCCGCTTAGAAACAACTAGTATTTATTTCAATTTACTCTCCTTCCCCCAATATATGATTCAAACTATCAGCGAGCTAGTTTGGATCAACTATATGATTCCAGGTTATTTGTATCGTTTCATTTAAATTCGCTTCTAACGCCAAAAAATTTGATATTGTTATTTTGGCAAGATATCCCTAAGCATTCATCAAATTCATATATCTCTGTCAATTTCTGCGCTGCCTTTTTCCAAGAAACATAAAGCCAACTAAAAGACTTGAAGATCATTTTGTCTCTTGGCGAAATTCCTTGACATTAAGCACCCAAGATAAGCATAATTAATCTATGAATAACCAGAATAGAAATTGAAAAATTTACTTCTCATTTTAATTTATTTGTCTTACTTTTTTGTTTAATCTGTTTATATGACATGTTTAAGATCACACGACTAAATGATATTATGATAAATTTCACATAAGATAATAAGATTAAAAAATTTCAATGTTACTACTTTGGGAGTAAATTTCAGAATATTTCTTCTTAATTATCAAGAAACTAACCTTCTATCGTCATGAGATCATAAAGGAATACCACTCTTTCGACTAAGTAATACATCTTTTGAAAAGAAATTTTGGTTTTTCCTATCTCAGATCTATGGTAGTGACTCGTCCTCTGTAGCGGAGGTAGAATTTTCATCAAGGCGATTTGAGAAAAAACAAGCATGCTAATAGTGCTGACAAATGAAAGGGTCGAATTAAATATAAATGGGTCGGAACAGATATGAACGAACTTATATACACCTTCCTTACCATCAATCAAACGACTCCTTAATAATCAATATTTATGTTTGCCCATGAGTCTGGCAAAAGACTTTTCGAATAGTAGATAACTAGATTAATCAATCAAGGTATTGAACTACTCGTGAATTTAATAATTTTATTCAAATTAAATATTTATATTTGAAAGTTTACTAAATATATATAATAATATTTGATTTGAAATTAATTTATCGATTGAATTATTATTATATATTAATTTAAAATATTAATAAAATGCGATAAATTTAAAATTTTGAATAAATTTATAATAATAAAGCTTTCTGAAAAATTGACTTGAGACTAACAAAGAGAGTAATATTCATATCGAAAAAAACATTAACAACCATAGCAAATACCCGTACGTTCCATAGCTACAGTTTAAAAAAATTATGTTTTATCGCTGTACTTTACTTTTTATAATATGTCTCTCTTCCAAACTTGCTCGCCTCTCTCCTCTTTCTTCGTCAAAATGACAAAAATAAGTCAAACAAACTCTAAATTAATTCAGTAAAGCACTTTTTTTCTCTGGGGAATTTCATCGAACACCTAACACCCAACTTCCTTCCCTATTCACCACGTAGCACCGTCTAACTCCACGTGTCCCGGAACCCAATTTTCATATACCCCGCCATCCTCACAGCTCCACAACCGCCGCCTACCTCCCGCAATGTACCGTTTCAAACAATCTCTTCACTTCTTGAAACCCAAAAATTCAACTATCAGATGCTTCTCTAATCAATCCCAGCTCCAAAATGCGGGGCCCATGGCTTCCCTTCTCAAGACCCGATCCGTTATCCGTTTCACCGGACCCGATACCGTTAAGTTCCTTCAGGGTCTTGTTACTAACGATGTACGGAGGTTAGAGGATCCACGACCCGAAGATAAGACCACTTTGGCTACTACTAATGTCCCGTTTGTTTCGGTTCCTCCGGTTTATGCTGCTCTATTGACTCCTCAGGGGAGGTTTTTGTATGATATGTTCTTGTACAGGCCGCCTCGGGATGATGAGAAGCTTAATCGGGCTGGGTCCGGGCCCGGCCCGGACCATGAGGAGCTGGAATTGTTTGCTGATGTTGATGGTTCTGAATTGGATGAGCTAGTGCAGACGCTGAAAAAGTGAGTTTCAAGTTTTGAGCTTTATGTCATTTTGCATATTTGATTCAAGTTAATTGTGTGTTACCAGGAGGTTACAGGTAGGGTAAGGCTGCGTACAACAGACCCTTGTGGTCCGGTCCTTCCTAGACCCCGTGTGCATAGTAGGAGCTTTAGTGTACCGGGCTGCCCTTTTAATTCAAGTTAATTGTGATAAGAGCACTTGGATGAGTATATTTGCAAATGTAGCTGTGTGGTATCAGCATGAAATTGATTAATTAATTGTGCTCAAGGATAAACTAGATGGGGTGGGTTATATGAATCATAAATGCATTCATTCTGCTCTGTTCACGGTTATTCAAATTCAATTATGAATAATTGATTACATAATTATAAATATGGCAATTAGAGAAACTTGCAGCATTTCTGGTAAAACAGTGATGGGAAGGGAAACGAATGATTAGTTAAGTGGAAATGTTTACTTCCATTTAGAAGGCATTGATGTTTAGTAATCTGGAAGAGAAATGTTGATTCGGATTGTTGAATCAAATCAATTTGATAATTACCTCAGATAACCAGGATCAAAAGAAAACTTCTGAGATGCCTGAACTAGTAAATGCAAGCCGCAGTTGTATTTATTATGCACTTAGGTACATAAAGAAGCATGAAGGGGCAAAAAAGTTCTTCCAACCAGTATATGTTGGAAAGTAAGATGTAATTCGTCGACGATACTTCCCTACATAAGACGTGACATAATTTTTCTGTCATCATTGGCACATTAATCATCAAAAGTTATTCAGATACCGATCAAGAAAAATCCATGTACCATCAATGTGAAGGATGTATATTATCTTGATGTTTCTTTGACTACCAAAACTGTGAGATGAATCTATGTAACATCACTTTGAATGAGTTCACTTATAGCTTGATGTTTTCTCTTTTGTTGATAAAGTAGCTTGAAATTTCTCTTCCTACAAAAGAGGTCAAATACATCATATACCACACCTACTGGCTAAGTCCGATTTTTTCTAATGAAAGAACGATGTAATACATGAACAAAGACATCTGGAACAGCTGGAGCTTACTTTCCTTTTTATGCTAGAAATATTTGCAAGACTTTTTCATTTCTAGCCATGATGTAGTTTGCTAAATCATATTTGCTGCAATACAAGGTGCACTAGCTAATAGTTTATTTAACTTTTGTTCCTTACATACATTACAGTGTTATACCTTGTGAATGATTCCTTATTTTATGTAGGGATTGCATGAGATTCATTATGATGTCTTGGTGATGTAAAAAGTGATTTTGACTAGTCAAACTGGCTGCACTAGTGAATCTAGAAAACGGTAGCTAGACTGTTGACTGTTGGGTGTCTGGTCTGATTTTAGATAGAATTGACAGCAAAGAAGGATGTCCCATATTAACTCGCTTAACTTGTATATATGTAACTCAAATAAAAATTAGAAACTGAAATCAAAGCTCCATCAAGAACAAAGCTTTAAACTCCAATGAGAAAAAGATATCACCAGCCAACAATGTTGATGCAAGTGATGTAGGGCCTGATGGGTAAACAATGGCTTTCTACCAAAATTCTTGGGATTTTATCAGTAGAGACTCATGGAAGCCCTACATCGGCACCATCAACTTTGTTTGATGGTGAGATCAAGCAATGCTTCCTTCATTGCCTGGATTCCCAAGAAAAAAGGAGCATTAGAGCTTAAGGATTATAGACCAATTAGTCTTATTGGGAGCCTTTACAAAATTATCTCAAAGGTCGCAGTGATGGAGAAGTTGGTCCCAAACAATCAGAATGCTTTTTAAAAGGAAGGCAGATCACTGACGCCTCTTTGATTGCAAATGAAGTTCTAGACTGGAAATTGAAAGAGGGAGGTGCAGGTTATCAATCCTATTTTCTGTCGTTAAGGTGGAGGCAGCAAGGTTTGTGACTCTTTGATCTATCGGTTGACTCTGTCTTTTTTACTCTATGCAAGCTGTGGACATCCAGAAAGCCTTTGATCAGTTGAACTGGTCCTATCTCATTTCACCACTCAGAAAGATGATATTTGAACATAGGTGTTCTTTTCATTGAAGGCCTACTTTGAGGAGACATGGAAATGAACAATTGATATTGGTGAGACTGACCCGTCCTCTATGGATGGAGGTGTCAGTTACGATGTAAAAGATCTGAGGATAAGCAGTTGCGAAAGCTGCAGGCTGCAATTCCTCATACTTGGACTAATGGTGACTAGTTGATTGAATTATATGCTGATGTATCATTATTTCTTTGGATAAGCTGCTGGAATGGTTCATCTAGACTGCATGCATGCATTTCCTGGCTATTAAAAAATTGTTGTTTTGAGGGCTTGAAATGGCGAAGTCCGGAAAATTTGTCCTTTCGGATACAATTTCTTTTACTGTCACTATTGTATATTGGTTTGACTCTTGTTAAAGATGTGTGTTTATTGTTTATGCAGGTATCGGTTGAGGTCTAAGGTTGATATAGAGAGTGTGGCTGATGATTTCTCTTGCTGGCAGAGGTTTGGCCAAGATTTAGCTCAGAAGTCCTCTGAAGAGCCAGATACTGCCTCCCTTGGATGGGGTGGTGGGCTTGATCCCTCTGGCCAGTCATCTTCACAAGGAAACAATCGTGGGTGGCTATGGTACAGAGATCCCAGATTAGATTGCCTTGGATTCAGGGGCATTTTTCCATCCAACACAACTCGTACGTCTTGGTTACTTACCTTTCCAATGCTTCATCTCTTTCGTTTTTCTCATTTTGTCCAAAAGAAGTTGGCGCAGCCCCATATCCTGCTGATCAGTGTAGACTTGTTATCTGCATCTTCATTGATACACCTCTTTGATACAGAAATTTGACTCTGAACAAGTTCAGGTTGTAGTTAGTATATAATGGACTCTTGGACATGTCATCTAATTACTCATATTTCTACATTAAGCATAAGTTTTTGTGTCTTTCCAACATGCCATACTAGTGGTAGATCTTCTACATGCTTTGCTCATATATTCTCAAATTTGCTTCAGCACCTTTGGTTGAGGCAGACAAAGAGACAAATGAAGAGAATTATCTTCTGTGGAGGTTGGAGAAGGGAGTTGCAGAAGGCTCAGCTGAGATTCCTAAAGGTGTACTTTGATTTATTTATAGTATAGTCACTTTCTGCTCAACTTTTCAGCCTATTTCTATGCGATTATTTTATGGGAAACAACAATTCGAGAATCTGCAAGTATCTGAAATACCGTATGTAGAAATTGTGTCCTAAAACGGACTTCTAACTTTCATTTAATCCTTTCGTTTCTGCCTTTCTTTAATCTTCATCTGAACTCTCTACCGTTGTTTTGTTTGGGAAGTTTATGAACCACTATTCTGATCTATAACTCTGTTAGCAGGTGAAGCTGTGCCGCTCGAGTACAATCTTGCTGGTTTAAATGGAATAAGCTTTGATAAAGGATGCTATGTGGGCCAAGAACTCATTGCTCGCACACATCATCGTGGGGTCATTCGGAAACGGTTACTTCCGCTTAAGTTTGTGAATGACAGTGGAAAAGGTAGCTTTCTTATTGTTCTCTAGAGTACTCCATACTATTTCAGAATCATTGACGAGTCCCCTTCTCCTTTTAAACCAGAGCTGGAACAAAAAGTTGCTCCAAAGTCTGAAGTAATTGATGCATCATCTGGAAAGAAAGCAGGGACTGTCACAACTGCCCTTGGAAGCCGTGGTTTGGGTCTTCTGCGCTTGGATGAAGCCTTTAAAAGCTCGTTAACAATACGAGGTCTGGATGATGTCAAGGTCCAGGCAATTAAACCAGAGTGGTGGCCTGCTGAATGGTTATCGGATCAACAAGAACAGACTGCAGCTGCGTAGAGTTATCCTGTTTATTGACTGCTCACATCCCGCCAGAGTTGGCAAAATACTCCTTTCAAGTTTCAGAGTTCCCTTTTTTTGAAGATCATCAGTTCTTAGATACGAAGAACGGAAAGGAATAAGACGGCTCATCAGACGAGAGAATTTTGTAATAGCAGTTAATGTTTTTGTTGTACAAATATATTTAGTTCTTGACGTAATAATCAAACATGACGACCTTAGGATCATGTAATATGTTGGCGCTTCAAAAGCGGTTGTTGTATCACTGATATAGAGCGGTTCATTAATACATGAGACAGTAAAAAGAATGCATTTATTAGAATATTGCCCTGAAAAAGACATTAAAATACTGTCAATTGATACAACTAATGGTACAAAGTTCATTAGCTTCCTCTTTATCTCTTCTGAGCTATAACAATCGAAGACGCCAACGGGTGTCCCAGTTTCGTCTTCAAACCTTCCAAAGAATTTGTTCAATCTGCCTCATTATTTACAGAAGAACAAGTGATGTTTTACATAATACAATAGATAGAAAAACTGCACTCTATCGCTATGGCACTTGTTCCCTATGGTTAATAACCATCAACAAAGGACTTCGTTTTTTCACCTGTTCAATTCTTCATTTACTAAAACCATACTTGGCCTGTTATCTGGATCCTCAAGGGTGCAACTTACTGCAAGTTTAGTTAGCATAGTTGCTTCACTTGCGGAGAATGTTCCGTTGAGATTAGGATCAATGAAATTCTCAAAGTTGCAAGATTCAGCTGCAAGTCTCATTGAGCAGTCAAGAAGTCCTTTACCAGATAGTACTTGAAGGATAATTACTCCAAATGCATATACATCGCTCTTTTCTGTGAATCGGCCAGTTGTAATGTATTCAGGAGCCATATATCCAAGTGCAGCACTGACCTTTAGTGCTGAATAAACGACATCATCAGCAAGTAGCTTTAGTAGACCACAGTCCAGTATTAGTGGAGTGAACTGTTGATCAAGGAGGACTTTTTCCACAGATATGTTGCGATGAACCATGGAAGGTTTGTCTAGTTCGGAGCTGTGCAGATATTCTAGACCTATTAGAAAGATGCATAACGAAAGATGTCAGTAGAAACATGTGTAAGTCTTCTGTGTTTCTCAGGAAAACAATATAAACGGTAAGTTGAAATCATTCGCCATCATAGTGTATTCAAGGTTTTATATAATTAGAGACCTTAGCTATACTAAACTTAGCTCAAATATCTCTTCCCTGTTGTTTCTAATAAGAACAACTTAAGTTAATGCAGTGATGGTGCTGCTCTGCTATTTCATCTTAATCAGATCAAAGGCACTGGTTTTGAAACACTGAACATAGGACAACTATTAAATGTACATATTACTGTGGTTCTTGAGACATGTCCTACTTCTTCCCTTGATGGCAAGGCAACTTGAATTTTCAATTAAAGCAATAATTGGCAACCTTTTTCTGGTCTTCTTTGAAGACACAACAATTACTGCTTGGTAATAATTTCAATCTTTCTTTGTATTCATATTAATTTGATTAAGATGTAATGATGAACAAAAGCAAAGAAGACCAACCTTTTGCAATCCCCTTGATGATTGAAACTCTTTTGGACCAGTCAAGAACATGGTTGCTGTTTACTTCAACATCAAGATACTGAGAGAGGTTCCCTTTAGAGGCAAAATCATAGATTAAAAAGCATTCACCCCTTCCCCTTGAACAACAAAAACCTCTTAGCTTGACGAGGTTTTCATGTTTCAAGGAGGTTAATAAGCTCAATCCTTCCATGAACTCCGTCTCCTCCGACTTACAGCTCGTCACACTGATGCTTTTTACAGCTACCGTAGATCCATCTTTTAAAATTCCTTTATAGACAGCAGAGAAATTGCTCCGTCCCAATAGATTTAACTCTGTAAAATGCTGAGTTGCAGACTCAACCTCTTCCAAATTGAACTTGAATCCATTTAAGAACTCATTGTACATGCTGTTGCAACTCTTTTCAGGGGTCATAGGGTCCCAACGATTTGAGTACTCAACAGTAAGTAGTGGAGAGGGGCTTCTCTTGTATATTTCCTTTGCCTGATCAGTGCTAAGTCTATCATCAGATGCATCACTTGTGTTACCTACTCTTTGTTTAAGCCTTCTTCGTCTGAATATACCGAAAACTACAGCAACTACCAAAGTTACTGTGACTGTAATCACTGAAGCAATGATAATTGCTTGAGGAAATTCTGATGATTTTGAACAATGAGTTTGATTACAATGCAACGGACTAATATGAGCAGCTCCTGGGACATCTTTAGGGACACCGTTATTGTTGGAATCAGGTACATCGGAACCAACTTGATTCACATTGACATGATCCCAGGCAGTGCAAACTCTCAATGAAGTAAATCCAGTACCACATAAACCAGGATTGCTTTCATACTTGAATTCCCCATTCAATCTCCGCAGAGCTTCAAATCAGTCCGGAAAAAAAGAGGTTTAAAATCAGGACACATTCAAAAGATTTAACTTCAAGAACTAGCCAAAAAAAGATGTATAAAATGTTGAGAACTCAAAAAGGGCAACTAACCTGGAGGAACAACTCCAGAGAGGGTGTTATTTTGTACTTGTAGCACTTCCAACTGGGGAGCAGTAGCTAATTTTATTGGAATTGGACCAGATAGCTGATTGGATCCCAAATATAGCCTTTTCAACGTCCCGAGGATTCCTAAGTTCACTGGAATTTCACCTGTCAACCTGTTGTGTTGCAATTCAAGAACACTCAACTTCTTCAAGAACCCTATCTCTTTTGGTATGCTCCCTGTCAACTGGTTAGAACTCAAGTCCAGCACTGTGAAACCACAAAATTCCCAAATCATTTCAGAAAACATATCATTGTAGAAAAGGAAAAAAAAAAAAAAGATAAAAAGACCTTGAATTTCTTTTGTCACCTCATTGTAAAAGAAATTTCAGTATGCTGTGCAGACCAAAAATACAATTAACAAGAAAGAATAAAGACCAGAAAAGGGGGTGCGGGTGCAACACTGGCGGAAGTAGGAATTCTAACAAGGGATACTTGGAATTCGAATGTGCAACCTAAAGCAATTTTGAGCCACTTCTACTGTTGTACTTAAAGATTTCCTCATGTTAGGGAATTCAACAATTTATATATATAATACAAGTTTATTTTCTATCAAATTTGCACTGTATAATTTTTCGAAGAGGGGAATTCAAATTGTTCTCTCTTCATACGAAAACGAATGAGAAAAAAGCCACCAATCCACACAAAGTCCTACCTTTACATAACCAAAAAAAATCTGCATAGATCTTGTAAGAAATTTTGCAAGTCTACTATGTTACCTAATTCATTTAGACTCATTAATCAGCAGTACAAAAAAAAAAACAGCAGAATGAAACAACAAGCAATTTCCCTCGAGGGGAATCTTAGTAGCTAAGTTGGTTGTCTACGTCAACTTCGATTCCCACCTTGTAATCCCTTTTCCGTTTTTTTTTTTTAAAAGGCAATTTCCCTGACAAGAGGGGTTGCTCAGGTTGTAAGCACCCTCTACCTCCATCCTTAAGTTGTCAGTTCGAGTCAGGAGCAAAAGGTGGGAGCTCCTATGAAGGGGTGAAAAAAAAAAGCAATTTCCCTCAAAATTAAACAGAAAGATGTTTAAATAGTCTACAAACCTTGTAAACTAGCCATGTTTCCAAGTTCTGGTGGTATAGTTCCAGAAAGATTGTTGTCATTGAGATAAAGCTCATTCAACTCAGTCAAATTCCCAAGTTCCTTTGGTATTTCCCCTGTTAAAGAATTATAATGCAAGTAGATACCAGAAATACACTTGAGTTCAGCAATTGCTGGTGACAATTTTCCAGTAAGTCTTTGGTTTGTCAATGTAATGTTTGTCACTTTATGATGCTCATTACAAATCACACCAAGAAAAGAACCACTACATGGATCACCATCACTTGTCCATGAAGAAAGTTTCTTGCTTTCTGGGTCCAAAGCTGATTTTATCTCCATTAATGCTCTCACCTCTGCATTTCCACAAACAGATTCTATGCAAGAAAATGTAAGAAGAAACAGAGTAAAAATGAAATAATTAACACCCATTTTTTGCTGAATTTTGTGATCTCTCTCAGACTTGAGTGAAAAGTTGAGGTTTTTTTATGAAGTAACAGTGAGCTTTTGCATTGGGATTTCAATGGTGCTTCACAGTAGAGAGGAGAGAGAGAGATTGGTGTGAAATGTCAAAGGAGAAAAGGGAGTTAGTTAGAAACACAAAGACTTTTGAGCATAGTGTATGACACATGCATGCACATTCCTAGATATACTGTCAGCTACTCCGCGAGTTCGACAAAATTCAATAATTTTAATGTGATCCGATATTTGTTTATATTAAAATACATTTAATATGTATAAGATATTTATTTAAGAATATATTTTTAGAATCTGAAATTTATAAACTCAAAATTCTAACTCCGTCTTTTTTTTAAAATCTTATGTATATCATCATTTTAAAAATTATTTCGCTAGTTATTGTAAATTAATTTGAATACTGATAATATGTGTGTTTGATGTTTCTCAATATTTTCTTGAAAACAAATAATTTATTTATTTATTTTTTGATATTTGATAAGTAAATAAATTAATATTACTAGTATATTACACCAAAAACATTTACATATGTAATATAAGAAATATTATAGGGGTAGGAGTGGTCGGGTGGGGGTTGGGAGCGTTGGAGATAGGGCGGAGATAATGAGTAATGTCACTTATGAAACTTTTTTTTTTGTGAAGTCATTTTTCTAAGTTTTAATGACTTTGATTTTTTTTAAAAATAAATTGTTTTGATCAACGTCCAACTAAACATGAGAAAAAATATTTTTTTTATATTCAACACACTCAATATGTAAAAAATATTTTCACAATATCACAAGTTTGTTCAATCTGACAACAACAATAATAACATACCTAGTATAATCTCACACAATGAAATCTAGGGAAGATAGAATATACACAAATTTTACTTCTACCTCAAAGGGACGAAGATTGTTTTCGATTAACTCTCGACTCAAAAAAGTTTGTTCAATCTGAATAATACTATATTGTTGTTCAAACTTTAATCTCTTTCCCATCTCTTATTTCCCTTTCACTTTTTTCTAATTCAAACTTGTATTAATTAGATGTGAACAAGTTATCCGATTCCGGCCGTACAAAGCAATGATTCTGAATTCCATTTGCAATATTTACACCATATACTAAGAATATATTTTATTAATTCATGTGGAAATGAAAGCTGTTACATTTGTCTACAGAACAAAAATAAAAATATCCTCACGTATCATGGTCTCACCCCAAATGGGATTAATTAAATATACAAAAGCATATAGTATAAAAGTATTTTCAAGAATATGCATGTGAATTTTTTGGAGATTGAGATTGAGCTAAACGCGGATTTCAAGATTTTAACTACGTCCACGCAAATTTCACTATGTTTGGGGATTTATGTTAAGCTTTGGAGCAATGATAAAATTATCTTTATATGGCCTATAGTTACGGGTTTGAGTCGTGGAGATAGTCACTAATGCTTGTATTAAGGTAGATTGTTTACATCACACCCCTTGAGGTGCGACCTTTCTCCAAGCTTTGCTAATGCGGGATACTTTGTACACCAAAACTGCCCCTAGAGGTCAACACTATTTCGCAAAAATTTTTTTAAATTTTTTTAAAAATAATAATATGTGCATATATAATAGGTCGACACCCTTGAAAAACGGAAATTTGTTTTAAGGATAGAAATTGGCACCAATTAACCGCTTTTAGCCCCCTATTTAGGACATATTTAATTTTAATAACAATTTAAAGTTTAGCCAATTTTAACAAAAAATTACAATGCTCCTGGTGTTGCTTCTTCTTACTTTCGGATCCAAAAAATTGTGTTCGTTGTCCTTTCTTGAGACAGTTATTTGTAAATTACTTTCTTTTTTTAAATTTTTTTTGCAACACATAATTTTTTTTGTTGACGGTATAAATTAACCATCTCCTTTGAACAAATTAAAATTTTATAAGAAAACATTAGAACATAATCTAAAATTATATGTTATTTTAAATATTAGACGATAATTTAATATTTTGTCTATAAAATTAAATAATATTGAGCAAATTAATGAATTTGGGGGCCAATTATGGTTGGAAGTATAGCCAAGAAGTAAATGGCTTTGATGTTGAAATATCATTCCTTTTCCACTATTATATTAATTCTAAGGCTCCTTCTCATTTTTCAGATTTAATTTTCCTCTTTCTCTCACACACATGACACATTTATGTTCTCATATAAATGTACCTGTTGTACATCCCATTAAATAATTCAAATTTTGAAAATTTTGACCCCCAAAAAAGAGAGGCACTAAAGGTAGTGGATTTCTCAATGATTAAAAATGGCTAACATTTCATAGGATGCTTTTTTATAGAGAGCACAACTCCATTCCATTTTTGTGTTTACTCGATGTTGTACTCAATATTATACTCACTTATTATTTTTATTTATCTGTTATATTATAAATATATTTGTACTTTTATTTATCATATTTACTATATCGAGAGAAATATATATATTTTTCGTATCTTATTTTCAACATTAATCTCGACACTTAAGCCTAAGCTCTCATTTGGTCATAATAGATTTTAAAATTACAACTTGAAACTTTTGAGTTTTTGAAGTTGTGCTTTTTGGAATTTAAAAGTGTGTTTGGATACATTTTACTTGAAAAAAAATTAAAGTTTTATGAGTGAAAGTGAAATTTCTACCGAAAATTGGCTCATTTGAAGATCAGATTTTCAAAATCTAATCAAATTTCATGGCCAAACTGATATTTAAAGATAAATTTTTGAAATCTGATAAAAAATCTATGGTCAAATGCTAGCTAACATCAATTAATATGGATATTATAGTAAGATACTTATATCGATCATTGTTTTTTAAGGGGCGTACAAAATTCAAACTGGACAGTTAAAAGTGAATGAAGGAAGTATTATCGACGCTCCAAATATTCAATCTTAGGCGTGCAAGGAGTGTTGAGTCCAACATAGGTGGGTATGAATTCAATTAGTTTTGGAGATTGAATTAGGCTTAAGATTTATTTTTATATATAATCCAATGATTTTTTAGAATATAATTCTCTTTTAATTAACTTTTCGACAATTAATTTGGAAAGTGCTTTTTATCAAATTAACTCTTCAACGGTTAATTGAATATTTCCTTCCATGCTCACTAGTATGATTTTTTTAACATCACTTATAAAATTACACTGAGTATATTATTGTTGATTACTAATATGAAATGCAAGTCAAATTTATGTGTTAAATTTTATATCCAGTCAAATATCATTATCTAAAATACATAGAGTCGTTGGTATGAAAAATTCAAAACAAACAATTAAGAAAAAAAAAATATGTAAAAATTCCTGAAATTGAGGCTCTATTCATCTCTCTCTCTCTTTTCTTTTTGAGAATTGAGATGTAAGTCTTAGCTGAGGTCCAAATTGGATACCTAATTTTGACTTTAGTAGTTTTGTCAACAAGTAGGGTTGACTCCTTGAAACCCCTACCTTCTAGACACTACTTTGAATGAGTATTTAATTTTCTAAATTATGGGTTGATAACACAAATGTTAAAATACATTCAACTAAAAAATAAGAATGTTTTGGTGTTTTCTTACATTTATTTTAATATAAAAATAATTTCTTTGTCATATTCTTAACTTTGGATGCCATATGATTATCCTTTTTCTTTTTTGTTTTTTCTCAAATGGAGATGCCTAGCGTGTTTGGACAAGTTTATAGAAAGTCAACATTATCTTTTTAAAATACTTATTTTAGAGAATTAAAGTGTTTGATCAAATTTTTAGGGAAGGAAATAAAAATTTAGAGTAGAAAATGCATTTTTTAAAAGCTGAAAAAGTAAATATTTTCCCCACAAATTCTTTTGGAATCTTCATCAAATACAAATTGCTTCTTTAATATTATAAAATATTTTTTAAATTAATTAGCTAAATACAGACCGTTACTTTTCTAAAATATTACTCCATTCTCTTCTTTTTTTTAAAACAATCTTGATAAATAACACTTTTCAAAATAAGAAGATTCTGAAAACTTGATCAATTATTCTAGTAAAGACGAATTCAAAATTTAGAGATTGTAAATTTTAAGTCATGACCTTTTACATTTTAGTTGATCTTTTTGTCAAACTAGAAAAGTAATTTAGAAGCTTTAGTTGTATTTTTGGTATTGTTGCCAAAAATATACTAACAAGTAACATGGCAACAGTTGGCAATCACAAGAAAGCAGGGTGTGCTAAATAAATAAATAAATGTCACATTGATCCACTAATTTTTGACATTTTGCATATAAATCCATTCAAATTCATAAAATTGCCTTTGCTTTTGATTGTTCTTGCATAAATTCTCAAAATTAAAACAAGAATTAATCTATACATAGTAATACTCGAGATTCCATGTTAATATCAAGAAATTAGTCGTTCAAAACTTTGACTTATGAACTTAAGTCACTTATTTTATCGGTAAATACAAAATGTATTTTTATGTACATAAGTTGTTTAACTGGTGATAAAAACACGTTAAATATAGTGATCTAATTCTTTAACTTGCAACTACTAGACACAATTTTTCAATTATATTTTTTTAAAATTTTCTTATTCTAATTTCTAAGGGGGATTTTTTTTTGAGAACCACCCTAATTATGAGGTTAAGATTTGATGAAACCAAACAATTTGAATTTACAAAAGTTGCAAGGCTACTAAGAATATTGAGATTAAAAAACTCATTTCTATTGAGGAAAAAAAGGCCGTAATCTTCTTCTTTTTTTCTCTCTTTTAAATCGAGGAATTATCGTGACCCTAGATAGAAAGATATAGAGGTCGAAGATTAGGGTAAAAGATTAGTAGGTAGTCGAGCATTATCTGGTTTCTTTATTGATATTGTTATTATTACTATCCGACTAGCTTATTCTTTGATTTTAGTATAACCTGTTGTTTTCGTTGTTCCGGTTATCATATTATTTGTTGTTGTTTCTTCATTAATGTATTTGTTTTACATACTTGATTTTTGATATGTGTTACTTGAGCTAAGGCTCTATCGAAAGCAACCTCTCAACCTTTACAAGGACGTAGAAGTAAGAGTGCGTGCGTACACACCATCCTTTTCAAATTTCACTTGTGAGATTATACTGACTATATTGTTGTTAGAGAAATTATCATGTTTCACCTTTTTTTTTTGCTTTACCATTTACTTGTCACTTTAAATGGAATACAAAAATTCTAATGATGGAGATGTAGAAAGTAGATTACCAATTTGGTTAGTAATAGACATATTTTTCAAGAATTTCACTATCAATTGGTCCATTAATTAAAGGTTTCCATTACAACCACCATCCAGCAATAACATCTACATCAATTCCTAATCAAAAGTTCTTGAAAAATAATTAAAACAGACCTAATATGCTACACTAATTGGGGAAAAAAGTGAAAAGTCATTAGTCATAATCATCATGAATATTAAAAGATGATGTGTTATGTGTAATAACACTATTAATTAATGTTTCTAAAAAACTACCCTCCACCATTCACGACTTGATTAGATATTAAAGATAGAAAAAGAGGGGTACTATGGGTGTTAATTAGGTCATAGAATTTGTTTTGAAAATTGGCTCCAAGTTAGAAACTTCAATACTAGTAGTTATGACAGCAAAAGAGGATCAGCTCGTGGTGAGATGAATATGATTCCTCCTTTGTTAATTAGATTTCTTGGGTTCAAATTCTTAAGATATGAGTGCCTTCCTGTTAATTAGTTTTACGCGAAGCAAATCCAAGTTAGTCGAAATCCTAAAGTGGTTAATAAACATTGGGTGGCAAACCAAAAGAACAAAAAAAGGAAAAAAAGGTATCTTTAAAAGATTTTACAACTTAAATGATCAAGTATCAATCTCTATATGGTTCTATCTCATAAAGGTTAATCTCACATAATTTTTATTAGTCTATATTAATTTTATATTTTAGAGGAGAGTTTTGAAGCAACGATAAAATTATGTTTGTGTGACCTATATAGGTCATGAGTTAGAGCAGTGAAATCAGCAATTAATTTTGCGTCAGGAGAAGAAGCTGCCTGCATAACACCTCTTGCGGTTCTACAACCCTTTCCCAATCCTTACGTGAACGCGAAATAATTCATACACCATTCTAATATTAAATCTATATTTTGATCCCAGCTTCTTCTACTTGAATATAGGTTAAGACAATTTTCCACCATGTTAGGTAAATATAGTGCTAGCAGTGGAGATTTCTGACTAAAATATTAATCGGTGTGATAAAACTTAAAGTTTTGAATTAGTGGAATGAGCAATGATACAAATATAGTTGCTCATTTACTCATACATCCAAAAAAAAATCCCATCTTGAAACTTCAAGACTTATATAATGTACCACAACTAGAACATATCGGAAGAAATCACCTAATGTTTTGTCTCCGCTGGGCGCTGGAATTTGAACCTGAGACTTCATCGTGTTCAACTCACTTCATTGATCACTAGGTCACATCACACTCTTGAGTGCTACAAATTGCTATTCTCCAAACATACATTTACAAAAAGTACTTACAACTAAAATCACTTTTCAAAATAACCAGATTATAAATACTTAAGCCAAACATGTTACTATTAGATTCTAGATCTAAGATTGAAGGCCTTTCTGGTTTGGATCTAACATACAAATTACAGGCATTTCACACTATACTAGACATGGCTGGCATCTTCTTCTTTTTTTTGGATAACCGGGGTCACCTCGATTAATTTCACGAGATACCTACCACCTTCCACCAGCAACAAGTATCAGGTAACTCTGTTTGCGATTGAACCTGAGACCTCATGGTACTCAATCCACGTCATTGACCACTAGATCACACCCTTGGGTGTGGCATGGCTGGCATCTTTAGATTAACTTTTAAAAAGGCAAACAATCAGTCACTTTATTTCATAATAAGAGCCTTTTCACCTTTTCTTCCAGAATTTTTTTTCAAAAGCAGAAAAGTCTTAGCTATTGATCAAACAAAATGGGTGCAGTAAAAGTTGAGATTTCTTTTTTTGCAAAAAAAAAAAGGAATTTTAAAAAATTCTCTATTTCTGGGGAACCACAAGGGTACAAAGATACTGCTCTACCCACATTCTTCTGTCATAATAGAAGATAATAAGTAGGACAACTCAATTTGTCCACACAAAGTTACTTACACCTTTCTGTTATTCATAGTAGGGCAGCCTAAAACATAGTATCTATTTAGATAAGGCCTGAATTATCATCTTCATAATGAAAATGTATACAACTTTATTCCGACCTGGTCCAATGTGAAATGAACTTATAAACATGGAATCGACTCGATCATCATATTATGAGTTCATAAACCTAGCTCATTTCATTTTGTACAGAACATAATCGTTAATTCTTTGATTCTAGTTATTAAGAGGGATCTTGAACTAAGAAGTAGACCTAGTTGGAACAAAAAAAGTTATACCGAGTAATTGCAATAATCAGTTCATTCATATTCCTGGTATAGTAGATGCTATCACATATACAATAATACTCAATTCAATGGAATTGTTTTATCTTAAATGGAATCGTCTACAATTATGCTAAGTTTAAGCAGACCTAGAATTTGAAATTTATGAATTCAAACTGGAAATTCTACCACATTCAGTCTAATTTAGTCCCAAACTTAACATTTGCTGAAACAAACATCATTGAATCCAACATTCTGGGACTATGAAAGATTTGAAACTGCAACATGATATATAATCATCACCCACAAAGATTTCCCAACACAAACTTGAGTCTTCAATTTCATAGTGTCGTTGCAATGACACTTTTCCAACCCATAATATACAAAAAGAAAGTCAAGAATAAAAAATTCTCTCCCATCAAGTGTCTACATTGCAGCTAAATATCCAGTTAATGTACAGTTCCCTACGTAAACGGGCAGCATATTAACAATAAAAAACTCACATGTGACATTTAGAAGAGCTCTCGAGACTAGTAAGTTCTGCTTGTCGCGGAAAAATGCATTTTGTAAAGGAGGTGTGACAGATTCACCTATGTTGTCGGAGAGTTTGGCCATTTTAAGGAGTTGGTTATCTAAATTAGGAGAACCGGTAGCTTCTGGAGCCAAGGGAGGATCTGCACCTTCTGCAGTAGAAGGAGTTTCCGCGTCTCTTTTATCATTTTCTGATGAATCATCAGCATCTTCTTTTCCGTTGTTTGGCTCATTGGAACTTCCACCGCTACCATCCTTTGGAACACCGGGGATCAAGTCAGGTCGAGCATCAACACCAACACGTCTCAGGTGTAGCTGTTCAAAGAAAGTACAACCAAGTACTTAGTTGCAACATATTGTTCTTTTTTCGTAAATTACTCATACTTGAGAAACTCTTCGCAGATTAGTAGATCAAAATTCTAAAATGAGAAAAGAAGAAAAAGGAAATGAAAAATGATGTTTAGATGATAAGATGAACAAGTAACAGGAAATAGTTTATACCTGAAGATGAAGATTCACTTCATCAGGCCGTGAAAGAAATGGAAAATCACCACCACTTTTCAAGTATGCCCTTCTCGCGCCAGGATACCTTTCACACACTTGATCTTTGAGTGATTGAGGGGTTGCACAATAGTCATTTGTCTTCACACAGCAAAAATTACAATACAATAGGAATCAGCCCATCAGATAGTTTCTATTTTAGTCACTTTTGTAAGAAAGAAACTGGCGACATTGCAAAAGGACAATAATATCAACCAATTATGCCTCAATCCCCAAACTAGTTTGGGGGTTAGTTATAAGAATCCCCTACATGCAGCTCTATTCGGATTTTGAACCCATATCTATTCGAATGGTCATGCGTTACATCCATTGACATCTTTTTTGGGGGAACAAATCAATCAATCAATTAACTACAACTCTATTCCAAATCACCATTCAGCTTTGATCAGGTTTTCCCTTGGAGTTAAAGCGTTTCTTTTACTCTCATGAAATAACTAGCTTAATCCCTACACTTAAACATATAATTGAACTTACTTTTACATGCAAAAGAATTTTAACGATGATAATCAACTAGATCCGAACTAATATTAAATGCTGAAATAATGTGGTAAGGTGTTGAATCAAACATTCCTATCCCACTAGGTGCGGAAGAAGTAAGTAGTCCTCTCCTTTCTATGGCGAAAAATGTCAACTAGTGAGAAAAGATTATAAACAATAGTGAATGGAGAAATTCTTGATGTCTAGCAAGTAGTTGGTTTCCTTATTTGATGATTAGTAAAGAGGTGGAAGACCAAAATCTCTGCACCAAAGAGCTACAGACTTCTCAAGGTCAAAGTTTATACTCAAGCAGTCTGTTTCCAAGCAAGAAACGATCATCTTTGTTACCATGACTTTTGGAATAAGCACGTCTCTGAGAAAGTAAAAAAACAAGTGGCGTCGCAAGAGCAACAGAATGCAGTGGTATCCAGCTAACTTGAATGATTAATGTCCTAAAATTCCAGTGAAGAAAGATGTAAATAAACACATGGTGTACTAACAGCATGATGTAGTTAAAATATATTGGTGTCGCCTCATAGTCAATACTCTTATGAAACCAAAATAATGAGAAAGTTGAGGCATGTTGAGTAACGCACACACGCTGAAATTCAACAAACAACTTTGCAGATTAAACACATACATCCATTAAAGTGATGGAGGTATCTGGAAGAAGAAGGGGTCCAACTGATGCCGCATCAGCTGTTAATGTCAATCTCGATGCCAAGTCTTCTCTCGAGAGTGTCTCAACCTGCATCCAAATCGAATTCACGAGTTATGAGAATAAGTGAGTCAACTTTTTCTACAAGCAAATAGTTATGGTATCAAGAAAGAACAAGAATCATGGTGTATATGCGATGGTCTAGTTTATTAGTTGAACAACTGAAAGAAAATGGACAATTAGGGTTAAGAAAATTAGAGGACTATCGAAAACAAAAAAACTAAGACCATTTACACTTTGAACAGGGTACAGCAATGGAACAAACAACAAAGATATTATGAGTAGCATTTTAAGACATTGTCATCAAGTATCTTATGGTGAAATAATTGCATATTAAAGCATCACATGTTCTACATTTTAGGCAGCTTGAAGCTAAAAATCCAAATTCCAGATATACAAAGAAAGCAAGAATACTACATGAATCAGATCAACTCAAAACGTAGCGAAAATGACACCATCTGACAGGAGGTAATGGAAAATCTGCATCCAAATGATATTCTGGACAAAAAATTAAAAGAGGTACGGAAAAATTTTGGGAAAAAAAGAAGGTTGAATATGTAAGAATTGGGTCAAAAGTATTTAACATGCTTCTAGAGCCTCTTCTGATAATGTTTCAAGAAAGAGGAGAAAAAGGTGCAAAATGGAATACCATACAACTGCAATGAATAGTATATACTACACTTTTTCTTTTGAAAAAAGAAATATGATGCATAAACATCTATTGGGCCAACTCTGAAGCAGCAAAAGAAATATGGTAGAGCTAAGTTCAAAAATACTGCTAAAGACTCCTTTCTGAAAACATGAATTTTCCAAACAATTTGTGATAAGAGTGACATAAAATGGCTGTAATATAGCAAAATCTGAGCTTAAACATTACCTGAGAAACAACAAAATCTACAGAGTCTGCAATAAAGGGTTCCTGGGGACTATCACGAATTCCGCTTAGCACATGCCGTTTCAGTATAAAAGAAGGAGCCCAACCAACACTGCAGTAGGAAACGACAATAGAAGAGAAACACCTTTTAAAATATGAAGATCCATGCAGCTAAAATCATATAACAATGAAATGCAAGAATTATTATGTGATACATATACAAAAAAATATTAGGTCACCTATAGCTAGGTTAAATAGATGCAGAAGTTGTAAAGTATTGATGCTGGTCAGTCATATTTGAGCTATAACAGCAATTTAGCAGCTCTTATGATATGCAAAAACAATAAAATGAAAACTTACATAGGAGCCCATGGCATTGCTGCTGAGAAACTAGTGGTCTCCACAAATGTATTTGAAAGTACCAAGGACCTAACACGCCGGGGACGATGCTGAGCAAAAAGTTGTGCTAAGAAGCCTCCAAGGGCTGTTCCATAGAGATGAATCTGTCGGGGGACAAGTTTAATATATCAGTTACTTCCTTTATCATGACCAAACTTATCTCTGCTTTTATTCCAAACAAAACCTTTGAAATGCATGATTCAACACTATAATCAAACCAATATATCTTGATTAAAGAAAAAAATCAAACCAATATCAAACAAGTGACTGGTCAAAAAAAAACTTATAGATGTATTTTTATATCCACTTCTTTGCATACTCTATCTAAATGTATATACAAATCAAGAAAGTCCATAAGGTGCATCTTAGTAATTCTAAATTGCTCATCTCCTAGATAAATAAGACAGGTCAGATTGCACACATTACATGATAGCATCCATGGAGGCATAACTCCAAAAAAAGACTTGGATTGAGCTTTGTAGGCTAAGGAGATGCAAGACAAGGTTGATGAACTTCAATGTGAGATCAAGAAGATGCTTATTATGAAAGAAGAGCTTGAGACTAGTGGGGAAGATTCCATGAAGTGCTACACTTATTTCATGATCCAAGTCCAAGTCCAAGATGAGGAGGATTGGGGGCCACAATGCAGCCAAATACACTCCAAAGAGGAGCCCAAAATACACACCTATTTTAGGCATGTGTTTGACCAAGATGGGCATATGGAATTACATGCCATGTGCTACTTCTTTCCTTATTTTGTTGGGTAGTTTTGGAAAGAAGTGTGACACAAATTTTACTTGTTTTGCTGGTCAAAGTTTCCTTATTTCTTTTAGATTATTTTTACATGCTTTCTTAGTTTCCTTGGTCAAAGTTTACTAATTTCTTCTCCTAGTTAGGTTTTACTATTTTTCTTTTTCCTAAAGGACTTGTTGTCCAAAGTAGTATAGGATTTGATTTCCTAGCCTTCTTAAAACTTAAGTTACTTTTAGGAATTCAAGAAAGGTGATAAGTCTCTGCTTATTGTTGTTCTTCTTACTCTAAAGGGCGAGCGCGTTCCATAACCTATTTCTTGATTAATTCTACCAAAGGTGATTAGATCTTTTCGGCTAATTGTCGTTGTTAGGAATCAATTTACGAATTTAGGCTTATCTTGAAATTCTAGATTCATTCTTGAATTTCTTGATCTGTTTTGAATTTACGTCTATTTTTACTGTTCCGTTCTTGTTATTTCTTTTTTCTTTTTTGATAATTGTGGTGTCCGGGCCAGCTTTCGCACACCTCGACTCATTCCACGGGATACATGTCACCTCCCACCACCAACAGGTATCAGGTAACTCTGTCCACCAAGGCTAGAACAAATGGGAAGAAATCACTTAGTGTTTTAGTCTCTGCTGGGAATTGAACCTGAGACCTCATGGTGCTCAACCCACGTCATTGACGATTAGGCCACATCCTTGGGTGCTCTTGTTATTTCTTTTAGCTTACTCACATTCTTACTTTTATTGTTTTTATCTTGGATCCTTAACGTGATTGGTATCATTACATGTTTAGGCTTAAGTTGTAGGGTGTACAAACCAAACCGAAAAAACGCATCAAACTGAAAAGTCAAACCAAACCGACAAAACTAGGCTTGATTTGGTATTAAGCAAGAAAAAACCGAACCAAACCGACATTTAAATATATTTTTTAAAAAGACTTTACAGAGGATTTTCTTTAAAAACATATGTCAAATATATTTGTGATTCTCTCATTGGATGTTTAATAGAACGATATAGTGCCTCCGTTTTTATATATTTTAAGTAATGCTTAATTTATCATCAAGTATTATTGAAACGTGTTAATTTGTACGTTCTTTCATATTTATAGTTCAAGATATATTAAAATCTTATAATTTCTTCAAATTTGAGATGGTGTATTATCGGTTTTTTAAAATTGAACAACGTGTATCAGTTTTTAGATTTTATATTGACTTTTGTGTTTAATTATTAAAATTTGGCTAAGTTTGAATGCGTACATCATTGAAATATTATCGTTAGACTAACAAAATAACTAACATGTGTTTAATAGTAAATATGTTTGTCAATTACTACTAAACATATATTGATTTATTAAAACTTTATCTATAACTCCAAAAATTAAGATTGAAAATAGTATGCATGTAACATAAAACCGATCAAACCGAAAGCCAGAAGTTTAAAATAAAAACGACCAAACCAATATAGTTGGTTTGGTTTGGTTTTGATAATAACTGAATCAAACTGCCCCATGTACACCCCTTGTAGCCATAAAGTAAGCACCGAGATAAAGGGAACATACATGATGAACATCAATAGCATCTAAAAACTTCTCAAATGCTTGAATCCACTCGTGATTGTTCCATGCACGTGGAATATCAACGGAAATTACACGGTAACCCTGAGAAAGTAAAACCAGAAAATGTTAGCTTCCTTCAATTGAATTTGGGGGTTGTCTTGAAGAAAAATTATCCAGTAGCTATATATCGTGGAAAGAGACATATCCGCATAGATTGTAACATGCAAAGAGAACCGTTCAGCCACTATTTATGGAAATTGTCTTTAGTTTAAATCCTGAAAATTATGTTGCGAAAGATTCTAACGTCATTTAGAAAATAGAAAATTCTGTTTTGCTTTATGTCATCACTTGACATGATATTAGTCCATGTATAGAAAGGGCAAGCCAATGAGCGAGCATTATCTATTTTCCAAGATTCAGTGCAGGCCAGTGCTTTCTCGGATCTTAGTTTGACAAGCAAAATCATTAAAGGAAGTGCAACTTCTGTTACAATTCAACAATACATTGCAGTAGTTATCACTTATAACTACTTGATGCATTACCCAGCTTTTATTGGAACATATTTACCTGTTCTTATCAAAGACCACTTCCATTGAGAATAGAATTTTTCATTTGCTGTTGAAAGCTTTTCATCTAAGAGCTGAGAAATCAATCAAATATTGATGTATTGCCGGTCACTCTGTTGGTAGATCTACATCCCAATTTGGAAACTCATGCTCAAGTGCTACCTTCTAGTGGCAATCCTAATCACTAGATATCATTAGTATATTCCTTCCATCTGCTTAATGATAGTTCTTGAATAAGTTTTAGGTGCATTTTTGTCATAAATTTTAGGCACTACTAAAGTGCATATTTTGCTCTAACCCATGTTGCTCAAACACCTCAAAAATGTCACAGGGTGCATGTCGCATCCTCCAAAAGTAGTGCATTTTTAGAGGATCCGCCACAGGTGCAACATTTTTAGAGAGTTCGAGCAACATAGGTTCTAACACAGTTCTAATCATTTGGCAACCCTATTGGTTGGCAGCTTTAACTAACTTTGGAAGTTACCATAGTAAGTAACACGGGAAAGACGTAACGGGTGCAAGTTTAAGTGATTAACTGATACTTTACATTCATAAAAATGGCTGAAGTGATTACAATCATATATAAGACCCGTTCTTCACTGTCATTATCACTCTAAAAGCAGATACACAAAAATTCAGCAATAACTAGACAAAACAAGCAAAGAATCAGGAGTTTTCCTCATAACCTTCATAGATAATGACATTATCTGTTTGTAATATACATCAGCAGTTCCAGCTATGCCAGGGAGGCAAATAAGTGGGGGAACTACTTTCGGGCCAAAATCATAATATCGCCACTGCTTTGATCCAATCTGCACAACAGATCGGAGAGTTAGTAGTACATTTAACAAGGAGGCAAAGAGTCCATTTATGCAACTCTATTACCTAATAAAGAATGACAGACACCAAACTAGCTGAATTTGTTTGTGAATGAAATTTATATTCAAAGTTAGACGTCATTGATCTCTAGAAACCTATTGTCATATTTTCACTAATTAAACAACAATCAAAGTCCAATGCATATAATTGAACACAAGCTTTATAATAATTGCAAGGACTGAAAGAATTTAAGATCAAGATCCAAGTCAGATCAACTTCAACTTCAAGAAAGTAGCCATCTTCTTCATTCACAAAGAAAAAAGCAGCCTTTACAACTAATGAAATTATCAATATGTAAGCAACAAGAGTAGAATGCAGTTAAAGACCAAAAGTTTAGAAGAAGAAAGAAAGACCTTAATCATAAGCATAGATTTCTACATTCTATTGTGATTAGTACAAGAAGTTCTTCGGCGTTGCTGCAAAACACATCCACTCTCCAATAATATTCACACACACACTAATCAAACCACTACAAGGTAAAAAATTTGCAAGAATTCCAGAAAAGTGCAAATTCTATTGAGAGGAACTAAATGGAAAACTAAACTGATTCTCATAGAATATTTGAAAAGGCAATCTGATAAAGATGGCACTACAAATCTACAATTAACACAACATTAATTCAGGACAAAGTTGTTTTAGAGTTAAAAATGATAACTTTAAGCAACTTAAAGGAACTCAGTTGATCATTTAGTAGCAAAAGCTCAGTCTTTTTCAGTACTCACAAGGAACACACTTCATATTTCCTATAAAAGAACCGATATCAAACTCATTTACATGTGATACTCATTGACCACCTAACAGTAATAACAGATTCAAGGAGAAAAGGAAAACACACATGATAGATCACCATCACAAACAAACTCAGAGCCAGGTCCCAAAAAATGCAAGACACTTTATGTTTTCTATAATTACCACTATGTTAATTCAGGGCAAAGTTGTTTTAGAGTTAAAAATGATAACTTTAAGCAACTTAAAGGAACTCAGTTGATCATTTAGTAGCAAAAGCTCAGTCTTTTTCAGTACTCACAAGGAACACACTTCATATTTCCTATAAAAGAACCGATATCAAACTCATTTACATGTGATACTCATTGACCACCTAACAGTAATAACAGATTCAAGGAGAAAAGGAAAACACACATGATAGATCACCATCACAAACAAACTCAGAGCCAGGTCCCAAAAAATGCAAGACACTTTATGTTTTCTATAATTACCACTATGTTAATTCAGGGCAAAGTTGTTTTAGAGTTAAAAATGATAACTTTAAGCAACTTAAAGGAACTCAGTTGATCATTTAGTAGCAAAAGCTCAGTCTTTTTCAGTACTCACAAGGAACACACTTCATATTTCCTATAAAAGAACCGATATCAAACTCATTTACATGTGATACTCATTGACCACCTAACAGTAATAACAGATTCAAGGAGAAAAGGAAAACACACATGATAGATCACCATCACAAACAAACTCAGAGCCAGGTCCCAAAAAATGCAAGACACTTTATGTTTTCTATAATTACCACTATGTTAATTCAGGGCAAAGTTGTTTTAGAGTTAAAAATGATAACTTTAAGCAACTTAAAGGAACTCAGTTGATCATTTAGTAGCAAAAGCTCAGTCTTTTTCAGTACTCACAAGGAACACACTTCATATATCCTATAAAAGAACAGAAATCATGCTCATTTACATGTGATACTCATTGACCACCTAACAGTCATAACAGATTCAAGGAGAAAAGGAAAACCACACATGACAGATCATCATCACAAACAAACTCAGAGCCAGGTCCCAAAAAATGCAAAACACTTCATGTTTTCTATAATTACCACCATGTTAATTCAGGGCAACGTTGTTTTTAGAGTTAAAAATGATAAACTTTAAGCAACTTAAAGGAATTCAGTTGATCGTTTAGAAGCAAAAGGTCAGTCTTTTTCAATACTCACAAGGAACACAGTTCATATTCCCTATAAAAAACAGAAATCATGATAATTTACATGTGATACTCATTGACCACCTAACAGTGATAACAGATTCAAGGAAAACATAAAAACAGACATGACAGATCACAAACAAACTCAGAGGTCACAAAAATGTAAGATAATAACTACTCCCTCCGTTCACTTTTACTTGTCAAATTTCGCTTCTCGAGAGTCAAACTGCATAAACTTTGACCAATATTTTAAGATGTATTTTCTCAACATTTTAATATGAGAAAGATTATAACTTATAATTTTTTCCATATAGTTTGTGAACATCTAAATTTTAAATATTGAATTAATCTAATTCAATTTAGCTCACACACAGTATAATTCCACAAAGTGGGGTCTGGGGAGGGTAGAGCATATAGTAAATCCAGTCAGGTAAAGCGAAACACGACAAGTAAAAGCGAACAGAGGGAGTAATAACTAAAAATCCAATTGGGTAAATCAGTACATGATCAGATTCATTGAAATTCAAGAAAAGTAGAAAAATGCAATCAAATAGAAAAAAGAGGCAGACCCAGTTGAGAGAAGAAAGAATCAAAGACACCCAAATCAGAAAAAACCAAAATTGACGCAAAAAAAAACTTACAGGGATCTTGTGAAGAGGAACTTGAGACTTGAAGTAGATGTAATCACCAGGAGCCGAAAAGACGCCTCCTTTCATAGCTAATATATTCACCTTTCACTGCATATAACCTCTCATCAAAGCTCTTCAATTTGTTCTATAAGAAAAATCTCATCTTTCCCCCCAGAGTGGCATTGGGTTTTTGGGTTCAATTGAATTTCTTCAGAAAATCAGACAGAGGCGTAATGAGGTGTGTGTTATGTGAATGTGATGTAATGGGGATTAATCAATAATCAAACACAAACACGTGGATGGGTCCCACTTTCTCCCCTTCTGTGCTTTTAGCCGTACGATTCGAGTAATTATTCTCATGATGAGTATTACTACTCCCTCTATCCCATATTACTTGGCCATTATACTGAAATAGTTATTCGATATTAGTTGATCACCTTATTAAATAAAAAAAGCATTAATAAAAAAAAAATTAAATTACCCTTACAATTAATATATTTTGAAAGTGTTCACACTTGTTTGTAAAATTTCAAGAAAATTCTTAAGAAGTAAATTGGTAAAATTACTTTCTCATTTTTGATTTCTTAACATACATGTAAAAAGAAAGTGTGCAAGTAATATGAAATGGAAGGAGTACTTGATTACTATTTTAAAAATAAATTAAGGGTTAAAATTAATTTTATAAGTAAATAACTATATATTTGAATAGAAAATATTGAAATTGATAATAAGAAATTGATGTACTATTTGAGTAAAGTCTCTCTTGGTGATTAATATAGTCGGTTAGTAACCAAAAAGATTGATGTATCTATATTATTATAAAAGTATGAATATAAATGTTGGTTGACCAAAATATTCTTCAAATGTTGAACGATTTTTATATTTCTAAATATTTGTATAATTTAAGGATATTATTATAAATTTCTAGGTCATCTTTTCCCCATACTTATCCGTCCAATACCCACTCCTTTTACCCCTATATTTACCTTTCAAGTCCCAAAAATTTAGGAGATTTTTTTCCCTTCAAAAGTTTATGTACTCCTACTTTTTTCCAAAGTTTTTTTACATTTTTTTTCTTTTTTTATTTAAAATGTTTTTTAACATTCTCTTTTTCTTTTTTTTATTTAAATTATATTCTCAATCCCAATTTAATTTGATATGGGAGTCAAATACTCTTATAAAATCACTCCATTGTTATACGTTTTTCATCATCATATACTTTTCAAGCACTGCTAACTTCTCTAGAGGTATTAAATTGGCCAATTCTCCTTTTCCTATAATCCCCCCTCCATTTATTTATCTTGAATTCTTGATTCAATGCTACGAGGTTTTTGTTAATATTTATTAATAGCTATTGCCAGCACAAGTTGTTATTTATTATTAAAATATTATTAAATATTGACTTTTCATATTGCCAGCACAACTTGCCATTCATTATTAAAATATTATTAAATTTTAGCTTTTATTAAACTTGATATTTTGCTTTTAATAAAGTGAATCAGCTTTAGAGTAGATATCGTTTTGCAGTTTTAGTTACTACAGATGTTTTGAAAAATGGCAATGAAATCAGATTTCGCAAAAGAATTTGTGCCTATAAAAAATCTAAAAAAATCCAATGTTGAATGGGTAATAAATGATGGACTTAAGATGCAACTTTAAAGGTTGTCTTGATTTGGATCCAACATATTTTAACGGTAAATTCTTGTTCTTGATTATGTCTTTTTATTGAATTGTTATAATATTTTTATCTTTTAGCAAACTATACAGAGATGAGGGACCGGAGACAATGATGTAGATATTCAAAAGGGCATAACCAGCAACTACTAAGATCAATATCAATCAAAATTTTCTTTTACCTTGATTATTATTTTTTAAAATATATTTATGTTTAATTGATGTTATTGTATTTCAATATAAATATTATTGATAAGGGATATTCATGCAACACACGTACATAGAGACTAGTTTGATAAAAAATATCAAAGCGAAATTATTTGAACGAGTCGATCCTTCCATCCCGTTTGTTTTAGCAATTTGCCATCTTGCGTTCCAACCTTCTCAATTTTCTTTGGTGTCAAAGACCAATAACTAGTTAACTAGGAAAACAACTATTCTTTTGGATAGTGAGACCTAGGACTTGCTTCCTTAGATTTGTTAAATTTACTCTGTCTTTACGAATTGAATTTGAACAAATATTTTTGAATGACTTTTCTTTTAATCGATCGTGAGGAGGGTTTCCACTTTATTACTCCGATAGAATGAAATGACTAGGCTCTTTTAACTAAAATGAGTAAAATATCCATAAAATTTTTATATTTTTATTTTATAAATTTAGGAGTATCATTTTAAAGAAGAGAAGGACCGATATATATATATATATATATAAATAAAGAGAAAGTTGGGGATGTTGTTTTGAGAAATATATAGCTAAGAACTAAAGAAAATCTTAAGGATTGAATAATAAAATAATTGGTCATATTTTAAAGTGCTTATAAGCTGAAAATTCATATGGTCGTTAAATTGATCTTTGTTCGAAAATTTTAAAATAAGAAATAGATAGCATTAAATCTGAGTTGAAATTAAACGGAAAAGAAAACCAAAGGGCTACCAAAAATATATACTATGACACTATAAAAGTTTGCTAATCTTTATTATTACATCATTTTTCATTTTTTAAGTCATGAAATGTGCTATGTTTTTCCTCTTTTTTTTTTCTCTTGCTTTTTGAAGGTGGACAAACGGTTTTGATTTTGGTTTCCAATGATTTTCTTTGTTTTTATTGTAGTTGATGTCTACCACTAACTTATGCAATGATATTCGAGATTGAAATTTTCAATAATGCAATTTACGGGTCTTGGGTGTGAGCCTAGGAATAAAGTCGGCTTTAATAAATAGTGTTTCACCTATATAGTGAAATTTTCTGACGCAAATTTAAGTAGTTGAACTCGAAAATGGATCCTACAGGGTGAGGGGTGAACTTTCTATCTAATTCAATTTCATCAATTGCTGCTTTCGAATCGGCTGAAAGAGTATTTTGATGTCACGTAAGAAAAGTAGAGGAAAGTATGTCCGAGTCTTCGATAATAAGTAGTTAAGTAATTGTGACTCGGTCTAAAAAATAAATCAAAAGCTGTTTTGAGCCTTTAAATATGAAGTTATTTACAGGTGGAAACTTCATCATATAAGTTATATATACACTCTAAATTTCAAGGAAATCAAGATAATTGGTTTAGAATAGGAGTAAAAATATTCAAAATTTGCATATTAGGTGACAAGAAGTTTACGTCAATTATAATGTTTCACTATTGATAAATCCAAAAGTACCATGCCAAGGACTAAACATGAGTGAAATTCCAAAGTATGCAATAACTGACATTTACAATGAAAAATCTGGCGATTAGTTCAGCAGCATGTGAACGTCAAACCCGATGAGATCTGTTCATGTTCAGAAAATGGACACCGAGCTTTAGTCAACTCCAAAAGCTAACTCAGGAGACGAGAATTTGCCCAAAACAATATAAGAAAGACAACTCAGTCGCTCAACCAGAAGACTAGTGTCTTTGTCCACTAGCTATCAGTACTTAAAGCAGCACCAAAATTATACATCATAACTTCAGGTAGCCACTTCTTAACATGTTCTTCCCAAGCTAAAATTAAACTAGTTATAGCAGAAACGATGTAGTTAAAGATTCTAAGACATCAAGTGAGTCCCTCATCACCCCCTTGCAGCCCACCCAGCGCCCGGACAAAAAGAGCAGGCAGAGAACTCAGTATAGTACTAGCTATACTACAGCACTGTTTTCCCTTGACGGGTTCATGCTACATCATGATTTGGATACAGTACAATGACTATACAACGATCACTAATTGATGTCCTTTCTTTCTAAATTCTGCTTTTCATTTCTAATGACAAGACAACCTACTGATAACAACTATCACCAGACTTGTATATCTTCTGGCATATTATCGAACAAACAATTGCCTAACGAGTTGAGAAAAGGAAAATTCCTTTAAAAGTCAGCTCAAACTAAATTTTTTCCTAAGACGGATAGAGATTACAGCATCCTAAACAACTACAAAGATCCAGAAATGTCCTTACAAGAATTGGCCACAAGAGAAGATTGTGCATCTGGCAGCCCTCGCCCTGTTCCACCAAATAATTCTGTTCCTTAGAAACAAAATTCCAAGACTAGTGCCTGGCCCAGCACCATCTTTGATGGTGACAAAACCAAATAAACAATGGCCCATAGCAATCTATAAAGACAGCAATATGCAGATCCAGGCACATAAAGTACATAATAACAATGAGACATGAAAAATCTAAACTACTCTCCTGGAATCGAAGGGGAAGGTATAACTACAAAAAAATAAGGATGTACAAATAAACATCAGGGCATCCTAGCAAGTAAATGGAGGTATCCCCAAAGTTGATTCAACGGGGAAAATGAAAAGTTATCAACTTCCCGACTACATTAAAATTTCATCAGAACCTACTTGATAGCTTAATTTTCATCAACTTACCTGATTAAGAAATAATAAAACTGAATTTAGAGGGAAAGAGATGTACAACAACAACAACAACAACAACAACAACATACCCAGTGTATTCCCACAACGTGGGGTCTGGGGAGGGTAGAGTGTACGCAGTCCGTACCACTACCTCAGAGGTGAGGTAGAGAGGCTGTTTCCTATAGACCCCCGGCTCAAGACAAAGGGAAAGAGATGTGTTCCTTTAAAACATTTCTGCCAAATGGAATAAGTCAGAGACTAATTCGAAGTATAATTATTGTGATTAATGACACATCAAACCACCATAAGAGAGTCAATAGATCAAACATGCTTTAGTAGTAGCAGTATCAGTAGTAGAATGTACAATGATCACCTACAAATAGAATACCTAAAACAATGTGGCAAATCAATGAAGAGGCATCAACAACACAATGAACCGGAATCAGGACTGCTGAGAGAAAAGGCAGGAAACATTAGAGAGAAACAAGGCAACACCAAGTTTAAGAATTTCACCATGCACTCTTCTTCTTCTTCGAACCATAGTAGTTAACATACCACTTCACAAACTTCTTTAACCCCATTTCCAAGTCAGTAGTAGGCTTATATCCCAGCTCATTATTTGCCAAAGTAATATTAGCATGCGTAAATGGCACATCCCCATTCCTTGGCATTTGGATAACCTTCTTCTTTGCCTTCACTTTCAACAACTTCTCCAAAATACTAACAAGTCTCCCAACAGGCACTGGCTTTGTGTTACCTAAATTATAAATCCTCAATTGGGCTGCACCCTTCTTCTTTCCCCCACTCCCCGTGCTCTTTTTTGCGGTATCTAGTGCTGCCAAACAACCCTTTACCACATCATCAACATAAGTAAAATCCCTAGCAACACTACCATGATCAGATGTCTCAAAAATCTTGATTTCCTTCCCTCTCAAAATATCTTTCGTAAAGAAAAAATACGCCATATCTGGCCTTCCCCATGGCCCATAAACGGTGAAAAAACGCAATCCAGTGATGGAAAGCCCATGTATATGGTTATATGTATGAGCAATTTCTTCACCAGCCTTTTTAGTGGCTGCATACAAACTTGCTGGCTGATCAGTTCTATCTTTTTCTGAAAAGGGTACTTTTGAATTCAATCCATAAACAGAACTTGATGAAGCCCAAACAATACTAGGTTGTGGATTAGCCATTTTACATGCTTCAAGCAAACTAACAAAACCAGCAATATTACTATGAACATAAGAACCTGGATTCTGCATTGCATATCGAACTCCAGCTTGAGCTGCCATATGCATGACATGTGTAAAAACAACAGCATCAAACAACTTCCTCAGCAAAACAGCATCATTGATATCACCCTCAACTACCATAATCCCAGAACGTTCAAGCAGGCCCTGTCGGGCTTTTTTCAGCCCGACATCATAGTAATGATTGAAATTATCCAGCCCCAAAACGCCGTCTCCACGGCGTTTCAGGGCTAACGACACATGGGTCCCAACAAAGCCCGCAGCACCAGTGACTAGAACGGTAAAGCCCGTCTTAGACCTGGGCCGGGCCGAGGCCCGAACCCGACGCTCCCAGTTCGGGCCGAGCACTGGAGGTGGCGAAATAGAGTTTTTCAGGCTCCGGCGGTTGTTTCCGGCGGTGGGGTTGGTCGGAGAAGAGAAAAAGATGAACAGAAAGATGGAAAAAATGAAAAGGAAGGACCAAAGAGTGAACCTGGGAAACAAAGTGGGGTGAAAACGGAGACGATAAAGACTATAAGGTGATGATTTATCAGGCTTAAACTTTCCTGGGGTAGATGGAATTGCATCCAAATGCGTAAGAATGGGCTTCAATTGAGTCATCTTTTTGCACTATGATCAAAATCCAAACAGTCAACAAGTCAAGAAAACATGAAAAAACACACAAAAAGATTGAAACTTTTTCACCTTTTTGGGATTGATTCAGCTTGAAAACTTGAATTGAAACTCAGATTTTTTGGAATTCTAGAGGTTTTGTATGGGTTTTCGGGCCTGGCGGGGTGGGTGGTGTAAATTGTTATTGGGAAAGTAAAAAGGCAACATAATATTACTCCCTCAGTCTCATGGCATACTTTGACTTGATACGATGTTTAATAAAAAGAAAAATTTAAAATTTATGATCTAAAATAATTTTAAAATATTTGTGTGGTTATAAATTATTTTATTGAGAATTTTAAAGTTAAAATTATTCTAATTATAAAAAGGTGATATTTTTTTGGGGACGAACTAAAAAGGAAAGTATGTTAAAATGGGACGGAGAAAGTACTACACAATGTATTTTCCTTAAAAAGGTTAGCAGAGTGTGAACACTTTAGTGGGATTGCGTGTCAAATTTTCGTTTTGTGTTTTAATGATCTTTTATGGTAGTATCTTTAACGGATCTCCCCTTTTTATTGACTTTTGATATGGAACAAAATAAAATAAAAACGCGAAATAATGTAATCTCATTTGTTTTTTTTTAAATTATTTTTCATGATATTCGTATTAAAGTTTAATTAATTTAAATTTATTTGTATATAACCCATGTGGGGATAGCGCTTCCTAATCCCTACCAAAAAAATAAATTATATAAAGCCCAAAATTGACACTTTTTAAAGAATAAACAGTTCCATCTGCAACACATCCTTTAGTGGTATAATATCATTTGTTGGTTACTCTCTTCATCCTCCAAATAATATCGATTTAACAAAAAAAAAAGATGTCTCGAGATAAATTTTGCTTAAAAGTGTAAGACTAAAACAATAATTATTTTTAATTTTATCTTTATATTGACAAAATATTTTTTTTAATAGTGTTCAATTTCTAAGAAAATTTAATGAATACGACTAATTTAGTAAGTTACTAGTACCTTATTTTATTGTTTTTCTTAATAGGCGTGAAATGAACTAAAATGACACGTATTTAAAATAAAGAGAGTAATTTTCTCCGATTAATTTAGGAAATAAGAAAATAGGCAATATCATCATAAAGTTTTGCAAAAAATCTAACTTGGTTGAAAAAATATATTTGAATAATATTCCAAAAACAATTCAGTTGAAAAGTGTGTCTCAACTCTCAAGACTTCAAAAGATTTTTTTATGATCAAACGCTAGCTAAAATTAGTATATGCAAATACACTGCACACACTCACTTCATGACAATAACGTGAACTTACAATAAATGTATATATACATCTATAAATTGAAGTATAAATACATGTATGAAGTATATATATGTGTATAAACACATACACACTTGTGTAATTTGAGAAGAAAATAATAAATTGGAGCTACAAAGGGGGGGAAAAGTCTTTTTTTTTTCTCTTTTTTTTTTCTTTTTCATTTCTTTTTCCTTCTTCTTTTTCTCTTTCTTTATTTATTCCCTTTTTTTAAGAATATTTTTCTCTTCTTCTTTATTTAATTGCGAGCAATTATTATGTATATTTGAAGATCTTTTGAATTAAATACCTAGTCATGTGAATAAGTGAGTATATTTCGTAGAATCTTGGTTCTTAATCATTTATCCTACATATTTATTTGCTAATATTGTGCTGAAACATGTGATTTTTCCCCCTTTTTTGGGTTAATAATGTCCCCGTTACTTTTACAAGTATTTTGAATAAAGTTTAATTTGTGTAAATTAACAATATAAAAGAATGTTTATGATTAGCCTATCATTAAAAAAAATTCAAATTTGCTATAATATGTTAAATTACGTTGAGTGTGCAAATTATTTATATTGTTAGTGTATAAAAATTAATATAGATCAAATCAACAATGCGTTTTGAACATAATTTTATATAATGTCCTAAATAAGGAACTAGAAATACACAGGTTTTATTTTTAAAAAAAGTTTTAATTAGACTTAGTTTAAATATTTTTAGCTATTAAATTATTTTCATGTATAATAAGTCAAAAAGAAAATAAATGGAGGGAGACTTTTTCTTCTTCTTTTTTTTCCAATTTTGTAAATTCTTAAAAATCACAGACACACACTCTTTTGCAATTAAACATTTACCTTTTCTATTAAGAAACTCACATTCCCTAATAAAATAGATTCGTTTTCCTTTAACGTGCAACAGAAAAGAAAAGTCAAATAAGCAATTTCGTATGTAAGCCACCAATTCCCTTTTCCATTTAAGAACAAAATAAACAAATTCAATGAACATATAAAGAAAACAATTATTAAATGTTTTCTTTTGTGATACTTCTAATATATTGTGTGCACTTTTAAGTTATAAGTAACTTAAAATAGAACTACATGTATTAAAAAGTTAACAACTAAATATTCAAATATACAAACAAATATATTTACATGAATTATATTTATCTCTCTCTATATATATAATATACAAACAAATGTAGTTACATGAAATATATAGGTCTAATTAATAGGACCCAAAGTTGATTCGTCTAGAAATTTATAACACACAAAATTGACTAGTTGGTGTTACTTTTCAAATGGACTCTATTGCGTACGGTATGGACTATGGATGGGAGAAGAATGTTCTTTTATAAAAATATATAAAACAATTGTGAAAAAACAAGTTAATTTGAAAATTTGTTTTCTAATTATTTCTAGTAATTTGTTGGATCTAAAAATTAGTGTTATATGGTAATTATATACCCAGCGCAGAATAAAGTGAAGATATCATTTTGATGGCATTATTATATGATTATATCGAAATAATAAAAGAGTTAGATTGACGTAAGTAATAGAAAATAATAATTATAATTTTCAAATAAATTAACTTTGATATCATTTCTTGTCATCTGATTGTGGTTGAATGAATAGAATTCCTCTATTATTAATTATGTTCTTGATTTTGAGTTACGATTAATCAGGATTCATTAATAAAGTGAAGATATCGTTTTGATGGTAGTATTATATATCAAAATAATAAAAGAGTCACATTGAAGTAAATGTAATTTTCAAATAAAATATCTTCGATCTAAAATCTAGTAAATCATTTCTTATTATTAAAGATTGTGATTGAATGAGTAGAATTTCTCTATCATTAATTAGGTTCATTTTGAGTTAAGAACTTAGGATTAATCAGGATTCCAAATAGAATATTAGACATGGGATGAAAACAAAAAAGATCTAGAAACTATTTCTCTCAAATGAAATGACTTTTTCAAAATATTTTTGGTCATACTAAAAGCATACACAACAAGTCATTGTAAACCAAATAATGCCACCTGCTCCTCTAAGTAAAGTCTATTGAATACAGCATTGCTTATTTGACACGTTCTTAACTATGCAAGTTGCCATTTTTGATTTATGCTTATGTCATATATATACTACTCTTTTTTTCTCCTTGTATTTATTAAAATTTCAAAGTTATGATGATATCGCATCATCTGTCTTTAACCTCCGTACATTATATAATTATCCTGTGAAGGATATGTACTAAATCACCTTTCACCTAAAGTGACTCTGCTCATATCTCAGGTTTACACATGTATCTAGTTAGGGGTGGATCTATCATTTTAAATTTGATGAATTCTAACTTTTTACTAATTTTTAATGATAAAGATATCATAAGTTTGATCCTAACAAGTAAGCAAAAATGTTGAAAGTTTGTCAACAAGCCAATTTTTCGATCGAAAATGTTGAAAGTTTGCTGCCAAACTTCAAATGAGAATTATTTTTGCAATAATTTTGATCGCGTGTGTCTAAATTTAATTCTACAATGATTAAATTTGTAATTTTTGTTAGGAATAATTACATAAAGAGCCAAATATCTCTACCATATTTATTAATTCTCCCACTACTTTTATTTTAATTACTTGATATACCACATCTTACCAAAAACCCATTCAGATACATCGCGTGTATCAAATACATGCAGATACATGTGTAACCCCTTAAATACATACGATACATGTTGTAATCTCTCAGATACATGCGCATATGTATCTGAGATTAAACCATGTATCCGAACAATGGATACATGCCTTATGCGATGTATCCGAGATAAAATTATATATTTGGATATCTGTAGCGATGTATCTGAGTGATGTGGATACCTGTAGCAAAGTATCTAAGTGGTATATTATGTAATTTTGAAAGTAGTGAGAGAGGAAGCAATTAACTCCTACAATTATGAAATTTATATAAATTACCTTTTTTTTTTATATACTATAATTATGACTTAAATGGTAATCTCAAAATCGACTACGTGAGCTTTTCCCCTGATGTTATTCGAGCCAAGGTACTATTAAAAAGACCATTGAAGGTCTCATAGCAACAAGTTTGGTGATACAAGTCCAAAATGCACAAGACAAGGCTCCAGAAATGGAACCAATAAGTCCAGTCTCTCTGAAACAATCCAAAGGCCCAAAAGCTTTCGGATTGAAAATGGACACATTGTCACATGGGCCAATGAGAATTTGTGTTATCTTCCCGTCTTCAAAGTAATAAATTGGAAAAGGAAACATTACGCGAAGTAGAAATTTTTCAAATTTAATTACATAGCGTAGTTAAGATTTAAAATAATTATATTTTGTAGTTAAGGTTTAAACTAAATAGCTAAATATTTTTTTTTTTTGTATTTATATATTCCGAGGCTCATATACAAAATCTCTAATTTTGGGGTGTTCTCTAATTTTTGGGCTCGTGTATATATTTGTATTTATATACCAAGCGAATTTCGAGGCTCACATTGAAATCTTTAAAGCGAGTTTTTGTATATAAAATCTCTAATTTGTATATTTAGCTATTAAACTGTAGCTATATTCTGTAATTAGACAAACTTTAGCTATGACGCCTCCATTATTGCCTAAATGTTAGCTATTTCTGAAATTGCCATTGAAAAATAGATGAAGCAAAAATTTATATGATTTATATTTCAAAATATTTTACATTATTAATTGTTGTGATTTATATTACTTTTTACGCCATTTTCATGTTACTTCATCTGTCCTTATTTATATGGCACCGATAAATTTCGAGACAATCAAATTTTTTAAATATTTTAAATTGTTAATTATTATGATTTATAGTACTTATTGCACATTTTTTCAAACATATAAATTATTAAAAAGACATTTTTAGTTAATGTAATTTACAAAAGAAGAAGGGCAAAATGGTCAATTTTTCATTTGACCCGGAAAGTAAAAAAAAAGTTATTATGATTTTAAATATTTTAATTTATTAATTATTGTGATTTATAGTACTCTTTATATAATTTTTAAATAATATACGTTATTTTCTTTGTCCCAATTTATGTGGCGCTGGTGGAATTTGGAGAGTCAACCAATTTTTTTATATAGTTTTTAGATATTTTAAATTATTAATTATTATAATTTATAGTACTTTTAACATAATTTTAAAATAATATATGTTACTCCCTCTCCTCTAATTTATGTGGTGTTGATAGAATTTTGAGAATCAATTAAATTTTTTATTTCTTTTAAATATTTTAAGTTGTTAATTATCATGATTTATAGTACTTTTTACGTTATTTGCATGTTACTTCCTCTGTCTCAATTTATATGGCACTGATAAATTCAAGAGTCAATTAAATTTTCATATATATTTTTTAATATTTTAAATTATTAATTATTATAATTTATAGTAGTTATTATAAGTAATTGTCAAATATATAAATTATTAAAAATACTATATTACTATTACTAATATATTATTATTATTATTTTATTATTTATTAGTTTAGTATTACTATTATTTATTAGTTAGTAATAACGGAGAATGAAAGGGGCAAATGGGCCCAGTATATATTACTTTTTTTGTTTCAATTTATGTGACATGAATGAATTTTAGAGTAACCAATCAAATTTTTTATATGATTTTTAAATATTTAAATTTATTAATTATTTTAATTTATAACATTTTTTACATAATTTTCAGATAATATATGAATTTGGAGAGTCAATTAGTTCTTACATATTTTAAGTTATTAATTATTGTGATTTATAATACTTTCTACGTAATTTTTAAATAATATATATTACTCCCTTCGTTCCAATCGCATACGTCTTTAAATAATTAAAGTTGTTAATTATTGTAATTTATAATACTTTTGACCTGACCCTAAGCTCCTCTTCATTCTCACTTCTATTATAGCAAAATATTCTGAGTTGTTAATCTTCGTTAATCATTGTGATTTAACTATTGTGTTTTTAAATAGTTTCTTTTTAAAATTTCAAATATTACAATAAAAAACGAATGATGTTTTTCATTAATTGTAAGCACACTTAATTATTTTTTATCCCAAATATTATTTCGACTATACTATTATATAGTCTTCACTTTTACTTGTTACATTTTTCTTTTAACATTGAAAACAACATGAAAAAAAATATTCTCTTCGTTTTAATTTTTAGCCTATTTTGACTTGGCACGGAATTTGAGAAAGTAGAGAAGACTTTTGAATCTTGTGGTAATAAATTAATGATATATCAAATGTATCAAAATGTCCTTTAATCTTGTGGTCTTAAATATGCAATGTGAAAATTAAAATTAAAGAGTTGCTGAAAAGGAAAAGAGGCATTCTTTTTAAAATGGACTAAAAAAAAAGTAAGTCAAACAAATTGAAACGAATGGAGTAATAACATTCTCATGTTTGAAAAATCCTAAAGTAAAATGAAATATATAAAAGCAAATCAAGTAAAATGAAATATATAAAAGCAAATCAATTAGAACTTAGGCTAGATAGCCCACGTGGCCATCAATGAAAAAGCCAAAAAAGAAGAAGTTGAAGCTGCCGTTAAAAGTGACCATGAGTGAAATTTAATTGGCCCAAAAATTTATTTCACTTCTGAATTACAAAACTACCCTCTTGACCCCAAGCTCCTCTCCATTCACTCTTCTATTATAGAGTAATAATATATAGAAAGTTGGTTCTTTTCTTCTCATTTCCTAAAAATCTATTTTTAATTTCATAAATAGGTGGGCCTATCTAGAATGCTACTAATAGTAAAAGGGAATCCAAAAGAAATCACTAACCAAAATGACATGTCTGGGCCATTAATAGTGCCAGAGAGTGTGGCCCATTATCACTTCATCACATTGATGGCCCAACTAGCTCCTTTTGTCAAAGTTGATTTTTCTAAAAGAAGAAAATCCATCACAAAAAACACCAAGAAAAAAGCTAAAAAGGGGTCCTACAACTAGTTTACTTTATGGTTAAATTACCAAAAGAGACATACCTACTTACCATATTTAGTAACTCTCTCATTACTTTATTTTAATTACTTAATATACCACATGTAAACACCTTGATACATCGCTCCAGGTCGTGATACATCGCCTCACCTCGTGATACATCTCCCCGATGTATCAAAGGTAATTATCCAGAGGTGAGGCGATGTATCACGCCTTGGGGCGATGTATCACGACCAAAGTGAGGTGGGAAAAAGAGTAATTAGCTCCCAAAGATGTGTATTTTATGTAAGTTGCCCTTACTTTATCTTGATGACCCATCTAAGTTAAGTAATGTTGTATATATATATTAGGATTAGGATCAAACGTTTACTATCATATCAAAAGTGATACTAACTGATACAAACGCACACTATTATTTCTTAACCATCATGTTCAGTCATAACTCTCTGATTCGAACCATCCCAACCCGTCACCTGGTCTCGCTATAAGCAGGATGTTATCGTTACTCAATAGCTTTCACTAGTATTTTTTTTAAGCTAAAGCGACAATTTAAATGGGATGGAGGGAGTAGCTCGTGAAACATCTCATTCACCAATTCATAAATATCTTAGGCATAATATATAAATGTGCCCTTTAACTTGGCCTCAACTGACATTTATGCCCTCCAATTTTGAGTGTGCACAAATATGCATTTAAACTTGTACAAAGTTGAACAAGTGGACGCATGCGTCCTATGTGACATCCTACGTGACAATTCACATCCTACATGGCAATTCACGTCCTATGTGACGTCTTATGTGTATTATGCCATGTATGACACGTGTGTCTATTTATTCAATTTTATATAAGTTTAAGTGTCTGCTTGTGCACATAAAAATTAGAAGGCATCGATTCTAGCCAAAACTAATAATTAAAAGACAAGTTTATGTATTATGCCAATATCTTATCTTAATCAACTTTCTCTTCATTAATTCATGCATGGGTTTCCACAAATGTTGGAAATCGAGATGCAAGTTGCTCATTTGTGGATCTATATAATTGGTTTCTTTTTGGAATCTAGACACATCAAACACACCTCAGATTCCATTATGGGAGCCCACCACCAATATTCAGTCCAAGGACTGAAAAAAGTAAAAAGTATTTGGCTTCTAGTAAATTTAAATTTTAAGTTCTTTTTTTTTAACTTTTCAAAAAAGAAATTTCATATAACTTTAGTTATTGAAGGATCGTTCGATAGAGTGCATGAGAAGAATAGTCAGGAGCGAATCTAGGCGGGCAAAAGGTGTTCACCCGAAGTATGTAAGCACAGAAATATAAAAGTAAGCACAGAAATATAAAAGTTGATACGTCCCTTTGCCCAATTAGTATTAATAATCAAATATGTAAGGATTATGATGTTTCTCCAAGATCATTTTTGGCTTAATACATTGACACTCTTTAAATTTGTCAGCAAATTTTATTTAGACATTTAAATTACGGTTTATTCTAATTGAACAGTTGAACACATGATCGATAAATTATTCCCTTTAATTAAAATTTTAACTTTTTTTTGCGTGTATTCTCAAATGCCTATTTTATTGACCACTTATCCAAACTAAGGAACTGGGTGGCAACATGTAAGTGGAGAAATATAAAAGTTGATACTTCCCTTTGCCCAATTAGTATTAATACTATCAAATATGTAAAGATTATGATGTTTCTCCAAGATTATTTTTGGGTTTAATTAATACATCGACACCTTTTAAATTTTTCAACAAATTTCATTTAGATATTTGAATTACGATTTATTCCAATTGAATATTTGAACACATGATCGATAAATTATTCCCTTTGATTACAATTTTAAACTTTTTTTTACGTGTATTCTCAAGTGACTATTATATAAATAAGTTAACCACTTATCCAAACTAAGGAACTGGGTGGCAAAATGTAAGTGGAGAAATATAAAAGTTGATACTTCCCAATTAGTATTTAGTATTAATATCAAACATGTAAGGATTATGATGTTTCTCCAAGATTTTTGGCTTTAACACATTGACAACTCTTAAGTTTGATAGCAAATTTCATTTAGAAACTTGAATTACGGCTTGTTTCAATTGAACATTTAAACACATAATTGATAAATATTTCCCTTTGATTAAAATTTTGAACACTTGTTTTACTTGTATTTCAAGTGCTCATTACGTAAATATGTTAACCACTTATCTAAATTAGGGACCAGGTGGCAAGATGTAAGTGGAGAAATATAAAAGTTGATACTTCCCTTTGCCCAATCAGTATAAATATCAAAATATGTAAGGATTATGATGTTTCTCCAATAATTTCCCCCCTTATTTTCCTTGTCATTTTTCATAACTTTACTTTTAAAATAACAAAAGAGTTAGGTGTTGCATTAATTCTTTTTCTATTTTCATTGTACAGTAATAGAATAAAATATTAGTGAATTCACATATGAATAATATTCATTATTATCAAAATATTCGTCAAAAAACAACGACGACCCCATAATGACAAAGACATGCACTAAACTTTTATGATACAATAGCAAATCAAATGACATACGTATAAAGATCTTAACTACTAGTATAATTTTTATTTTTTTTTGTAAAGTTTGCGCACATGTAATTAGCATATATATATATACTCTGTGTCTCGGAATTTACACCTCATCATGTTTTAAAAAAATGCCTCTCCTTATGTTTGCTTGTTTTATATATAACACTACTATTCATTCTTAGTATAATATATATCTAAACTTCCATATAATAATAATATACGTGAATAACAAGTAAGGTTCGATATTAATATAAACGACGACCAAATGATAATGACAAGTGCACAAGTAGACATACATAACCAACAATCTTGGTAAAGTTTGATACAAAATATTATCTATCGATGAATACATGCACTAAATTCTTTATCATTCAAATTAAAATCGATGAAGCAAATAACGATACGATATAGCTATACTTTTTTTGTGGTCAGAGAAAGATATTAATATATAAACTTCCCTAACATTGACACTTAAGGAACTAGATATATATTGGTGTCTCTATGAGGTTTGTCTGTCTGTTTGTAGGTGCGCGCTAACAGTAACATGTATGAAATCGATAAGAGGGGATAACTCAGGTGGTAAACACTCTCCACCTCCAATTCTAAGATTGTGGTTCGAGTTGACAAAGGAGCAAAAAAGATGGGAGCTCATAGAAAGAGTTTAAAAAAAAGTGTGTAACAATATTTTATAAAAAATTATGTTGATGGTGGGTTTGAGTTAACAAGGAGAAAAAAGATAGGAGCTCATAGGAAGGGTTAAAAAAAAGTGTGTAACAATATTTTAGAAAAATTATGTTGAGAGTGGGATTTGAACCCACGCCCTTTCGGACCAGAACCTTAATCTGGCGCCTTAGACCAACTCGGCCATCTCAACAACTGATATTATTAAATCAAATGACAAATTATAAAAACACAAAACAAAATAGAGAAAAAAAGAAAAATTATACTTGTAAAGATCACAATTATAATTCATAAAACGGTCCAAGTTTTGATATTTTATGTGTTTGTAGGGGCGAATATATTTTTTGACTACGAGTTCATCTCAACCCATAAATTTTGACACATAATATAAATATATATGCAAAAATCTATTAAAATCTCAATAAATATTATAAATCTGAACGCATAATTTCAACAACACAATGAATTAAGTGCTAAATTTTTTAAAAATCAAATCCATTAAATTAAATTCTGAATCCTCATGTGTTCCAGTTCAAGCTTCTATCATTTGATATGATTTATTGAGTTCGAAATCAACTACTCCATTTATAGTTAATTATCAGTAAACCTTTTAAATCATGTTGTAATTGTACCATTTTCGCAGTATATTCATTTTCCATACGTAAGTTTGCACGTCACATTCAGTCTCCATAATAATTTTTCTGTACATTTTCTATATGTCCTTGATTTTATTCCCTCCGTTGGATTATACTACAAATAATTTTTTTCTTTTATCTGTTTATTTTAATATTTTTTTTCTCTATTTTTATTTGTCCAGTATATTAAAATAGTTATTTAATTTTATTTATCCAGTTTAAAAAATAAAGAAAAAATTTATAATTTTGTATCTATTTGGTCCTTGTTATTAAATGCTATTTATTCTCCAACATTTAAATGACTTATAATTAATAGGAATGACATAATAAAATTACCCTTTCATTTTATATTTTTTAAAAAGTGTGTCACATGGACATGAAAGTATATATTAAAAGAAAGATAACTGTTTTTTGAAACTCTTACTAATATAATTATTCATTTAAAATCATTTCTTCAATATGCTAAAAACCATATATCAATTAATATGAGTATTATAATAAAAAATATACTTTTACAAATTGAAATAGAGGGAGTAATATTTGATAACAAAAATAAAATAGATATAAAATAATAAATTATCTTTTCATTTTATAAATTGTACAAGTAAAATTGAATAATTATTTTTAATTTATTGAAGAATAAAGATGCTCTAAACTTTAATTTACTTCACGAGTAAAGATGTGCGAAAAGAAAAAGAGTGAACACCTATTCAATAGGAATCCTAAGGGGTCGTTTGGTAGAGGGTATTAACAAAAATAATGTATGCATTAGTCTTGTATGCATTAGTATATAATTAATGCTTGTGTTAGTTATACACTCTATTGTGTATTGAAGTGTGTATTATTAATACCTCAAAATTCATGATATTAGTAATGCAATGAATTCTAATGCATGCATTAAAATGATTAGAAACACAATTGCTCCTTAAAACTTTTCAACATCCTTTCCAGCACATTTGTTAAGGATATTTTTGTAAACAATTTTTTTTTTAAAAAAAAGTATGTAATGCATGTCATTTTTAATACACCAAATCAAATACTACATAAGAAAAATCTCAGCATAACTAATGCAAGTATAACTAATACCAACATTACTAATGCAAGCATTACTAATACACTATATTCTGCACTATTTTTATGCACTTTACCAAACGGCCCCTTATTGAGAATGCTAATTCTAACTGTTTTGTGCAAAAGTATGTTCTCTAGCTAGACTAGAGCTCTGTGTAAGTATTTAAACACCATAACTTCCACTATCACATGACCATAGAAATTAAAATTAAACCATGGAAGGAAGAAATCTCCTTAGATATCTCTTCTTCCTCATGAGCATAATTTTGCTCTTAATTTTCACTTTTTTAAACTTACCTTCTCCACTTTCTCACACAGCTGAGCTAATCAACTGCACCACTTATAACTCCCCATGGTGCAGTTCAAAAAAGCCCTTTTTCCTCCGGCAACCGGAAAATGCTAAAAATCACTACGCAGTTTCTCCCAATCATCCATTAGATCCACTAACAATCGAAGAATTTCAAAAAGTGAAGAAAATCGTTAATTCGATTGATGAATTTAGGAAAAAAGGTTGCGTTCTTCACACTGTTGTACTGGAAGAGCCGGAGAAGGAGGTGGTGTTGAACTGGAAGAAAGGCCGCCGGCTTCCGCCGCGGAAGGCGCTGGTGATCGCACGTGCGCTAGGTGTAGTGCACGTGCTTACCGTGGATATTGAGACGGGTCGTGTGACCCGACGTGAAACGGGTGGTTATTCGGGTTACCCGATCATGACGATTGAGGATATGATCACGGCGACTTCTGCCCCGCTTGCCAACTCTGATTTTAACCGTTCTATTGTCCAGCGTGGCGTTGATTTGGCTGACCTGGCATGTTTGCCCATCTCCACTGGTTGGTATGGTGAGTACTGTACTTTTTTTGCTGCTTTGACTACAATTAAACAGTCGAGGTTTATCGAAAATAGAAGTAAAGGTCTGCGAAGATCTTACTCTTCATAAATTTCACTTGTAAAATTTCACTGAATATGTTATCATTGTTATTTGCTTTAGTTCTTAATCGGGGCGAAATTAGAGGATAAAAAGGTTCATTTTTGTTGAAAATTTTCTCTAAGATTAATTTTCTTCAGGGAAAGTTGAGGAGAAGAGAAGGGTAATCAAAGTACAGTGCTACACATTGAAGGACACTATCAATTTCTACATGAGACCCATCGAAGGACTAACAGTACTTCTTGATTTAGATACCAGACAAGTCATCGAAATTTTAGACGAAGGAGAGAACATACCGATACCAAAGGCCGCCAACACAGACTATCGTTTCTCCAGTACTCAAAAAAACAAGCACAAAATAAACTTACTCAAACCAATATCTATTGAACAACCAAATGGTCCAAGTTTCACTATAGAGAACAACCATCTAGTTAAATGGGCAAATTGGGAATTTCACCTGAAGCCCGACCCGAGAGCCGGGGTGATTATATCCCGGGTCATGGTTCAGGATCCGGATACGGGGAAAATGAGAAATGTTATGTATAAAGGGTTTACGTCGGAGCTATTTGTACCTTACATGGATCCATCAGATGCATGGTATTTTAAGACGTATATGGATGCGGGCGAATACGGGTTCGGGTTACAAGCTATGCCACTTGACCCGCTAAATGATTGCCCACGTAATGCATATTATATGGATGGTGTGTTTGTGGCAGCTGATGGAACACCATATGTACGTTCTAATATGATTTGTGTGTTTGAGAGATATGCTGGTGATATTGGATGGAGACATGCTGAATCTCCCATTACTGGTTTGCCGGTAAATAAATTTACTCTTCTTTTCTACTATTCACGTCATAATTTATGTGATATCGTTTGATTTATACAAAATATTAAGAACGAGAGGAAGAATTTTGAACATGATTTAATGGCTCAATAAATAAATAAATATAAAGGACCAGAACTCCAGAAGGTCAAATTCCTGACACTGAGTTATGGCATTTTACTATCCACGTCGATACTTTGCTACTTATAAATTTCACGTTAGAAAATAAAAAAAGAATTTTATTAGATTTTTCAATTAAATATATTTTAAAACAAAAAATAATTATTTTTTTAACGTAACAGAAAAACGATAACAGTATATTGTTAGTAAACACTAAACAAATTAAAACTGAGGGACTACTTAGTAGAAAGTGACCTTGATTTTCCGTTAGAACTACTACTTAAATTTGTCTACTATTCCCTCCATTTCAATTGTTTGATCTACTTTCAATTTTTGTTCATTTAAAAAAAATGATTCTTGTTAATTTTAGCAATCCTTTAATTTCAATTTTTTAATGATATTTAAGATCACAGATTAAAGAGTATTTTGGTACATTTAACATATTTTTAATTTAAAATCATAAAATTCAATTTTTTTTTTGCTTTCTTAAACTTTATATCAAATTAAAATAAGTCAAACAAATTAAAACGGAGGAAGTATATGTTATATGTCAACACAGACAAGTGTCCTATCACATTTGGTTTCTAATAATATTGTTACTATTTTATCTTTGATATTTTGTGGTTGTTGATTTGTATGAAACTTTGGACAGATTAGAGAAGTTAGGCCAAAGGTGACGTTAGTGGTGAGAATGGCAGCGTCAGTAGCAAACTATGATTACATTGTTGATTGGGAGTTCCAGACCGATGGACTTATCCGAGCTAAGGTTGGTGGTTAGCACATACGCAATCTCTCTGCTTGTTCGTCTCAATTTATGTGAGCGTGTTTGATTGTGCACGAATTTTAATTTTTTTTATTGTTGAAAATACGTGATTTGAAATAAGTTATAAATATTCATGTGACGATAAATCATCTCATGAAAAATAAAATAAAAAGTTTAAAATTAAATTATTACTAAATATAGAAAAATACTCTTTTCGTTCACTTTTATTTGTTCACTATACTAAAAATATATTTTTATTTTTACTTATCATTTAATATAATAAGAGAAAAATATATTCTTTTCATGTTTTACTCGTAATATTAATTATTTATTTCCTAAATTATTTCTTAAGACCTAAGACTAAACATCAATTAATATGAGTATTGTGGTAATTAAATACCACATCAATCATTATTTGTTAAGAGGAGTGCAACATTCAAACTGGGAGTATATTCTATTTGGGAATTGGGACTGATTAAAATAAAAAGGTGTCATATAATTTGAGACGAAGTGAGTATCTATATGTAATTAAAATTTTACTATCCTGATTAATCTAGATTTTATTTGTCCTTTTTAATTTTAATAACACGATAAAGAAAATTATGGCATACTATTAATTAATTACAAGAGATATCCAACTAAATTATCCTTGTTTTATCTGTTTCTTAAACGAGTAGCCTTTTTTGTAATAGTAAAGGTGGACTTGGAATTTTTTTTGGCGTATTCCTGATTTTTTTAGATATGTTATTTTTAAATATCTGCAAGTTAAACAAAAAATAAATTTTATTCTTTTATTTTTCAAAAATAAAATTAGATCTCACAATGAGTTGGGAAACACCAGCTGGTGCAATATTAATGGGTAGCAAATAGCAATAATCACCCAATCACATCAAGTTTTTTTTTTTTTGGGTCATTAAGTCACATGATATCAATTCCAAGTTGAATCTTAAAGTAGTCGGTTTGCCCGCACTTCAATTAATTTCACAGGGTATTTTCTACCTCCCATAAGCATAGAAAACAAGTAATTCTGTTCCACAAAGGCTTGGATAGGTAAAAAATAAATTACTTAGGGGTCGTTTGGTAGCTGGTTAGAGTTATGTAGGTATTAGTAGTGTGAGTATTAGTTATGCAGGTATTAATTATGCATGTATTAGTTATTCCATCTTCTACTATGCATAAATAATACACAAATTTTCTCATAACTTATACATGTATTAGTTATGCAGATTTTAAAATTACAAACCAAACGTCGTACTAATTTTATACCTGAATAACTTATTTCTTATCCATCTACCAAACGTCGTATAAGTTCTACATAATTTAATACATGAATAACTTGGTTCTTATCCAGCTACCAAACGACCCCTAATTGTTTTTGCTTCTGTCATGATTGAATTTGATACTTCATCGATTCTTCAACTGACTTTATTGACCGTTAGCCACCGTACGCTCAAATAAAATAGTCTAAGATTCTTCTTTCCTCATTAGATTCCTTTTTTCTTGTCATGTAGGTTGGACTAAGTGGAATATTGATGGTGAAAGGCTCTCCATATGTGAACATGAATCAAGTGAACGAAAATGAGTACCTCTATGGCACTCTATTATCTGAAAACATAATAGGAGTCATCCATGATCACTACATAACTTTCCATCTCGACATGGACATCGATGGTCCATCGAACAATTCTTTCGTGAAGGTCAATCTCCAGAAGGAGATGACCTCTCCTGGAGAATCCCCGCGAAGAAGCTACTTAAAAGCTGTTAGAAATGTGGCTAAAACTGAAAAAGATGCACAAATTAAGCTCAAGCTATATGATCCTTCAGAATTCCATGTGATTAATTCTAATAAAAAGTCGAGAGTCGGGAACCCGACTGGTTACAAGGTGGTGCCTGGTGGGACTGCAGCTAGTTTACTTGACCATGATGATCCTCCACAGAAGAGAGGTGCTTTTACTAATAACCAAATTTGGGTGACACCTTATAATGAGTCTGAGCAATGGGCTGCTGGTTTGTTTGTTTACCAAAGTCAAGGTGATGACACTCTTGCTGTTTGGTCTAACAGGTAAATCACATTATCCCCTTATCTTAAACTCAACTTTATGCACCGACAGTGTAAAGATTTTTAATTATTTTAACACATTACAATAGATTATTTACTCTTTTTTCCATGTTACCTACCTATGAATAGTTACACGTTGTAGGTAACGTAACATGATGGTATATAAAATAATCATATACTGTTGTCTATGACGAGCCCTAGGTAATTGATGGGCTAGGAATGACCCAGGTTGGTGTTATGGTCGAACACAACACTTGCTTGATAGGATTGGTTAAGAAATAACTTTGCGACCTTGCTGAGTTATAACTTTTGACATAGTAGTAAGCGCTTGATACTAACAAGTGGTATCAGAGCTAAGGTCATAGTTCAGTTTCGAGGAACAACGTGTTGTGTGTGACAGGTGTTGGTTGGATAGTGCAAATATCCTGCCTATGGCTAGAGCCAATTAATAGTACTTAGATATTTTTTGGTAGAAATGTTGAATTGGCTTGGGAAACTTATTTTTTTAATTTTTTTTGTTTGTATTTTGCAGAGACAGGGCAATTGAGAATAAAGATATAGTGGTGTGGTATACGTTAGGGTTCCATCATATTCCATGCCAAGAGGATTTCCCAATAATGCCAACAGTATCATCAAGCTTTGAGATAAAGCCAGTTAATTTCTTTGAGAGCAACCCAATTCTGAATATTCCACCTAATTCTCAAAAGGACCTCCCAATTTGCAAAGCTGCTGCTTCTGCTTGATGTTGATCAATTTCTCTTGTCAAATATTGTGCATAATATGTAAAACTAGACAGTGCTAGCTAGTTTTGTTCCCTTAGAGAAGAAAAGCACAACTGTGAACTGTTATAGAATAGTGTGCAAAATGGCCGTTAGAAAATCATAAATAAGATAAATAGTTTGGAGTGGATGTCTAGATCAGAGTGTCGGCATCACACATATTATAGCATGTGTGCCATGAGTGAGAGGGTGGTTGTAGATCAACTCTCACCTCTTCTTTGGAAATTATTGAACATGATGACTTATCTACTTGATGCTTCTTTTCTTTTCAAGTTGAGTAGAGACTTCATAAAAAAAAGAAGAAAAAATCATGAAAAATTCTTCAATAGTATACCCTGTTGACGAGGTTCTACCACTATAGGGCCTTGTGATTCTCTCTCATTACTCAAGTCGTCCAAGGGACAATGGCCCTCGCACTTACAATTTTAAGACGAGTAGCGTCAGGTCCATATATCTCCCTTCTTAATTTGAATGCTGATATAAAAAATGCATCATAAAAATCATGGCAACATATAATTGATATGCATCGAATTTTAGTTAATAAAAAATGAAGAAGACCAAGCTCGACTACAGTGATCAAAATGTCACTAACATTAAAGCTAATAAAATATTATTGTTCGAATTATTAACTTTGGCTCAACAGACCTCACCAATACGAATTCGGAATCAGCATGTATGATAGAACAAGTTAAGCAACAGTATAGACATGACCAATTCCAGAATGGCTGAAATAAGTATGAAGTAATCAATACTATGATAACATTATTGTCCATATTGTACATACCTTATTTAAAATACAAGTGTACGTACATTAGTAGAACAACATTACTTATTATACAGTTGTACTTTAGTTGATCTTATAAATACAACAAGCTTAGAGCAACCCAGTGCACTAAATTTCCATGAGGTCTGGAGAAGGACCATATATATCACATTGAACCTTATGTACGTACCTTATCTTGTATTTTGTTAGAGATTGTTTATGTGACTTGCACTCATGACTTCCTGATCATACGATGACAACTTTCACTGTTTTACTGATACAATTCTAAATTTGGTAACCTGGGAGTCGGGATGGCGAATAGCTGCGTCTTTTTCTTCATGATAATCCCATCTCCATCTGAAAGGTCAACTTTTTCCCCCTCAGGGAGTTCCCAATCAAAAGAATGCAACAATGAAGCCAATATAAACATGACCATTTTCTCTGCTAAAGGAAGTCCAGCACAAATTCTCCTGCCTGATCCAAATGGAAGGTACTTGTAATTATTGCCACTATAGTTCAAATTTGTACTCAAGAACCTTTCAGGTTGAAATTCCAATGGATGTTCCCACAGATGAGGATCTCTATGAATTGCATAAACATTCAAGAATACTTTAGTACCCTCAGGTATTGTGTATCCACCAACTATTGTAGATTGACTTGGGCACTTTGGGGGAAGCAGAGGAAATGCAGGGTGTAATCGTAACGTTTCCTTTATGACTGCATCAAGGTAGTGTAGTTTTGGTAAATGGGATTCTTCAACAATGTTATTTAGGCCTATGACACATTCCAATTCTTGTTGAACTTTGGCCATTATCTCCGGATTATTCAGAAGTTCTGCCATTACCCACTCCACCATTGTGATTGTAGTGTCAGTCCCACCAATTACAATGTCCTATAAAGAGAAAAAAAATGAAGTCAGGGGATATAAACTTGATGTTTGCCATGGTTTTTAGTGGAGATTTGAGGCAAATTCTATAGAGGTAGGTCGTGGTTTTTTTACTCCCTTGAGCAAGGAGTTTTCCACGATAAAATTCCTTGTGTTGATTTTACTTCTTGTTAGGTGACTGAAGAACCTGGTTCTTCAGTACATTAGGTGGTAGCACAAATAACTTAATTTTATTGTTGTTTTCATCACATTGATGATGTTTGATTCTCATGGCATTCAATGTTACGGAAATATTACTTTCTCTTCATTTGTTTTCATCACATCCGATGTTGAGTTAATTAATCGACAAAATCAACAAGAGTGACAACTAAAAGTTTATACTTAGGAGAAACACTTGAGTAAGGTTTTAAGGTATGTAGTAGTAAGACTGAAAATATACATATGAACTGCAAGTTTAGTCAGTATAAGAAGCGCGAAGTCGAGGTGAGACAAGATGTGATTCTAGTGCTAAAATACAAACAATTTAGATATCTAGACTCGTTGTTTCAAGAGAATGGAATGGCAGACAAAGATATTACGTATAGAATTAAAACCAGATGGTTGAAACAGAGAAATGCTACATGGATGTTATGTGACAGAAGGGTGCCTACTCAAATTGAAAGGTAGTTCTACAGAACAACCGACAATATTGTTATATACTGTAGTAGTGAATGTTGCGCTATTGAAGTCCAATATATTCACGGGATGAGCGTTATAGAGATGCAGATGTTAAGATGGATATGTGGTCATACAAGATTAGATAAAATTAAAAAAACCACAATTGCCAGAAGGTGCAAACAACACAAATTGAAGATAAAATAAGAGAAGGTCACTTGAGATGGTTTGGTCATATTCTGCGTTGACCTATACATGCATCAGTTCTTAGATGTGAAACTATAGTGAATAGAGGTGTTAAAAGGGGACGAGGTAGACGTAAAAATAGGGACTCTTATAACTTACCATCAATATGGCCTTTATTTTCACCAAGGTCACTGATATCCCAGTCTCTTTCTGCATCATTAGCTCTAACATGATCTGCATGAAATCCTTCTTTCCATTCCCCTGTGTTTCACCCTCTGAAATCATCTTCACGCGTTCGTTTATTAGAGGCTCCAGTATACTCTCAACTGACTTAGAAAGAGCCTCTATGTGTTTCTTTATTCCTTGTAAATCAAACCTTGCAAGCATTGGGAAAAAATCTGATATGTTTGGCTCTCCTAACACTTGAGGAATTTTTGTCACCAATTCTCTAAACTCTGCTCCAATTTTGCCATGCTTCTCCATTTCATCCACAAAATTGCTCCCAAATATCATACTCATGATTACATTTATTTCAGTCACAAATGCCAATTCACTAATGTCAATCCGGCTGCCAATCTTTGTATGCACTCTTCTGATCGTCTTTCTGATCTCGTGTTTCCTGTGGCAAAATTAGTCCATGAAAATATGATGCATTCAACCCGTTTAAATTTATATGGGTTAGTGATCTGCCCATTTGTTAACTCAATCCAACAACAACAACAATATACCCAGTGTAATCTCACTAGTGGGGTCTGAGGGTGTAGTTATAGCAGTCTTACCCCTATCTTGAGAAAAGGTAGAGAGACTATTTTCGATAGACTCTCAGCTCAAGTAAAACGTATCAAAAATACCCTAGTCATTTTTTTGCTCATGTAATTGAAAAATAGCCAGAGTTTGTAAAATAAGTACTCCCTCTCTGTCCCATTTTATGTGGCAGTTTTCGCTTCCCGAGAGTCAAACAGTTTAAGTTTGATCGTGAATTTGGACATGCAATCTTTAAGTTTTTTGAAATAAAATTTATATATTTGAAAACTACATAAAAAGTACTACAAGTCTCAATGATAGACAATCCAAAATATTTAAAAGATATATAAAAAAATTACGGTCAAAGATAGGCTTGTTTGAATCTCGAAATCCGAAATATGCCACATAAATTGGGACGGAGGGAGTAGTAATTATTAATGAGGAGACAAAATACCCTCAGCTAAAATGCGGTAAAACTCTAGCATATTGTGTTGGAGTTCATAAGAAAATACTGGAGTTCATGAAAAAAAGCCGGAATTCACAACAAAAAAGTTGGAGCTCATTGAAAATGGCTATTCCGTGAACGTTAGAATATATGACTATTTTTCAATTACAGACTCTAAAAATTGTTATGCGAACTTTTCTCATTTTGACCCACCCAATTCAGTAGCTCAAATTTACCCGTGAAAACCTTGTCAAAGCATTTTAATTTTTTCGTTTAATATGTTAGATATACTCCTAAAATAATTCAATTAGGTAATTAAACAAATAATAAAAAACAAACAAATAAATTAAAACTTGGTAAGAGTTAGACAAGTTGGGCTACCACCCATTGTTTAACCCAACTCATTTCAACGCAAGTACCTTTAGGCGGGTTAATGACCATCCAGTTCATTAATCTGCCCAAATTTTGCCCAACCCGTTCATGTGACACCTACCTGTGACTATAAGAAGCCTCAAGGTTCCTATTGCTTAGCATCTCTCTCACAAACAGTTTGCGTATGTCGCGCCAGTAGGAGCCGTAGGGAGAAAATACAATGTCTAGTCCACCGTATGAGGCCACAAATCCTGCAATCGGAGTGTCACGGTTTGCAAAAACAGAGTCTTGATCACAAACAACTTGTTTAGCTAAAGATGGTGAATTCAACACAATACAGAGTCTGCTCCCTAGCCACAACTTGTATATTGGACCAAACTTTTGTGACAATTCAGTAAGCTGCTGGTGCATATTGGCGTGGAGGAACGGTAGAAATCCGACAAGTGGTAGGCCACAAGGCCCCGGTGGCAACCGGGGTTTTACGTTCTGCGATATATTTGATGTCAATTTGTACCATAGTATTGTTAGAGATAGAACTAAAATGGCTGCAGCTGCAAGACAGAGCTCATTTAGCGGTGCAGAAATCATGTTTGAGCTGTTCTAAGATCACAAAATGAAGTATTTTTAAATTTTTATCTCTAATCTCTTCTTGATCAGTATGTGATGTTGTATGTATATCCAGTTTTGGTTAAATCAATGTTATTGTTTGATTTGATACAGACATTTTTCTAGCTAATAAGGCCAAATTTGGATACATATCAGGCTCAAGAAAGTCATGTGCTATGCTAGAAAAGTCCAAATCCATGTAGCATGTTTGTGCTACGGCCATGACAAGTATTTTTAGACGGATAAGTGATAGTTTTTGATACTTGCAGCAATTTCAAGAATGAGTATAAGTTATGTGCACTGACTGACGATGCTCGACAATTTCAAGATGAGTTTAAGTTACGTGCACTGACTGATGATGGTAACAAGTTATAAAATGATATAGTAGCTTGTTTTAAGTTTGATCCATTTTAAACACAGCCTTGTACCAATTTCATGATAGACAAATGATAGCTGGTTTGAACTTCAAAATCTCAATTTCAGAATGTACCAAAATAGCTTTGGAATTTTCCTTCTTTATTTCTTGTACCTATTGGAAAGTTTGCAGAACATGACTCAATTTTGACCTATTCAGCCTAATTATATACAACATTCAATTTGATTATCTTGATGCTGATAAGTTATGCCTCGGAATGAAAGACAATTTCGAATTTGCTTTAGCTATAAGTAATGCAACTACGAATCTCATAGTGATTGATCCGGACGTGTCTTCTTCTTTAGCATAATCCAAATCAATTTTGTATTTTTGTTTCCATTGAAGATTAGGCATAAATGGACTTTTTATAGGACCTATTTTATTCACATAATTTATCACTACTTTGACTGATTTAGAGGCTCAGCTTATTACTTGAGATTCTCGATTATTCCATTTTCTCATGCTAATAATGTACGATAATAAAATTGGATTATTTTCATCTAGGGACCTTTTGCCCCCACTCTTTTTTTTTTCATCAGCTTCTATCAGTGGGGGGTCATAACATGTTTTTTAATGGATAAGTGTATGGTCTAAAATTAGAAGGAAATTTCTGTTCTTATCCTTTTTTTTTGTTGCTGCTGGTTTATTCAACAAGTCAATTATGGAAATTATAAAGTTTGTAGTTGTGGACGTGATCAGTGGCGGAGTCAGAAATATATATAAGAGGATTAATTGAAAAGATATTAAAAAGTCAAAACTAGTGTGACAATTTATGACCTAAAGCAATTTTTGTATCTCTTTTGCCATCACATTTGAACCTTTCTTAATGTTAAGGGGATTCAACAGTACCTTATATTATAAGTGAAAAAAATATTTAAGTTTACCCTATTTCCGTAGTATAATTTTTTGGTCGAGGGGATTTAATTGAACCCTTGCAAACACCTAGCTTTGCCCACACACCAACATGCGCTACTAAAAAATCACTATTTTCCCACTGAAAAAGGTTCAGTGGCTATTCCTAGCTGATATTTTGATTGAATCAGTTCGAAAAGGAAAAATAGTAGTGTTTTGACATGGAAAAATTAGAAAGCTTCTCAGTATTTCAATGGAGAATCTGTTTTCCACCATGCGTTTTTCCAATGAGCTGGTTAATGGAAAATGGATGGGAAAAATCATGTTCTATAACACAAATTTCTCATTGATTCGCTGTGGAGAAAGCCTCTGTTTCTTATAGTGATGTCAATCGAAGCTGGTAGAAGTCTGTGAAATTGTTTATTTTTGATGTGATAAAGACATATCCAAAGGTAATTTGTCTTGGTAGATTTGGAAATCCAGGCCTATGAAATTTAGTGCACAAAAAGTTCCAACTCATATTGCAACTAATGAAGAACAATTTCAGAATGGCTGAAACAAAATTATGGAATTATCCTCCTTAGATCCTTACACTAAAGTACAACACCAGCATACCCTGTGTAATTCCACAAGTAACTAAACATACACATTTTATTAAAACAGAAAGTACATTAGCTAACATCTTTACTTATCGTACAATAATACGTACTCTGATATTATAAATACTACAACCAGTGAGAGAAATCATGCCAAGCCCCTTAGAGTTTCTTGGTTTTACTGATATAGCTCGGAATTTGGTAACCTGGGAGTAGGGATAGCAAATAGCCTCTCTCTTTTTTTGACGATGAATCCAAATCCCTCTGAAAGATCAAGTTTTTTGCCCTCAGGGAGTTTCCAATCAAAGGAATGCAGCAATGAAGCAAATATAAACATAAGCATTTTCTCTGCTAAGGAAAATCCAGGACAAACTCTCCTCCCTGATCCAAATGGAAGATACTTCATATTGTTTCCACCATAGTCTAAATTCGTAGAGGGACTCAAGAACCTTTCAGGCTGGAATTCTAATGGACTTTCCCACACTTGAGGATCCCTATGAATTGCATAGGCATTCAAGAATATTTTAGTTCCCTTAGGTATTGTGTATCCACCTACTATTGCAGATTGGCTCGGGCGCTTTGGGAGAAGCAGTGGTAATGCAGGGTGTAAACGTAATGTCTCCTTTAAAACTGCGTCAAGATAGGGAAGATTTGGTAAATGGGATTCTTCAACAATGTTATTCATCCCTATGACATCTTTCAATTCCTGCTGCACCTTTGACATTATCTCCGGATTATTCAGAAGCTCTGTCATTACCCACTCAGCCGTTGTGATTGTAGCGTCAGTCCCACCAACCACAATGTCCTACAATGCAGAAACATATATCAAGTCAGGGGGAAAGGAACTTAGTCGTCGCAGGAATTTAGTAATGCTTGATTCTACCTGTAGGGGGGGACGCGACATTCATGTTTAGGCATGAATATGCACATCTTTTTAAGACTATTCTATCTAATTGTATGATTTGAGCATGCAGTGACGGAGGCAAGAATTACCCAGGGGTTCATTATCAACTCTATATACATTTAAAAAAAAAAACTAACGTATACAGTGAAATTTTCCAGCTAAGGAGGTTTAATTTGGGTGAAAAGATATAAGGACCATCTAACTTACCATCAACATGGCCTTTATATTCACCAGGTCCATTGATATACCAATGTCTTTCTGCTCCATAAGCTCTAATAGGATCTGTATAAAATCCTTCTTCCCGTTCCCCTGGATTTCACCATCTCTTTTGTCTGAAAGCATCTTCATACGTTCGTTTATGCCAGGGTCCAATATACTTTCAACCGACTTCACAAGAGCCGCCATCTCTTTCTGTATTCCTTGTAAATCAAACCTTGCAAGCATTGGGAAGAAGTCTGATATGTTTGGCTTTCCCATCACTTGAAGAAATTTTACGACCAATTCCCTGAATTCAGTTCCATCTTTTGTATGCTTCTCCATCTCCTCGACATAATTGCTGCCAAAGATCATACTTATGATTACATTTATTTCAGTTACAAAGGCCAATTTACCAATATCAGTGAGGCTGCCAATCTTGGTATGCACGTTTCTGATCGTCTTTCTGACCTCGTGTCTCCGAAGGCTATAACAGGCCTCAAGGTTCCTGTTGCTTAGCATCTCCCTTACTAACAGTTTGCGCATTTCACGCCAGTAGGGGCCATAGGGAGAAAATCCAATATCTAGTCCACCATATGTGGCCACCAATGCTGCAGTTGGAGGGTCATGGTTGGCAAAAACGGAGTCTTGATCACGAACCACTTCTTTGGCTAAGGATGCTGAATTGAACACAACGCATAGTTTGCTTCCTAGCCAAAATTTGTAAATTGGACCATATTGTTGAGACAACTCTTTGAGGTGTTGATGCAAATTGGGGCGGAGGAATGGTAAGAATCCCACAATCGGAAGACCACGAGGCCCTGGTGGCAACCTGGATTCTTCCTTGTGTGAGGTCAATTTGTACCATAGAATTGAGAGGAACACAATCGAAAGGGTGAGAGCTGCTAGAAAAAGCTCATTTAAAGGTGTTGAAGCCATATTTAGCCCTTCTAATACTAATCTCTGGAAGGACTAATTTTAGCCTCACAATGAAATGGCTCTTAAGTTTAGCTCAATATATCCTCCTCTCAGCATGTACTATATATAGAGTTAATATCCCAAATGGTCACTCAACTTATGGCTCTTCTCTCAGCACGTACTATATATATCCTGTGTTTGTTAAGTACTCTTTGTTATCGAATGCGATGGACACATCATTTTAGCTAGTGATTCCAAAGAAGAGTCAAACTCGCAAAGTAAATATGAAGTTGCTGGTCTAGAAAGGGGATTCATAATGCAGGTATCTAGTAACTCTGTCTACTGCAAGGTCTAGGCAGATGGAAAGAAATTACCTAAGTTCCCGTTTGGTTAATACGTTCTTTAATCTGTATTTAACATGTATCAGTTGCCAGTAGGAGGAGTTAATCATGGTATAAAAATCAACATAATTTTATACGTTGTCTGGTGAGCTGATAGAGCGAATTAGTCGTCGTATAAAATTCAGGATTGTTTCACAATTTTCACATAATTAATCCATGCAAAACTTGTATTTGAACCAGACGACCCTTAATGTTCCTGCCTACACTGGAATTTGAAACCGAGACCTTATAATTCTCCTTCAACTTCATTTATCACTATGCCACACCCTTGGTACAATTTACGATCCCATATTTCTCTATCATTAGAATTATATTTCTCATTATAACTAATTGAGATCGGACATCATGATCAGTATATAAGCCAATTTTTGCATTCATACAGATAAGACCTATATGTTGTTCGGACTCTCCAAAGCACCCTTGTTGGATCCTCAAAAAATACATTATTTTTAGAGGATCCAATACGCACCAAGTGACATATTTGAAAATTCTAGAAACATAGGATAAGACAGGAATGTTTGTAGTCAAATGCAATCTGATCAACTCAACATTAATTAAGTAAAAAACAATAGTTGGTTTGAACTTTTAACTGGGGAAAAGGAAAGGTTGATTGGACATTTGGTCACATTTGAATTTTGAACACCTTAGAAGTTTGAAGGGACCATCCATTATCACATATTCTGCCAGGCTAAATCAGTCCAAAACACTCTTACATGGTGTGGTATTGTCTATGGGGATCCAAAGACACTCTTACATGGTGTGATATTGTCCACTTTGGGCCAAGCCCGCATAATTTTTCTCTAAAAAGCCTCACACCATTAAGAGATCGTACACCTTATATGTACCTTTCCAGTTCTTTCGACTACCAATGTGAGACATTTTGTTCGCACATATAACATATTCACATACCATAAGATGCATTTTTTGGCCAAAAAAACTCAATGCTTTAACACCATATATATCATATCATATAACATCATATCGTATTATACTAATACTAAATACTAGAAATGGGAAGCTCCAAAGTGCAAAGTTAAATTACCATTTTATCCCTACACTAATAAAAATGTTATAAAAATCTAATTAATTTAATAGTAATTCATTGTTTTGAAAATGTTTTCATCTTCCATCAATATCCATATAACTGTCCAATTGATTAGTAAATAAATAATAGTACTTTATTCATTAGTCTTTTACATTTCAAATCTTTTCACTTTCAAGTATCATCATCAATTGAAAACGTTTGGCAATGAAAAGTCATATTGACCAGTTACCCTTTTAACTATATCCGCACCTCATATTGCAGCTAACGTTCAACATTTGATATAAAATACTTTTATTATTAAATTTTTATAATTATTAGTTAATCAATAGAAAGAATAAAGAACATTACAAGTTTTTCAATAATTGTTTTATCAGAGAATTATTTCACCTCCTAAATTGAGAAACTTTTGGTTTTCTTCCGTTACTCAATTAATTAGATAGTGAATTATCTTATTTAATATCTTAAATTTTCATCACTAATCAGTTTATATAAATGGACTCATCAATCAAGAGTATCTATAACCTTCTCCATTAGAAGTGGTAAGCTGCAGATATACCCCTGTATGTCTATTTTTTTTCCTCACATTTTTATGAGTGTTCATGAAAATGTATAATATCTATCATATTTCTTTTTCCCTTTCACTGATTTCTCATTTGCATTTCAATTTTCATTGCTTTTATTGAAGATAATTGTTTGTGCTTATGGGTTATCATTTTTTTAGAATATAATCTTTATAATCTCTTATTCTTCTCCATCATCTTCAATTTCAGGTACTTAATGAAGCATAACAATTGATAGTTTATTCTTCCATATATTTAGGTTTCGGTTGCTATACTAATATTTTCATACACGATATTGTATTTTCTTGCTTATGCTCTGCAATAATTGCTATATAATCATCTCTTTTTTTTTTTTACTTTTTTTTAATATTCACATGTTTGAGTCGAAACAAGATTCATATGACTTCTGATTGCATTTCAGTTGATCATGACGGAATTTGACATATATATCACTTTAGTTTTTATTTTTCATGTATAATAGTTAATTATACAAGATATAACTTTTATTATATGTATATATTTATATATGTTTGAGTATGTATTTATCTTTAATTAAATTACTATATATGTCAGTAAAGTAGCATCAAGTTTAAAAGATTTTCTAACCTCAACTTACAAGTTTTTTTTGTATGTTTTTATTTTTATTTTATTACACGTCCAATAATATATGTACCATTTAAAATATATCATTTATAATACAAAAATTATATTAAGTATTTTGGGATAAACGTGCAACGCAAATTTCTGAAAATTAATATTATTAAAAGTGAAAAGCCCCAAAATTAAAAGACCATAATGACAATGACCTTAAAATGTTTATTTCCTTAATGTTAATTTTTTTCAAAAATAAAATAAATAATAATTAGGTATGACTTCTAAATGTCCAGCCAATTCGGTAAATGCTAGTAATAAATGATCTTCTAGTACATTTGAAAACAAAAGTCACATCCACATTATAAAACTTGAAATATTTCTTCCTCTCTTTTTTCCGCTCACTTTTCCTTTTTTTTATTTTTTATATTTATTTGGCCTCTTTTATTCAATAGATTTTCAACATAGCGTGTTTGAAATTTTTATCGAATAGATTTTCAACAGTGTGTGTGGAATTTTTGCCTAAAGAGAGATGAATCAAAGACTTTTTGGTCAATATTATATTGACATGCTATCTTGCTCAAAAATCCATTTCTTTATTCTTATCTGTTTACTTCCTTTTATAATTTATGTTTAAAGTTTTCTTTCCATCTTAATTGGAGTTTCATATAGTTTAGTACTCATTTATTTATTTATTTATTTATTCTTTTATTAATATCTTTAATAATTATGTATTTTAATCTGATAATTTTTTTCAATACTATTGTGAAATTCTAAATAAGATAGATTTTCAACATAGCGTGCTTGAAATTTTTGCCTAATAGGATTTAGGAAATCTAGTCATTTGGTATGTACACTACCCTCGGAATTATAGTTCTCGGATTATAATTCCTAGACTACTTTATATCATATGGGAGGTGGTATAAAATAATCCCATGATGGATGGGATATCTCAAGTCTATGTTCGGTATTAAGTTTATACCATGTTTAGTTGATGGTATAAATTAATCTCGAGATAAATTTAACCATGAGATACCCCATCTTATCGCGTATCGAAATGTAAAGAGAGATGAATCGAAGGCTTTTTGTTCATTGTATTGATATGCTATCTTGCTCAAGGATCCATTTCTTTATTCTTATCTGTTTACTTTCTTTTATAGTTTATGTTTAAAGTTTTCTTCCCCTCTTAATTGGGGTGGGTTTATCAGTGAATGTTCCCAGGACTTTTTCTTTCCCAAAACAGAAAAGTTAGCAAAAAGATCTTCAAATAGTACTTAAGTTTCCAATGGTAATAGCATAGTGACTTATTCATATTCTCTGCTGATTCTGTTTATAACTAATTTTGATGGATAATTTTTCTAGCAGCTCGACGAATGCTTAGACCAATAATAACTCATGAATTTATAAGAAGACTGTTTTAGAAAATGTATATATATCGTTACAATAACTCTACCACAACTAGTAAAAAATAAAGTTTCCATAAACAACCCTTTGTCTTTTTTTTTTTTTTTTTTGGTGGACAAATATCAAAGCTTGTCACACCCATTGGATTAATAGCCTGTTTGATCAAATTTTGAGAAAATTAAAAGTGCTTACGTAGAAAGTTGAGTTGTTTGATCAAACTTTTTAGGATAAAAATAAGTGTTTGTGAAGTCTTGATCAAGCACAAATTGATGATATTGAAAAACTGTTGTTTTCCAAAAATTAAAAAAATACTTTTTTTAAATAAACAGATTTTGAAAGCTCAACTAAACAGACTATTAGTCATCCTAAAAATAAAGACAGGTCCGATAATAGCCCACTCATTGTATACAACAAATTAATGAATATTATCGTATCTGTATTGGATTCAAACGCACCAAGCTGCCATTTTTTGAAAATTCTAGAATATTCGAACTGGCGATTGCAATCTCGTCCACTCATACCTCAACAATAATGCAGTAGTGAACAAAATTGTTTCAACTTGGGAAAGAAAGCGACCTACCAAACATCACATCGAAAGAAAATGACTTTTCTTACATAGTCATAAATGCACAAATATGGCATAAACCTACATAAGAAAAACTGGAAAGAGGCATTTTGGTATCTTCTTCATCATTCAATTTCAGCAAACAGTCTTTTCTTTCTTTGGATTCGCCGCCACCAAAATTTGAAGTCATTCACAATCGTGGCCTCAAATATCCCATCAGATCTCTTTGTCAACACCCTTCATTGATAAGAGGGAGTTGCTCAAAAGTTGAGTTTAAGTCACTAGAGAGCAAAAGGGGCGAAAGCTCATAGGGTAAAAGAAAATAAAAATTCATCTTCTTTGCTGGCCAAGAAAAACTCAATATTTTAACACCACATATATAAAAGGAAAAATGGTCAAAAATACGCTTCTACTTTTCATTTATTAGTTAACTTTATCCTTAGTTATATTATAGAGCTAAATATGTCGCTGCTGTAAGCAAACTTCAGATGTATGTACTTCAATTTAGCGGATTCCCCCGTATTGATTTCAATTAAAATTACCCAATTCCTTCTTTTAATCAACTTATTCAAGCAAAAAAAAAAAAAAAAAAAAAAGAAGCAAGAATCTGGAAGTGATTAATCGAAAAATTATGAAGATATCTAATAAATTCCGATGATTTTTGAGAGGAGAAAATTGGTAAATGAATATTGGGCTGCCTTCAGAAAAATCGCAGAAGAGACAACAGTGGAATTGAGAATTAAGCAAAAGTTCAACCTTGGGTTTTTTTCCAAAGTCTCGTCATTAGGTAGGGAACTCAATTGTAATTTTTTATTATATTGATTTTGAGATTTTGGGTCAGGTTAAAAGAGGAATTAGATAATTTCAATTGAAATTAAGTGTTTTTTTGGGGTAAGGACACAAAAGATAGTCGGCTGAAATAAATTCCAACAAATAGTCAAGGGATTAAAAATCCCACTTTCTAGGAAAACGCGTCAGAAAATGATAGCCAAAACGGTCCGTTTTGGCCACAAACGGACCATTTTCGAGGGGGTTTTAACTTTCAAATTTTTTGAGTTTCTGCCTCCAAAAACGGTCTGAAAAACGGACCGTTGTCTCAGAAAACTGTCCGTTTTCCTTTCCGTTGTAACTCTCAACATTCGACGGTCTTCTGGACAGACATACGTCTTTTCGGTAAACTGATCATAACTTTTGACTCCGGACTCGGATTAATGCGCAGTTGGTAGCATTGGAAAGAAGACTCAAAGACCTTTAATTTGGTGGGTGATAGGCCACCTAACTCTTTATATTCTAGGAGAAATGATCGTTTGAATATGACCCAAGTTAGAAAGTTATACGAAACTTAGTTGGTAAGGGGGCTTTTAACTTAACCTGAGTTAGAGGTTTCTTAAGACCTTAATTCACGCCCAACACTCTTTCCACACATAGTGGTTGACCATAACACTTAGTTACAAGGAAATATTTCTGGGTTCAGGTCTAATTACATGCGAAAACGATTGAATCCTAGCTCAAAAGTTTGGGGTGTTACAATATTCCCCCCTTGGGATCATTCGTCCCCGAATGATGATCAAGGAAACTTTTAGTATGACATAGGCATGCGGAAGAGATGGTACTGAATAACATACAAAGGAATTGGAAACAAGTTATACATAAGTACCTTAGTTAACTTCGTCCGGAGAAGTGAACAAAAAAGGATATCTAGACTTCATGTCTTCTTCCGATTCCCAAGTAGCTTCTTCCACCTTTTGATTTTTCCATAGCACTTTTACCGAAGCTATTTCCTTTGTCCTTAACTTCCGCACTTGCTGGTCTATTATTTGTACGGGAACTTCTTCATAAGACAAAGAGTCTTTCACTCCAACATCCTCAATAGGAATTACAAGCGAATGGTCACCCACACACTTCTTGAGCATAGACACGTGAAATACGGGATGAACGGATGCCAAACTCGCAGGTAACTCCAACTCATAAGCGACATTTCCAATCTTCCTCAAAATCTGATAAGGGCCGATGTAACGAGGACTGAGCTTCCCCTTTCATCCAAACCTCATAACCCCCTTCATAGGAGAGACTTTCAGGAACACCCAATCACCAACGGCGAATTCCAACTCTCTCCTTCTGACATTCGTATAAGATTTTTGACGACTTTGGGCAGTCTTTAGTCTCTCTTGAATGGTCTTAACTTTCTCCATAGCCTGGTGTACGAGGTCTGGCCCCAATAATCTAGCTTTGCCCACCTCATACCAACCAATAGGAGACCTACATCTCCTACCATAAAGAGCCTCGAATGGAGCCATTTGGATACTCGAGTGATAACTATTGTTGTAGGCGAATTCAATAAGAGGCAAGTAATCCACCCAACGGCCTTTAAAGTCGATGACACACGCTCTCAACATATCTTCCAAAGTCTGAATAGTGCGTTCCGCTTGTCCATCCGTTTGCGGGTGGAAAGCGGTACTAAGGTTCACCTGCGTACCCAAACCTTTCTGAAAGGCTCTCCAAAACTGAGAAGTGAATTGCGTACCTCTGTCGGATATAATGGACACCGGCGCACCATGCAATCTAACAATCTCTTGGATGTACAACCTCGCATAATCCTCCCCCGAATACGTTGTCCTCACGAGCAGAAAATGAGCAGACTTGGTCATTCTATCCACAATAACCCAAATTGAGTCATATTGATTTCGCGAACGCGGGAGACCGGTGACGAAGTCCATGTTTATCATCTCCCATTTCCATATCGGAATGGCTATATCTTGAGACGTACCACCAGGCCTTAGGTGCTCAACCTTCACTTGTTGACATGTGGTACACTTAGCAACAAAATCAGCCACCTCTCTCTTCAAGTTATTCCACCAATATATTTCCATCAAATCGTGATACATTTTTGTAGAGCCAGGGTGAACAGTGTACCTGGAAGTATGAGCTTCGGCCAAGGTTCTTTCATGCAGGTTATCCACATCCGGTACACATATCCTCCCTCGATACCTCAAGATACCATCCCCTCCTATTTCGAAAGCCATGATCTTCTGCTTCCCCACATCCTCCTTGATTTGCATAAGGATGGGATCATTAGTTTACTTTTCTTTCACCTCAACACCCAAGGATGACTTAGACACCTCATGTACCAAAATACTACCATCCTCAGAGTCCAATAGCCGGACTCCTAAGTTAGCAAGTCGATGAATGTCTTTCACTATCCCTCTCTTTTCCTCTTTCACATGAGAAAGGCTCTCCATGGAAAACCTGCTAAGAGCATCAACAACTATGTTAGCTTTACCTGGATGATAATGCAAGCTCATGTCGTAGTCCTTCAACAATTCGAGCCACCTCCTCTGCCTAAGATTCAACTCTTTTTCGGTGAAAACATACTGCAAGCTCTTGTGGTCGGTGAAGATGTCTACGTGCACCCCATACAAATAATGACGCCAGATCTTGAGTGCAAGGACCACCGCCACCAATTCAAGGTCGTGGGTCGGGTAGTTCTTTTCGTGCACCTTTAATTGCCTGGAAGCATAAGCCACAACCTTCCCATGCTGCATAAGTACACACCCAAGTCCCGTCCGAGATGCATCACAATAAACTACGAACCCCTCGATACCCTCAGGTAGGGTCAAGACAGGAGCAGAAGTCAAAAGGTCCTTCAATTTCTCAAAGCTTCCTTCACAACCATCGGACCATATGAACTTAGCCTTTTTCTGAGTGAGCTTCGTCAATGGAGCAGCTATAGAGGAACAATTCTCCACAAATCTCCTATAGTATCCCGCCAAACCCAAGAAACTCCTAATGTCAGTCGGAGTTGTGGGCCTGAGCCATTTCTTTACCGCCTCAATCTTTTGAGGATCCAGTTTTATTCCTTCTCTAGACACAATGTGACCGAGAAAAGCTACCGAGTCTAGCCAAAATTCACACTTAGAAAATTTAGCATATAATTCCCGCTCCTTAAGAGTCCGGAGCACAATACGGAGGTGGTTGGCATGTTCTTCCTCACTCCGGGAGTAAACCAGGATGTCATCAATAAATACAATAATAAACATATCCAGAAATTCCTTAAACACCTTGTTCATAAGATCCATAAATGCTGCAGGGGCGTTAGTCAAACCAAAGGACATGACTAAGAATTCAAAATGGCCATACCAGGTACAAAAAGCGATTTTGGGAATATCAACTTCCCTAACCTTTAAATGATGGTAACCCGAACGAAGATTGATTTTAGAGAAACATTTAGCACCCTGAAGTTGGTCAAAAAGATCATCGATTCTAGGAAGGGGGTACTTGTTCTTCACAGTGACTTTATTCAACTGACGGTAATCAATACACATATGAAGGGACCCATCTTTCTTTCGCATGAATAGTACAGGAGCACCCCAAGGAGAGACACTAGGACGGATGAAACCTTTATCAAGGAGGTCTTTGAACTGCTCCTTCAACTCCTTCAATTCAGCGGGGGCCATCCTATACGGTGGAATGGAAATTGGCCTAGTGTCAGGTACAAAGTCTATCCCAAAGTCAATTTCCCTATCAGGAGGGACTCCGTGGAGATCTTCCGAAAACACTTCGGGAAATTCATTAACCACAAACACGGACTGGATGGAGGACTTTCAACATTAGAATCCCTGACCCGAACCAGATGGTAGAAACACCCTTTGGATATCATCTTTCGAGCCCTAATATAGGAGATAAACTTTCCTTTGGGCCCTACGAGACTACCCTCCCATTCGAGGACTGGTTCATTAGAAAAACAGAATTTGACTCTCCTAGTCCTACAGTCCATATTAGCATAGCAGGAGTGAAGCCAATCCATTCCCAAAATAGCATCAAACTCTATCATATCACGCTCTATCAAATCTACCACCGTATTTTTAAGCAAAACAGTTACAACACAATTTCTATAGACCCTCTCAGCAACAATGGTATCACCAACAGGGGTGGAGACTAAGAAGGGTTCAAAAATGTTTTCAGGAGCAAAATCAAAATTCACCGCCACATAGGGGGTCACATAAGATAAGGTGGAACCAGGACCAAGTAACACATAAACATCACGGGAGAAGATCTGTAACATACCCGTGACAACATTTGGCGAAGCCTTTGATTCCTGATGAGTGGACAGTCCATATAAATGATTACGACCTCCACCCGTGCCTGAAGTAGCACCCTTAGCAAGAGGGGCTGCAGAATTAGTAGCTTGGGTCTTGGCTACCCCAGAAGTACCCTTAGCCGAGGGACACTCACGCTGAATGTGTCCGGGTTGGCCGCACCCATAGCATGTACAATTCTATACACATTCTATATACAATAATTATATAATTTTTATACACATTCTATACAGATACATATTATATACAACAATTATACAGTTTCTATAAAAATCTTATACAGATGCATATCCTATACAACAATTATACAGGTTTGATACATATTCTATACATGGCCAGTGCATGGAATTTAAATAGCCGAGTGGTTATATAATGACATTATTTAAGAGGATTCGGTAGTTTATACAAGCAAAAAAAGAAGTTAGTTTCACCTTATTTGCGTAGTATAATTTTTTGGCCGAGGAGATTTAATTGAACTCTTGCAAATGCCTAGCTTTGCCCACACACCAACCAAAATATCTATTAAAGCTGATTTGATGAAGACACCTTGCCAATGTCTTTGTAGATTTGGAAATCCAGGCCTAAGAAATTTGGTGCACAAAAAGTTCCAACTTATATTGCAACTAAGAATAATTTCAGAATAACAGCATACCCAGTGTAATATCACAAGTGGGGTCTGACTGAAATAAATGCAATGGAGTTATCCTCCTTAGATCATTACACTAAAAGTACATATTTTATTTAAATATACAAGGTACATTAGCTGACCTCTTTACTTTTCGTACAATAAAACATACTCTGATATTATAAATCATGTCAAGCCCCTTATAGTTTCTTGGTTTTACTTATATAGCTCGAAATTTGGTAACCTTGGAGTAGGGATGGCGAATAGCCTCTCGCTTTTCTTGATGACGAGTCCAAATCCCTCTGAGAGGTCAACATTTTCGCCCTCAGGGAGTTTCCAATCAAAGGAATGCAACAATGTAGCCAATATAAACATAAGCATTCTGCTAAAGGAAGTCCAGCACAAATTTTCCTCCCTGATCCAAATGGAAGGTAATTCATATTATTTCCAACAGTCTAATTCTGTCGAGCGACTCAAGAACCTTTCAGGTTTGAATTCTAATGGACTTTCCCACACTTGAGGATCCATCTGAATTGCATAAACATTTAAGAATACTTTAGTACCCTCAGGTATTGTGTATCCACCAACCAATGCAGATTGGCTTGGGCGCTTTGGGAGAAGCAGTGTAATGCAGGGTGTAAACGTAACGTCTCCTTTATGACTGCATCAAGATAGTGCAGATTTGGTAAATGGGATTTTTCAACAATGTTATTCATCCCTACAACATCTTTCAATTCCTGCTGCACCTTTGACATTATCTCCGGATTATTCAGAAGCTCTGTCATTACACAACTCGACCGTTGTGATTGTAGTGTCAGTCCAACCAATCACAATGTCCTATAACGCAGAAACATATACGAAGTCAGGGGGAAAGGAACTTAGTCGTCGCAGGAATCTAATAATGCTTGATTCTTGTAATTGTAAATATATGACACTTGAGCCTAACTCATACTCCAAAAGCTAGCTCATGAGGGGAGGATTGCCCCCAAGTCCATATAAGTAGACCACCAGTTCATTCCCCTCTCTAACAATTTTACCTGTAGGGAGGATGCGACATTCATGTTTAGGTATGAATATTGTTGACATCCAATTTTGACCCTCCTTTCACCCTTTTTATTTTCTCGAGCTTCTAAATTAATAATATGTATATATTTTTTACTATATTTAAACAACTATTACTATTTTTACTATTATTACTATTGTTATCAATGTTATCATGTTTTTATAAATTATCTTTTTTTTATTATCGAAATCGCTCCTATCATTTTACACCTCTTTGTCTTAAATTATTTATTATTGTTACTTTATTTTAAGTTTTATAATTATTAAATTAATTATAAATCAACATTTTGTAATCGATATCTTTTGTTAACTAATTGTCATTACGTAATATGTAGTGTATTAGTTATTAAGTTAGAAGCTCAAAATAATTGAAGAGAAAGAAAGGGAAAAGACCAAAAGAAATGGCCCAACAAATATCCCTGACCAACCCATTATTTTCAGCTAACGAACCCACCAATTAATAGCCCATTAATCAGCCCAAACCCACCTTAATGTTCAGCCCAAAGCATGTAACCCTAAACTTCTTTTTCATTAGCCACTCTTTAGCTTTCTTCTCTTCCCTTCCCTCTTTAAGAAAACTCCAAATGAAGCTTCAGCAATGGCAGAAGGTTTCTACTCATTTTGGTGCAATTTTCGTCTCTCGTTTCTGAATAACATCAGGCACTCTCCTCCTCTCTCTCATTCACATCTCTCATCTTTAATTTGGTCAACAAGATGACAAAATACTTTTGAAATTTCTGAAGAAGAATCATCAACTTTTCAGAGCTTTGATTCAAAATTCAAACGGCTAATTCGTTCTGAAAACCCCGCCCAAATGCTCAATCTCAACCCTAGTTCATCACTATAAATACTACATCTTTACACTCATTTAGGAAGGCCTTTTCCTCCGCCCCCTGCACTATTATAGCTACTGGTTTTTACTCTTAGACATTTTATTTTCGCATTCTCGTTTGGTTCTTCCGAGACTTTTGTTTTGGGTGGGTTCGAGTTTGGATCTTCGACGATAAGTCCTCCGTTCACTGCTCCACACAAGGTCTGTACTCCTTCTTATCTTTTATTTTTATTAAAAGTTCCGAGAAGTGATGTAGTCGTTTAAATGTTTCTCGTCTTTGTTTAATCTTTTTGAATATGTGTCAAGAACCTGTGATTTTGTCTATTATGAGATGAAAAGGTTAGTTTGTGACAAGAATAATGTTGGATTAGGAATTTTTAAGGCCAAGTGATATGTAAACTAGTCGGCTGTGTAAAACAGTGGTATAATTTTTTTATCAAAATTCTGCTTATACTATTCCTAAGTGGTATGTGAACGAGTGTTACTTCGTTTGAGTTGGTCACTGTATGAAGCTGCTTTGTCTTTAAGTATACGGTAACATGTGATTTAGAGTTAATAATAAGGTCTGGAGAAACTTGTGTTTTAGGAGTAGGTTGAAAGTGTAGAGTTTTTTTTTAGCTTTGCATTTATAAATTTGGAATATCTTTCCAGTCTAAACCTATTTTCTCTCTGTTTGTTTTGTTTGAAAGGAACTCACTTTAAGCTTCAGAATGAATTTGTTTTGTATAGTTTAGAGGTTATATCTCTCTTCTTGCTTAGGTAGTTGTAGTATCTAATTCTATTGAAATAAATGAGTTACCAATCATTTTAAAATTAAGCTGTTGAATTCTCTCTCTTTCCAGTAGAAGTGTATTAGGATACTTAGTTTGATTAATATATATATCTCTAAGGCTTTACTTGTATAGTTAATCATGCTTAAAGTATAGGCTCGTTGGTAATTATCCGCCGGATTGTAACATTACGCAAACAAGTACTGAACGTCATGCTTTTACTCGAGTTTTTAATTGTTTGATTGAGATTATTGCCAAATTCTCGGAAGTTCTATTAAGAACTTAGTTGCCTAATTGCAGGTCATAGTATGTTGTATTGTCATTCATCCTTTGATTGAAATTATATTCTAATCTTTTCCCTTTTTTATTTATACATGTACACTTCGGAGAAAATAGAGTCTTGATTCGAGATTCTCGTGAGTGGAGTCTCAAGGCGAGAATCAACTCAACATACCCGCGCTTGGAGTCATTATACGTCATCTTCCTTAGAATGCATCAAATAGCAAGAAAAAATGAGTGAAATGCTTGGGGTCGCTTATGGTGTCCTTCCTTCTTATCATTCATTATTACCTTCTTATTATTGTTTAGTGGCTTATTTGTGTTGATTTGGTTTTATCTCAAGTTTGAGATTATTTGTTGAATTTCTTTCTTAACACTAGACTAATTTTATTTAATTACGCGAGATTGTTAATCTAGTTAATTAATAGTGTCTTTGTTTTATTATTTGATTCCGTCAATAAAGAAATTAGGCCTAGAATACTTGAACCTTAGAAAGGGTAGTTTGCTATATATAATAAAAGAAGTATATGACTAGCTCCTCTCTTTCGTATATATACATACATGGCTACTAACCAAATGCTTTGCCTCGGTTTTTCAAATCTTTCCTGTTAAGAGTAGAGTTAAAAATAGATATGTTTGGTATAAAAAATGCAACTTTAGTAAGTTCAAAAGTGCAGATTTTGATGTATAAAACACAGCTTTTTCTAGTGCTAAAACGCAGATTTTAGTGTGAAAAAAAATACAGCTTCCCAAGAATTTTAAAAACTAATTTTTGAAGGCAAAATGTACCGGTTTAAGGACTTAAAAAGTACAAGATTTTGAGCTAAAAACATAGCTGTTTAAGAGCTTTAAACGCAGATTTTTGAAGTCAAAACGAACTCCCTTTGTGATCTTTAAGGTGCAGATCTTGCATAAAAAAATGTAGATTTTTGAAGTGAAAAAATGCTCTTATCAAGAACATGAAAATGCTTTATCTTTTTAGTAAAATATAACTATTCGAAAGGATCAAAACACACTTTCGTGAGAGGTAAAACTAATATTTTTTACATCATTTGAATTTTTCCTTATTTGCTTTGAAAACTATTTTACTAATAGATATCTTTGAAATCTTTATTTTATCAAGTCTAAGCCTATAATTTTTTAATCCAAGAGGTCTTCCCTAGTAAGCTATTCTTTATAACCAGATATTTAAGTTGCACATCTTTTTATCGCTCAAACATATATTTTTGGGGGTTAACTCATTTGATACTTAACTATGATTTATTTTCTGATTTAGACACCCTTTATTTTAAGTTTATTTCATAACTAATTATTTTTTTCTACAAATTATCAATTTTACTAGTAATTTTTATGTTTTCCATTTATAACCTTAATAATATTTGTAAGTTATTTTCTTCAATATATAAAATGTTATATTTATATTTTAGACCCTTATTTGATTAACCTAAGTTTGATCGGTAATCGTCTTTAGCGGATTTTAAAGGATGCTTAACTCCTTTCCTTTAGGATAACTAGAACACTTACCTAGAATCACATAAGTTAAGTAGACCATTAATTAGAGTTAGCATAACTTTAGTTAATAATTTAGGTGTCCTAATTCACCCTTAAAATTAGTTAGGTGACGACTCTTTAAGCTAATAATTGAAAAATCACCAATATGTTGTGCTTCGCTTTGACCCGGTTAAAATAGGGTATAACAAATATGCACATCTTTTTAAAACTATTCTAGGGAAGAAGTCTGATATGTTTGGCTTTCCTATAAACTTGAAGAAATTTTATCACCAATTCCCTGAATTCAGTTCCATCTATTCTATGCTTCTCCATCTCCTCAACAAAATTGCTGCCAAAGATCATACACATGACTACATTCATTTCAGTTACAAAAGCCAATTCACCAATATCAGTGAGTGTCACGATCCGAGACTAGGCCCCGAATGTAACGGGCAACGCAGATCAAAGAGGCCTGAGTCAACCCCTTAGCATTCATCATTTGCAACAATATAAAAAGATTTGCGGAAACAAGCCCATAATAAATAAATCCAGGTGAATAAAAGATTCAATAACAGTCTTGCCAATACCAGTCTACGAAGCCTCTAGTACCATGAGTAAACTCCTAAGTCGGGACATGGCCCCGACGATACCATAATACTGAAAGAGTTCTCAAAACTATCAAATGAAAGGAAACACAGCCTTCCGGAAGTATGGAGGGCTCACCACTTGCTAATTGAACAAACCAATTATTTCGGGGTTCTTTTACATTATTAAGGCATACATGAGTTGGTACTATTATACCTAGACTTGCAAGTCACACTATCATATTATGCCATTAGCATTTATACATCAATCACCTCGCATTTAAGGATCTTTTAGATCTTTTAACAATCAATTCTCTCAAGGTTACAATTCAATCAATTTAAAACCAAGGGAAATTTGGAAGATCCTACTATTTGTATCAAACACAATTTCTTATATAGAGAAACAATTTCCGTGGTAATCGTATCTCAAGGCTTTAACTCTAACCCAAATTCATAAATCCGTAATTTAAAGTCACACTTCAAACCATAATTTCAAAATAGAAATTGAATACGGATTGCTTTCATAAAATAGATATTCAAAAGTTCCAGCAACTCTTTCCTTTGAAAATCCTTGAACTATTTACATATAATACCAACATAGATTTCGTAGTAAAAAGGATGTAAACACAATCTTTACGAGTATAGTTGAAAGGGGATCGTTCAACATACCTTTAGACGAAGAACGCTTACGAATCGCTTGAGTTTTGCTTATGAACTTAGAACCCTAGGCACCTTTGCTTCAAGAACTTAGAGAGGAGAAGTAGCGCTCTTTTCTTTTGATTTTTAATCGTGCCTTAGGAGGTTTAGAATAAGTGGGGGATGAATCTTGGATGAGGAAAGGACCAAAACACCCTCAAATAGCTTTAAAGAGGCAATTCCCGCAACAATACCCTAGGGGTCCTATTTATAGGCAATTCCAATTAAAATCCGAATTGGATTGGGAAGGAAAATGCGTCAGAAAATGGTCGCCAAAACGGTCCGTTTTGGCCACAAACGGACCATTTTCGAGGGCGTTTTAACTTTTAATTTTTTTGAGTTTCTGCCTCCGAAAACGGTCTGAAAAACGGACCGTTGTCTCAGAAAACGGTCCGTTTTCCTTTCCGTTGTAACTCTCAACATTCGACGGTCTTCTGGACAGACATACGTCTTTTCGGTAAACTGATCATAACTTTTGACTCCGGACTCGGATTAATGCGCGGTTGGTAGCATAGGAAAGAAGACTCGAAGACCTTTAATTTGGTGGGTCATAGGCCACCTAACTCTTTATATTCTAGGAGAAATGATCGTTTGAAGATGACCCAAGTTAGAAAGTTATACGAAACTTAGTTGGTAGGGGGGCTTTTAACTTAACCTGAGTTAGAGGTTTCTTAAGACCTTAATTCACGCCCAACACTCTTTCCACACATAGTGGTTGACCATAACACTTAGTTACAAGGAAATATTTCTGGGTTCAGGTCTAATTACATGCGAAAACGATTGAAATCCTAGCTCAAAAGTTTGGGGTGTTACAATATTCCCCCCTTGGGATCATTCGTCCCCGAATGATGATCAAGGACACTTTTAGTATGACATAGGCATGCGGAAGAGACGGTACATAATAACATACAAAGGAATTGGAAACAAGTTATGCATAAGTACCTTAGTTAACTTCGTCCGGAGAAGTGAACAAAAAAGGATATCTAGACTTCATGTCTTCTTCCGATTCCCAAGTAGCTTCTTCCACCTTTTGATTTTTCCATAGCACTTTTACTGAAGCTATCTCTTTTGTCCTTAACTTCCGCACTTGCCGGTCTATTATTTGTACGGGAACTTCTTCATAAGACAAAGAGTCTTTCACTCCAACATCCTCAATAGGAATTACAAGCGAATGGTCACCCACACACTTCTTGAGCATAGACACGTGAAATACGGGATGAACGGATGCCAAACTCACAGGTAACTCCAACTCATAAGCGACATTTCCAATCTTCCTCAAAATCTGATAAGGTCCGATGTAACGAGGACTGAGCTTCCCCTTTCATCCAAACCTCATAACCCCCTTCATAGGAGAGACTTTCAGGAACACCCAATCACCAACGGCGAATTCCAACTCTCTCATTCTGACATCCGCATAAGACTTTTGACGACTTTGGGTAGTCTTTAGTTTCTCTTGAATGGTCTTAACTTTCTCCATAGCCTGGTGTACGAGGTCTGGCCCCAACAATCTAGCTTCGCCCACCTCATACCAAAAAATTGGAGACTTACATCTTCTACCATAAAGAGCCTTGAATGGAGCCATTTGGATACTCGAGTGATAACTATTGTTGTAGGCGAATTCAATAAGAGGCAAGTGATCCACCCAACTGCCTTTAAAGTCGATGACACACGCTCTCAACATATCTTCCAAAGTCTGAATAGTGCATTCCGCTTGTCCATCCGTTTGGGGGTGGAAAGAGATACTAAGGTTCACCTGCGTACCCAAACCTTTCTGAAAGGCTCTCCAAAACTGAGAAGTGAATTGCATACCTCTGTCAGATATAATGGACACCGGCACACCATGAAATCTAACAATCTCTTGGATGTACAACCTCGCATAATCCTCCCCCGAATACGTCGTCCTCACGGGCAGAAAATGAGCAGACTTGGTCATTCTATCCACAATAACCCAAATGGAGTCATATTGATTTCGCGAACGCGAGAGACCGGTGACGAAGTCCATGTTTATCATCTCCCATTTCTATATCGGAATGGCTATATCTTGAGACGTACCACCAGGCCTTAGGTGCTCAACCTTCACTTGTTGACAGGTGGTACACTTAGCAACAAAATCAGCCACCTCTCTCTTCAAGTTATTCCACCAATATATTTCCTTCAAATCGTGATACATTTTTGTAGAGCCAGGGTGAACAGTGTACCTGGAAGTATGAGCTTCGGCCAAGATTCTTTCACGCAGGTTATCCACATCCGGTACACATATCCTCCCTTGATACCTCAAGATACCATCCCCTCCTATTTCGAAAGCCATGATCTTCTGCTTCCCCACATCCTCCTTGATTTGCATAAGGATGGGATCATTAGTTTACTTTTCTTTCACCTCAACACCCAAGGATGACTTAGACACCTCATGTACCAAAATACTACCATCCTCGGAGTCCAATAGCCGGACTCTTAAGTTAGCAAGTCGATGAATGTCTTTCACTATCCCTCTCTTTTTCTCTTTCACATGAGAAAGGCTCTCCATGGAAAACCTTCTAATTGCATCAGCAACTCCTTTAGCTTTACCTGGATGATAATGCAAGCTCATGTCGTAGTCCTTCAACAATTCGAGCCACCTCTTCTGCCTAAGATTCAACTCTTTTTGGGTGAAAACATACTGCAAGCTCTTGTGGTCGGTGAAGATGTCTATGTGCACCCCATACAAATACTGGCGCCAGATCTTGAGTGCAAGGACCACCGCCGCCAATTCAAGGTCGTGGGTCGGGTAGTTCTTTTCTTGCACCTTTAATTGCATGGAAGCATAATCCACAACCTTCCCATACTGCATAAGTACACACCCAAGTCCCGTCCGAGATGCATCACAATAAACTACGAACCCCTCGATACTCTCAGGTAGGGTCAAGACAGGAGCAGAAGTCAAAAGGTCCTTCAATTTCTCAAAGCTTCTTTCACAACCATCGGACCATATGAACTTAGCCTTTTTCTGAGTGAGTTTCGTCAATGGAGCAGCTATAGAGGAAAAATTCTCCACAAATCTCCTATAGTATCCCGCCATACCCAAGAAACTCCTAATGTCAGTCGGAGTTGTGGGCCTGGGCCATTTCTTTACCGCCTCAATCTTTTGAGATCCACTTTTATTCCTTCGCTAGACACAATGTGACCGAGAAAAGCTACCGAGTCTAGCCAAAATTCACACTTAGAAAATTTAGCATATAATTCCCGCTCCTTAAGAGTCCGGAGCACAATACGGAGGTAGTTGGCATGTTCTTCCTCACTCCGGGAATAAACCAGGATGTCATCAATAAATACAATAACAAACATATCCAGAAATTCCTTAAACACCTTGTTCATAAGATCCATAAATGCTGCAGGGGCGTTAGTCAAACCAAAGGACATGACTAAGAATTCAAAATGGCCATACCAGGTACAAAAAACGATTTTGAGAATATCAGCTTCCCTAACCTTCAAATGATGGTAACCCGAACGAAGATTGATTTTAGAGAAACACTTAGCACCCTGAAGTTGGTCAAAAAGATCATCGATTCTAGGAAGGGGGTACTTGTTCTTCACGATGACTTTATTCAACTGACGATAATCAATACACATATGAAGGGACCCATCTTTCTTTCGCACGAATAGTACAGGAGCACCCCAAGGAGAGACACTAGGACGGATGAAACCTTTATCAATAAGGTCTTTTAACTGCTCCTTTAACTCCTTCAATTCAGCGGGGGCCATCCTATACGGTGGAATGGAAATTGGCCTAGTGTCAGGTAGAAAGTCTATCCCAAAGTCAATTTCCCTATCAGGAGGGACTCCGGGGAGATCTTCGGGAAACACTTCGGGAAATTCATTAACCACAAACACGGTTTGGAGTGGAGGACTTTCAACATTAGAATCCCTGACCCGAACCAGATGGTAGAAACACCCTTTGGATATCATCTTTCGAGCCTTAATATAGGAGATAAACTTTCCTTTGGGCCCTACGGGACTACCCTCCCATTCGAGGACTGGTTCATTAGAAATATAGAATTTGACTCTCCTAGTCCTACAGTCCATATTAGCATAGCAGGATTGAAGCCAATCCATTCCAAAATAGCATCAAACTCTATCATATCAAGCTCTATCAAATATACCACCGTAGTTTTAAGCAAAACAGTTACAACACAATTTCTATAGACCCTCTCAGCAACAATGGTATCACCAACAGGGGTGGAGACTAAGAAGGGTTCAGGAATGTTTTCAGGAGCAAAATCAAAATTCACCGCCACATAGGGGGTCACATAAGATAAGGTGGAACCAGGATCAAGTAACACATAAACATCATAGGAGAAGATCTGTAACATACCCGTGACAACATTTGGCGAAGCCTTTGATTCCTGATGAGTGGACAGTCCATATAAACGATTATGACCTCCACCCGTGCATGAAGTAGCACCCTTAGCAAGAGGGGCTGCAGAATTAGTAGCTTGAGTCTTGGCTACCCCAGAAGTACCCTTAGCCGAGGGAAACTCACGCTGAATGTGTCCGGGTTGGCCGCACCCATAGCATGTACGACCACTGTGGTAGCATTTCCCACGGTGCATTTTCCCACAAACGCTGCAAGGAGGGTAGGACGACGGACTGAACCATAGTGCCCTGAGACTGGTTGCTCGACATTCTGGAGCCATGGTGATGCTGGGATCGTTGATCACCCGCATATTTAGGGGCTGGTGCACTAGCAGATGAGTGAGCATGACCCCAAGATCTCTTTTTGAACCGACGTCTGTCCCCTTTACTAGCATGCTGACTGATTGTCTCTTGATCCGTAGGCTTTGTCCTCTTATTTTGGCGTTCTACCGCCTCAGCTTGCTTTTTCTTCTCTTCCTCAACTTGCTGTATATACACCACCAATCTGGGCATATCCATATCCTTATTCAACATCGCCAATTTGCACGACAACACTAAATCACCGGAAATGCCATTAGTAAACTTCCTCATTCGAGCCCTCATGTCAGATACCAACTCCGGAGCATAACGAGACAGTTGGTTAAACTTCAAAGCATATTCCTTGACAATCATATCATTCTGCCTCAGATTCACAAATTCTTCCGCCTTAGCCTCTCTCAATTCTTGTGGAAAATAGTGGTCAAGGAATGCTTCAGAGAAATCTTCCCATACGGCAGGCTCGACATTTTCACCCCTCATCTCCTCCCATTCATCGTACCACTGATAGGCCACCACTTTCAGCTGATATGATGCCAATTCCACTCCCTCAGTATCGCTAGTGTGCATGACCCTAAATATTTTCTCCATTTCGTCCACAAAGTCCTGAGGGTCTTCTTCAGCATTAAACCCCGTAAAGACTGGTGGATTCAGCCGCATAAACTGACCCACTCTAGAAGCATCTGAAAACCCGGTGTTAGCACCAACACTTCCTGACCCGCGATACTGAGAGGAAACAAGGTGCGCAAGCATCTGCATAGTCTGCCTGAACTCAACATTAGTTATCTCTCCCTGTGGAGTGTAGACCCGGTATTTCCGGTCCTGGGAGCTCGAGTGGGGACCGTAGTAGGATCAACAGTAGGGGTCACAACAGGGGCAGGGACAGTAGTATGAGGAACTGGTGGGTTCCCCCGTAGGAGCAACTAAACCAGCAGTGCGGACGCCATAATGGGTCTGCATTACGTGAGTAGGGCGGACCTCTTCAGCAGTTGTCCCAGCGGGGACAGAGGTTTTGGCCGTGGTTCCTGATCCGGGAGTCCTTCTTGGAGGCATGATTTGAAACGCAGGAAATTCAAGAGTTAGAAGGGTTTTCCTAGATTCAGGCTTATAATGCAGGTACTGGCATGCAACCCAGGGGAAGGGATATCACAATTTATAAAGCAAGTCATAAAACGAAATCAGAAACCATAATCATAACAATATGAAACTTTCACAATTTCAATTACTTCTGGACTAGATGGTGTTACCGACATTTATTTCACCATGGGCTATGTGGGTCCAACCCTGACTCGGTCGGATGAGCCTCCAATCCAAGTTGCCGCAAGGATCAGAGTATCATATAATAATCACCTCATAACTGCATAATTGAACAAATCAAGCGTACAATAAAGAGCCCCGTTCGATTCAGAGGGAAGAGCCCCGTTCGACTCATACCCGTGACGGCATAACACAATTTTGGGTGTGGAGCCCCGTTCGACCCACACCTTCTCGGTTAACCATCTAATCCTCTTAAGCCCATATTTCTATCTCTTCGAACATTTAACAAACCAATCATTTCGGGGTTCTTTTACATTATTAAGGCATACATGAGTGGGTACTATTATACCTAGACTTGCAAGTCACACTATCATATTATGCCATTAGCATTTATACATCAATCGCCCCGCATTTAAGGATCTTTTAGATCTTTTAACAATCAATTCTCTCAAGGTTACAATTCAATCAATTTAAAACCAAGGGAAATTTGGAAGATCCTACTATTTGTATCAAACACAATTTCTTATATAGAGAAACAATTTCCGTGGTAATCGTATCTCAAGGCTTTAACTCTAACCCAAATTCATAAATCCGTAATTTAAAGTCACACTTCAAACCATAATTTCAAAATAGAAATTGAATACGGATTGCTTTCATAAAATAGATATTCAAAAGTTCCAGCAACTCTTTCCTTTGAAAATCCTTGAACTATTTACATATAATACCAACATAGATTTCGTAGTAAAAAGGATGTAAACACAATCTTTACGAGTATAGTTGAAAGGGGATCGTTCAACATACCTTTAGACGAAGAACGCTTACGAATCGCTTGAGTTTTGCTTATGAACTTAGAACCCTAGGCACCTTTGCTTCAAGAACTTAGAGAGGAGAAGTAGCGCTCTTTTCTTTTGATTTTTAATCGTGCCTTAGGAGGTTTAGAATAAGTGGGGGATGAATCTTGGATGAGGAAAGGACCAAAACACCCTCAAATAGCTTTAAAGAGGCAATTCCCGCAACAATACCCTAGGGGTCCTATTTATAGGCAATTCCAATTAAAATCCGAATTGGATTGGGAAGGAAAATGCGTCAGAAAATGGTCGCCAAAACGGTCCGTTTTGGCCACAAACGGACCATTTTCGAGGGCGTTTTAACTTTTAATTTTTTTGAGTTTCTGCCTCCGAAAACGGTCTGAAAAACGGACCGTTGTCTCAGAAAACGGTCCGTTTTCCTTTCCGTTGTAACTCTCAACATTCGACGGTCTTCTGGACAGACAAACGTCTTCTCGGTAAACTGATCATAACTTTTTACTCCGGACTCGGATTAATGCGCGGTTGGTGGAGTTGTAAAGAAGACTCGAAGACCTTTAATTTGGTGGGTCATAGGCTACCTAACTCTTTATATTCTAGGAGAAATGTTCGTTTGAAGATGACCCAAGTTAGAAAGTTATACGAAACTTAGTCGGTAGAGGGGCTTTTAACTTAACCTGAGTTAGAGGTTTCTTAAGACTTTAATTCACGCCCAACACTCCTTCCACACATAGTGGTTGACCATAACACTTAGTTACAAAGAAATATTTCTGGGTTCAGGTCTAATTACACGCGAAAACGATTTAAATCCTAGCTCGAAAGTTTGGGTTGTTACAGTGAGGCTGCCAATCTTGGTATGCACGTTTCTGATTGTCTTTCTGACCTCATGTCTCTGAAGACTATAACAGGCCTCAAGGTTCCTGTTGCTTAGAATCTCCCTTACAAACAGTTTGCGCATATCATGCCAGTAGGGGCCATAGGGAGAAAATCTAATATCTAGTCCACCATATGTGCCCACTAATCCTGCAATTGGAGGATCATGGTTGGCAAAAACGGAGTCTTGATCACGAATCACTTCTTTGGCTAAGGATGGTGAATTCAACACAACGCATAGTCTGCTTCCAAGCCAAAACTTGTAAATTGGACCATACTGTTGAGACAACTCTGTGAGCTGGTGATGCAAATTGGGGCGGAGGAATGGCAAGAATCCCACAATCGGAAGGCCACGAGGCCCTGGTGGCAACGTGGATTCTGTTGTAAATCTTGTTGTACAATCACAGAAACAATAGAATCTTCTCGAAAGCTTGAGGCGTGCTTATGGCACTGTCCTTAAGGATATTTCACCGGTAAGGTGAATCCCCCAAGATTCAACAAGCCCGTCTAGTATAAACTAGGAGCAGGAACAACAAAGCTTTATATTCTAATATAAACCCAGAAAAAAGTGTAAGAAGAGAAGAAGAAGTAAAAATGATTTTTTCCTTTTTTCTCTGTCTTTCTCAAGAACAAAAAAGGACATATATATAGTCCAACAAAAGATGCTGCCAACGTCCAAAGGAAATGAAATTAAGAGAATTAATAGGCATTAAATAGAATTTAATTTTCCTTGGAAAAGACCGTTGGGCAGTGAATAGATACAAAGCTGTTGGCAACAACTATTTTTCCTTTTAATAATGAATGGTGAAGCAGCAACAATATTTGACCAAAATAATACTTTTCCTTTTGAGATAATTTCTAATTGTTTTCTTAACAGATTCTTCCTTGTGTGAGGTCAATTTGTACCATAGAATTGTTAGGAACACAACTGAAAGGGTGAGAGCTGCTAGAAAAAGCTCGTTTAAAGGTGCTGAAGCCATATTTAGTGTGAAGAAAGTTTCAGCCCTTCTAATACTAATATCTGGAAGGACTAATTTTAACCTCAATATATCCTCCTCTCAACACGTACTATATGTATCCTGCCTTTGTTAAGTAGTCGTTCTTATCTAATGAGATGGACACATCATTTTAGCTAGTGATTTCAAAGAGTTCATGCCTTTGGTAGATTTGGAAATCCAAGCCAAGGAAAGGTATTGCGCAAAAGGTTTGACTCAAGCTCGCAGAGTAAGAATGAGGTTGCGGGTCTAGTAAGGGGAGGTTTCCTAATGCAGATATCGAGTAACTCTGCCTATTAAGGTTCACACAGATGGAAAGAAATTACTTAGGGCCCGTTTGGTTGAGTTCTTTCACCGACATTTAACATGTATCAGTTGCCAGTAGGAAACATTAGTCATTGTATGACATTCAACATTATTCTATATATTGTTTGGTTGGCTGATAGATGGAATTAATTGTCGTTAAAATTTCAGCATTGTTTTACAATTCCCGCATAACTATTCCCTGCATAACTTGTATTTCAACCAGACAACTCTTGATGTCTTTAATGGATTTGAACTTTGAACTGGGGAAAAGGAAAGGTTGTTTGCTCACATACAACACCTTAGAAGTTAGAAGGGGCCAACCAACATCACATCCAAAGAAAGTGACTTTTCTTATATAGTACTCCCTCGTCTCTATGTGGTATCCTTTGACTTGGCGCAAAGTTTAAGAAAATAATACCATGTTTGGTCTAAAAAACTGCCTTTTCTATGTATTAAGCCTATAATTAAATTATGTTTATCCACTTCTATTGATGTGGGATCATAACATGTTTATACTGCGGTCACGACAAGTTTATAAATGGATAAGTGCATGGTCTAGAATTAGAAGGAAATTCTGTTCTAATCCTTTCAACTAAAGCCTCACAATGGAGAATTCTATAGAAGTTCTAAGTTGTGTTATTACCTGGTGGCAAAGCCAAAAATACTCATAAAGGGATTCAAAAGAACTAAAATGTCAAATCTATGATTTCAATTTATTATGTAAAATATTTTTGAAAACTTCCTTCCCCGCTACACTTGATCTTTCCTTTATGTTAAAGGGATTCAACAGTTCATATATAAGCGAAAAATTGATTTTACCCTATTTATGTAGTTTAATTTAATTGAATCCCCTTGCCAACACCTAGCTCCACCCACACACCAACTAACAATAACATATAGATCAATCTAAGCTGGTACAAGTCTGTTAAATTGTTTTATTATTTATGCGATATAGACATCAAGTGAATGTATCACCATTCTCTTGGCTATAGCAATTCCAACTTATATTGCAACTAAGAACAATTTCACAATGGCTGAAATAAATGCTATGGAGTTATCCTCCTTTCATAGGATCATTACACTAAAAGTACATATTTTATTTAAAATACAAGGTACATTAGCTGATCTCTTTACTTTTCGTACAATAAAACATACTCTGATATTATAAATCATGTCAAGCCCCTTACAGTTTCTTGGTTTTACTGATATAGTTCGAAATTTGGTAACCTCGGAGTAGGGATGGCGAATAGCCTCTCGCTTTTCTTGATGACAAGTCCAAATCCCTCGGAAAGGTCAATGTTTTCGCCCTCAGGGAGTTTCCAATCAAAAGAATGCAGCAATGAAGCCAATATAAACATAAGCATTTTCTCTGCTAAAGGAAGGCCAGCACAAATTCTCCTCCCTGATCCAAATGGAAGGTAATTCATATTATTTCCAGCATAGTCTAAATTTGTCAAGCGACTCAAGAACCTTTCAGGTTTGAATTCTAATGGACTTTCCCACTCTTGAGGATCCCTATGAATTGCATAAGCATTCAAGAATACTTTAGTTCCCTCAGGTATTGTGTATCCACCTACTATTGCAGATTGGCTCGGGCGCTTTGGGAGAAGCAGTGGTAATGCAGGGTGTAAACGTAATGTCTCCTTTAAAACTGCGTCAAGATAGGGCAGATTTGGTAAATAGGATTCTTCAACAATGTTATTCATCCCTACAACATCTTTCAATTCCTTCTGCACCTTTGACATTATCTCCGGATTATTCAGAAGCTCCGCCATTGCCCACTCGACCGTCGTGATTGTAGTGTCAGTCCCACCAATCACAATGTCCTACAATGCAGAAACATATATGAAGACAGGGGAAATGAACTTAGTCATCGCATGGATTTTGTAATGCTTGATTCAACCTTTAGGCAGAGGAGAATCCAGGATTTTAATTTTATGGATTCTGCAGCTCAACTCTTTCTGTTTATTGGGGTTCTGGATAAATTATTTATATATATTAAGTGAATTTCTTACTACAAATACATATTTTGGGTCAAAGCTACTGGGTTCGCTGAACCTGTAACTTCTTGTGGCTCTGCCCCTGCCTGTAGGGGGCACCGCATTCATGTTTAGGTATGAGTATGTATATCTTTGGAAGACGAAAAAGAATGACAGCTCAGTTCATAAAACATCCCGCATAAGCAGGGTTCGGGGAAGGGCCGCACGCCAAGTGGCTGCTTCTACGACTCAAACCTATGACCTATATGTGATTCAAGAAGGGATTTGAGTTCTTAATTAAGATGCTCGAATCACATAATTAGCTAAAATTGCCTTAAAAAGTTTGTACGACACTGTTGAATCTTCAGACTGATAAAGTAATATAGAAAAGATATGGGGACCATATGACTTACCACCAAGATGGCCTTTATTTTCACCAAGTCCAGAGATATACCAATGTCTTTTTGCTCCATTAGCTCTAACAGGATCTGTATAAAGTCTTTCTTCCCATTCCCCTGGATTTCACCCTCTGTTTTGTCCGAAAGCATCTTCATGCGTTCGTTTATGACAGGGTCCAATATACTATCAACTGACTTCGAAAGAGCCTCCATCTCTTTCTGTATTCCTTGTAAATCAAACCTGGCAAGCATAGGGAAGAAGTCTGATATGTTGGGCTTTCCAATCACTTGAGCAAATTCTATCACCAATTCCCTGAATTCAGTTCCATCTTTCCTATGCTTCTCCATCTCCTCGGCAAAATTGCTGCCAAAGATGATACTCATGATAACATTTGTTTCAGTTACAAAGGCCAATTCACCAATGTCGACGGGGTTACCAATCTTGGTATGCACGTTTCTGATTGTCTTTCTGACCTCTTGTCTCCGAAGGCTATAACAGGCCTCAAGGTTCCTGTTGCTTAGCATCTCCCTTACAAACAGTTTGCGCATTTCACGCCAGTATGATCCATAGGGAGAAAATGCAATATCTTGTCCACCATATGTGCCCACTAATCCTGCAATTGGAGGGTCACGGTTGGCAAAAACGGAGTCTTGATCACGAACCACTTGTTTGGCTAAGGATGGTGAGTTCAACACAACGCATAGTCTGCTTCCTAGCCAAAACTTGTAAATTGGACCATACTGTTGAGACAACTCAGTGAGCTGGTGATGCAAATTGGGTTGGAGGAACGGTAAGAATCCCACAATTGGAAGGCCACGAGGCCCTGGTGGTAACGGGGGTTGTCCCTCTTTTGACTTATTGATGAAAAGCCAAAGAAACCATAGTAACGCTAAAATACCAAGAACATAGGTGAAAAATACACCATTTTGCTCAATATTGGCTTCTTGCCAGGGCCATGGGAAAGAATCAAGCAGAGGTTTGAAGAATTTGAGTGACATTATTTGAGCCTAAGAGAGAAATGGAAAATGGCAGAACCAATGTGATAGGAAGCTCAATGATTTAACACCATTTAAGCAAAATGGAATTTTGGATCTACACAAAATTTATTGAGCACACCAGATCAAGACAAATAAATTAATATCATTTGGCGTGAAAAACGTTTTGTTTCTATCACTACCAACTCAAATCTTTAACTTTTTACTTGCCATTTTCCACTTCACATGGAAAAATTCCATTTATATATTGGGATTTAATAATTAAAGAAGTCAATGGCCCTTGTTGGCTAGTGGCGTAGCGCAAATGATTCTTCAGATTTAATAATTGGTGCTTCTTCGTGTCCACAAGACAGAAGGAAACAGTATTAAATTAGGTATACATTGTACTCAATGCCAGCACAAATATGCTCTTTCAAATCCTTTTTCTAAACTTGCTTTTAGGTATACATTGACTAATTTGTTATTAGATTAATTTTATGAACTTCTTTCTAGACCAAAGTTGGGAGGGATTACCTACCAAGGGCAAAGCTTTAGGTGCTGGTGGCAATAGGAGTTGTCCCTTTTTTTGACTTATTGATGAAAAACCAAAGAGACCATAGTTAAACTACAATACCAAGAACATAGGAGAAAATTATACCATTTTGGTCTATGTTGAGAGCACCTGTAAGTGCCATGAGATAGAATCAAACAAAGGTTTGAAGATTTTGAGAGACAATATTAGGAAGAAATGAGATGGAAGAGAAGTAGAGAAATCCATGACGTCTCCACCACAGTTGGCACATAGATCTGTATTCGGCTTTTGCCGAGGAGAGGAGAGTGAGATGACAGATTGTTTCTTGGATTTCTAAGAAATCTGAGAGCCACCAAGACTGAGGTAAAAACCATTTACAGAACATCTTCTATCGGAGCAAGAAGCCCAATCGGCATCGCAATAACCAAGAATCTGGAGATGAATTCGGGAGAGTTGGCTTGTGCAACTTTTTTTTTTTGTTGGGAAACGGTTTTTATGAGCAACTTTTTGTTCTTGACGATCCTCCACAGTAAAGTATCCCTGTTTTTGTGATTCCACTTGATTTTATCTCCATGTTGATTACGAGCTCACAATTATATTTATCTCAAGGACGGATATCGATTAAAAAGAAGATTGATTTAAACCACATGCTCCACAACTTATTGCAACTAAAAACAGAACAATGTTGTAGCATAACAAATTTCAGAACGGCTGACATAAATCCTATTATGGAGTTATCCTCCTTTCATAGGATCATCACACTAAAAGTACATATTTTATTTAAAATACAGTGTACATTAGCTGACCTCTATACTTACGTACACTTTGATATTATAAATACTACTTAATTACAACCAATAGGCAAAATCATGTCAATCCCCTTTATTCAAAATCTATATTTCATCTTCCTTACAGTTTCTTGGTTTTACTGATATAGTTCGAAATTTGGTAACCTCGGAGTAGGGATGGCGAATAGCCTCTCGCTTTTCTTGATGACAAGTCCAAATCCCTCGGAAAGGTCAATGTTTTCGCCCTCAGGGAGTTTCCAATCAAAAGAATGCAGCAATGAAGCCAATATAAACATAAGCATTTTCTCTGCTAAAGGAAGGCCAGCACAAATTCTCCTCCCTGATCCAAATGGAAGGTAATTCATATTATTTCCAGCATAGTCTAAATTTGTCGAGCGACTCAAGAACCTTTCAGGCTGGAACTCTAATGGACTTTCCCACACTTGAGGATCCCTCTGAATTGCATAAACATTTAAGAATACTTTAGTACCCTCAGGTATTGTGTATCCACCAACTATTGCAGATTGGCTCGGGCGCTTTGGGAGAAGCAGTGGTAATGCAGGGTGTAAACGTAACGTCTCCTTTATGATTGCATCAAGATAGTGCATATTTGGTAAATGGGATTCTTCAACAATGTTATTCATCCCTACAACATCTTTCAATTCCTGCTGCACCTTTGACATTATCTCCAGATTATTCAGAAGCTCCGCCATTACCCACTCGACCGTCGTGATTGTAGTGTCAGTCCCACCAATCACAATATCCTACAATGCAGAAACATATATGAAGACAGGGGAAATGAACTTAGGCGTAGTTTGATAGGGTGTATAAGAATCGTGCAAAATATGGTGTATTAGTAATGCTTGCATTAGTAATGCTGGTAACGCTTACATTAGTTATGCTGAGATTTTTCTTATGCAGTGTTTGGTTTGATGTATTAAAAATAATATATATTGCATAATTTCTAAAAGGAAATTATTTACAAAATAACCCTCCTCAAATACGGTGAAAAGGGCGTGAAAAAGGTTTTGAGGGGCAATTGTGTCCTTAATCATGCTAATGCATGTATTAGAACTCACTGCATTACTAATACATGGAAATCCATGGTATTAGTAATACATACCTCAATACACAATAGAGTGAATCAAACATTAGTTATACATTGGTTGAAAAATTATACCAAACGAGGTACTAGTAATACACCAAAACTAATGCATGCATTAGATTTCTAATGCACTCTACCAAACAACCCCTTAGTCATGGAAGGAGTTTCGTAATGCTTGATTCTACCTGTAGGCAGAAGCGGATCGAGGATTTAAATTTATGGGTTTTGAAACACAACTCTTTTTGTTTATTGGATTCTGGATAAATTATTTATATATAGTAGGTAGATTTCTTACTATAAATACAAAGTTTCGGTCAAATCTACAGGTTTTGCCGAATCTGTAACTTCAATTGTGGCTCCTCCCCTGCCTGTAGGGGGGCACAATATTCATGTTTAGGTATGAGTTATGTATATCTTTTTCCGACTAAAAAAAGGACAGCTCGGTGCACAAAGCATCCCGTGTTAGCGAGGTCCAGGGAAGGGCGCACCCCTAGGGATATGATGTAGACAACCTACCCTAATGCAAGCATTAATGGCTATCTCCACGGCTCGAACCCTGGACCTATGTGTGATTCCAAAATGGATTTGAGTTCTTAATTAAGATGCTCTAAACACATAATTAGCTTAAATAGTCTTCAAAAGTTTGTATGACACTGTTAAATCTTCAGACTGATAAAGCAATATAGAAAAGATAAAGGGACCATATAACTTACCACCAAGATGGCCTTTATTTTCACCAAGTCCAGTGATATACTAATGTCTTTCTGCTCCATTAGCTCTAACAGGATCTGTGTAAAGTCTTTCTTCTCATTCCCCTGGATTTCTGCCCCTCTTTTGTCCGAAAGCATCTTCATGCGCTCGTTTATGATAGGATCCAATATACTATCAACCGACTTCAAAAGAGACTCCATCTCTTTCTGTATTCCTTGTAAATCAAACCTGGTAAGTATAGGGAAGAAGTCTGAAATGTTTGGCTTTCCCATCACTTGAAGAAATTTTATCACCACTTCCCTGAATTCAGTTCCATCTTTTCTATGCTTCTCCATCTCCTCGACAAAATTGCTGCCAAAGATCATACTCATGATTACATTCATTTCAGTTACAAATGCCAATTCACCAATATCAGTGAGGCTGCCAATCTTGGTATGCACGTTTCTGATTGTCTTTCTGACCTCGTGTCTCCGAAGACTATAACAGGCCTCAAGGTTCCTGTTGCTTAGCATCTCCCTTACAAACAGTTTGCGCATTTCACGCCAGTAGGAGCCATAGGGAGAAAATCCAATATCTAGTCCACCATATGTGGCCACCAATCCTGCAATTGGAGGGTCACGGTTGGCAAAAACGGAGTCTTGATCACGAACCACTTCTTTGGCTAAGGATGGTGAATTGAACACAACGCATAGTTTGCTTCCTAGCCAAAATTTGTAAATTGGACCATATTGTTGAGACAACTCTGTGAGCTGGTGATGCAAATTAGGGCGGAGGAATGGTAAGAATCCCACAATCGGAAGGCCACGAGGCCCTGGTGGCAACATGGATTCTTCCTTGTGTGAGGTCAATTTGTACCATAGATATGTCAGGAACACAATTGAAAGGGTGAGAGCTGCTAGAAAAAGCTCATTTACAGGTGCTGAAGCCATATTTAGTGTGAAGACAGTTTCTGCCCTTCCAATACTAATCTCTCGAAGGACTAATTTTAGACTCACAATGAAATGGCTCTTAATTTTAGCTCAATATATCCTCCTCTCAGCACGTACTATATATATTCTGTCTTCGATAAGTATTTGCTGTTATCTAATGTGATGGACAGATCATTTTAGCTAGTGATTCCAAAGAGTCCATGTCTTTGGTAGATTTGGAAATCCAAGCTGAGAAAAGGTAGTACGCGAAAGGTCTGAGTCAAGCTCGCAAAGTAAGAATGAAGTTGCTGGTCAAAAAAGGGGATTGCTAATGCAGGTACCTAGTAACTTTGTCTACCAAAGTTTAGGCAGATGGAAAGAAATCAGTAAGCTTCTCGTTTGGTTGATGTTACATTCTTTCGTCCGTATTTCAGATATATCAGTTGTCAGTAGGAGGAATTAATCATGGTATGATAATCAACATCATTTTATACATTGTTTGGTGAGCTGATAGAGCGAATTAGTCGTCGTATACAATTCAGGATTGTTTCACAACTCCAGCATAATTAATCCATGCATAACTTGTATTTGAACCAGACGACCCTTAATGTTTTTGCCTCCGCTGGAATTTGAACCCGAGGCCTCATAGTTCTCCTCCAACTTCACTTATCACTATGCCACACCCTTGGTACAATTTATAGTCCCATATTTCTCTATCATTTGATTTAGATCTCTCATTATAACTAATCAAGATCAGATAAGACCTAAGTTGTTCGGACTCTCCAAAGCACCCGTGTTGGATCCTCAAACAATGCATTGCTTTGGAGGATCCAACACGCACCAAGCGGCATATTTGAAAAGTCTAGCAACATAGGATAAGACAGGAATGGTTGAAGTCAAAAGCAATCTCTTCAACTCAACAATAATGCACTAGTGACCAATTTGAACTCTGAACTGGGGAAAAGGAAAGGTTGGTTTGGTCATATTTGAACACCTTAGAAGTTAGAAGGGACCAACCAATATCACATATTCACAAATATGACATATCATACCATAAGATGCATATTGCCAAGAAAAACTCAATGCTTTAACACCATATATAAAAAAATAAAAAATATCTTGGGTAAGACAAAAAGTGACTCTTGAAAGTCTGCAGAAACCACAAGATGAAGATGAACATGCACAGGTAAAACAATAAAACAATTGTGGTTCCAATTTTGATGTTTCCCTTTGTCTTTTTCTTTCTTTTCTTTTGGAGAGACAACAATCAAAGTTTCTCATACCCCATTGGATTGATAGCCTATTTGACCAAGCTTTGGGGAAGTCAAAAGTGCTTATGTAGAAGGTTGAGTTGTTTGGCCAAATTTTTAGGATAAAAATAAATGTTTTTGAGTAGTAGCATAAGTTGACAACCCCTTGAAATCTTGATCAAGCACAAATTGACGATATTGACAAATTGCTATTCTCCAAGAAAATACTTTTCAATGAGCACTTCTAACAAAAAATACTTTCCAAAATAAACAGATTTTTGGAAGCTTGACTAAACAGACTATTAGTCATCCTAAAACCAAGGACAGGGCCGGTTATACCCGCACTCATTGTTTACAACAAACTAGTGAATGTTGTCGTATCAGTATTGGATCCTCAGGATTTGACACGCACCAAGCTGACATTTTTGAGAAGTCCAGAAGATAAGAATGGACAATGCAATTGCGTCTCCTCAGACCTCAACAATAATGCAGTAGTGACCAAAATTGGTTTGAACTTGAACTGGGGAAAGAAAGTGACCAACCAAATATCACATCGAAAGAAAGCGACTTTTCTTACATAGAAAATGCACATATATGAAATAACATACCATAAGAAATGCTGGAAAGAGGCATTTTGGCATCTTCTTCATCATTCAATTTCAGCAAAAAATCCTTTCTTTCTTTGGTATAGTCGCCAGCAAAATTTGAAGTCTTTGACAATCATGGCCTCAAATATTCCTTCATGTCCAGGTTCAATTGGAGTGTGGACCGGGAGTCCAAACATGGATGAACTTGACTCTGATACCATGTGAACATATGACATTTTTGAGTTTAACTCACCCCCAAAAGCTAGGTTATGATGAGAGAAATGTCTAAGTCCGTATAAGCAGAGCACAAGTTGGTAAGCAAGATATAAATAACTGTTGGAGAATCATTAAGTGATATGTTTCCTTGTATATAATATTCTAACAGATTTTCAGGGATTTAGATATATACTTACCTTAGTTAGCCTTTTCTTTACCTGTAGTTAAAATCATTATACTCTTTGGACAATAGACAATTTATTCTCCAAAAGTACCTTGTTCAGTAACATGGCGAGGCTCAAATTTGAATGAAGTAATCCTTACAAGGATAAATTTATTGTTTTCTGTGTTCAATTACTTTGATATTGTCAGTATTGATACTTGAAAAAATGAGCAATAATAAGGGAGAAAAAAGGACTACATCAGATATTTCTAATACTAATTTTAGCAATCAAAGAACTCAAACAACTAATGTTTCTGTTCTTTTTAGTTTATCGTCGGGTAAAAGTGATCTGGTTTCGGCTCATGATTGTTTCATGTATATATCATTGGCCAGGCGCTTTCCAACATAATCGTTGGTCAGATGGGCGACATATATAGGTTATAGCCGCCCGCCGCTGTTTGATCCTTTACCGAAATCGAAGAAGCTCTAATATGTAATACCCCAAAAATTTAACGCAAAAGACCCGAACCATTGCCATGAGTGTAATAATTATTTCTCTAGTTTGGTGAGTGCTTTGGATGCGAATCATGTTCATAAGAAGCTCCTAACAACAAGTTGAGTTGAAAGCACCCCAACCGATTAAGTTCTCATGTAAGATCCAACTAGGGTCAACTTCAAACAATCATAACTCCTAGAATATAAAGAGTTAGGTAGCCTATGACCCACCAAATAAAAGGTCTTCGAGTCTTCTTTCCAACGCTGCTAACCGTGTATTAATCCGAGTCTGGAGTAAAAAGTTATGCTCAGATTACCAAGAAGACGTCAGTCTGCCTGGGGTGATGACTCGGGGTGACGAACCGTCACACTTGTGACGATTCGTCAAGGCAAGTCGTCAGAATTAAACAGTGAGACCGAATTTCGGTCATGTTTTGATGGTTTGGAGTGACGACTCGTCAAGGTTCTGATGGTTCATCACCTGAACCGTCAGACAAACCCGTTCTGCACTGTTAACGCGTTTTCAAGGGGTTTTTTGGTTTTTTCTCACTCTTTTAACACCAAAACTACGTCGTTTTGGCCTACCTAAACCTGATATTAAGCCTAAACTACCCCAAATCCCTCATTCACTCAGATATTTATTCTATCAACAAAAAAGAAGAAGAACAAAAGCGATTCTTTTCTTCTCCAAACTCTCAAGAACCCTAAGGAGCAAGAGACTCAAAGTTTAAGGTTTTCTTCAAGGTTCTTCCTCAAACTCCAAGATCAAGGTATGTAAAGTTAATTCTTCAATGTGGGAATCCCGTTCTCCCCACAATCAAATTCAATTTTAGTTTCAATCCACGAATCAAGTTAGGATTTTTGAGAAGTCAAGATCCTTAAGTTTAATTCCTTATCTCTTGATACAAATCTTTGAATATTCCATGCTTATTATCAGAAATTCTATGAATTTGGATTCTCTTCCCTGGATTGATTTCTACCTCATGTCTATTGAATTTTCCAAGAATCTTTGTGAATTTCCTCTTATGAATTGAAAGTCTATTTGGTGTTTTAAATGATTATTTACGTTTTTCTGAAAGTTTGTTTGAAAGTTACAAGTTTAAGTTCATGAAAAAGTTTACAAAGAATCTTTATGTTATTATCGTGTCTTGAAAAGAGATAAAGATTATCGTATCTTGAAAGTTAAAGAAAGTTATAAAGATTTAGAGCCAAGGCTCACAAAGATAGATATGTTCATGATACGATATTTTGAATCAAACATGATTTTTATAAAGTATTTTAAGACTTATGCTATGAGCATATAGTATATTTTGGGAGGACTATTTAGCACCAAGATGGGTATGGGTTTAGACAACACATGCCCCAAAATTACGTTGCCACCGTAGGATAGGATCGTCCGCAATTAGGGCGATTCCTCTATTATTTATAGCCTTCGGGCTCAGCTTTGGGATCCCCAGATTATGTTTCATTTTATACCCCGACAAGGTATAGGATGGCTCTGTCAACGAGGGCAAGTCGTTGGGTTCTGGCAACGTGGACAAGACGTTGTACTCCATGTTGCTCACATGGTTTATGTCGGTTAAGAGAAACTCCCCAAAAAGAGAACTTGCTTATTTTGAGATGAAATATGATTGGCCGAGGCCACTAGTTTAAAGAGAATTTTTATGAAGCATTATTTTTAAGTTTTATCCAGACTTCATTTATTTAGTTTTCAGTTTCAGTTTTAGTTTTAAGAAAATATTTTAAGAAAGTTTTACTTATATTACTTCCAGTTTCATCATTCAGGTCAGTCATTCTTATTTTCAGTTATTTAGTTCTATCTATGGTTATATTATTCATGTCTCAAGTTTTCAGTTTTATCAGTTCAGATAACGCCTCTTTTTGGCGCTACATCATTGGACGATGTAGCCCCCAGCTTTCAGATATGCAGGTTTCTGAGTAGACTCTTCAGTAGGCTATGCCATCAGCTTGAGTGAGTTCTCATTATTCCCGAGGACTTAGCAGTATTCCAGTCATCAGCTTGTTTTGTTACATAAAAGGTAGTTGTACTCAGAATATAATAGAGGCTTCATAGACAGAGTCAAGTCAAGTCAGTTGTAACCAGTTGTTAAACATTTATTCTTTTCAGTTAATAAAAGTTTATATTATTTTATTTCTTCTTGTTTACAAAAGTTAGCCCATGTTTTCAACTTCCGCAATTTTAATTAAAAAGTTCAGTTTTATTAGTTGTATGCCAGACCAAATGGTTCTCTCGGGCCATTCCTGGTTTCGGGTGCCGGTTACGTCCAGGGTGTAGGCTCGGGACGTGACATAATACCATGTTAAAATAAATATGCAAAAAAGAAGAACAAGAAACAACTTTTGGAAGAAATTTCCTCTCTTTTTTCTGTTATTTGCTCTTCCTTTTTTTTTTTTTTCAATATACACAATATCACCTTCTTTTATAGTCTAGGCTTGGGGACTACAATAATTTCTTCCCTGTCGCAATACGACTACAATAATAATCCTTTCCCTAATTATTACGATTACATACTTACCATAATTACAATTTACCATATTTAATTTATTAAAAGACAATTTCACAATGGCTGAAATAAATGCTATGGAGTCATCCTCCTTTGATAGGATCATTACACTAAAAGTACATATTTAATTTAAATATTACAACCAGTGGGAAAAATCATGTTAAGCCCCTTATAGTTTCTTGGTTTTACTGATATAGCTCAAAATTTGGTAACCTAGGAGTAGGGATGGCGAATAGCCTCTCGCTTTTCTTGATGACGAGTCCTAATCCCTCTGAAAGGTCAACGTTTTTGCCCTCTGGGAGTTTCCAATCAAAGGAATGCAGCAATGATGCCAATATAAACATAAGCATTTTCTCTGCTAAAGGCAGGCCAGCACAAATTCTCCTCCCTGATCCAAATGGAAGGTAATTCATATTATTTCCAGCATAGTCTAAATTTGTCGAGCGACTCAAGAACCTTTCAGGCTGGAACTCTAATGGACTTTCCCACACTTGAGGATCCCTCTGAATTGCATAAGCATTCAAGAATACTTTAGTTCCCTCAGGTATTGTGTATCCACCAACTATTGCAGATTGGCTCGGGCGCTTTGGGAGAAGCAGTGGTAATGCAGGGTGTAAACGTAATGTTTCCTTTAAAACTGCGTCAAGATAGTGCAGATTTGGTAAATGGGATTCTTCAACAATGTTATTCATCCCTACAACATCTTTCAATTCCTGCTGCACCTTTGACATTATCTCCAGATTATTCAGAAGCTCCGCCATTACCCACTCGACCGTCGTGATTGTAGTGTCAGTTCCACCAATAACCATGTCCTACAATGCAGAAACATATATGAAGAGTTGAAGACGGGAAATGAACTTAGTCGTCACAGGGATTTTGTAATGCTTGATTTTACCTTTAGGCAGAAGAGAATCCAGGATTTTAATTTTATGAATTTTGAAACAGAACTCTTTCTGTTTATTGGGGGAGAAACATTCATGTTAAGGTATGAGTATGTATATCTTTTCAAGACTAAAAAAAAAGTGCATCCCGGTGCACAAAGCATCCCGCTTTAGCAGGGTCCGGAGAAGGGCAGCACCTCAAGGGGTAATGATGTAGACAACCTACCCTAATGCAAACATTAGTGGATGCTTCCATGGCTCGAACCCGTGACCTATATGTGATTTGAGAATGGATTTGAGTTCTTAATTAAGATGCTCGAATCACATAATTAGCTAAAATAGTCTTAAAAAAATTGTATGACACTGTTAATTCTTCAGACTGATAAAGTACTATAGAAAAGATAAAGGGACCATATAACTTACCACCAAGATGGCCTTTATTTTCACCAAGTCCACTGATATACCAATGTCTTTCTGCTCCATTAGCTCTAACAGGATCTGTATAAAGTCTTTCTTCTCATTTCTCTGGATTTCACCCTCGCTTTTGACCGACAGCATCTTCATGCGTTCATTTATGACAGGATCCAATATACTATCTACCGACTTCGAAAGAGCCTCCATCTCTTTCTGTATTCCTTGTAAATCAAACCTGGCAAGCACAGGGAAGAAGTCTGATATGTTTGGCTTTCCCATCACTTGAGCAAATTCTATCACCAATTCCCTGAATCCGGTTCCGTCTTTTCTATGCTTCTCCATCTCCTCGGCAAAATTGCTGCCAAAGATAATACTCATGATTACATTCATTTCAGTTACAAAGGCCAAGTCACCAATGTCGACGGGGTTACCAATCTTGGTATGCACGTTTCTGATTGTCTTTCTGACCTCGTGCCTCCGAAGGCTATAACAGGCCTCAAGGTTCCTGTTGCTTAGCATCTCCCTTACAAACAGTTTGCGAATATCACGCCAGTAGGAGCCATAGGGAGAAAATCCAATATCTAGTCCACCATATGTGCCCACTAATCCTGCAATTGGAGGATCACGGTTGGCAAAAACGGAGTCTTGATCACGAACCACTTCTTTGGCTAAGGATGGTGAATTCAACACAACGCATAGTCTGCTTCCAAGCCAAAACTTGTAAATTGGACCATACTGTTGAGACAACTCTGTGAGCTGGTGATGCAAATTGGGGCGGAGGAATGGCAAGAATCCCACAATCGGAAGGCCACGAGGCCCTGGTGGCAACGTGGATTCTTCCTTGTGTGAGGTCAATTTGTACCATAGAATTGTTAGGAACACAATTGAAAGGGTGAGAGCTGCTAGACAAAGCTCGTTTAAAGGTGCTGAGGCCATATTTAGTATGCAGAAAGTTTCAGCACTTCTAATACTAATCTCTGGAAGGACACCAATTATTTTTAACCTCAAAATGAAATGGTTCAAAAAAATTTAGCTCAATATATATCCTGTCTTTAGGGCCCGTTTGGTTGATGTTACATTCTTTTATCGACATTTAACGTGCATCAATTGCCAGTAGGAAGAATTATTAGTAATGCAGGTATTAGTTACGTAGATAGTAGTTATGTGTCATGTGTGTATTAGCTATTCCATCTTTTACCTCGCATAAGATAATACGCCATTTGCTTTTATAACTTATACATGTACTAGTTATGCAGGTTTTTAAATTGCAAACCAAACGTCATATTAATTTTATACATGAATAGTTTACTTTCTAAATAGCTACCAAACGTTGTATAATTTATACAAAAGTTAATACATGAATAAACTACTTCTTTATTAGCTACTAAACGACCCCTAACTGGTTTGCACTGGGGAAAAGGAAAGGTTACTTTGGTCATATTTGAACACCTTAGAAGTTTGAAGGACCAACCAATATCACATCAAAAGAAAGTAACTTGTCCTTTATAATAGAAAATGCACATATGTGACATAACATACCCCATAAGGGCCATTTTTGCCAACAAAAACTCAATGCTTTTAACACCATATATATATATATAAAATAAAATTTGCTCAAGAATAAAAATATCTTGGATAAGACAAAAAGTTGACTCTTGAAAGTCTGCAGAACCACAAGATGAATATGAATATACATCCACGACCCTACTCTTGCTTCAAATTTCAAAGCAACAATAATAAAAGAATGAGATAATGTTGGTTCCAATTTGATGTTGATGTTTCAAATTGGGACTATTTCTTTGTCTTTTTTTTTTCTTTTCTTTTGGAGGGACCTAAACTAAAGTTTCTCATACCCATTAGAATATCTTGTTCGGTCAAGCTTATGTTGTTTGGCCTAGCTTTTAGAATAAAAATAAATGTTCTTAGATGATAACAAAAGTTGACAAAAATAGCTTTTCTTCTGAAGCACTTTTGAAGTCTTGATCAAATACAAATTACTGCTTCGATATTGATAAAAGTACTTCACAAACTGATATTCTCTAAATGTACTTTTCCAATGAGCACTTCTAACAAAAAATATTTTTCAAAACAAATAAATTTTGGAAGTTTGACTAAGCAGACTATATCCATCATCCTAAAAATAAGGATAGGACCGAGTATACACGCACCGTTATTTACAACATACTAATGAATGTTATCGTATCCCTATTGAATCCTCAAAAAATATACTACTTTTACGGGATTTGACACGCACAGAATGACGTTTTTGAAAAGTCTAGAAGACAAGAACAGGCAAATGAAATCTTAATTGTCTCAGCAATAATGCAGTAGTGGCAAAAATAGGTTTGACATTGAATGGGGAAGGGACCAACCAACATCACATCCAAAGAAAGTGACTTTTCTCATACAGTGCTCTCTGTTTTAATTCATATGGTACCATTTGATTTGACATACAGTTTAACCAAAAAAAGAAAGAAGAGTTTTGAAATTTGTAGCATAAAACAATCTTTAGATATTTGTATGAGGATAAAAAAAAAAATTAAAGTTAATTATTTCTAATTATAGAAAGATAACATTTTTTTAAACACAGACTAAAAAGGAAAAGGAAAGGACGATATCACATAAATTGGGATAAAGAAAATAGTAAATAATGCACATATATTATGACATAACATACGATCATTCAATTTCAGAAAAAAATCTTTCTTTGACAATATAATCATGGCCTCAAATATCCAAAGAAAGTGACTTTTCTCATACAATACTCTCTCCGTTTTAATTTATGTGGTACCATTTAATTTGACACAAAAATTTAACAAAAAAAATGAGGAAGAGTTTTGAAATTTGTAGCATAAAACAAACTTTAGATATTTGTGTGAGGATAAAAGGAGAATTTTAAAGTTAGTTATATTTTAATAAGAGAAAATACATTAAATGCTCTCTGAATTTATCCCAAAAAGTCGATTACACACTCAAACTATTATAACGATCTATTAAACACCTATACTATTCAAAAATGAATTTAATACCACCCTACGATGCACAGAACTCACATAGTGCAACGTGATTTTCACGCTCCTGCTTTATCATTACAGACCTCCACGTGTATTTTTCTCATTTTTTTCATTTTTTTTTACCTTCTCTCTCTCTATACATGAAAACTCCATTTTTTTACTCCAAAAAGAAGAACACACCATTTTCTTCTTCTCCATTGTTGGAACAAAATCAGTATTCAATTCTTCATATTCTGCATATGGAAGAAGGTTACAACATTATAAGTCTCCAACTTCTTTCATTTCTTCACTATTCAATGTTCAATTTGTCACATAAGTATCATCAAATTCACTGCCACATCACAATTGATTTCACCATTATCATCAAATTCACAACAACAACACTCGATTTCACCACCCTCCACCATACCTTCCTTCACTAAAGTTTATAATGCCGCCCCATCAATTTTATCACCATTCACTTGATCCACCACCAAAAACTAAAATATCACCACCTAAAAAAAAGATTTCAATCAATTATTGTTGATTAGAACACTAATGCAAAGTTAATGGGTCTGAAATTGGGAGCAATATTTTTGAATGTTTCACTGAATTTTTTTTTTCGACCGGTGAATTTCACTATTTTGGGATACCTTTAACAGATCTTAGCCATCGAATTTCAATCAATTATAGAGATCTTAGACTCATTCTCTATCCCTCTCTTCCTTCACTCTTAAAAAAAGCTATGGGTAAAGATGGATAGCAAAAAGGGATGGGTAAAAGATCAATTTCTAATTTTTTTTGGGCTGTAATTAAGAGTCAAACACACCTATCTTTTATTTTATATTTAATTTTTTGCCATGTCAGCTTTGAAGGTGATATTAAATTCACTTTTAAATAGTACAAGTGTGTAATAGGTCATCACAATAGTTTGAGGGTGTAATGCTACCAAGTACTAACAACTTCAGTTCAATCCAAACTTTAATTTATGCCTGATATAGGATGGTGAATTCAACACAATGCCAAGTCTACTCCGTAGCCATAAACTCAAAATCCTAGCTCCGTCTCAGCTCACCAGTATGGTCGGATATACAAGACTCTAGCTAGTCGTCAGCGATCCCAGATAGTCATGGTCTTGGTTGAAGCACACAGATTTTGGTACCAGAAAACTTAAAAGAATTGTTCATCAACTATCCCTTGAAGCAAATATTGTCAAGAGAACAAGGAAAATAAAAATCACAAGCCTAACTTTTACGTGCTATATAACCACTTCATCATATAAGCAGATAATTAGCTCTGGCTACGACTTTAACAAAGCTCAGATCCTTCATAAAGTTTTGAATTTACAGGCTGAAATTGGAACTTAGTTTTATCTTACAAACAGGAAGCTCATCTCTGTACGTGCCAAGATAATTCAGGCACACTGAATTGCAGGTTTTATATTCTTGATGTGTACCAACTGTATAGAAACCTTTGAATCAATTTCAAATGGATCACATTTCCATAATTCATAATACAAAAGACAGAATCATCATACAGAACACGACTCTTTATAGACAGATTTTTGTTTTACTCATACAGTGTTGGATTGGACAATCTTGGAGTAGGTATAGCCACCAGAGGCATTTTCATCTTCAGAACAATCCCAAACTTCTCTGTAAGGTCTAATGTCTCTCCTTCGGGCAATTTCCAGTCGAAAGAATGAATGAGCGAAGCCAGTGAATACATGAACATCCTCTCTGCCATGGCTATCCCCGCACAGATTCTTCTGCCAGAACCAAATGGGAAATAGCTGAAATCATTTCCATTATAATCCCATTTATTGTCCAAAAATCTCTCTGGATGGAACTCAGTTGGATTTTCCCAGATAGAAGGATCTCTCTGTATGGCCCATACATTTATGAAAACACGAGATCCTTTAGGAACAGTGTATCCTCCCACAGTGCCCGTCTCACTAGGACAATGTGGCACCAAGAGTGGACTAGTTGGATGTATGCGCAAGACTTCTTTCATAACTGCATAGAGATATGGTAATTTCTGAATATGAGACTCTTCCACAATATTATCTTTTCCCACAACTGTCTCTAGTTCATGTTGTAATTTCCTCAGGACGTCTGGTTTGTTCATAATTTCAGCCATGGCAAACTCAACAGTGTTGGAGATTGTGTCAGTTCCACCGATAACCAAATCCTGTCCATAGTATTTGTGAAGTTATTATCATGTACAACAATTTTTTATTTGTATAACTGTATATAGGAGTTCAGTTCAAGGTTCACAGTCTTAATTCACAGTTAAGCCTTCAAATATTATCTGATGCTAAATTTGCCGACTCTTTCCTTAATGCAGTCCAATAACAAGGTAGCAACTAACAGTTCAGGATATGAATAGATGAATCTGATTCATGTAATATGTATTACTCATCTGCCGCAATAATTCTTCAATACATTTACAATCCTATTTTTCACTTTAAATAGCATTTGATCCTCTTATTATGACTAATATCACTATAGGGCAATTTTTCATCCGTAACAGGTAAGGAAATAGACTATTTGAAGTAAAATGCAAACTTTGAAACCAGCACCACATCTAATGAAAGTATTTTTTCCTAGCAGAATAACACAACCGACTCTCAGGACATGAATTTACGAATCTGACTCTTCTGAAATTTGTTTCCCATATGCCACAATAATTCTTCTTTAAATTTACAATCCCACTATCTATTTCATTTGATTTTGAACCTTCTATTATAAAAAAGAAAAAATCTGCCAGCATGATCAGTGTAAGGTAATAACTAATCCACATAGATAAGGTATGAATGGTTGAAAACAAATGCAATCGTGGCTACTCAATAATAATGCAGTGATGACTATGATTGATTTGAAGTTTGGAACTGGGGAGAGGAAGATTTCTTTCTGGTTCATTTGAAAAAAACACATTTAGAAGGAAACAACCAAAATCACATCTAATGGAAGAAACATATCTGTCCTGTAGTAGAATGCACAACTGATAAAACATACCATAAGTACGGCTTTGATTTCAGTCATAGTTAGAGGCATTTTGGAATCTGCTTCATCTTTCAACTTTAGCAAAACTTGCAAAAAGTCCTTGCTTTCTTGGCCAACACCAGTTCCCAACCCACCATTTCTATCCAATTTTTGTCTTTGACCAATCATGCTCTCAAATATCTTATCAAATCTCTTTGCCAACACCTTCATCTTCTTTGTAACACCCTGAAAATCAAACCAGGCCAAGCCCGGGTAAAAATCGGAAACATTTGGAGTACCTAACAGCTCAGTCATCTTAGTGACAACATGCCTAAACTCAGCTCCAAGACTAGCTCTTTCTTCACCCTTCACTGTGCCACCCCATAACATGCTTGTAATCACATTAAGCACAGTCAAGAACATTTGTTCACCAATATTCACAGGCGATCCCCCCTGATTATAAAAGTAATTGACCGATTGTCTAAGCTCCCTTCGCCTTAGTTCACAAACAGAATCTAAAGAAGAACCACTAAGCATATCACGAACACAAACCTTCCTCAACATGCGCCATTTCGGTCCATAAGGAGTCCAAACTATGTCTTTGCCACCATATGAAGATTCTCTAGCAGCAGCAGGCATATCTCTGTTAGCAAAAATGGTATCTTGATCCTTAAGCACCTCACGAGCTAAGGAAGGAGAAGTAATAATAATCCCAACTTTTTTACCAAGCCAGAGTCTACAAATGGGGCCATACGTTTGGGATAGAGATGCAAAATAGGTGTGGAGTTCAGGATCAAGAGAATGGAGATTACCTATCAAGGGCAAAGCTTTAGGTCCTGGTGGCAATGGTGGCAGTCTCTTCTTTGAGTTACTGATGAAAAACCAAATGAACCATAGTAAAGCTAAAATACCAAGAAAATAGGAGAGAAATACACCCCTTTGCTCAATATTGGGTTCTTGCAGGGGCCATGGGAAAGAATCAAACAGCGGTTGGAAGAATTTGAGAGACATCATTTGAGCCTAAGAGGGAAATGGAAAATTGCAGAAGCAATGTGGTGGAAAGCTGGAAGTTTTTGCACCACTTAAAAGAGAATTGAATTTCCTGAACGAATGAGACATTTTGGATGAAGACAAAAAGTGTTAGGATCGAGAACACGGGTGTTGCGGAATATAGCCAAATAGTGTTATAATGACAATAACAAAGACAATAATAAGTTGATAATAACGAAAGTAAAGCAAATAGAGAAGGCACAAATTTAACGTGGTTCGGTCAGTGTGACCTACGTCCACAAGCGGAGAGGAGTCATTTCACTATATCAACAAGAGTACAATAGAGAGCACAAAATTAGAGTAAATACTCTAATTAATCCAAAATACCCCAAGAGAATAACCTCACAAGATCACTCCAAAAGAAAGGGTTCACACAAGTGTTTCCCAACACCCACTCTCTAACAAATTACTCTAATAAAAGGGAGAAGAAAGACAAGAGAACAAAAAGCTCTTGAAAAATGGTGTGTTTAAATGGTGGAAAAACTTCCCTATTTATAGAGATGAAAATTGGTTTGTTGATGTCATCCATGATGTCAATGGAAGATAAAAATTCAACCTTTCAATGTGAATAGGTGAATTGTTTTGGCTGCAAATCAGATTGGCAGAGATATCTTTGACAAAGGTGATAGATATCTTTGACAAAATGTAGAGCCAAATAAAGGCCACATTACAAATCTCCACCTTGGCCTTAGTTTGGCTTATATAGTAAATTCGCTTCCTCTCCGCAAAAGCCCATATGGGCTAAAATATTCTCCACAAACGGCAATCAAGTTCAAGCAGAGCTTGAACTTGCTGACCGGAAGAGACTTCGTGAACATGTTGGCAGGGTTGTCTCTGGTGTTGATCTTCTGAATAGAGACCTTTCCTTCAGCAATAGTTTCTCGAATGAAATGATACTTGATATCAATGTGTTTCGTCCTCTCATGATACATTTGATCTTTAGTCAAGTGAATGGCACTTTGACTATCACAGAAAATGATAATACCACCTTGACGTAAACTGAGTTCAGCAAATAGACCCTTCAACCATAAAGCTTCTTTGATCGCCTCGGTCACTGCCATATATTCTGCTTCGGTAGTAGATAAAGCTACTACATGTTGTAATGTAGCTTTCCAACTAATAGCACAACCATCAATGCAAAATACATAGCCTGTCAATGATCTTCTTTTGTCAAGATCACCTGCATAATCTGAGTCTACAAAACCAACCAAAGTATTAGTATTTCTCCCAAACTCCAAACATGCGTTTGAAGTGCCTCGTAAGTATCTGAGAATCCATTTCACAGCCTGCCAATGTGCTTTACCAGGATAAGCCATTTATCGACTTACAACACTAACTGCTTGTGAAATGTCTGGACGTGTACACACCATTGCATACATAATACTGTCAACTGCACTAGAATATGGTACATGTGCCATATACCTCTCTTCTTGTGGTGATTGAGCAGCTGATAACTTAAAATGAGCAGCAAGAGGAGTACTTACTGGTTTAGCATCTTTCATGCCAAACCTCTCCAAGACCTTCTCCAAGTACTTCTTCTGGGTCAGAAATAACCTGTTGGCTCATCGATCTCTTTTGATCTCCATGCCAAGGATTTTCTTAGTTGCTCCTAAATCTTTCATTTCTACTTCACTTTTCAGCTAAATTTTTGTGAAATCCTTAGCAGCAATGAGCATGTCATCAAGATATAACAATAAGTAAACAAATGAACCATCATTTAACTTCCGAAAGTAAACACAAATATCATACATGCTCCTGGAATAACCATGACCCAACATAAAGGAAACAAACCTCTTGTACCATTGTCTTGGAGACTGCTTTAATCCGTACAAGGATTTCTTCAACAAGCAAACATGAACTTCTTTTCCTTCAATTTCAAAACCTTCAGGTTGATGCATGTATATTTTTTCATCAAGTTCCCCATGTAAGAAAGTTGTCTTAACATCAAGCTGTTCTAACTCCAAATCATACATGGCAACTAAGGCAAGCAAGACACGAATAGAGCTATGTTTAACAACAGGTGAGAAAATATCATTAAAATCAACTCCTTGTACCTGACTATAGCCCTTTGCAACTAATCGTGCCTTATACCTTGCATCTTCAACTCCTGGAATTCCATCCTTTCTCTTGAAGACCCATTTGCAACCAACAATTCTTTTTCCTGATGGTGGCTTCACAAGAGACCAAGAACCATTCTATGAAGAGATTCAATTTCTTCATACACTGCAATCAGCCACTTGCTGAATCAGCACCAGAAATTGCTTCTGAATAATTTGATGGTTCTCCAATTTCTTCAGTTTCCTGTGCAACTGAAAAAGCAAATGCAACAAAATCTCCATACCTTCCTGGTTTTTGAATTTGTCTCCTTGGTTTGTGTGTGGCTATGGAATACTCACTTGGTTCAACATCAGAAGTCACAACTTCTGGCTCAACTTATGGAGCTTCAACTTCTGGAGTTTCAACTGTATTTTGTTCCACAGTTGTTGAGCTTGGCTTAGAAGGAATGCCAAGCTCAACCTCCACCTGCTCATGTATACCCTGCTCTTTGTTTTTGTTACAAGAACTAGAAGACTCTTTTCTGGAATGTAACATAGACGATTCATCAAACGTTACATCTCTGCTAATTATAAATTTTGGTGAATTGGGATCAGGACACCAGAGTCTGTATCCTTTCACCCCAGATGCATATCCAAGGAAAATACACTTTTTAGCCCTTGGCTCTAATTTTCCATCATTAACATGCATGTACGCAGGACAACCAAAAAATTTTAAATCAGAATAATTAGCAGGAGTACCTGACCACATTTCCTCTGGAGTCTTAAAGTTCAAAGGTGCAGAAGGAGCACGATTGAAATCCATTTGTCAATCCAGCATTTGGAATCATGCAACGAGCTCTTTCTAAAAGAGTTCTATTCATTCTTTCTGCAACACCATTTTGTTGAGGGGCCGTCTTCACAGTGCGATGTCGAGCAATTCCTTCATTTTTGCAAAATTCGTTGAACTCATCATTACAAAATTCCAAGCCATTATCTGTTCTAAGCCGCTTGACTTGTTTTCCTGTTTGCTTCTCAATCAAAACTTTCCATTGTTTGAAAGTTAAGAAAACATCACTTTTATTTTTCAGAAAATAAACCCAAACTTTCCTTGAATAATCATCAATGAAAGTTAACATATACCTGGCACCACCTTTTGACGGGGTACGAGAAGGACCCCAAAGATCTGAATGAATGTAGTCCAAAGTACCTTTTGTTCGATGAATTGCTGGAGATTTGAAGCTGACTCTTTTCTGCTTCCCAAACACACAGTGTTCACAGAACTCCATGTTCCCGATACTTTGCCCACACAGAAGACCTCTTTTGCTGAGAATGGAAAGACCTTTCTCACTCATATGCCCCAATCGCATATGCCACAATTTGGTGATGTCGGAATCAGATTGATTTGAAGTAGAAACTGCAGCAGCACCTGTAACAGTGGATCCCTATAAAGTGTACAACGTACCAGATCTGCGTGCTTTCATGATCACGAGAGCACCTAGATAGACTTTCAGAGCTCCACCTTCACCTATGTATTTGCACCCAAGAGATTCTAGAGTTCCCAATGAGATAAGATTTTTCTTTAAGTCAGGAACATGTTTAACATCAGTGAGAGTTCTCACCACACCATCGTGCATTCTGATTCGGATTGTACCTTTACCAAAGACTTTTCATGGAGCATTGTTGCCCATCAAGACAACTCCACCTCCAACAGATTCGTATGTGGTAAACAAATCTCTATTAGGACACATATGATAAGAACAACTCGAATCCAAAATCCACTCATCATTAGATTTGAAATTATTAGTAGCTAAAAATATTGTTCCATCAGACTCATCAGCAGCTACACTTGCTTCAGCGGGGTCAGTATTTTGGTGCTCATTTTTATTTTCCTTATGCTTTTCTTTGTTTTTTAACTTATAGCATTCGGAATATGGCCTTTCTTATGACAATATTTGCACACTACATTCTTATATCTGGACTTTGACTTTGATTTAGACCTCTCATAATTTGATTCTTTCTTATTAGATCTACCTCTTACAAATAATCCTTCTCCATGGGTTCCACTACTTTCTCCAGTAATATCTCTATCTATATGTTCCTTTGATTTTAAGATAGATTTGATTTCCCTGTAAGAGATATTATCCTTTCCATAAAGCATAGTATCTCTAATATGCTTAAATAATTGGGGTAAGGAAATAAGTAATAAGACGGCTTGATCTTCATCTTTAACTTCAGCATCTATATTACTTAAATCCATAAGAATAGAATTAAATGCATCAAGATGTGAGAGTATAGAAGTATCTTCAACCATACGAAATGTGTAAAGTTTTTGCTTAAGGTAAAGTCTATTTTCCACTACTCTCTTCATATACAAGGTTTTAAATTTTTCCCACATGCCTTTGGCTGTGATTTCTGCAGATACTTCACGTAAAACCTCATTTGAGAGATTTAGAATGATATCTGATTTTGTCTTTTTGTCTATGACGGCAAACTCCGGATCCGTCATGCTTTCTGGCTTTTTCTCCTTTCCCTCCAGTGCCATATCTAAGCCATCCTGAATTAGGATAGCTTCCATCTTTAATTTCCACATTCTAAAATTTGCACTTCGATCAAATTTCTCAACATAAGTCTTTGTTACATTCATTTTTGGCTACTAAAAATAACCCGGTTAGATCCGGCTCTGATACCAGTTTGTTAGGATTGAGAACACGGGTGTTGCGGAATATAGCCAAACAGTGTTATAATGACAATAACAAAGACAATAATAAGTTGATAATAACGAAAGTAAAGCAAATAGAGAAGGCACAAATTTAACGTGGTTCGGTCAGTGTGACCTACGTCCACAAGCGGAGAGGAGTCATTTCACTATATCAACAAGAGTACAATAGAGAGCACAAAATTAGAGTAAATACTCTAATTAATCCAAAATACCCCAAGAGAATAACCTCACAAGATCACTCCAAAAGAAAGGGTTCACACAAGTGTTTCCCAACACCCACTCTCTAACAAATTACTCTAATAAAAGGGAGAAGAAAGACAAGAGAACAAAAAGCTCTTGAAAAATGGTGTGTTTAAATGGTGGAAAAACTTCCCTATTTATAGAGATGAAAATTGGTTTGTTGATGTCATCCATGATGTCAATGGAAGATAAAAATTCAACCTTTCAATGTGAATAGGTGAATTGTTTTGGCTGCAAATCAGATTGGCAGAGATATCTTTGACAAAGGTGATAGATATCTTTGACAAAATGTAGAGCCAAATAAAGGCCACATTACAAAAAGTAATTCGTCAGACACGAACAATGAAAATGTGAAAGTTTATTGTTGGTGGTGATGGTATATATGGTGGAAGTTTTGGTGACTTTTGGGTAGGATTGAAAGAAGAATGGTTGGTACGGTGAGTTGACATGTCATTTTGGTTAACGTGGAAAGGGAAAATTTTAAGACATTTTTATAACATAAATGACATATGTACCGATAGTATAAGACAACATTAAATCTTTTTCAAATGGCAGACAACAAATATGACCCTTTTCCCAATAGTATGATAAACTAATACTACAATATTTTTTGTGATCCTTTTCCCCTTTCTATCCGTAGCAACGCTAATAGTCAAACTTCAGGTTGGATCAAGTGTATAAATTATGGATTCATTCGAACCCAATAAATTTTGGCTCAAATTTTTTTGTGTTGAAAAGTTACTAAATAAGTATAAATCATAGATTTCGAATCTAATAAATTAAACAGTTGTGATGGAATCTGGAAATTAAAGCCATAAAATTTATGAATATGACTTTATCAAACGTAACGGCAAAAAGCCAAACTTAACGTTTATCTCTTGTTCTTTTCTATTCGTAACCAGAGGTCTTGTTCCTTGATTTCTTGAATATGACTGCTGCCATTATGAAATAGCCATCGATATGAAGTATGTGGATGTCAAAAAAACCAAAAAAAATACAAAATGGGGAAAGTTATAAGGAAATATCAAGTTGATTCAGGAATTTTATTTAGCTTTTGGCCCTGGTGGCAATGGCTAATGGGGGCTGTCCCTCTTTTGACTTATTGATGAAAAGCCAAAGAAACCATACTAAAGCTAAAATACCAAGAATATAGGTGTAAAATACACCATTTTGCTCAATATTGGCTTCTTGCCAGGGCCATGGGAAAGAATCGAACGGAGGTTTGAAGAATTTGAGTGACATTTTTTAAGGGAAATGGAAAATGGCAAAACCAACGTGATAGGAAGCTCAATGCTTTAACACCATTTAAACAAAATATATTGGGTAGACCATATCAAGCAAACAAATTAATATAATTTGACGTAAATAATGTTTTGTTACTACAAAAAATACTAGGTGATTCTTCCCATCTGTTTTAGCGTTGGTGGATAGAGTTACCTGATACTTGTTGCTGGTGGCACGTGGCAGGTATCCCGTGAAAGCTGGCTAGGACACCACGGTCATTAAAAAAAATGTTTTGTTTCTATCACTACCAACTCAAAGCTTTAGCTATGAGTTGCCATTTTCCACTTCATTGGCAAGATTCCATTTATATATTGTGTCATTGGGATTTAACGATTGAAGAAGTCAATGGCCCTTGTTGGGTAGCGCAAAATAAATCTTCAGATTTGAGTAATAAACAAGTAACTCACAATTGGTCATCCCGGAATTAGCCACAGCCTTATTTCTGGTTCTTGTGACTTGAGATATAACTGTCACCACCTGCCTACGGAGAAGCACCGGAACCTGGTGGCCAGAGGATATGCGTGCCGGCTAAGCCACCGGAGACTGTCCAATTTGAGGTCTGGATAACTGATTTGGCGTTCGCCTTGAAATTTTTCCCGCTGACTTATGGTGGTCTTCTGATCAGTGGACCAAGTTTTGAAGAACCAGGTTCTCCGATTTCTTTTGTTGGTCATATTTGAGTTTGAATTTCTATATCTGCTGCTTTGATCTGTTTGAATTCTGTTGCTGCTGTTCAATTGGTTTAGCATTTGGGTATTTCATATTTTAGTCTTGATCATCTCTATGAACAGCTGGGTGTTTCAGTCTATTTGTTATCCTATCTTGAATTTTGCTGACTACTCTCTGAATGGTTACTGTCTATTTGAGTTGAACCCTTTAGCTAGGAGTTGGTTGCATCTCTGCTAAGACCTTTAGGGGTCGTTTGGTGTGACGGATAAAAATAAATAGTCCTGAGATAAAAGAATTATCCAAGGATAAAATTTTGGTGTCTTGTTTGGTTGCCATGTTTGAGATAACTTATCCCACCATTTATATCATAGTGATGGGATAAGTTATCCTATATATATGGTGGGATAAGTTATCCCATATATATAGTGGGATAAGTTATCCCATATATATGGTGGGATACCTTATCCCAGGATAGTTAATCCCGGGATAATTAATCCTGGGATAACTTGTTCCCAACCAAACGACTAGGAATTTCGTTTCATGGACAAAGTTAATCCGGGATTATAATTCTGGGATTAATTTGTCTTATTTGGAGGTGGAATAAAATAATATCAAGTTGGAAAGGATAAGGTGGATATCTCAAGATTAAGTTTGAGATTAAATTTATATTTTGTTTGGTTAAAAGTACAAATTTATCCTAAGAAGTGACAACGCTAAAGGATATATATATGTCGGAGTTGTTTCAGTCATATAGGAGACAACATGATATTCTCCACGCTCTCAAAATGGAGTTGCTGAGAGGAAGAATAGACATCTACTTGAGACAACTCGGGCACTTTTATTTTAATGGAAGGTTCCTAAATAATTTTGGGCAGATGCAGTCTCTACGACTTGCTTTCTGATTAATCGCATGCCATCTACTGTGCTTGTTGGTAATACGCCTTACAGTGTTCTTTTTCCTAACAAGTTACTATTTACAGTGGTACCTAAGGTGTTTGGAAGCACATGTTATGTTCGAGATGTTCGACCATCTGTTACCAAGTTAGATCTCAAGGCATTGAAGTGTGTTTTTCTAACTTATTCTCGTTTTCAGAACGGGTATTGGTGTTATTTTACTGAACTTGAAAAATATCTTATGTCAACTGATGTGGTACTTTCAGAGACTACATCATCTTTTATGCACCTCCTATTTCTACAAGTCAGGGGGAGGAAGATGAGTGGTTAGTTTATCAAGTCAGTCGTGTCTTGATAGAACAATCTGATGTTGTTTCTCTATCTCTAAGTTCTTCCGTAGGTCACCACCCAACTATTATACCTTCAGTACCTGCTCCATCTGTGGTAACAAGACCGCCAATCGTTCAAGTATGCTCAAGGAGGTGAGAGACTGATGACACTTGTTATGCACCAGTTGTGTCACCTGATCCTTCAGCAAACCTTGACCTCCTTATTGCTCTTCGCAAAGGTACACACACTTGAAAATTCACATATTCCATTGCTAATTTTGTTTCCTATGACCGCTTATCCTCTACGTCTAGATCTTTGATTGCTTCTCTAGATTTCATCTCAGTACCCAAACAGTAATCACCCTAGATGATCCTATGCAATGCTTGATGAAATACATGCCTTGGAGGAAAATCACACGTGGGATTTGAGGGATTTACCAAAGGGAAAGAAACCAATGGGATGTAAGTGGGTCTTTAGAGTTAAAGTTAATCCAGATGATTCTGTTGCAAGACTTTAGGCCAGACTTGTGGCTAAAGAATGTAGTTAGCGGGAACACATCTCCCTATATAGTTCATCGTACAAAAGACAGAAGCATAATCTCTACAATAAAGTAATACATGTACTATTATTTCAAATTCGATTCAGTAATGCAATATTTAAGTCGTCTGGAAATTAGCCATTTCACATGGAACAGTGGAAGTTTGAGTTGTTCATAAGACTTGCCAGGATAGAGCAACATCTTTTATCTTACTCATACAGTGTTGGATTGGATAATCTTGGAGTAGGTATAGCCACCAGAGGCATTTTTTTCTTCAAAACAATCCCAAACTTCTCTGTAAGGTCTAATGTCTCTCCTTCGGGCAATTTCCAGCCGAAAGAATGAATGAGCGAAGCCAGTGAATACATGAACATCCTCTCTGCCATGGCTATCCCCGCACAGATTCTTCTGCCAGAACCAAATGGAAAATAATTGAAATCATTTCCACTATAATCCCATGTGTTGTCCAAAAACCTCTCTGGATGGAACTCAATTGGATTTTTCCAAAAAGAAGGATCTCTCTGTATAGCCCATACATTTATGAAAATACGAGATCCTTTAGAAACAGTGTATCCTCCAACAGTGCCTGTCTCACTAGGACAATGTGGCACCAAGAGTGGAAGAGTTGGATGGATGCGCAAGACTTCTTTCATAACTGCATAGAGATATGGTAATTGCTGATATGAGACTCTTCCACAATATTATCTTTTCCCACAACTGTCTCTAGTTCTTGTTGTAATTTCCTCAAGACGTATGGTTTGTTCATAATTTCAGCCATGGCAAACTCAACCGCATTGGAGGTTGTGTCAGTTCCACCGACAACCATATCCTGTCCATAGTATTTCTGAAGTTATTATCATGTACAACAATCTTTTATTTGAAGAACTGTATATTGAAGCTCAGTTCAAGGTTCACAGCCTTAATTCACAGTTTAGTCTTCCTTAATGCAGTCCTATAACAAGGTAGCAATTAAACAGTTCAGGACATGAATATATGAATCTGATTCATCTAATATTTATTACTCATTTGCGCCAATAATTCTTCAATACATTCACAATCCTATTTTTCACTTTTATTAGCATTTGATCCTCTTATTATGACTAATATCACTATAAGCCAATTTTTCATCCGTAATAGGTAAGGTAATAGACTATTTGAAGTAAAATGCAAACTATGAAACCAGCACCACATCTAATGAAAGTGAATTTTCCTAGTAGAAGAACACAACCAACAGCTCAGGACATGAATTTACAAATAAAACATACCATAAGTAAGGCTTTGAGTTCAGTCATGGTCAGAGGCATTTTGGCATCTGCTGCATCTTTCAACTTCAGCAGAACTTGCAAAAAATCCTTGCTTTCTTGGCCAACACCAGTTCCCATCTCACCACTTCTATCCATTTTCTGTCTTTGATCAATCATGCTGTCAAATATCTTATCAAATCTCTTTGCCAACACATTCATCTTCTTTGTTACACCCTGCAAATCAAACCTGGCCAAGCCCGGATAAAAATCGGAAATATTTGGAGTACCTAACAGCTCAGTCATCTCAGTCACAACATGCCTAAACTCAGTTCCAAGGCTAGCTCTTTCCTCACCCTTCACTGTGCCACCCCATGACATGCTTGTAATCACATTAAGAGCAGTCAAGAACATCTGTTCACCAATATTCACAGGCAATCCCGCCTGATTATAAAGATAATTGATCGATTGTCTAAGCTCCCTTTTCCTTAGTACATAAACAGAATCTAAAGTAGAACCACTAAGCATTTCGCGAACACAAACTTTCCTCAACATACGCCATTTCGGTCCATAAGGAGTCCAAACTATGTCTTTGCCACCATATGAAGATTCTCTACAAGCAGCAGGCACATCCCTGTTAGCAAAAATGGTATCTTGATCCTTAAGCACCTCACGAGCTAAGGAAGGTGAAGTAATAATAATCCCAACTTTTTTACCAAGCCAGAGTCTACAAATAGGACCATAAGTTTGGGAAAGAGATGCAAAATAGGTGTGAAGTTCAGGATCAAGAGAATGGAGATTACCTAGCAAAGGGAAAGCTTTAGGCCCTGGTGGCAATGGGGGTTGTCCCTTTCTTGACTTATTGATGAAAATCCAAAGAAACCTTAGTAAAGCTGAAATACCAAGAACATAGGAGAAAAATACACCATTTTGCTCAATATTTAGTTCTTGCCAGGGCCATGGAAAAGAATCAAACAGAGATTTGAAGAATTTAAGTGACATTATTTGAGCCTAAGAGGAAAACAAGAAATGGCAGAACCAATGTGGTGGGAAGCCTTTTCCACTTCATATTACAAAGATGCCATTTTTATATATTTAATAAGTCAAGGCCCCTTGTTGGGTACTACAAATGAATCTTCAGCTTTTGATACCTTTTTCTGTCCTGTTCACAAGACAAATAAGGAAATAGTATTAAGTTTCAGGATGTCATAGCTTTTAGGGATAATTTCACACACCTTGCTCCAGGTTTTACTTTGTTATGAGTACTAATTTCCCTTGTGGTTTTATTTCTCTATAACAATTCGTTTAACCTATTATACCGTAATGAGGTAGAAAATTACACTTTGACTAATCTGTTCTTTCTAACACACTATTTTGTTTGATTAATTTTATAAACATCTTTCTAAACCAAAGTTGGGAGGGAGTTTGATTATTAAACGGAATTTGGGAGGTGTAAATGATTTTTACCCAATTTTTAAAATCAAAAACTAAAAAGTGAAAATTTGACTTTTTTAAATATAAATATTGTCCTTTCCCTTTGTTTTCTCTTGGTTGAAGGCATCTTCCTCACACCGCAAGGAGGTCCTGAAGGCTTGACTTGTTTCCAGATTCCATTTTTTACTCTCCCATGCCATGATATCCATCTTATACTTTCACTGCCAGAAGTGAGTGGCATACGGTGCACCTCAGAAATTATCAACTGAGGTGATTCAGGCACACTTAGTTGCAGATTTTTATATTCTTGATGTGTACTAACTGTATAGAAACCATTGAATTGATTTAAAATGGATCTCAGTTACTGGGAACACATCTCAATATATAGTTCATCGTACAAAAGACAGAAGCATAATCACTACAAACGCATTTCAATACTCATATAAAAACACTAGCAAAAGGCAGGAAACAGGAGAGCGCAAACGCCAATGACAATAACTACAAGCATCTGTGCTCATCAAACCATACTCTTAAGGATAACTTACACACGAATTACAATATAAAGATTTATTGTGAAGCATAATAATTACTGCAGTATTGATATTCGTTATTGTCTATATGGTTCATTGCATTAAAATAAAGTAAGTGCTTACAATGAGAATAATTACAAGCATCAGTGATCATCAAATAATACACTTAGGAATACATGTATTATTATTTCAAATTCGATTCAGTATACAATATTTAAGTAGTCTGGAAATTAGCCATTTCACATGGAACTTTGAGTTGTTCATAGGACCATTGCCAGGATAGAGCAACATCTGTTATTTTACTGATACAGTGTTGGATTGGACAATCTTGGAGTAGGTATAGCCACCAGAGGTATTTTCTTCTTCAGAACAATCCCAAACTTCTCTGTAAGGTCTAATGTCTCTCCTTCGGGCAATTTCCAGTTGAAAGAATGAATGAGTGAAGTCAGTGAATACATGAACATCCTCTCTGCCATGGCTATCCCAGCACAGATTCTTCTGCCAGAACCAAATGGGAAATAGTTGAAATCATTTCCACTATAATCCCATTTATTGTCCAAAAATCTCTCTGGATGGAACTCAGTTGGATTTTTCCAGATAGAAGGATCTCTCTGTATAGCCCATACATTTATGAAAACGCGAGATCCTTTAGGAACAGTGTATCCTCCAACAGTGCATGTCTCACTAGGACAATGTGGCACCAAGAGTGGAAGAGCTGGATGTATGCGCAAGACTTCTTTCATAACTGCATAGAGATATGGTAATTGTTGAATATGAGACTCTTCCACAATATTATCTTTTCCCACAACTGTCTCTAGTTCTTGCTGTAATTTCCTCAGGACGTCTGGTCTGTTCATTATTTCAGCCATGGCAAACTCAACTGTGTTGGCGGTAGTGTCAGTTCCACCGACAACCATATCCTGTTCATGGTATTCGTAAAGTTATGATCATGTACAACAATTTTTTATTCGTAGAACTGTATATCGGTGTTCAGTTCAAGGTTCTCAGTTATGTCTTTACATATTTTTTAACTTTTACCTAATCCAGAAAAAAGTCTTTACATATATTTTGATAGAATTAAAGCTTTACATATTATCTGATGCTAAATAACTCTTTCCTTAATGCAGTCCAATAAGAAGTTAGCAACCAACAGTTCAGAACATGAATATATGAATCTGATTCTTCTTATATTTATTACTCATCTGCCACAATAATTTTTCAATACATTTACAATCCTATATCCTCTTATTACAACTAGCATCACTGTAAGCCATTTTTTCCATCCATAACTGGTAAAGAAATAGGCTATTTGAAGTAAAAGGCAAACTTCAAACCAGAACCACTATTAAAACAGAGAACAGAGGAGCTTGATGAAGCTCAAGGTATTTACCAACAATGGTGGATCTCGAACTAGATAACTATGGAGACTGAGAAAGGAAAGAGGGATTTTGAGAGAATGAGAAACCACGCTTTCTTCTGTATTAGCTCAAGTAGTTATATACAAGTTTGTTAAAGGTGCTAACAGCTGGCACCGACTAACCGACTAAGCTAACTAATTAACCGACTAGCTGACTCAGCAATTAACAGACTAGGCTAACTAATTAACTAACCTACATAATCAAATAACTTCAATACCCCCCCCTCAAGTTGGAGGTGAGGATCTCACAGACAACTTGCTCAAAATGGCAGAGTGCTTGACACCAGTGAGTGTTTTAGTCAAGACATCAGCCAGTTGATCAGTAGTGGAAATGTGATGCAATGAAATCAGGCCTTCATGAAGTTTATCCCGGACAAAGTGACAGTCGACCTCGATGTGTTTTGTACGCTCATGAAACACCGGATTTCTGGCAATGTGGAGAGTTGACTGACTATCACAATACACAGCAATTGGAGAAGGATAAGATAGTGTCAGCTCAGTGAATAATTTGTTCAGCCATACCAACTCACCCACCACTTTTCTTAGGGATCTATACTCTGCTTCAGCAGATGACAAAGATACTGTTTCCTGTTTCTTAGATTTCCAACTCACAGGACAATCTCCAAGTAGAACTAAATAACCACTGACTGATCTCCTTGAGTCCGGACATGCATCCCAATCTGAGTCACAAAAGGCTCTAACTGTGCAGTCAGGATTAGTGGATATGAAAATTCCTAAGGTTGGATCTGACTTCAAATATCTCAACAGGTGGAAGGCAGCTTGAAGATGTGGTTCTCTAGGGTCTTGCATGAATTGGCTTAAGTGTTGAACACTAAAAGCTATGTCCATTCTTGTGTTGGTGAGGAAGTCGAACTTACCTATCAGCTTCCTATAGTATGTGGGATCAGGTAGAGGTGTTCCTTCTTTTGCCTTTAGCTTTACATTTGGATCAAGTGGAGAGGATACACTGTTGTAGTTGAAACAATCATACTCCTTCAATAGATCCAGGACAAACTTCCTCTGGGAGATGATGGCACCTTCTTCAGTGTAGAGAACCTCCATTCCTAGAAAAAAGTGCAGTCGGCCAAGGTCCTTAATTCTGAACATGTCATGCAAGTAATGTTTCAGTGCTGCAATCTCCTTTTCATCAGTACCTGTCAACAGCACATCATCCACATAAACAGCAACAAACACCACCAAGGATCCAGTGCTCTTATAAAAAAGGGAGTAGTCATGCAGTGAGTGTTGATATCCCCTAGCATTCAAGGCCTCTGTCAGTTTGGCATACCATTGCCTACTAGCTTGTTTCAAGCCATAGAGGGACTTATTTAACTTGCAGACCAGCCCTGGGCCAGTAACCTCCAATCCCTGCGGCAAAGCCATATAAACCTCTTCATGTAAGTCTCCATGAAGGAAGGCATTATTTACATCAAGCTGGAGCATGTTCCATCCCTTCTTTATTGCAGTGACTATCAAACACCTCACAGTAGTCATTTTAACCACAGGTGAGTAAGTTTCTGTATAATCTATGCCAGCTTGTTGTGTATACCCCTTAACCACCAATCTTGCTTTAAATCTTTCTATGCTTCCATCTGCCTTATGTTTTATTTTGTAGACCCACCTACATCCTATGGCCTGTTTTCCCAATGGCAACTGGACAAGATCCCATGTGTTGTTAGCATAGAGAGCTTCAAATTCTTGTGTCATGGCAACTTGCCATGCAGGACTGAGTGCTGCCTCTTCATATGAAGTTGGTTCCCTGTCATGACAAACATTTCTAACAAGAAGCTGACTTTCAGATCTTAGCTCATCAGGAGTTATATGATGGTTCTTGGAAAACAAAGCACTAAGGGATAAGTGAGGGGTATTTGGTGAGATTGGTTGTGAAGTGGTGGCCTTTGATCCTGGGATGCTGTAAATGTAGTCTTTCAGGTGTCTAGGAACTTTGTTTTCTCTTTGAGATTTTCTTTGGATGATTGCAGGTTGGGGTGGAACAAGAGGTGTTGCAGGTTGGGTTGGCTCTGCATGAGGTGGAGAATGTATGGTGTGAGTAGTAGGTAAGGAAGGTGGAACAAGAGGTAGGGCAGGTGGAGTGTGGTCATGTGGCAGTGAACCAGTGACAATAGAATCTACAGCATTAAGATCATTTGACAAAATATCATTATGTCCTACCTCAGTATCAACAAAATCATCAGTAAAGAGAGGAGATTTAAGGACAGAAGGGAAGGAAGTATTGTTGGGAAATAAAGCAAAAGGAAAAACAGCTTCATAGAAAATAACATCTCTAGAAACATGCATCCTTTTTGTGGCCAAGCTGAGAACTTTATAACCCTTTGTGCCAAAAGGATAACCAACAAAAACATGAGGGGTAGTTCTAGGTTCTAGCTTATCCCTATGCACTTTGGGTATGGTTGGGTAGCATAGACAACCAAATGACTTCAAGTGTGAGTAGTCTGGTTTTCCTTTGTGCAATAACTCATATGGACATTTGTTTTTAAGTTGGGTAGAAGGTAATCTGTTTATGATATGGGTTGCTGTCAATATGCACTCCCCCCAGTACTTAAGGGGTAATTTGGACTGGAACAAGAGTGCTCTTGCAGTCTCAAGTAAATATTTGTGTTTTCTTTCCACGACACTGTTCTGCTGTGGTGTATAAGGGCAGCTTTTCTAGTGTATTATTCGTTTGGATTGGAAGAAGGAAGAAGCCTCTTTGTTTGTAAATTCTAGGCCATTATCTGATCTGATTATCTTAATAGAGGTCTGAAATTGGTTTTGCAACATGTAGCTGAATGTCTTTATGACTTCAAGGGCATTGCTTTTGGTGCTTAAGAGGTGTGTCCAGGTAGATTTACTATAATCATCCACCAAGGTTAGGAAGTACTTATAGTTGTTGTGAGTTGGGGTGTGATAGGGACCCCATAAGTCTACATGCAACAACTCAAAGATGGCAGTGGTTTTGCTGGTGCTTTGGGTGAAAGGCAGCCTAGTTTGTCTGGCCATGGGACAAATGGTACATAGGAATGGTTGTTTAGGTGAAAGGTGAGCTGGTAAGGTTGGTATTCCTTTCATTTTGGCAAAAGGTACATGCCCCAGCCTGTTGTGCCACAACAAGTCTACATTGTCACCATTAAGAAACAGATGAGAGTTTTCAACAGTCATTGCACTTTTATTACTTAGAATGGGATTTTCTACAAGTGAATGTGGGCTACAGGTGACTCTGCAAGGATGCTTAGTGCTATTATCTTCAAAAAAGGAATGACTTACAGTAGAACAAGGTTTGTTTATAGACAGACAAGGACTATTCATAGTAGAACGAGACTTATTTACAGACAGACAAGGACCATTCACAGTAGAACAAGACTTATTTATAGACAAGGAGCTACTGAAAGAAGCTTTGGTGTCATCACCAGGTAGTATGCATCTGGAACAAAGAAAGTAAAGTCTATCCTCGCTATTACCAAGAACCTGAGGCCTCTTCACTGAAGGGGCCTGCAAGAGACACAGTGTATCAGTGAAGAATACCATACACTTTAGGGAAAAGGTAAGAGAATGGACAGAGATCAGATTGTACTTGAAAGAAGGAACGAACAATACTTTGTACAAAATGATCTTAGGAGAGATAACTACATCACCAAATTCAGCCACTTTCACTTTATATCCATTTGGGAGTGAAACAAGTAAAGGATAAGGCAAGGTTTTGATGTTTGTTAAGCAGTTTCTATTAAAAGTCATGTGGTCAGATGCTCCTGAGTCTATTAACCATAAGTCAGCCTTTGATTCAAAACATTTGCATGAAGGTTTATCAAAATCAATGGAAGAAGTACACACCACAATACCTGCAAAATTGACTGATCCTGTGTTGATATTGACTCCATTTGAGTTTTCTCCTGAATTTTCTTCTTGGAAATGTTGTACCATGCTCATGACCTGTCCATATTGTTTCTCGTTGAGGTTGAGATTGCCCAGGTTTCTCAGAGTCTGTGTTCCTTCTGGCATGTCAAATCCCTCATCATGACTGGAAAGCATGTCTAGGGAAGGGCCGACTGCATTTCCGCTTTCCTCCTCTATTGGCTCCTCCCCTGTTGACCCTGTATCCTTGGCCATTACCATGACTATAATTGTAATTTTGAGGATAATTTTGAGGGTAGTTTGGATTAAAATTCTGATTATTTGTGTTGTTCCTGGAATTCCCCTCAGGATACCCATAGAGCCTGAAGCATTTTTCTGTAGCATGTCCTGATCTCTTACAATAGTCGCACATTAGTCCATTTTTATTGTTGCCTGAATAGTTATGCCCTCCTCTATTCATACCTGAATGGAAAGGACCAGTTGGATAGTTGTTTCCATAGTGATTTCTGTTGTTGTTCACTGGATAGTTTGTTTTGAAACTTTTGTTGCCAGAAGATCTGTTATCATATTTGGTTGAGGGATCTGCATTGAGTGCAGTTGATTCCATCAGTTGTTGGCTGTTTGGTCAAAATTCTTTGTGTTTTTCCTCCTGAATTAGGATGGAAAAGGTCTGTGCCATAGAAGGAAGAGGATTCATCATGAGGATACTTCCTCTAATCACAGTATAATATACTTCATTTAGGCCCATGAGAAATTGTATTAGCCTTCTATCCTGCTCAGCCTTATGCATTCCCTCCTTTGCACCACACGTGCACACACAACTGCAATTAGTCTTTACAGTCAGAGTACTCAACTCTTCCCATAACTTCTTCATCCTGGTGTAGTATGTGGTGACATCTAATGTTCCTTGAGCGAGGTCATTTATCTCCTTTTGGATTTGGTACAGTTTGGCTCCATTAGTTTGATCATATCGATCTTCCAGTTCCTTCCATAATTCTGCAGAGTCAAACCACATACTCTACACTATCAGAAATCTCTTTAGACAGAGAATTAAGGATCCATGAATTCACCATATTATCACACCTCTCCCATTGCCTGAATTGAGGAGAGTTCGCATCGGGTTTCTTACAATCTCCAGTAGTGAAGCCTATCTTATTCTTCACAGACAAGCTTCGTAAAACACTTCTTCTCCATGACCTATATCCAAGGCCATCAAATGGGACGGATGGGACGGACACTAGTGTAACTCCGGGATTATCTGAGGGATGAATGTACAAAGGATTATTTGCGTCTGAGATAGAATTACTTGAACTGCCGGTTACTGAATCATCAGTTGTAGCCATTGATTTGATAGAAGAACAAATGGATCTAGATTGAAAAGCTAGCTGGTGTGCTATCGAAGCAAGGATCTTCGATTCAGAGAAGAAGAAGAAGAAGAACGAAGGAAAATTGATCGAATTTCAGATTTAAAAAGAAAAAAAAAATGATTCAGAGAAGAAGAAGAGCATATCAGATCTGAGATGAATCTAAGCACGCAGCAAGCAACAAATTTGGAGAAGAACCTTGTTGCTCTGATACCATATTAAAACAGAGAACAGAGGAGCTTGATGAAGCTCAAGGTATTTACCAACAATGGTGGATCTCGAACTAGATAACTATGGAGACTGAGAAAGGAAAGAGGGATTTTGAGAGAATGAGAAACCACGCTTTCTTCTGTATTAGCTCAAGTAGTTATATACAAGTTTGTTAAAGGTGCTAACAGCTGGCACCGACTAACCGACTAAGCTAACTAATTAACCGACTAGCTGACTCAGCAATTAACAGACTAGGCTAACTAATTAACTAACCTACATAATCAAATAACTTCAATAACCACATCTAATGAAAGTGAATTTTCCTTGTAGAAGAACGCAAACAACAGCTCAGGACATGAATTTACGAATCTGATTCTTCTGAAATTTATTTTCCATATGGCCACAACAATTCTTCTACTCCCCCCGTTTCATATTGTTTGTCTTACTTTCCTTGTAGACCGCTTAAAAAAGAATGTCTCTTTTCTTTTTTGATAACTCTTTAGTTTCAACTTTCTATATGACATATTTAAGACCATATCTTTAGTTTAAGACCACAAGATTTAAGTCTCTTTTACTTTCTTAAACTTCGTGCCAAGTCAAACCCGGACAAACAAATTGAAATGGAGGGAGTATAAATTTACAATCCCACTATCTAATTCAATTGGCTTCGATCCTTTTAATATAAAAAAAAAGAAAAGATCTTCCATCATGATTAGTGTAAGCTAATTATTTATCCATATAGATAAGGTATGAATGGTTGAAAACAAAGGCAATCTTAGCTACTCAATAATAATGCAGTGATGACTATGATTGATGAAGTTCGGAACTGGGGAGAGGAAGATTTCTTTTTGCTTCATTTGGAAAAAACATGTTTAGAAGGAAACAACCAACATCACATCTAATAAAAGTGACTTTTACTATAATAGAGTAGAATGCACAAAATGATAAAACATACCATGAGTATGCCTTTGAGTTCAGTCATAGTTAGAGGCATTTTGGTATCTGCTTCATCTTTCAATTTCAGCAAAACTTGCAAAAAGTCCTTGCTTTCTTGACCGCCACCAGTTCCCAACCCACCATTTCTATCCATTTTTTGTCTTTGATCAATCATGCTCTCAAATATCTTATCGAATCTCTTCGCCAACACTTTCATCTTCTTTGTAACACCCTGCAAATCAAACCAGGCCAAGCCCGGGTAAAAATCGGAAACATTTGGAGTACCTAACAGCTCAGTCATCTCAGTCACAACATGCCTAAACTCAGCTCCAAGACTAGCTCTTTCCTCACCCTTCACTGTACCACCCCATAACATGCTTGTAATCACATTAAGCACAGTCAAGAACATCTGTTCACCAATATTCACTGGTAAACCCTTTTGATTATAGAAGTAATTGATTGTCTGTCTAAGCTCCCGCCGCCTTAGTGCATAAACAGAATCTAAAGTAGAACCACTAAGCATATCACGAACACAAACCTTCCTCAACATACGCCATTTCGGTCCATAAGGAGTCCAAGTTATGTCTTTGCCACCATATGTAGCTTCTCTACCAGCAGCAGGCACATCTCTGTTAGCAAAAATAGTGTCTTGTTCTTTAAGCACCTCACGAGCTAAAGCAGGAGAAGTAATAATAATCCCAACTTTTTTACCAAGCCAGAGTCTACAAATGGGGCCATAAGTTTGGGAAAGAGATGAAAAATAGGTGTGAAGTTCAGGATCAAGAGAATGAAGATTACCTATCAAAGGCAAAGCTTTAGGCCCTGGTGGGATTGGTGGCAGTCCCTTCTTTGAGTTACTGATGAAAAAGCAAAGGAACCATAGTAAAGCTAAAATACCAAGAAAATAGGAGAAAAATACACCCTTTTGCTCAACATTTGGTTCTTGCAGGGGCCATGGGAAAGAATCAAACAGGGTTTTGAAGAATTTGAGAGACATTATTTGTGCCTAAGAGGGAAATGGAGAATGGCAAAAGTAATGTGGTGGGAAGCTTGAAACTTTTGCACCACTTAAAAGAGAATTGAATTTTTTGAAGGAATGAGATATTTTGGATGAAGACAAAAAGTAATTGGGCAAACCCATAAGATGAAAATGAAGCACAGATACCTTCCCAGTCCCCACTCATACTGTTACGGTGTTGCTTCAATGGAAATCGTACAACAACATTAAAAGGGTTGGTGGTGATGGTACATAAGGTAAAGTTGTTGGTGACTTTGGATAATGGTTAAAGTAAATGTGTTGGCATGTCATTTTGGCTAAACAAGTATAAATCATAGATTTTGAATCTAATAAATTAAACTGTTGTGATAGATTCTCGAAATTAAAGCCACAAAATTTAAATCATGAATGTGGCTATATGAGATGTAACATTTACTGGCAAGAATCCAAACTTAGTAGGCGTTTGGCCATGAGAATTTTTCAATTTTTTCCAAAAAATTATTTCACCTTTCTCCGGAAATAGTATTTGGCCATAAAAATTCCAAATACAACTTTGGAGTTGTATTTGAAAAGTGAAACACCCTTTCTTTTTTCCAACTCACTTTTTTCACTTTTTAATATTATTTTTTTTGAAAAAATCCTACATTTTTTTATTTTCATAAAATAACCTCATTTAAATTATATTTCATTTTTAAATCATATTTTATGTTTTTTAAAAATATATATTTAAGATCTAGATAATTATTGCAAAAGTTATGGCCAAACACAACTCCAACTCCAACTCCAACTTTGAAAATTCCAAAAAAGTGAAATAATTTTTGGTTCTCATGGCCAAACGGCACCTAATGTTTACTCTTGTGCTTTTCTGTTTTTCGCTTTCTATTCGTAACCACAGGCATTGTTCGTTGTTTTTTCTTTGTAAAGATATGGCACCTGGTGATTTGCTTATATGGACTTGGACAATCCTCCCCTCATGAGCTAGCTTTTGGGGTTGAGTTAGGTCCAGGTGCCATATCTTTACATTCTTGAATGTGACTGCTGCCGCTTATGAAAAACCATTGACATGAAGTACGTGGATGTCAAAAAAAATATGTGGGGAAAGTTATAAGGAAATATCAAGTTGATTCAAGAATTTGATTTGGCCCTGCCTTAATTAACCAGTGTAAAGGAAAGCAAGAATTTGATTTCCAAGATGTCTTCAAGTGTCACTAAACTACCATGCAGGGTGGAAATCCCAGCTGAGGAAAGGTAGTGCGCAAAATGTATGAGTCAAGCTTGAAAAGTAAGCATGTACCGAGTAACTGTGAATACCAAGGTTTAGGCAGATGGAAAAAAATTACTTAGAGCCTGTTTGGTTGATGTTACGTTTTTTCGTCAATATTTAACATGTATCAGTTGCCATTACGAAGAATTAGTCATTGCATAAACTTTCAAAATTATTCTTCTCAACATTAATGCAGTGACCATAATTGGTTTGAACTGGGGAAAAGGGAAGGTTGTTTATTCACATATTTGAACACCTTAGAAGTTAGAAGGAACCACCAACCAATATTACATCAAAAGAAAGTGACACGAGGCATTTTTTGCCAGGAAAAACTCAATGCTTTAACACCATATACAAAAAAAAGTAAAATATCCTGAAGAACAAAATATCTTGGATAAGACAAAAAGTGACTCTTGAAAGTTGCAGCACCACAAGATGAATAGGAACATGTCCCCAACCCTACTATTGCTTCAAACTTCAGAGCAAAAACAATAAAACAACTATTTGTTTCAAATGGAGATTTTTCTTTGTTTTTTTTTCTTTCTTTTCTTGTGTGATGCAATGAAGACTCTAGCTAGTCAGTGACCCAAATAGTCATGGCTTGGTTGAAGTACACAGATTTTGGTACCAGAACACTTGAAGAATTGTTCATCAAATACCAGTTGCTGATTTTTACGTGCTATATAACCACTAATTATAAGTACATAACTGACTATGAATTTAACAAAGCTCAGGCCCTTCATAAGGTTTTGAATTAAAGGATAAAATTGGAACTAATTTTTATTTTACAACAGGAAGCTCATCTCTGATGTGCATTCTGGGATAGACCTACTGAACTAGTGGTCAGGCACACAGAATTGCAGGTTTTATATTCTTAATGTGTACTAACTGTATAGAAACCTTTTGATCAATTTCAAATGGATCACATTTTCATAGTTCATTATTCAAAAGACGGAATCATCATGCAGAACATGACTCTCTACAGACACGTTTTTATCCTACTCATACAGTGTTGGATTGGACAATCTTGGAGTAGGTATAGCCACCAGAGGCATTTTCTTCTTCAAAACAATCCCAAACTTCTCTGTAAGGTCTAATTTCTCCCCATTCGGCAACTTCCAGTCGAAAGAATGAATGATCGACGCCAGTGAATACAAGAACATCCTCTCTGCCATGGCTATCCCCGCGCAGATTCTTCTGCCAGAACCAAATGGGAAATAGTAGAAATCATTTCCACTATAATCACATTTATTGTCCAAAAATCTCTCTGGATGGAACATTCCCATAATGATGGTGTTTTTCCAAAATCAAACTTTGTTGTTCAGCATCTTGAACTAGCCATCCCTTAGAAGGTATTGTTAAAAGATCATCAATTCAGTTGGATTTTCCCAGATAGAAGGATCTCTCTGTATAGCCCATACATTTATGAAAACACGAGATCCTTTAGGAACAGCGTATCCTCCAACAGTGCATGTTTCACTAGGACAATTGAGGAACCAAGAGTGGGAGGGCTGGATGTAAACGCAAAGCTTCTTTCATAACTGCATTGAAATATGGTAACTGTTGAATATGATACTCTTCCACTACGTTATCTTTTCCAACAACTGTATCTAGTTCATGTTGTAATTTCCCCAGGACGTCTGGTTTGTTCATAATTTCAGCCATGGAAAACTCAACTGTGTTGGAGATTGTGTCAGTTCCACCGACAACCATATCCTGTTCATAGTATTTGTGAAGTTAATATCATGTACAACAATTTTTTATTTGTATAACTGTATTTTGGAGTTCAGTTCAAGGTCCACAGTCTTAATTCACAGTCAAGTCTTCACGTATTATCTGATGCTATATTTGCCGAATCTTTCCTTAATGCAGTCCAATAACAAGGTAGCAACGAACAGTTCAGGACATGAATATTTGAATCTGATTCATCTAATATTTATTACTCATCTGCCGCAATATTTCTTCAATACATTTACAATCTTATTTTTAACTTTTATTAGCATTTGACTATAAACCAACTTTTCATCCATAACAGGTAAGGAAATAGACTATTTGAAGTAAAATGCAAACTTTGAAACCAGCACCACAACTAATGAAAGTGAATATTCCTAGCAGAAGAACGCAACCAAACAGCTCAGGACATGAATTTACGAATCTGATTCTTCTGAAATTTATTTCCCATATGCCACAACAATTCTTCTATAAATTCAAAATCTAACTATCTATTCCATTTGATTTTGATCATTTTATTTTAAGAAAGAACAGGTCCGCTGTCATGATTAGTGTAAGCTAACAATTAGTCCATATAGATAAGGTATGAATGGTTGAAAACAGATGCAATCTTGGTTACTCAGTAATGATGCACTGATGACTATGATTGATTTGAAGTTTGAAACTGGGGAGAGGAAAACCTCTTTTTGGTTCATTTGAAAAAAAACACATTTAATGGAAGTAACAGATCTGTCCTGTCGTAGAATGCACTACTGATAAAACATACCATAAGTAAGGCTTTGAGTTCAGTCATGGTCAGAGGCATTTTGGAATCTGCTTCATCTTTCAACTTTAGCAAGACTTGCAAAAAGTCCTTGCTCTCTTGGCCAACGCCTGTTCCCATCCCACCATTTCTATCCATTTTTTGTCTTTGATCCATCATGCTCTCAAATATCTTATCAAATCTCTTCGCCAACACTTTCATCTTCTTTGTAACACCCTGCAAATCAAACCAGGCCAAGCCCGGGTAAAAATCGGAAACATTTGGAGTACCTATTAGCTCAGTCATCTCAGTCACAACATGCCTAAACTCCGCTCCAAGACTAGGTCTTTCCTCACCCTTCACTGTGCCACCCCATATCATGCTTGTAATCACATTAAGCACAGTCAAGAAAATCTGTTGACCAATATTCACAGGTGGCCCTGCCTGATTTTAAAGGTAATTGATCGATTGTCTAAGCTCCCTTCGCCTTAGTGCATAAACAGAAACTAAAGTAGAACCACTCAGCATATCGCGACCACAAACCTTCCTCAACATGCGCCATTTCGGTCCATAAGGAGTCCAAACTATGTCTTTGCCACCATATGAAAATTATCTTCCAGCAGCAGGCACATCTCTGTTAGCAAAAATGGTATCTTGATCCTTAAGCACTTCACGAGCTAAGGAAGGAGAAGTAATAATAATCCCAATTTTTTTACCAAGCCAGAGTCTACAAATGGGGCCATAAGTTTGGGAAAGAGATGCAAAATAGGTGTGAAGTTCAGGATCAAGAGAATGGAGATTACCTATCAAGGGCAAAGCTTTAGGTCCTGGTGGCAATCCCTTCTTTGAGTTACTGATGAAAATCCAAAGAAACCATAGTAAAGCTAAAATACCAAGAAAATTGGAGAAAAATACACCCTTTTGCTCAATATTGAGTTCTTCCAGGGGCCATGGGAAAGAATGAAACAGGGATTTGAAGAATTTAAGAGACATTATTTGAGGAGCCTAAGAAGGAAATAAAAAATGGCAGAAGCAATGTGATGGGAAGCTTGAAGCTTTTGCACCACTTAAAAGAGAATGAAGCATTAAAAGTAGAGTAACAAATGCAATACTAAGTAGAATAATTATGGTGGTGGTGATGGTGATGGTATATATAGCGAAAGTTTTGGTGATTTTGGATAGTGGCGAAAGTAAAAGGTTGGTATCGTGAGTTGGCGTGCCATTTTGGCTAAAATGGATGGGGTTAACTGTGGAAGGACAAATCAGGCCCAATATGTGTGTGTGTGAACATTCTCCTGGTCCTGTGTCACACTCCTGACCGGACAATGGAAAGAATGTCCGAATTCGGGCGTGAGGAGGGTGTTGATATTCTATAAAAATATATTGGATAAGACAGAGTGACTCTTGAAAGTCTGCCGAACCACAAGATGAAGATGAACATGTCCCCAATTTTACTGGTGCTTCAAGTTTAAAGCAAAAACAGTAAAAGAAGATCTGTTGGTTCCAATTCATTGTTTCAAAATGGGGACTATTTCTTTGTTTTCTTTTCTGTTCTTTGGAGAAACAAAAATTTTAAAGTTTCTCATAGAAGTAGCATGTTTCGCCAAGCTTTTATTGTTTTTTTACTTAATTTAGAAATTGAGGTTTTTATTGTTTTTGAGCAATAACATAAATTAATATTTTTCAAAAGATGGAAAACAGTAATTTTTCTCCAAAAGTATATTTGGAAATTATTGCTTTAATATTGAAAAAAAAATGTTTTTCAAATTGATTAGTCAAATTAACACAAAATGTACTCTCTAGAAGTATTTCTTTGTAAAACATAGGGGCATGACATGTACATAATGACAAACACAGATACTCATACATACATTTATCGTACTTTTTACTTTAATTTCTAAGTATTAAGGTTAAATTATTTGATTTGGTGTATTATGTATGGGATGTGAGTATGTAACTCATGTGAGTAAGCTAGATGAGGGCTCAAGTGATCTTTAAGATCTCATATCCCCTTTGAACAATCCATTTTGTCCTAATTCCTAATGCTACCAAGTACTAACAGCAGATATATAGTTCAGTTCAATCCAAACTTTAATTTATGCTTTTTATAGGATCAAAAAACCAGTCAATCCAAACTCTCTTTCCTCACCCTTCACTGTGCCAACCCATATCATGCTTGTAATCACATTTAAGTGCAGTCAAGAACATTTGTTCATCAATATTCACAGGAGATCCCGCCTGATTGTAAAAATAATTGTCTAAGCTCCCTTTTCCTTGGTGCATAAACAGAATCTAAAGTAGAACCACTAAGCATTTCGCGAGCACAAACTTCCCTCAACATGCGCCATTTTGGTCCATAAGGAGTCCAAACTATGTCTTTGCCACCATATGAAAATTCTCTACAAGCAGCAGGCACATCTCTGTTAGCAAAAATGTTATCTTGATCCATAAACACCTCGCAAGCTAAGGCAGGTGAAGTAATAATATATCCCAACTTTTTTACCAAGCCAGTCTACAAATAGGACCATAAGTTTGGGAAAGAGAGCAAAATAGGTGTGAAGTTCAGGATCAAGAGAATGGAGATTATCTAGCAAAGGCAAAGCTTTAGGTATATATTGACTTCAATGCCTGAACAAATATGCTTCTTTTAAATCCTTTTTGCTTACTTTCTCTTAGGGAAATTTCAGGATGTCATAGCTTTTAAGGATAAATTCACACTCCTTGCTCCCCGTTTTGCTTTGTAATACTAATTTCCCTTGTGGTTTTATTTTCTCTATAACAATTTTTTTAACCTAACACCATAATAAGGTAGAAAATTACACTTTGATTTGTTCTTTCTAACACACTATTTTTTTTTGATTAATTTTATAAACATCTTTTTCAAATACTGGTGATTCAGGCACACTGAGTTGCAGGTTTCATATTCTGGATGTGTACTAACTGTATAGAAATCATTGAATTAATTTAAAATAGATCCCAGTTACAGGGAACACATCTCAATATATAGTTTATTGCACAAAATATAGAAGCATAGTCACTACGAACACATTTCAATACTCATATAAAAACACTAGCAAAAGTCAGGAAACAGGAGATTGAAAACGTTGATGAGAATAACTACAAGCATCTGTGTTCATCAAACACATACTCTTAGGGATAACTTCCACACGAACTACAATATAAAGATTTATTGTGAAGCATAATAATTACTGCAGTATTGACATTTGTTATTAGCCATTTTATATGGAACAGTCGAACTGAGTTGTTCATAAGCACATTGCCAGGATAGAGCAACATCTTTTATTTTACTCATAGAGTGCTGGATTGGATAATCTTGGAGTAGGTATAGCCACCAGGGGTATTTTCTTCTTCAAAACAAGAGCAAACTTCTCTGTAAGGTCTAATGTCTCTCCTTCGGGCAACTTCCAGTCGAAAGAATGAACGAGTGAAGCCAGTGAATACATGAACATCCTCTCTGCCATGGCTATCCCCACACAAATTCTTCTGCCAGAACCAAATGGAAAATAGTTGAAATCGTTTCCACTGTAGTCCCATTTATTGTCCAAAAATCTCTCTGGCTGGAACTCTGTTGGATTTTTCCAGATAGAAGGATCTCTCTGTAAAGCCCATACATTTATGAAAACGTGAGATCCTTTAGGAACAGTGTATCCTCCCACAGTGCATGTTTCACTTGGACAATGTGGCAACAAGAGTGGAACAACTGGATGTATGCGCAGGACTTCTTTCATAACTGCATAGAGATATGGTAATTGCTGAATATGAGACTCTTCCACAATATTATCTTTTCCCACAACTGTATCTAGTTCATGTTGTAATTTCCTCAGGACGTCTGGTTTGTTCATAATTTCAGCCATGGCAAACTCAACTATCTTGGCGGTTGTGTCAGTTCCAGCGACAACCATATCCTGTTCATGGTATTCATAAAGTTATTATGATGTACAACATTTTTTTATTTGTAGAACTGTACTTTGGAGTTCAGTTCAAGGTTCACAGTCTTAATTCACAGACATGGCTAAATTTGCCGATTCTTTCCTTGGTGCAGTCCAATTACAAGGTAGCAACCAACAGCTCAGGTAATGAATTTACGGATCTGATTTTTCTGAAATGTATTTTCCATAAGCCACAATAATTCCTCAATAAATTTACAATCCCACTATCTATTTCATTTGATTTTGATCCTTTTATTATAAAAAAAGAAAAGATTTGCCATCATGATCAATGTAAGCTAATAATTAATCCATATAGATAAATGAATGGTTGAAGACAAATGGGCAATCTTGGCTACTCATATTAATGCAGTGACGACTATGATTGATTTGACATTTGGAACTGGGGAGAGGAAGATTTCTTTTTGGTTCATTTGGAAAAAGAACACATGTAGAAGGAAACAATCAAAATCACATCTAATGGAAGTAACAGATTTGAATGCACAAGCGATAAAGCATACCATAAGTAAGGCTTTGAGTTCAGTCATGGTCAGAGGCATTTTGGAATCTGCTTCATCTTTCAACTTTAGCAAAACTTGCAAAAAGTCCTTGCTTTCTTGGCCAACACCATTTCTATCCATTTTTTGTCTTTGATCAATCATGCTCTCAAATATCTTATCAAATTTCTTTGCCAACACCTTCATCTTCCTTGCAACACCCTGCAAATCAAACCAATCCAAGCCCGGGTAAAAATCGGAAAGATTGGGAATACTGACCAGCTTAGTCATCTCATTCACAACATGCCTAAACTCAGCTCCAAGACTAGCTCTTTCCTCACCCTTCACTGTGCCACCCCATAACATGCTTGTAATCACATTAAGCACAGTCAAAAACATCTGTTCACCAATATTCACTGATAAACCTTTTTGATTATAGAAGTAATTGATTGTCTGTCTAAGCTCCCGCCGCCTTAGTGCATAAACAGAATCTAAAGTAGAACCACTAAGCATATCGCGAACACAAACCTTCCTCAACATACGCCATTTCGGTCCATAAGGAGTCCAAACTATGTCTTTGCCACCATATGAAGATTCTCTACCAGCAACAGGCATATCTCTGTTAGCAAAAATGGTATCTTGATCCTTAAGCACCTCACGAGCTAAGGAAGGAGAAGTAATAATAATCCCAATTTTTTTACCAAGCCAGAGTCTACAAATGGGTCCATAAGTTTGGGAAAGAGATGCAAAATAGGTGTGAAGTTCAGGATCAAGAGAGAGGAGATTACCTATCAAGGGCAAAGCTTTAGGCCCTGGTGGCAATGGCGGCAGTCCCTTCTTTGAGTTACTGATGAAAAACCAAAGAAACCATAGTAAAGCTAAAATACCAAGAAAATAGGAGAAAATTACACCATTTTTCTCCATATTGGATTCTTGCAGAGGCCATGGGAAAGAATCAAATAGAGGTTTGAAGAATTTGAGAGACATTATTTTGAGCCTAAGAGGGAAATGGAAAATGGCAGAAGCAATGTGGTGGGAAGCTTGAAGCTTTTGCACCACTTAAAGTTTTGAGCAACATAGGATAAGACAAAAGCGGTTGAAGGCAAATGCAATATTGTCTACTCAAAAATAATGCAGTAGAGACCATAATTGATTTGAACTTTGAACTGGGGAAAAGGGAAGGTTGTTTGCTCATAGTAAAGGTTGTTTGAACTGGGCCTCATTTGAAGACCTTAGAAGTTAGAAGGACCAACCAATATCACATCAAAAGAAAGTGCCTTGTCTTATATAGTATAAAATGCACATATATGACATAACATACCATAAGAGGCAATTTTGCCAAGAAAAATTCAAGGCTTTAACACCATATATGAAAAAAGTAAAATTTCCTGAAGAAGATAAGACAAAAAGTGACTCTTGAAAGTCTGCAGAACCACAATATGAATATGAACATACCTCCCCAAACCTACTGCTGCATCAATATTGCTTTCCATCGCATTTACAACATAAATACGCATATTGCTCCAAGTCTAGCTCTTTCCTCACCCTTCATTGTGCCACCTCATAACATGCTCGTTATCACATTAACCACAGTCAAGAACATCTGTTCACCAATATTCACAGGCGATCCCGCCTGACTAGAAAAGTAATTGATCGTTTGTCTAAGCTCCTGTCGCCTTAATGCACAAACAGATTCTAAAGTAGAACCACTAAGCATTGAATACAAACCCTCCTCAGCATACGCCATTTCAGTCCATAAGGAGTCCATAACATGCTTGTAATCACATTAAGCACTGTCCCGAACATCTGTTCACCTATATCACAGGCAATCCCACCTGACTATAAAAGTAATTGATAGTTTGTCTAAGCTCCCGATGCCTTAGTGCATAAACAGAATCTAAAGTGGAACCAGTAAGCATTTCATGAACACAAACTTTCCTCAACATGCGCCATGTCGGTTCATAAGGAGTCCAAACTATGTCAGTGCCACCTAAGTAGCTTCTCTACCAGCAGCAGGCAAATCTCTGTTAGCAAAAATGGTATCTTGTTCCTTAAGAACCTCGCAAGCTAAGACAGGTTTAATATTCTTGAATTCAGGCAAACCAACTGACTTAATTTCAAATGGATCCCAATTACAGGGAACACATCTCCGTAGTTCATCATAGAAAAGACGGAAACATAATCACTCCAAACAAATTTCAATACACATAAAGAAACACTAGCAAGAGGCAGGAAACAAGAGATTGCAAACGTCAATGAGAATAATTACAAGCATATGTGCTCATCAAATCATTCTGTTAGAGGGAGTGCAGACTCTTAGATCGGTTCAAGGATCACTGCAGTATTGGTATTTGTTATTGTCTATTTGGTTCATTGCATTAAAGCATATAATACTGTATTTGTTATTGTCTATTTGATTTCAAAGTTAGATAAAGATTTAAATTTACTATAATATCCACACAGTGATCGAAGTCTCTTCACATATCTATGAAGGAGATGCAATAAAGAAAGCGCTCCAATTAAGTAATACATGTATTATTCTTTCAAATTCGATTCAGTGTACAATATTTAAGTAGTCATGGAAATTAACCATTTCACATGGAACTTTGAGTTGTTCATAAGACAATTGCCAGGATAGAGCAACATCTTTTATTTTACTCATAAAGTGTTGGATTGGATAATCTTGGAGTTGGTATAGCCACCAGAGGCATTTTCTTCTTCAGAACAATCCCAAACTTCTCTGTAAGGTCTAATTTCTCTCCATTCGGCAATTTCCAGTCGAAAGAATGCATGAGTGAAGCCAGTGAATACATGAACATCCTCTCTGCCATGGCTATCCCCGCACACATTCTTCTGCCAGAACCAAATGGAAAATAGTTGAAATCATTTCCACTATAGTCCCATTTATTTTCCAAAAATCTTTCCGGATGGAACTCAGTTGGATTTTTCCAGATAGAAGGATCTCTCTGTAAAGCCCATACATTTATGAAAATACGAGATCCTTTAGGAACAGTGTATCCTCCCACAATGCATGTTTCACTAGGACAATGTGGCACCAAGAGTGGAAGAACTGGATGTATGCGCAAGACTTCTTTCATAACTGCATAGAGATATGGTAATTGCTGAATATGAGACTCTTCCACTATGTTATCTTTTCCAACAACTGCGTCTAGTTCTTGTTGTAATTTCCTCAGGACATCTGGTTTGTTCATAATTTCAGCCATGGCAAACTCAACAATCTTGGAGGTTGTGTCAGTTCCACCGATAACCATATCCTGTCCATAATATTTGTGAAGTTATTATCATGTACAACAATTTTTTATTTGTAGAAATGTACATTGGAGTTCAGTTCAAGGTTCACAGTTTTAATTCACAGACATGGCTAAATTTGCCGACTCTTTCTTTTTTTTTAAAACTGGTAATGTTGTATTCCTCAGCATTAAGGACATGATGGAGACCTCCAAAAAAACTTGTCACAATCAACCTAGATTACTTACAAAGAACCTAAAAGATCAACCAACTGTTCAGCTTCTTCAGTCCAATAACAAGGTAGCAACCAACAGCTCAGGAAATGAATTTACGGATCTGATTTTTCTGAAATGTATTTTCCATAAGCCACAATAATTCTTCTATAAATTTACAATCCACTATCTATTTCATTTGATTTTGATCCTTTTATTATAGAAAAGAAAACATCTGCCATCATGATCAGTGTAAGGTAATAGTTAAGATATGAATGGTTGAAAACAAATGCAATCGTGGCTACTCAATAAAAATGCAGTGATGACTATGATTGATTTGAAGTTTGGAACTGGGGAGAGGAAGATTTCTTTTTGGTTCATTAGGAAAAAACACATTTAGAAGGAAACAATCAAAATCACATCTAATGGACGTAACAGATTCGAATGCACAACCGATTAAACATACCATAAGTAAGGCTTTGAGTTCACTCATGGTCAGAGGCATTTTGGAGTCTGCTTCATCTTTCAACTTCAGCAAAACTTGCAAAAAGTCCTTGCTTTCTTGGCCAAGACCAGCACTATTTCTGTCCAATTTTTGTCTTTGATCAATCATGCTCTCAAATATCTTATCAAATCTCTTTGCCAACACCTTCATCTTCTTTGTAACACCCTGCAAATCCAACCAATCCAAGCCCGGGTAAAAATCGGAAAGATTGGGAATACCGACCAGCTCAATCATCTCATTCACGACATGCCTAAACTCAGCTCCAATGCTAGCTCTTTCCTCACCCTTCACTGTGCCACCCCATAACATGCTTGTAATCACATTAAGCACAGTCAAGAACATCTGTTCACCAATATTCACTGATAAACCCTTTTGATTATAGAAGTACTTGATTGTCTGTCTAAGCTCCCGCCGCCTTAGTGCATAAACAGAATCTAAAGTAGAACCACTAAGCATATCACGAACACAAACCTTCCTTAACATGCGCCATTTCGGTCCATAAGGAGTCCAAACTATGTCTTTGCCACCATATGAAGATTCTCTACCAGCAACAGGCATATCTCTGTTAGCAAAAATGGTATCTTGATCCTTGAGCACCTCACGAGCTAAGGAAGGAGAAGTAATAATAATCCCAATTTTTTTACCAAGCCAGAGTCTACAAATGGGTCCATAAGTTTGGGAAAGAGATGCAAAATAGGTGTGAAGTTCAGGATCAAGAGAGAGGAGATTACCTATCAAGGGCAAAGCTTTAGGCCCTGGTGGCAATGGCGGTAGTCCCTTCTTTGAGTTACTGATGAAAAACCAAAGAAACGATAGTAAAGCCAAAATACCAAGAAAATAGGAGAAAATTACACCATTTTTCTCCATATTGGATTCTTGCAGAGGCCATGGGAAAGAATCAAATAGAGGTTTGAAGAATTTGAGAGACATTATTTTGAGCCTAAGAGGGAAATGGAAAATGGTGAAGCAATGTGGTGGGAAGCTTGAAGGTTTTGCACCACTTAAAAGAGAATTGAATTTCCTGAAGGCACCACTAAAAGTTTCGAGCAACATAGGATAAGACAAAAGCGGTTGAAGGCAAATGCAATCTTGTCTACTCAAAAATAATGCAGTAGAGACCATAATTTGTTTGAACTTTGAACTGGGGAAAAGGGAAGGTTGTTTGCTCACAGTAAAGGTTGTTTGAACTGGGACATATTTGAACACCTTAGAAGTTAGAAGGACCACGCAATATCACATCAAAAGAAAGAGTCTTGTCCTATATAGTAGAAAATGCACATATATGACATAGCATACCATAAGAGGCAATTTTGCCAAGAAAAATTCAATGCTTTAACACCATATATGAAAAAAGTAAAATTTCCTGAAGAAGATAAGACAAAAAGTGATCCTTGAAAGTCTGCAGAACCACAATATGAATATGAACATACCTCCCCAACCCTACTGGTTCATCAATAATTGCTTCCATCACATTTACAACATAAATACGCATATTGGCTTACATATACACATACTTGAAGGAAAAAAATTTACTCAAATCTCCACTACATGAAAATAGGTAGAAGCCCCTCTATTTACAATAGTGAACCTACTTTAACTAGAAGCTGGAGAACCTAAAGGGAAGACTGGTGCACTAAAGCTCCCGCTATGCGCAGGGTCCGGGGAAGGGCCCGACCACAAGAGTCTATTGTACGCAGCCTTACCTTGCATTTCTGCAAGAGGGTGTTCCGAGGCTTGACATACTGGTCACATGGCAGCAACTTTACCAGTTACTCCAACACTCCCCTTCAAGCTGGAGAACCTATTCATATATAATTTGACTACAATCTTGTTTAGACATGAATAAAATAAATACAAAATCCTAAACCATTTTGGTTCGTACAACTTTGAATTAGTCTTCCAATAATAACGAATACAATTGAAACTTTTCATCAACCCTTAAAGGTCACATACCATAATCCTGAAATAAGTAAGGATATCTAGCTTCCATATCTTCTTCCGATTTCCATATAGCTTACTCGGAATTATGATTATGCCATAACAGCTTTTTTTATTGATCAGGTGAAAGATTTCATCAATAAATAACAAGGCCAACTTAGCCATATACAAGAGGTATACTAAAAAAAAAGGAGAAACCTACAAAATATGGTTCTCTCCATAGGACATCCAATCCTCTATACAAACATAAACTACATGGGTGCACCAAAAGAAAATAAGGGATCGGAAACTACTCCTCAAGTGAGCAAAGCTTATCTCCACCCTTTCAAAAGCTCTCCTATTTCTCTCCTTCCAAATGACCCACATCAAAGCAAGAGGAGTTCATGAACGCAGAAGCATAATCACTACAAACACATTTCAGTACTCATATAAAAACACTAGCAAGAGGCAGGAAACAGGAGATTGCAAACGTCCATGAGAATAATTACAAGCACCTGTGACCATCACACCATACTCTGTTAGAGGGTGTGCAGACTCTTAGGGGTTATTCGGTTCAAGGATAACTTACACGCGAATTATAGTATAAAAAATTATCGTGAAGCATAATACTTAATGCAGTATTGGTATTCGTTATTGTCTATTTGGTTCATTGCATTTAAAAGAACATATATACATTGTATATAAAATATGTATTTGATTTAAAAATTGGATAAGTCTGTTCACATATCTATCAAGGAGATGTCAACCGTCTTTTCCTTCACATATACCACTTTCTTTGTTATTTTAAGTGCTAGCTCCAATAAGGTAATACATGTACTACTTCAAATTCGATTTCAGTATACAATATTTAAGTACTAATGGAAATTAACCATTTCACATGGAATAGTGGAACATCTTATATCTTACTCATAAAGTGTTGGATTTGATAATCTTGGAGTAGGTATAGCCACTAGAGGGATTTTCTTCTTCAATACAACACCAAACTTCTCTGTAAGGTCTAATGTCTCTCCTTCGGGCAACTTCCAGTCGAAAGAATGAACGAGTGAAGCCAGTGAATACATAAACATCCTCTCGCCCATGGCTATCCCCACACAAATTCTTCTACCAGAACCAAATGGAAAGTAGTTGAAATCATTTCCACTATAGTCCCATTTCTTGTCCAAAAATCTTTCCGGATGGAACTCAGTTGGATTTTCCCAGATAGAAGGATCTCTTTGTATAGCCCATACGTTTATGAAAACACGAGATCCTTTAGGAACAGTGTATCCTCCCACAGTGCCCGTCTCACTAGGACAGTGTCGCAATAAGAGTGGAAGAGTTGGATGTATGCGCAAGACTTCTTTCATAACTGCATAGAGATATGGTAATTGCTGAATATGAGACTCTTCCACAATATTATCTTTTCCCACAACTGTCTCTAGTTCTTGTTGTAATTTCCTCAGGACGTCTGGTTTGTTCATAATTTCAGCCATGGCAAACTCAATTGTGTTGGAGGTTGTGTCAGTTCCACCGACAACCATATCCTGTCCATAGTATTTGCGAAGTTATTATCATGTACAACAACTTTTTATTTGTAGAACTGTATATTGGAGTTCAGTTCAGGGTTTACAGTCTTAATTCACAGTTAAATCTTCACATATTATCTGATGCTAAATTTGCTGACTCTTTCCTTAATGCAGTCCCAATAACAAGGTAGCAACCAACAGTTCAGGACATGAATAGATGAATCTGATTCATCTAATATTTATTACTCATCTGCCGCAATAATTCTTCAATACATTTAAAATCCTATTTTTCACTTTAAATTGCATTTGATCCTCTTATTATGACTAATATCACTATAAGCCAATTTTCCATCCGTAACAGGTAAGGAAATAGACTATTTGAAGTAAAATGCAAACTATGAAACCAGCACCACATCTAATGAAAGTGAATTTTCCTAGCAGAAGAACGCAACCAAACAGCTCAGGACATGAATTTACGAATCTGATTCTTCGGAACTTCATTTCACATATGCCACAATAATTCTTCTATAAATTTACAATCCCACTATCTATTTCATTTGGATTTGATCCTTTTATTATAAAAAAGAAAATATCTTCCATCATGATCAGTGTAAACTAATAATTAATCCATATAGATAAATGAATGGTTGAAGACAAATGCAATCTTGGCATCTCAATAATATGCAGTGATGTCTGGGGAGAGGAAGATTTCTTTTTGGTTCATTTGAAAAAAAAAAAATAGAAGCAACATCACATCTAATGGAAGTAACAGCTTTGTCCTGTAGTAGAATGCATAACTGATTAAACATACCATAAGTAAGGCTTTCAGTTCAGTCATGGTCAGAGGCATTTTGGAATCTGCTTCATCTTTCAACTTTAGCAAAACATGCAAAAAGTCTTTGCTTTCTTGGCCAACACCATTTCTATCCATTTTTTGTCTTTGATCAATCATGCTCTCAAATATCTTATCAAATCTCTTTGCCAGCACCTTCATCTTCTTTGTAAGACCCTGCAAATCAAACCAGTCCAAGCCCGGGTAAAAATCGGAAAGATTGGGAATACCGACCAGCTCAGTCATCTCAGTCACAACTTGCCTAAACTCAGCTCCAACACTGGCTCTTTCCTCACCCTTCACTGTGCCACCCCATATCATGCTTGTAATCACATTAAGCACAGTCAAGAACATCTGTTCACCAATATCCACAGGCGATCCCGCCTGATTATTAAAGTAATTGATCGATTGTCTAAGCTCCTGTCGCCTTAGTGCATAAACAGAATCTAAAGTAGAACCATTAAGCATATCGCGAACACAAACCTTCCTCAACATGCGCCATTTCGGTCCATAAGGAGTCCAAACTAAGTCCTTGCCACCATATGAAGATTCTCTACCAGCAGCAGGCATATCTCTGTTAGCAAAAATGGTATCTTGATTCTTAAGAACCTCACGAGCTAAGGAAGGAGAAGTAATGATAATCCCAACTTTTTTACCAAGCCAGAGTCTACAAATGGGGCCATAAGTTTGGGAAAGAGATGCAAAATAGGTGTGAAGTTCAGGATCAAGCGAATGGAGATTACCTATCAAGGGCAAAGCTTTAGGCCCTGGTGGCAATGATGGCAGTCCCTTCTTTGGGTAACTGGTAAAAAACCAAAGAAACCATAGTACAGCTAAAATACCAAGAAAATAGGAGAAAAATAAACTATTTTGCTCAATATGTGATTCTTGGTAAGACCATGGGAATGAATCAAACAGAGGTTTGAAGAATTTGAGAGACATTATTTGAGCCTAAGAGGGAAATGGAAAATGGAAGAAGCAATCTTAAATGAAAATTGAATTTCCTGAAGGCACCACTTAAAGTTTCGAGCAACATAGGAAAAGACAAATGCGGTTGAAGGCAAATGCAATCTTGTCTACTCAAAAATAATGCAGTAGTGACCATAATTGGTTTAAACTTTGAACTGGGGAAAAGGGAAGGTTGTTTGCACACATATTTGAACACCTTAGACGTAAGAAAGGACCAACCAATATCACATCAAAAGAAAAGTGACTTGTCCTATATAGTAGAAAATGCACATATATAAGAGGCAATTTTAACAAGAAAAACTCAATGCTTTAACACCATATATATATATATATATATATATATATATATATATATATATATAAGATGTAAAATTTCCTGAAGAATAAAAATATGTTGGATAAGACAAAAAGTGACTCTTGAAAGTCTGCAGAACCACAATATGAATATGCACATACCTCCCCAACCCTATTGCTGCTTCAAACTTCAAAGCAAAAGCAATAAAACAACTGTTGGTTCCAATTTGTTTTTCGAATGGGGATTATTTTTTTTGGGTAAATACCGGATGCCGGTAAGCTAGGTGTGAGGCTCACTCTGATCTGGTGGACTTTGAGATCTCACATCCCCTGTGAACAATCCAATTTTCCCTAATTCCTAAAGCTACCATAACAACATATGTATATAGAATGAATAACTTATATGATCACCTAATTATACTAAATTATCCACTAAAGTCAGTTATGTTTGTTTAATATAAATAGAGTCATTCAACTTAGACTAATTTTTCCACAAAGTCATTATAGCCACAAAAAGTTACCAAAGGAAAAATTATATATAACCTCCCCTCAAATTTGGCTTCATAACAGTTACTTTCTTTGTGGTTTATGATATTATGCATACCTTTTTGTTTTTATTTTCTTTGTAACAATTCTTTTAACCTAATTATTATTAATAAAAAAATATATAATTTAACTAATTTGTCCTTTATAATATATTTTTCTATTTAATTAATTTTGTAAAACACCCTTTTTTTCAAGCAAATATTGTCAAGAGAACAAGGAAAACACCCTTTCTATATTTATTCTTGATGTGTACAAGCTGTATAGAAAACTTTGAATCAATTTCAAATGGAGCACATTTCCAACACTTCATCATACAAAAGATAGAATCATCATGCAGAACGACTCTCTGCAGAAACATTTTTTATCTTACTCATAGAGTGTTGGATTGGATAATCTTGGAGTTGGTATAGCCACCAGAGGCATTTTCTTCTTCAGAACAATCCCAAACTTCTCTGTAAGGTCTAATTTCTCTCCTTCGGGTAATTTCCAGTCGAAAGAATGAATGAGTGAAGCCAGTGAATACATGAACATCCTCTCTGCCATGGCTATTCCCGCACATATTCTTCTGCCAGAACCAAACGGGAAGTAGTTGAAATCATTTCCACTATAGTCCCATTTATTTTCCAAAAATCTTTCTGGATGGAACTCAGTTGGATTTTCCCATATAGAAGGATCTCTCTGTATAGCCCATACATTTACGAAAACACGAGATCCTTTAGGAACATTGTATCCTCCAACAGTGCCTGTCTCACTAGGACAATGAGGAACCAAGAGTGGGAGCGCTGGATGTAGACGCAAGACTTCTTTCATAACTGCATAGAAATATGGTAACTGTTGAATATGAGACTCTTCCACTATGTTATCTTTTCCCACAACTGTATCTACTTCTTGTTGTAATTTCCTCAGGACATCTGGTTTGTTCATAATTTCAGCCATGGCAAACTCAACCGTGTTGGAGGTTGTGTCAGTTCCACCGACAACCATATCCTGTTCACAGTATTTGTAAAGTTATTATCATGTATAACAAAATTCATACTACTTGTAGAACTGTATAGTGGAGTTCAGTTCAAAGGTTCACAGTTAAGTCTATAATTTTTATCTGATGCTAAATTTTCTGATAATTTCCTTAATGCAGCGCAATAACTAGGTAGCAACAAACTGTTCAGGACATGAGTATATGAATCTGATTCTACCAATATTTATTTCTCATCTGCTACAATAATTCTTCAATAAATTCACAATCCTATCTGTTACTTTTATTAACACTAGATCCTCTTACTATGCCTAATATTGATAGAATCCAATTTTTCATCCATAATAGGTAAGCATAGACTGTAAAAATAGGTAAGACACTGTTCGAATACAAAAATGCAAACTTGGGAACCAGCACCACATCAATTGAAAGAGAATTTTCCTGTAGTAGCATGCGCAAATGAGAAAACATACCATGAGTAAGGCTTTGAGTTCAGGCATGGTCAAAGGCATTTTGGCAGCTTCATCATCTTTCAGTTTCAGCAAAACTTGCAAAAAATCATTGCTTTCTTGGCCAACACTAGTTTCCCTCCCACCATTTCTATCAATATCCTTTCTTTTATCAATCATGCTCTCAAATATCTTATCAAATCTCTTTGCCAACACTTTCATCTTCTTTGTTACACCCTGCAAATCGAACCTGGCCAAGCCTGGATAAAAATCAGAAAGATTTGGAGCACCTAACAGCTCAGTCATCTTAGTAACAACATGCCTAAACTCTGCCCCAAGACTAGCTCTTTCCTCACCCTTCACTGTACCACCCCATAACATGCTTGTTATCACATTAAGCACAGTCAAGAACATCTGTTCACCTATATTCACAGGCAATCCCGCCTGACTATAGAAGTAATTGATAGTTTGTCTAAGCTCTCGTCGCCTTAGTTCATAAACAGAATCTAAAGTGGAACCACTAAGCATTTCCCGAACACAAACTTTCCTCAACATGCGCCATTTAGGTCCATAAGGAGTCCAAACTATGTCGGTGCCACCATATGTAGCTTCTCTACCAGCAGCAGGCACATCTCTGTTAGCAAAAATGGTATCTTGTTCCTTAAGAACCTCGCGAGCTAATGCAGGCGAAGTAATAATGATCCCAACTTTTTTACCAAGCCAGAGTCTACAAATGGGGCCATAAGTTTGGGAAAGAGATGCAAAATAGGTGTGAAGTTCAGGATCAAGAGAATGGAGATTACCTATCAAAGGCAAAGCTTTAGGCCCTGGTGGCAATGGGGGTTGTCCCTTTTTTGACTTCTTAATGAAAAGCCAAAGAAACCATAGTAAAGCTACAATACCAAGAACATAGGAGAAAAATACACCATTTTGCTCAATATTTGATTCTTGGCAAGGCCATGGTAATGAATCAAATAGAGGTTTGAAGAATTTGAGAGACATTATGAGGGAAATGAAAATTGGCAGAACCAAAGTGGTGGGAAGCTCAATGCTTTAACATCACTTAAAACAAAATGGAATTTGATAAAGAAATCAGAGATCTTGGATCAAGACAAAAAGTATTCGGCAGACTTATCATTCATTCAAAATTACCATGATACATTAGTTCCTTATACGGCAATAAATTAATATAATTTGGCATAAACAATGTATTTGGATAAACTTTTTGTTTACTTTATGCTGAAAGATACAAAACTTAACATTTAGATCTTGTACCTTTGGGATTTAAATAAATGAAGAAGTCAATGACCTTTGTTGGGTAGTACAAATGAATCTTCAGATGTTGATACCTTCCAGCTAGAATTGGTGCTTCTCCCTGTCCACAAGACAGATAAGGAAATAGTATTAAATAAGGTATATACTGTCTTTAATGCCAGCAGAATATGCTCTTTTAAATCCTTTTTGTTTACTTTCTTTTAGGGAAATTTCACACTCCTTGCTTCATGCTCTTGTCGTTTCACCACTTTAATGTAAATTTGTTTACATCTAGGGGATATTTTAATCACATCACTAGGGTGGTAATCATCGTAGTTGCAGCTATTTAGAAACATTTGTCCTTGAATGTTGGAATGTGGTTGTTCCTGAGTCTAAAAAAGTCTTAAACCTTCTTGGCCACTCTCTTTACCTTCTTATGACTTGAATGGGAAGAATCACCTAGTGTTTTTTGTCTCCGCTGAGAATTGAACCTTAGACTTCAAACCTTATGGTTCTTTAACCCACTTCATTGACCACTAGACCACACCCTTGGGTGCAATTTTCATCAACCCTTAAAGGTCACATACCATGTAACTTACTTGGAATTATGATTAGGCTATAACACCTTAACGAAGGCTATATCCACGGACTCACCTATCAAGGATGGTAATAAGAACCTCCCATGAAGCTCAACTTCCGATATTTTGCCTATCCAAATAGGACTTTGGACAATTCTGAATTTTCTTGAGCCTTTCTTGAATAACTTTTTTACCTTTTGTAAGGCTTCGTGAATAAGATTGGGCCAATCAGCTTCGCTCTACTTGGTTCGAACCAACCTATGGGCGATCTACATCATTGCCTGTACAAAGGCCTCAAACGAAGCCATGTGGATGCTCGTCTAATAGCTGTTGTTATTATGAACTTCATCAACAGAAGGTGATCATCCCAGTTACCTCAGAAATCCATTAAATATGCTCGTAAGATATCATCAAGCGTTTGAATGGTCCGTTCTGCTTACCCGGCTATCGGCGGGTCGAAAATCGTGCTAATATTAACATGTATACTCAAACCTTTCTGGAACCTAAGTTGCTCGGACTCTCCAAAAATGTTGCAGCACCCGTGTCGGATCCTTCAAAAATACACTACTTTTGAAGGATCCAACACGCACCCAATGACATTTTTGAAGAGTCCGAGCAACATAGTCTGGAACGGCTGCTAGAAGTGAGTGGCATTCTGTGCGCCCCCGGATGCCATCCACATCTGGAACACACAAACGACCATTGTGAACGAGGAAACTGTCAGCAGAGAAATAGCTTGAGTATTTTAACTTAGGTTGAGAAGATTCTGGAATGAATCTGATCAAATACTGGTGATTCAGGCACGCTGAGTTGCAGGTGTAATATTCTTGATGTATACCAACTGTATACAAACCATTGAATTAATTTAAAATGGATCACAGTTACAGGGAACACATCTCAATATATAGTTCATTGTACAAAAGACAGAAGCATAATCACTACAAACACATTTCAATACTCATATTAAAACACTAGCAAACGTCAGTGAGAATAATTACAAGCATCTATGCTCGTCAGACCATACTCTTAGGGATAACTTACACACGAATTACAATATAAAGATTTATTGCGAAGCATAATAATTACTGCAGTATTGATATTTGTCATTGTCTATATGGTTCATTGCATGAAAATAAAATAAGTGCTCCAATAGAGTAATACATGTATTATTATTTCAAATTCGATTCAGTATACAATTATAAGTAGTCTCGAAATGAGTCATTTCACATGGAACATTGAGTTGCTCATAAGACCATTGCCAGAGGATACAGCAACATCTTTTATTTTACTCATACAGTGTTGGATTGGACAATCTTAGAGTAGGTATAGCCACCAGAGGAATTTTCTTCTTCAGAACAATCCCAAACTTCTCTGTAAGGTCTAATGTCTCTCCTTCGGGCAATTTCCAGTCGAAAGAATGAATGAGCGAAGCCAGTGAATACATGAACATCCTCTCTGCCATGGCTATCCCCGCACAGATTCTTCTGCCAGAACCAAATGGGAAATAGTTGAAATCATTTCCACTATAATCCCATATATTGTCCAAAAATCTCTCTGGATGAAACTCAGTTGGATTTTCCCAGATAGAAGGATCTCTCTGTATAGCCCATACATTTATGAAAACACGAGATCCTTTAGGAACAGTGTATCCTCCCACAGTGCCTATCTCACTAGGACAATGTGGCACCAAGAGTGGAAGAATTGGATGTACGCGCAAGACTTCTTTCATAACTGCACAGAGATATGGTAATTGCTGAATATGAGACTCTTCCACAATATTATCTTTTCCCACAACTGTCTCTAGTTCTTGTTGTAATTTCCTCAGGACATGTGGTTTGTTCATAATTTCAGCCATGGCAAACTCAATAGTGTTGGAGGTTGTGTCAGTTCCACCAGTAACCATATCCTGTCCATAGTATTGTGAAGTTATTATCATGTATAACATTTTTTTTTATTTATGAGTATATGAACTGATTCATCTTATATTTTTTACTCATCTGCCGCTATAATTCTTCAATACATTTACAGTCACTTTTTTAACTTTTATTTGCATTCGATCCTCTTATTATGACTAATATCACTATAAGCCAATTTTTCATCCAACAGGTAAGGAAATAGACTCTTTGAAGTAAAATGCAAACTTTGAAACCAGCACCACATCTAATGAAAGTGGATTTTCCTAGCAGAAGAACGCAAGCAACAGCTCAGGACAAGAATTTACGAATCTGATTCTTCTGAAATTTATTTCTCATATGCCACAATAATTCTTCTAAATTTACAATCCCACTATCTATTTCATTTGATATTGATCCTTCTATGATAAAGAAGAAAAGATCTACCAGCATGATCAGTGTAAGCTAAAAATTAATCCATATAGATAAGGTATGAATGGTTGAAGACAAATGCAATATTGGCTACTCAATAATAATGCAGTAATTACAATAATTAATTTGAAGTTTGGAATTGGGGAGAGGAAGATTTCTTTTTGGTTCATACCATAAGTAAGGCTTTGAGTTCACTCATGGTCAGAGGCATTTTGGAATCTGCTTCATCTTTCAACTTCAGCAAAACTTGCAAAAAGTCCTTGCTTTCTTGGCCAACACCAATTCCCATCCCACCATTTCTATCCAATTTTTGTCTTTGATCAATCATGCTCTCAAATATCTTATCAAATCTCTTTGTCAACACTTTCATCTTCTTTATAACACCCTGCAAATCGAACCATTCCAAGCCCGGGTAAAAATCGGAAACATTTGGAGTTCCTAACAGCTCCGTTATCTCATTCACAACATGCCTAAACTCAGCTCCAAGACTAGCTCTTTCCTCACCCTTCACTGTGCCACCCCATAACATGCTTGTAATCACATTAAGTGCAGTCAAGAACATCTGTTCACCAATATTCACAGGCGATCCCGCCTGATTATAAAAGTAATTGATCGACTCTCTAACCTCCCTTCTCCTTAGTGCATAAACAGAATCTAAAGTAGAACCACTAAGCATTTCGCGAACACAAACCTTCCTCAACATACGCCATTTCGGTCCATAAGGAGTCCAAACTATGTCTTTGCCACCATATGTAGCTTCTCTACCAGCAACAGGGACATCTCTGTTAGCAAAAATAGTATCTTGATCCTTAAGCACCTCACGAGCTAAGGAAGGAGAAGTAATAATAATTCCAATTTTTTTACCAAGCCAGAGTCTACAAATGGGGCCATAAGTTTGGGAAAGAGATGCAAAATAGGTGTGGAGTTCAGGATCAAGAGAATGGAGATTACCTATCAAAGGCAAAGCTTTAGGCCCTGGTGGCAATGGGGGTTGTCCCTTTTTTGACTTGTTAATGAAAAGCCAAAGAAACCATAGTAAAGCTAAAATACCAAGAAAATAGGAGAAAAATACACCCTTTTGCTCTATATTGAGTTCTTGAAAGGGCCATGGGAAAGAATCAAAAAGGGGTTTGAAGAATTTAAGAGGCATTATTTGAGGGAAATGGAAAATGGAAGAAGCAATGTGGTGGGAAGCTTGAAGTTTTTGCACCACTTAAAAGAAAATTGAGTTTCCTCAAGGGATGAGATATTTTGGATGAAGACAAAAAGAAAGTCGGCACTCATACTACGAAAATGAAACATCACTAACGTTTGGCCATACATTTTCAAATATTTTTTACAAATATTATTTGGGTTAAGATTTGGGTGAAATTTCACAATATGTTTGGTCATAATATTTAGGAAATATATTTCACTTTTTTAAGAAATATAATTGGTACCCATAAATTTTAAAAACTATCAAAACTAACCATAAGTTTGTATTACATAGCAAGATAGAAACATCGACGTAAAAAGATTCATGATTTCCGCAACAAGTCAGTTGGATCTTCGTTGCAGCAAATAACAAGTAGTGAAGCACGACTATTATTTTTTTCAAAGATAAAAATTTGTGTAGAATTTGAATAAATAGAAGGTATTTTTGTAAACGATAAAAGTTTGATGTAGAATTTGAATTTTTAAAAGCTCCCAAATAATGGGATTTGGCCCAAATACTAGTTTTTTCTAGTATTTAGAAATTTGAATTATTTGTCAAATAATGACAAATTGTATGGACAAACACTATTTGTCAAAAAAATTCTCAAATATTACTTGGGAGATCTATGATCAAACGGATCTAAATATCATTGTATTTGCAATAAATATTTATTGGCGTTCTTTGCATACATACTTTCTCCGTTCATCTTTATTTATTCATTATATTAAAAATAAATATTTAATAATACTTATCTAATTTATGAAATCAAGAGATAATTTTACACTTAATTACTAATTTATTTTTATTATTAATTATAATTATTTTTTTATTATACTTTTTAAGATATTGTATTTATTATATTCAAAGGGTGATATAATAAAATTATTTTTCTATGTATAATTTTTTAAAAAGTGTACAAAATTAATAATGAATAAGTATTATTAGACAGAAGGAGTATTTTTTTTTCATGTCCACCATGTTAAACATACATTTTAATCACATTGAAAGTAACAATATTAAATGCTCTTAGAACCCTTGTGGCAGCCCTCCAGAAGCCTAAAACTATGTGGCACACCATTCACAAGCACTTCAAAGCTTTTACTATATAAATATTTATGTATTAAATTTTGTCATTCCTAACAAAAGTTTATTCGATTCAAAAAGATATTTTTATCATATTTTGACTTTCAGTTAATGGGATAGTAAACGATGTTTGAAATAATTATTATTTGTTATTCAATTAAAATTTCTTAATAGAAGCAATAACTACTTATTCTTTAGATTATTTTTTAAAAATTAATATAAAATATCAATTAATATAAATATTATAATAAAATGCTCATGTCAACTATTATTTCTTAAATAAGTAAAGATGAATGAAGGGAATACCTATAATAGTGGTGTTGTGACTCTTATTAATTTTATAAGATATGTACTGCTATTTTCGGATCATTTTATTTATCGTCTATAGTAAAAATAGATAGTTCAAAATAGTTATTACTATAAAAAAAATAAAGTATAATTAATTCTTTATTTTCATCTTTACCCTTTTTTAATCACTATCTCGGCACTAATTGTCAAAGTTCAACAGTGAATCTAGGGTATATAACTTATGGAATTATTCAAACTTAGTACTAGTAGTTTTGGTTTGGATTTTATATATGTATTAAAAATTCTTTAAATAAGTGTAAAAAAAAAACCTCACACCATCCATTGAGAGTATTTTTATACCTTTTATGTAGTTTTTCAATCATTTTAACTATATATTGACTTTGTTCGCACATCCAACAATCACCCCCTCTAACTAAGTTTCATACAGCTCATCACCACGATCTAGGGGTTTCCATATCGAACTAAGTTCCATTTGGTCCATATATTACCACGATCACCCACGTGACTGGGCATTTATGGGTAACTAGCTTCTTCTAGCTTGTGCGTGTGCATCTCTAATCATGGTAAAGGTATTAAATCGAGCCCTAAGTACGTCATTACTCCATCATCTTCATACTCGTTTCCCCAATAACTACTTGCAGTGCCTGCATGCCGAGTATAGTGACTATAATCATGCAATTAACTTCTGAGTTAATTACCACATAATGCAGAAAGTAGTCCACCTTAATTCACTATGACTTGAAATAATTATTCACATCCTTTCCTTACCAATGCCATGCTTTCAATTTTTATTAGAAATTGTGAATGAATTATTTGATAATCTGATCAAAATATCTTCTTCTTTTTTATTTTGTTCTCTTCTGTATGTTAGATTTAGTTATATAAAGGAAAGAAAGTTTTATTTGGTCATTATTAAACAAATAAGAAACAACGAAATTATATTTGGGTAAGAATTGGGCTGGTCGGGCTATGTTTCATTGTTTAGCTCATTTTGACACTATTCACCTCAACACAGTAATATTAAGGAATCTTTACACGAATAGCCGGGTAAATTTACTATTTATTTTTGAGAAAAATACATGTATTCCCCATAGGAGCAAACTATTTACAACTAAATACCCCCTTATAAAAAATATTTCTTAACTAATTACAAAAAATGTCCCCTTTCCTTGTAACTTTTGTAGTTATTTAGCTCCCATTTCATTCTTTATTTTTATTTCTCTATTTTTTTTTCCTTTTTCTTCTTTTCTCCTTTTTTCTTTATTTTTTATTTTTATGTTTATTTGTTCATTTTATTTTTTCTCAAATTATATTATTTTTTATTTTCTTTTTACACCATAATTTGATTCATCCTCAATTTTGATTCTCTTTTTTCAATTCCTTTTTTTGGTTATTTTATTTTTGTTTCTCTATTTCTTTGCTGCTTTTCTTTTTTCTTCCTTTTTTTTATCTTTTATTGCTCATTTATTTTATTCACAAATCAAGTTATTTTTTATTTTCTTCTCTCACCATAATTAATTTTGGCTAGTTTATTTTTGTGTTTTTTATTTTTCTATTTTTTCTTTGTTTTTTCTTTTCTTTATTTCTTATTCCTTTTCTAATTTTTATTTTTTTTCTCTATAATCTAATTTTATTTATAATTTTTTGCTCTTATTTTTCCATATAATAAAAAAAAAGACTATTGATACAGTAAATATCCACTCTTTTTTTTATTTACTCATTTTATTTTTTTTCTTTCTTTTCTCCTTTTCTTTTTTCTTGTTTATTTTCTTATTCTTTATTTTTTCCTCTCCTTTTTCATTCCTTTTTTTTTCGAATTATATTATTCTTTATTTTTTCACCATAATCTAATTTCATATTCAATTTTAGTCCTTTCTTCTTTTTTTTTTTCATTTTTTTATCTTTTTTTTGTAATTTTATTTTATTATTCTTTTCTCAATAATCTAATTTCATTCACTTTTTTTGCTCTTTTTCGTTGAGATATACTTAAGTCCCTCAATTAAACACTACTCTTCTATGATACCATCACATTATATTCATATACTGACATGGTATCATGGAGGACTGCTTCAGTCCTTCATTGTGACACTACTCAGTATACCATCATAATATATTTATATATTGACATAATATCATGGAGGATTGTTTCAGTCTTTCAATGAGACATTCCTCAGTATACCATCACAATATATTTATACTGACATGGTATCATGGAGGACTGCTTCAGTCTTTCAATGAGACATTCCTCAATATACCATCACAGTACATCTATATACTTTCGTGGTATCATCTTTCAATGAGACACTATTCAATCTTCCATCCCCCGAGGGAACTGGACATGATAATTTTTAATCATCCAGCTCGAGCAAGAATAAAAAGAACCAAACGAATCCATGTATCCATATAAAATATATATATATGGTACCTGTATTTACACATACACATATATGATATAGTATAGGAATGGTTCAATACCATTATAATATATTTATATACTGCATAATATCATCCTTCAACGAGACACTCCTTAAATATATTGACATGGTATCATCCTTCAAAATAACACTCTCATTAATCCTCATGATACCATCATAATATATCTATATACTGACATGGTATCATAGAGGACTGCTTCAATTCTTCAATGAGACACTCCTCAGTATACCATCACAGTATATCTATATATTCATGGTATCATCCTTCAATGAGACACTCTCAATCATTCATGATACCATCACAGTATATTTATATACTGGCATGGTATCATCTTACAATGAAACACTCATCAGTCCTCCATGATACCATCACAGTATATAGATATATTGTGATGATATCATAAAGGAATACTTCAGTCCTTTCAATAAGACACTCCTCAGTTCTTCATGATACCATCACAGTATATTCATATATTGTCATAGTATCATTGAGGTCTGCTTCAGTTCTCAATGATAATATCACAGTATATGAATACATTATGATGGTATCATAGAGGACTGTTTCAGTCTTTAGTTAGACCTCTATGATACCATCAAAGTATATCTATATACTGGCATAGTATCATGGAGATCGATTTTAGTCCTTCAATGAGACACTCGTTAGTATACCATCATAATATATCGATATACTGGAGTGGTATCATCCATTAATGAGACAGTTCTCAGTCCTCTATGATATCATCATAATATATCTATACATTGGCATGGTATGATGAATAACTGTTTTAGTCTTTCAATGAAACACTACTCAATATACTATCACAGTATATCTATATACTGACATGTATCGTGGAGGACTACTTCAATCCTTCAATAAGACACTCCTCAGTTCTCCATGATATCATCATTGTATATTCATATACTATTATAGTATCATTGAGGTCTGCTTTAGTTCTCAATGATACCATCACAGTATATGAATATATTGTGATGGTATCATAGAGGACTATTCTAGTCCTTCAACCAGACGCTCCTTAGTCATTCTTAATGATTTGTTATTATGATTTATTTATTTATTTATAGTTTTACTAATCTATAAATGGTTAGATAATTTCTTTATCTTTATATTTTATTTTATCTTTAAAAAGAAACGCTAAAAAAAAGATAATCTAATAAAAAATAAAAATATATATTTTTATTAATTTAGATTTTATTAAATAAATTAGTGAATTTAATATTTTTACTAATTATTTCTTGTTATAGTCTAATTATTTATTTATTTTTATATTTTATTAGTTAAAAAATAATTAGCTACTATACTTATTTTTACATTTAAATAAAAGATAAATAAATAATATAAAAAGAAAAGTATAAGAAAATGAAAAAAAAAAAGTAAAGAACGCAGAAGTGAACAGTGCCGCAAATCAAAATTATGAATTGAAAATTGGGTAAGAAGAAATCAGCGCCGCAATTTTGCACGGGTGGGGTATTGCGGGTAATTTTTTTTAGCCGAGTGAGTATTTAAAGAATTAGTATAGGAAGGAGTATTTAGGTGTAAATATTTTAGATTTCTAGTCTATTTAGTGTATTTTTTTCTTTATTTTTTCTAATCGCTATACACTCATTATACATAAATATACATATATTATACATTTATTGGTTATTTTTAATTTAATTAATTGGATGGACGATTATTTAAATTAATTCCTCTAATATTAGTTCCATTCATTTTAATTTGATCTGTACAAAGTTAACTCATAATAACCTGCTCATTTATTAATCGTTAGACATAATTCTCAACTACCTTGGTAGTAAAGTGATACATGGTCGATTTTTTTCTTCGGTACCACTGCACGACAGTCACACACTTACTGCACGACTTCAGTCTACTCAACGCACAAATCTTTTAGACTTAGACAAAATTAGACAACACTTTAAAGCAGTAAAAACACAAGTCTTTACAAGAACGAATTTCCAACCTTTTTATTATACTCGCAACACAATACAAAAGGACACACAAGAATTTCACTAAGGCATTTACTCTCTCAAAACTGGATAATGCTTTAGCCAAATTCTGCCTACATATAAATCTGCACAAAGACAGTTACAAGGTGGTTACAACCGCTCACATGCCTAGCACATGGCCTATACATATTTTCAAACTTAAAATAAACTAAGTACAGAAATATATCTAACACTTAGAAACATTTAAATTTTGAATTTAAACTCAACTGCCCCATGTGCCACGCACATGGGAAGCTTTGTGCCTTAGCCGAAATTCCTCATGCCCAACACTTAGAATAATATCTGCCTTGCCAACACTTAGAATATTTTCCAACTTCTCTTTGCCATGCCTTCATGCCACAGTCATGTCTTGCCATCGTCTAGCCAATGTCACTGCCTGCACACACTGCCTGCACGTCACTACCGTATGTTTAGCCGATGCCACTGCCTGCACGCATGCCCCATAGGTGTCATGCGCCTGTCCTTTCCCTCATGCCTCTAAGCTGCCTTGCCAATACCCCCAACAATTTAGACTTTAGCTGCCACTAACACTTAGTCGCTCAGCCAACGAACATTGCATATGCCAACATGTCAAATCCAACGCTCAAGTCCTTGCCATGCCCTTGCCGACGTCGCTTACGTAGAACGGAGGTCTAGCACAAAGGGACTATTCTCTCAATGTCATTTGTTGTAGATAAAGTTAGGTATGTACTTTACTTCCACTGATTAATTTTGTCCAAAAAGTCTTCGTTACATCATTTTAGATGACTTTGATCAACATGTAAATTAAGCTACTAAAGGCAGTCTTAATTTCCCTTTTGTATTGTAAAGTTATTTTAATGTATGTAATGAAACACCACAAATATCAGGTAATTTCTTTTTATTTATTTAAATTTTTGTGAATAAAAGTATTCGATATGAAATTACTATCAAATATAGACTGGTACAAGCTTAACATGACATACCAGAGTAATTATAGGTCGGAATAATTGGTAATTATGGTAAATTTGAGAATATTTCATCGTAAAATAATTTTTTAAAAACACACATTTCAATTAATTGAAGGTTGTCATGACTAAATCCATGGCACATATTGTTCATTTTAGGCTTAGGCACGTACAAATTTATCTTTCGGGTTACGCCATATCGAGCCTCAAAAGCTTGCGTATCATGTGAACTTAAATTATGTCTTATAAAGCTCTTCACCCTCCTCTCCCATTCTGACGTGGGATTCACCTAAGATATCATGTACACACATCATTTTTAGAAGTTTGTCAGTCTAGAAATCTGTCAGTCTTGCTCGACTCGCTCTTTGTTAGAGCGTCACAAAAAAAGTCAAATATGCTTAGTCAAATATTACAAAAAAATTAAAATTAAAATTTATCAATTGTAACTAAGAAACTAAAAGTAATAAATATCCATAAATAAATAAAATATATATAGTTTCATGATAGTGGTCACTAGTTAGGTTCCACAACTAGCTAGCAATAGTACGTGGCATCAAGGAAATATGAACATCATATTAATTTAATTAGTCGAAAGATGATATAATTAATTTTATCACTCTAGTCAAGTGCCTAAGTTTAATAGCTCCATCGTGCATCATATTTTATTTTTTCTTCATAATCCTATAACTCAATCTTCAACTGCCGACAAATTTTAGCAGGTTAGTGCTCAGCTTCGTGAATATATTAGTGGAAACTCATCGATATCTATCATTCAATCAAATTTATTTATCAATATAATTGTAAAATTTTATATATATATATATTATTTACTAATAAGAGGGAAAGCACACACGAGAGCGTCAACATGTGTTTGTAGGGATTAAATATCAATTTGAGGGCACTTTTGTCATTTCATGGTGTTCTATTTGCTTTCTAATTTGTTTTAGTATGAAAGGTTTGTTCTAATTGGTCCGTGTAATTTAGTCAGTGTAGTGTTAACAATTAATTGTGCAACATGTTACCCATTGTGGGGTCATGTTCATAATGATTATGATGGCCCACTTCCTACTTACTTGACACATATTTGATATGCCTTTACACATCTGCCTGCATTCTGCTATATTGAAACTGATGACTTCATTGAAAATGTATTTTTTTTTTTTTATAATTTAGTACTCCCTCTGTTCCATATTAATTAGTTATTTTTACTTTTTATACACATATTAAGAAATCATTAATAAGAAGGTAGTTTTACTAATTCAACCTTTAAAATAAAATAAAATTTTACAAATATGTGTGAACACTTTCAAAATGAATTGATTGCAAGGATAACATGAGAAAATTTAATTAGTGCTTTCTTGATTTATTCTTTTTTGAAGTGTTCACACTTATTTGTAAAGCTCTAAATGAGTTTCTTAAGGGATGAATTTGTAAAACTATCTTCTTATGTATGATTTCTTAATATGCGCGTGAAAAGAAAAATGACTAACTAATATAGAATGGGTGGAGTAACTAAATACTATTATAATTATAATTATAATTTAATTATTACTTGATGTTACACGATTAAAAAAAAGTTTCTAACTAATATTTTGTACTTTTTTCATTTATTTTTATTTGTCTATTTTGAATTTGACACATTTTTTAAATTAATGATTAATTGAAAACTTTATCACAATATTTATATTAGTTGATTATAATTTTAGGTTTTAAGAAATGATTTCGAGAATAATTTCTACTATTTTTCACTAATAAGATTCATAAATTATAGTTATGACTTAAATAAATTATAGATATAAAATTAATGTTATCGACTCCGTCATCGCATGTGCTTCTCAAAAATAACATTAAATTCAAGGGCATTTCTATTATTATATAATATTTATGTTTTTATGTTGTTGTACTTCAAAGCTTCATGTGCATACCTTTTCATCTTGAACAAAAGTATTGGACATTCCTATACCATGAAATACAATGCTTCTTCTCAAAATGAAAAGATGGGCAAAACTTAAATATTCATTGCACACGTATCAATTTGCATCATTTTGTTTTGCTAACATACTCACACCACTATACATGATTTTGATATTTTATATAATTTTGTGCATCAGTTATTCAAGTTTTTCAAACACATGATTAAATAATTTATGTGTATAAGTAAAAAAAAATTAAAAGGTGCTTTGTTAAAATTCAACCCAAACACTATTGTTACAGCATAATTAATGTACTACAATAATTAAGAGAAAATTATTTCTAAAAAGCTTTGCCTGATTTTGTTTAAATAATCTTGATCCATTTCAATTTATTTATGTAAATTTTGATATGACGCAAAGTTTTAAAAAAAAAGTAAAAATAATCTTTTAATTTTGTGATCTTAAAATAAAGATATGTAGAATGTATCAAAATATCCCGTCTAAGAAATTAAAATTTAAAAATTACCAAAGAAGATGGGAGATATGTTTTTTTAAAAATAGAATAAAAAAATAAGACAAATAAATTAAAACGAAGAAAGTAATTATGAACAAATAAAAAGGAATCAATGTAAAATGAAAAAAAAAAAAAAAGACAAAGGAAAAGAGCTTAATTTAATCCATGCCTCTGATAAATTACTAATCGTTGAATCAAGTCAATCCATCATGACGAGGATCTGAATTTTCATGAAAGAAGAAAATACTTTTAATTTGTAATTCGATAATTTATATTATTTTCATCATATTTATATATTATGGACCAAAAAAATCAAGCATATGTTAATGATCATTTAGATCATTTTATCAAGAAATTGTACTAATAGTACTAAAATATAAATATAGATTTTTAGAATAGCATGATGTGATTGTTGGGCCGCGCCTTACACGGACATCATTTTACTAATACATATATATATATATATATAATATAAAACTTTTATATATTTGTTAATTATTTTGTAAACTAGATTATTATTTCCTCCGTTTTAATTTGTTTGACTTACTTTTCTTTTTAGTTCATTTTAAAAAAAATGTTTCTTTCTTTTTTTAGAAACTCTTTAATTTCAACTTTATACATGGCATATTCAAGACCACAAGATTAAAGGATATTTTAATATATTTGACATATCTTTAATTTAAGACTATAAGTTTCAAAAAAATTCTTTACTTTCTTAAACTCCATGCCAATTAAAATAGGTTAAACAAATTGAAAGGGAGAAAAATAAGGTATTGGACTACATTTATTCCTAATACTATTATTTTGCACTACTTTTAACGTGTCAGCTTAATGTAAAGGAACTTTTCTAACCTTGTCCGGAATATATATTATTATATAAAGGCACTTTTTCTGGTTATAATAATGTTGAGAATGCAAATTATTTAATACTAGGAGTAGTTGATACCGTCAAAATTGAAAAGGTACATAAGTTTTGAATTTTTTTTACCTTTTAGTTTTTTCTGTTGTAACACAGCAATTTAGAACCATAAGATACAAAGCAATATTGTAGCTAGGCAGAAAAAAAAATATTTGCTACTTACAACATTTTGCACAGTTTATTTGTTTAGATCATTACCCTAATTTGTACGTGGAGTAGTTCTTCCTCTACTATATCCTATACATTTTCAGAAAAATAAAATCGTGACGAACTCTAAAGCTACTCAAGTGATTTAAATTAACATCAACCAATTGAGTACTTTTAAACTCTCACATAATGATTTTGCAGCTTATAAACACTTTTGGTTTTATAATTTTATTCCTAATATTTTTTGTAATCTCCTAAAAACTCTTCCTAAAATTTAAACTCCTAATTCTTTCTCTGTTCTATTTTCATTGTTCATCCTTTTTAGGTAAAATTAGGGGTGACAATTTTAGCCCATATTAATGAAATGAGTCCATTTAATTCATATTTAATGGCTTGGATCACTCATATTTTAATTGGGTAAACATGGACTTCAAGCTATTTTAAGAGCTCCTACAAATATGATCAAAATGAGTAAAATATGAGATATAGACTCATAATAGATCACTTACTTATACCCAGATTCTTAATTGTGCTAAAAAAGTAAAAAAATTAATATTAATTTTTTAATTTTAAAAAATATTAATTTATTTTTCAAAAAAATTGAAGAGTTGGTGGGGCTGAGATGGGGGTGTGGGGTGACAGAAAAAAAAATAATTTTTCAAAAAAAACATGAAAAAATTTAATATTTTTTTAAAAAAACATACAAAAATTTGGGAGTGGACGGAGGGGGGGGGGGGAGGGTAGATTTTTTTTTTTTGAAAAACATAATATTTTTTTTTGGGAAAACAAAAAACATTGGGGGGGGGGGGGTAGAATTTCTTTTTTGAAAAACAATTATTATTTTTTTTGGGAAAACGAAAACAATTAGGTGGGTGGGTGGATGATGGTGGGGGGGGGTCAGGGCGGAGTGGGGATAAAATTTTCTTTTTTATAAAAAAAGATAAAAAAAACCAATTTTTGGAAAAAAAAAATAGGGGTGGGTGGTGTCACGGGGGGTGCCGGGAGGGGGGGGGAGAGACGGATGAATTTTTATTTTTTTTGAAAAAATTTAAAAAAAATATTTTTTTGGAAAAACAAAAAAAATAATTGGGGGGGTGGGTGGTTGGCACGGGGGGTGGTCGGGGCGGGAGGGGAGTAATTATTTTTTTTTTGAAAAACATAAAAAAAAAAAAATTGGGGAAAAAAAAAAATTGGGGTGGGTGGGTGGATGGCATGGGGGGAGGGGGGGTTGGGGTAAATTTTATTTTTTGAAAAACATAAAAATTATTTTTTATTGGAAAAACAAAAGAATTTGTTTAATTTTTATGTAAAATTACTCTTTTATTATATTAGAGTACTAAATAGTTTGATTTAATATTAATGAGTTGATATGCATACAACATATAAAAAGCTTAAAAGTTTTTGGCTTAAGGAAAGTGGGTTAAAACCATTTTGACCAAATCCATATTTACCCATATTTATATGGGTGGATTGCAATCCAATCCATTTTAGCCCAATTCATATACAGTCCATCCAAATCCAATCCAATTCACCCATTTGCCCCCCATCGATAAAATTACTTTTAATTCTATATTTATATAATTAACTTTTAGGGAAAACTACATAATTAATCAAACATCCTGGCCATAACTACATAATACCTCACCACTTTAAATTAATTACACATATCTCACTAGTTTGTAATTTTATACAAAAATCGTGTATCTGAGCACTATCCTAAATAAGCGCCCCAAATCACTCCTCCTGTAATCTATCTCCAACCATAACATCTCTCTCTCTCAAAGTTACCCCCAAATTACGTTCACAATTGTGCTCTCCCACTCCCACACAATCTTTCATCCATTTTTGAAAAATATTGGAGTTGGTGAATCCAAAACTTCCATCTTTGAGGTTTGTAATTGATTTCATCCATACGTATATTATGTATTTGGGTTTAATAGAGTTTAGTTCTAAGTTCTCTTAATTTTGAAGAGCAATTTCTAGTTCATTCATGGCTCAAGGATCGAATCGAATCGAATCCGGTCAATTCAGCACCACCAACCCCAGATCTCTAGGCAAATCGAAGAAAATCTCTGGAAATAAACGGCTCACCCCTTCCGGATCCAGTAAAGATCCGAAAAAGCTCCTAAACGGAGTCGAAAATAAGAATTTTGGTAATCCTGGTGGTGGTGTTAAGGCCATCGGAATGGAAAATATTATGAAGGATTGTAGGCAGATTTTGGGGAAGCTGATGATGCATAAAAATGGGTGGATTTTCAATACCCCTGTTGATGCTGAGGCCTTGGGTCTTCACGATTACCACCAGATTATTTAAGCGATCTATGGATTTGAGGACGGTGAAATTGAATTTGGCTAAGAAGAAGACTTTGCTGAAAATAGATCCAAATTTAGAAACGATCAAGTCAAAATGAATGAATTGAGCAAAAATTTGAAATCAAGAACAAGGGACTCAAACCCAGATGTTATTTTTCAGTGTTACCAACTTGTTACCATGTATCCAGTGTTATTTTCCATGTATCCAAGTATACATATATCTATCTGAGTTGTAAATGTGTAACTTTTGTAAATTTAAAGTTTCAAATCAAAACAAAGCAATATGTATCCAGGGATAACATTGTAAGCAAATCTTATGTTACATGTATCCAAGATTAATTCATGTTAACATGTATCCCAATACTACTGCAACCTGCTATTTGAGATGTTGGTAACATGTATCCTTAACATTGTTACAATGTATCCAAGCTTACAAACTTGTATCCAGTATTAACATGTATCCAAGTATACCTATATCTATTTGCTGTTTAGATGGGTATCCTTAGATATTGGGAAGTATCCTTAACACTGTTATAATGTAAGCTTGGATACAGTGTTAACAGTGTATCCAAGTATACCTATTGTTGTTTGCTGTTTAAATGTGTATCCTTAGATATTTGAGATCTATTATTACATGTATCATGTATAATGGAGTTACTTGCTGGTTTGATGTGTATCCAAGTAATTTTAAATTGAAATTTGAATTCTCTAGTTGTTTGTGGAGATGAGGATACTACAGATTTACTCCTCATTAATTGTAAATCTGTTATTTCCTTTTAAAGCGCCCTAATAGTAATAGATTTACAATTAATGATTTACTCCTCATTAATTGTAAATATTTTATTTCCTTTTAAAGCGCCATAATAGAAACAGATTTACCATTAATGAAGAGGTTATATGTATCCAGGATACACGAAAATACAAAGGATACACGCCTTTTCTTTTTTAAACTACCGGGGAAAATGTAATATTTTAAAATAGTGGGATAAAACGTAATTAGGGACCAAACTACTGTGTTTTATGTTGTTTACACTAACTTTTATAAGGACTACTCGGCCATTTTAACATTTAAAAAAACGTTTATCAACATTTTACGAAACAAATTAAACTAATTACTTATTATCAGTTTCTAACATTTTTTTATACTTACTTATAAAATAAGTTTCACTATCTAAAAGTATTTTTCAATACTGACCACTTGTCAAGACTCAAAAGAAGAAAGAGAAGTGGAGAAATGGAGAAATGGAGAAATTATAAAAAAGATACACAAAAAGTAAAAAGTGTCATTATAATTTATAATCTCCACATAATATATGATATACAAAAGGTTTCTTATAATATACATATGAACCCCTCCAATAATTTGCCTCGGAGTATTATGAAGTCCCCATCTTTGGCACAGGGATATAGCACTAACATCACTACTATATATTGACACAACTATATATTATTAATTATTTCTTTTTATCTCTTTTGGACTTTTTTTTCCCTAACATGATTGGTTCATTTGACTGGTTGGTTGGTAGGTGGTCCAAAATTAAACCACTAAATTAGAAGTAAGGTTTCACATTGGAGTCTTCCAGAATTTTCTAAGTACACAAGTACTCATAAAATTTGTACACAATACAAACAAAATATAACTTCCTAGTACGTAGTACATGATACCTTTGTAAACATGCATGTAATTTTGATTAAAAAAAACACTAATGTTTGAAAAAGCTAAATTTAATTTTCTTTAGTTATGTCCCATTTCACTAATTTTGATAATCACTTCTTGTTCTCCATGTCATATATGGTGTTAAAGACCTCCAATTCAACATCATTGAAGCAATTATCAAAACCAAAGTCATGGATCCCAAAATCTTGACAATCCAATAGCCAATTGAAACTTTCGTCGTCCCACGACGATGTCATGTTGTTATTGTTGTTGTTGTTGTTGATGTTATCGAAACTTTTTACTGGGAGTTCCCAGGACGAATCGATAAGAGGAGGAGCATCATCAGCTTCCAGCAGGCAGCTCAGTATTGGATCATTTTCGTTAAACGTGTCCAGAACAAGTTTGGATTCATTACAAGAGTTTTCAGACGAAGATGCAGAAGAAGATGAGGTAGAAGAGTTGTCTAATTCTGAAGAAGTGGCTGCTGCAGTTACGCTTGTACTCTCCGGTACAACCACTACCTGCTGATGATCACCATTATTTTTATTTTGATCAGATTCTGGGTTAATTTGATCAATTGGATTTTCTTCTTTGTTTAGTTGTTCATGAGTAACAGGATCAATCCCCATTTTGAGAAGCTTTTTCTTAATATGTGTGTTCCAATGATTTTTTATCTCATTATCAGTCCTTCCTGGTAATCGTGCAGCAATCTTGGACCACCTGATCAAAATAAATTAACAATATCAACAACATACTCAGTGTAGTCTCGCAAAGTGAATTTGGAGAGGATAGAGTATACGCAGACCTTACCCCTACTGCAGAGAAAATAAATTAACTATATATATGTTATTAATCCCGTTCAATTATTGTTACAAAAAAGTTTGTAAATAGAATGGAGACAAATTAATAAGCTAGATAAAGGAGAAATAATTAAGTAGTACTATTTTAAGTCCACTTCAAGAAGACATGAAATAGATTGATAAGATAAATAAAAACTTCTTTTTGAAGCCAGAATATTTTAATATTTTAGCTAGTACATTACTTGATAATGCAGGATTAATTAATCATGAATGATTAAAGTAGAAAAAAACAGTGATAAAGAAGCTTCATTTCACCAAAATGATTATTCAGGAAGAGAAATATAGAATGCTTTAATCAGAAATCATGGCATAAAATAGGTTGTTAATATACTTGTTTTTACCTTTTTTCCGCAAAAAGCCATGCACTTTAAAAAGAAAACTAGTAAAACTTTTGAAATAGTAACATTTATTTTGAGTTCTATCATAACTCCAGGAAAAGAAACTTTCCTTTTTGCCTTTCTTTATGACTCTATGGCATGAAATGTACAGATATAGAGATCAAAAAGATCATGAAGGGAAGAAAAGGGGATAAAAATCCCAAAAATAAACCACTAAAACTCATCATTATTTCGATTTATGTAGCTTGATTCGAAGTCAAACTAACTAATGTTTGGTGTGAATTCGGACATAGAATCTTCAATCTTTTTGAAATAAAATTTAAATATTTAGAAACTACATAAAAAATACTACAAGTCACAATAGTTAACAATTCAAAATATGTACAAAATATTTAGAAAAATTATAATAAAAAAATATCACTTGACTATCTAAATAGTAGTAATAACTAAGACAAACAAATTAAAATAGAGGAAGTAATTAGTACATTCAATAACCATCTTAAGTTTCTAGTTCTTATAATCTACAATAAATAAGTTCCTCTTTAAATAAAAATAAAATATATAGTGTTTGATTGAACACGAAGTTTTAAAAAGATCGAAAGAAAGAAAGCCTTATGCAAATTATCTCCTTAAAGGTAGAAAGAGACGTGCAACAAAAAAGTTAATTTGTTTCTAAATAAGGAAATATGACATCCTTTCTGAAACAAACTTACAAGGACAATACGTACGACACATAAATTGAGACAGAAGAAAGTACCTGTTCCCGAGACGAGCATGGAGATCAATGACCAATTTCTCCTCAGCTTCACTAAGAAGTCCTCGTTTCAAGTCGGGTCGAAGGTAATTAGTCCATCGGAGACGACAACTCTTACCACAGCGCCTAAGACCGGCAAGTTTAGGGACAGCACGCCAACAACATTGGCCATTTGTAAGAATAAAATTGATGAGCTTCTTGTCTTCCTCAGCTGTCCATGGCCCTTTCTTTACTCCTAGTTTGTCACAACAAGGTTGTCTTCCCATCCCTAGCTTATACTAAAAAATATAAATTGTGTTTGCTAAAAAATTTGCCCTTCTACCCACCTTTATATATTTGATGATGATGATGATGATTATATCCACCAACTTGTAACTTTTCTTGAAATCTTGTTTTGGGCATATATATATTTCATTTTTGTGAAAGTGTATGGGATATATATATATATATATATAGTGAAAGAGAATGTAAGATTCCATGGCCCACTCAATGGTTTGTGAAAGGTATATATGAACTACAATTCCTTATATGGTGTTATCAACTCCACCTAAGAGAGTGTTGATAGTGAATGATAGATGTCCCAAACACCAAGCAAATATTCAAGAACTCCCCCTTCTTTTTTTTTTTTAATGATCGTGGTGTTCGGGTCAACTTTCGCGTACCTCGACTGATATCACGAGATATCTGTCATCTTCCACCAGCAATAGGTACCAGGTAACTCTGTCCACCAAGATTATAACAGATGGGAAGAATCACCTGAGACCTCAGACTTCATGGTTCTTAACTCACTTCATTGACAACCAGGCCACAACCTTGGATGCCAAGAACTCCCCATTCTTCATTTTTTTAACCATTTGATATATCTGATATTCACTGACTCGACTGATTCAGATTCGCATCACATCTCTATAGGGAAATGTTCTCTATCAATATTTTTTTTCCTAATAATCATAAAAGAATCTTATCCGTCCCACCATAGGTATGTGTGGTGATATTAATCTTTTTCTTGAACCCTTTTTTGCCCCCACACTCGTAAAGATTTGTTCTTTTCTTTTTCTTGTTTTTGTTTTTGTTTTAGCTTTATGTTTTTCTTCCCATTTTCATACACTATCTTCTCTCTGTGATTGCACGCTTACGTTACCATTTCGTCATTAACACGTTTACGGGACCTTTCAAAACATGGGAAGCAATCTCGTACTGTGTTTACCCATCATATCTTAATTAATTGTCGGCTTAATTAAATCTAATCGTTTGATTAGTTTACTTTTGATGAGTTTGTCGAGTCGTTTGAAAAAAATGTGTGATCGTCTTGTTTAAAATCTTAAATTGATAAACGAAATTATTGTCACACAATTTAACATAATATTTTAACGAAAGGAGGTCTGTTGAATTCAAATTTTATTTTACTGTGCTAGCCAAAAAATGTTAAAAATATTTCCAATTTTTTGTTTGTTGAAAAAGAATATAAAATCTACTTGCAAGGGAGCGTGTTGAGATACAATATAATCACAATGTATTACTGTGCTAGCCAAAAAATGTTAAAAATATTTCCAAGTTTTTGTTTGTTGAAAAAGAATATAAAATCTACTTGCAAGGGAGCGTGTTGAGATACAATATAATCACAATGTAATGAATTTTCTTGTGGCCGGCTCATTTTCTTCACCCGCCTGCCCAGTTTTTCAGAATATGCTTCAAATCAGAATGTAATGAATTTTCGTGTTTTATGATATTATGATTATTGGGTCTTTACTTAGAAATTTTAAATAAAATTACAAAATGACTCAGAATGTGCAAATCATGTGATGCCTTAAATTAGTGAATAAATGCAATTTCACAAGTTATTGTATAATTACATTTAGGAACTACATTGGCCCAAATACATAGAAGGATATTAAAAAGTACTTATTTGTTGAGAATTTTCACTCCTCTATATTTTAAATATGCCTTTCGAGCATTACAATCAGCAGCTCAAATAGTCCTTTATGAAGTCTTTGTGTGCCCTTAAAGCATGTGTGAAGATCCAAATATGCCTTCATTAATCTTCTCTTAAGTTTTATGTGAAATCAAGACATTTTTTGCCTAATTATTAAATAACGACAGAGACATATTTGATCCAAATTATTAATGGAAGACAAATATTATTAATTTGGGTAACTTATATAAAACACACATCTTTGAGAGTAGGAGTGTATATGAATCGGGTTAGTTCAAATTTTTTAAATACCAAATCAAATCATTATTGTCGGATTTTTTAATTTATAAACCAAACCAAACTAATAAAAGTCGGGTTTTCCAACCTCGAGTTTTTTGGATTTTTTCAGTTTCTTCGGGTTTTCGGGGTTTTTTTGAATTTTTTCTGGTAAAGTCTTCATACAAACATATAATTAACTTGTGCTTCAAATATTTCTTTAGTCCGAGAAAAATACAACTATCTAAGGTATTTCGTAAAAAAATAACACAAAATATATTCACTTTATTTGAAATTTATGAAGTGAGAATTCAACCAAAAAAATAATGAAATCGCATAGAATAAATATTGCATATTAATAAGTCATAATAAAAATAATCATTATTTAAAAGTATTAAGTCATGCTAAAATAAGCCAAATAAGTATTAACTACATGACTAAATATTAAATAGAAAAATAAATTAGTTATGTATTTATGTAAAATTAAAGAATAAATATTTAACATGATTGTCATTCCTAGTGTTGGATTGAATAATCTTTTGTTAACATTCGTATTGGTTTGGGCTTTATTTGAGTTACTAATATCCATAGACTATGAGCCTGTTTGGATTAGCTTATTTAAGTGCTTTTAAGCCTAAATAGCTTTTAAGCACTTTTGAAGTGTTTGGGTAAAATAAAAGTGTTTTTTTAAAGCTAAAAAGGCAAAAATAAGCCAAAAGTCAAAAGTTACAAATCCTAACTTTTGCTTTTAGCTGTAAGCCAAACACCCACTATAGGTTGTAAAAAAACTTATTGGACTATTTAAAATTCTAAGTTTAAACTTGAAATAATATATTGAAAGATAAAAACTATGAAAAAGTTGAAGAAATATTTATAAATTACATCACAATAAATATTTTTATGTATAAAATATTTTTAAAAACAATATACATGTAATATCGGGTTGGTTCGGTTTGGTTTGACTTTTTTTAGTTAAAAATAAACCAAACCAATTATAGTCGGATTTTTTTTTCCAATACCAAACCACTAGTCTTTTTTTTTTTGCGGGTTGGTTCGATTTGCAGTTTGATTCGGTTTGCGATTCGATTTTGTACACCCCTATTTAATTTGGGAGCTAATTACTCTTTTTTCCACCTCAATCCCGCTCGGATACATCACTCACCTCGGGATACATCGTCTCACCTCGGGATACATCCTCAAACTACTCGGATACATCGGAATCCCATTGGAGACATCTCAAAACCACTCGAATACATCGGCATTCTTTTGGTTTTACCTTTGATACATCGGGTGGGATGTATCCGAGGTGAGACGATGTATCACGACCTGAGACGATGTATCTGAGTGATTTATGTGGTATATTAAGTAATTAAAATAAAATAGTGGGAGAGTTAGGCCTCATTTGTTTGCACTTAATGGAGGTCTGAATCTGAATGGTTCAGACCTTAGGCCATTAAGTGCATTTGTTTTTATTAAGATTTAAGCACTTAATTGGTCTGAATGGGTCTTAATCATTAAGATCTAGAACAAAGTCTTAATACCATTAAGAGGTAAACTTGTATTGACAATATTCACCACCACTATTTCCACAATCACCAGTCACCACCACTTACCACCTTTGTCATCACAACCACCATCACCATTGTCAACCACCATTACCGTCGTCAACCACCACCACCAATCACTACTACTATCAACCACTACCACCCCTACTACCTCCATCATTATATATAATTATATCCATTGTCACCACCACCACCGTCACCTCCAAAACCACTGTGGTCAATCCTACAACTAACCAACTCCACCATCACAATTAGCACCGTCACTAACTACCAAAAACACACCGTCAACTATTACACGTTTTCAGCCACCATCACCACCGTTGTCACCTCGGCGCCACCTCCACCACTATCTGCCACTACTACCAGTACAGTCAATCCCTACGACCAACCACATCCACCATCACAACTAGAACCGCCGCCAACTACCACACATTCTTCAGTCACCACCATCAACACCGCCAACTACTAACCTTAACCAACTTCACCATCACAAAAACCACCACCAACACTACCAATCGCCACTATTATGACAGTTACTAAAACATCAACCACCTCTACCATCAACTATCACCGCCAACATTACCAGCCACAAACACCAACCATAACCACCACCACCATTACGAACCATCTACATCATCACTAGCAAACATAGATGTCTCATTTTTTTAATCAACTAATAATTTTATTTTTATTAAATTAAGTTTTTTTCTAATGTATAATTAATTTTTATTTGAATTGTACTTTTATTATATTTATAAATAAATAAATTATGCATATTCAGATGTTGAAAAACAAACAGTCTTAATCATTCAGTATTCAGATCTAGAGACAACATCTTAATCATTCAGATGTGCATTCAGATTCAGACGTCTTAATCTTAATGAAAACAAATGAGGCCTTAGTAAATATGGTAAGAAGGTATGTCTCTTTATATAGTTTAACCTATAAATTTTACACACGTTAAGAATATTTTTGACCCTTTTCCGTTTGATTTAAGCTTGGACTTCTCCGTAAATTACACAATAAAAAAGTAATTGTCGCTATAGTTGGTCTAAAATTGTATCCCACTTTCTTGCCGGTGCATCATTTTCAATTCTTTATTTTTTTAACCTTGTTCAATGAACAATAATATCGTTCTCCTAATTTAATGTTAGCCAGAAGAACTCTTGGGATATGCCGATGATTTTTCAATGTCTTATAATTAAAGAAAAGAATGTTTAACTTTGTATAGTAACTTGCAAGATATTAGAGTGTAGAGTATCACACACACTCGCACAGTTTACAAAGCAAACATGAGATCCTTCAAAAAAAAAATCACTAATTAATTGGAAAAATCTTTAATTCATTATTAATCACTACAACAACAAAAAATATGAAATTTGTCGCTAAATATTAATAGGATTTTTTTAATGATCTATCGCTAATTCATTATTAAATAGGATTAGTGACGCGTTTTTATTGTTTAGCGACAAAAGTTATGTCACTAGTTCAGTTTTCTTTTGTAGTATATGCCTTGATGGTATAAACAATATTTACACAATTAAGTCGCTTAAATAGTAATTGCAGATAACTCTATATTTAATAACATTGATTGGTATTGTATAGAATAAATAATAAATAATAAATAACGTGTTATAATAGGTTAAATTACACTTGCTAATAATGTAAAATATTTATTAAAATGAATAACTCTCTACTTGTGCTAAATTATTTCATATTCTTTTTCTTTGATCAACACAGTAAGAGCACGTAGGCCAGAGTCTCTTGTACAAGGCAAGAAACATATTTTTTTTCCATACTATTCTTATTTTGATCTAAATTCTACAGTTATGTTTATTCACATTTTTTTAACATAACATGATAACACATTGATAAGGCATTTTGCGTACTAGGAAGCTATGTTAGTCACACAAAGCTGGTGGAATGTCAATATCTTGTCCACCCAGCTATGATTTTGTGGTTTGACCATAACTTTGAAGTTGTTTTCAAGTATTTTAGGGGGAAATAATAAAACGATTATCGGAATGGTTGGAATTCCTTCACCCCTAATCAAAGATTTTGGGTTCGAACATTGGGTATGAAAAAGAAAATTGTGAGTGCCGCCCTAAGAAATGGGCCTGCGATGCACAAATCTGAACTAATCAAGCTCTAATACGGGTACTGGATATCGATTGAGATTTTTTTTTTTTTTAAAAAAAAAACATGAAAATTAATTATGAAACAAAACGGAAAAACATACGGGATAATATATAAGTTCAAGTTCTTTCTGCTAGCTATATTTCCTATTAGCTCCAATTTATTAAGATTTTTTATTGAGAGATTTAGGACTACTTAAGGGTAGTCCAATACACTAATTAAGCTTTCGCTATGCCTGGAACAGTTTAAAGAAAAGTCTAATCACATTGAATCTATTCCACTTCCTCTGTTTCAATTTATGTGGTACTTTTTTTCTTTCTGAGAATCAAACAGCTTAAGTTTGACGTGAATTTGGGTATGAAAATCTTCAAGTTTTTTGAAATAAAATTTGTATGTTTGAAAACTATGTAAAAAGTATTATAAGTCATAATAATTGACAATTCAAAATATTTAAAAGATATATGAAAAAATTACGGTCAAAGATAGACTTATTTGAATCTCGAAAACCAAAAGATACTACATAAATTGAAACGGAGGAAGTACGAAACTTATCTTGCATTTTTGTGAGGGTGTTCTGTACAATTTAGTGAAAGTAATAAAATTTTGCTCAGTTCATAACTATGGAGCTAAGTCCGCCAAAAGATATTCTTAATATGATGTTGTATAAAATTTTCTTCAAAAGGCCTCATAATATTATGAATATTTCTACACCTTATAGATAATTGTTCAATCTGTTTAACTATCAATGTGAGATTCTATCCGCACACACAACAATTTGTCCTTCGAGCTAAGTTTCACATGATTCATTACCACAATCGACGAGTTAATTTCTGCCTGTGGCACCCATATGATCGAGCATTGGCCACCAACGTCTAGAATTATAGCTTAATCTTCTTGTACATGTGAGTCTCTAAGCTACTTTTGGCATGTTAAGATAGTAAACTAATCCCCATGCATATGCTATTTCTTTGTCGTCTTCATACTCATCTCGTTGAATCTTTTACTCTAATATTAGTGATTGGGCTAAGACAATCCAAAGTGCGATATTATCCACTTTGTGCAAAAATCCCATAATTTTATTTTCTGAAAAAGCCTCACACTATTAAGACCTAGTATTTCTACACCACCTTATATATAACTTTTCAATTATTAATGTGCAAGTTTTTGTTCGCACGTCCAACTATAACAATATATACAAATATGTTTCGAAACTTACTATACATATATATCGCCAGATTATAATTCCTTAAGATTCTCAGTTTCATCACATCTAGTCATGTAATCATTTTAATTTCTTCTTGAACATTAATGTACACCAGAAAATTGACCAATTTTTTTTTCCCGTTTTATAAAGTTGTCTTAGTTCCTACGTATTGGATATAATTTTCTTGATGTGTCACTGAATCCATGCTTACAAGCCATACAATCAGTAATCTGTTGAATCACCACGAAACAAGTACAAACTTGTCACTACATTAATCAATTTTTGTGTGTATTATAATATATCCTAGCTAGCTATAAACATGACAGATGGTTAAAAATGAATATTGAGGAACATAAACATAGGATGCGTACCTTAATTAACCAAAATAATAATACATAAATATAAGTAATAACAATATCCACATGCAGAGGTGTCCAAATAAGAAGATTGACACCACTAAAATTGTTGTATACTTCACCCAAAAAAAAACATTTATACGTACGAGACTACGAGTGCATGTCTCTTAAAGAAATAATTAAACCAAAGAGTGATCAATTTACGGCTAGAAATAAAGGTTTTTCTCACTGTGAATTAGTGAAAAATTTGTGCTATAAACCATGATTTTCCCACCAAATTTGCTCACTGGAAAAATGCATGATCGAAAATAGATTCTCACTGAAATAGTAAAAAACTTCTTAATTTTTCCATATGAACACATTACTATTTTTTTCTTTTCCCACCGATTTAATTAAAATATCTGTGAAAATAGCCACTAAATATTTTTCAGTGAGAAATTTCAGTGGAAAAATAGTAAATTTTTAGTAGTGATTATTATAGTAGTACTAATATTTTTGACAAGCAATGACTTTATTAGTCTCAGATCTTGTTTCCCCAACAGAGATCAGTTCTAGATTATTCCATTAATTATTGCAATTATTAATTAATATTAAGGTTAGCTAATTAATTGGATTGAATTTTTTTTTTAAAAAGATGGTTTAGATAGTCTTATCCATTCTGTTGTTTATATTCTAAATATTTCTTGGCTATATAGTGCGTGGCGTAAAAAAGAGATTTCTTGAACAAAGGTTAATTCTCTTCATTTTGTATTGTGTAACATATATAATTGTCAATTAGGCACAAATACTAACATATATATTATTATAATGTAGTGTATCATATTATAATTAGATCAGCAGAAGTACTGCAGAAGGGGGTCGAGAATCAAAAGCCCAAAATTTTGGTCTTTGACTTTCAGCTCTTAATCTAAGGTGACTAATTAATGTTTTCAAAGTTGACGTATATGTACGTCATTTCAACTTGATTTTAGTAGCTAAACAATAATACTCCATCCTCACGTACGTAATTTTGAATTTCGAGAAAATGAATACATTATTATAAAGAGATAAATTCAGGATTTTAATTTATCGAGTTTAATTTAGATTCTCATCATTAATTCATTAGGCTTTTGAAATTATATAAAGGTTTAAGATTATTAATTCTTTTGAAAGTTTAGCAATTTTGTATACTTCCTATGTTTCTTAGTCTAATTTAGCAGGAAGTTAGGAAAATAAGAGACTTTTGAATGAACTAAAATTCTAAAAATGTGTATAACTTAACAAAATATCTTTTGAATTTTGTGATGTCACATGAAATATAAGAATAAAAAAGTTACTAAATATAAAAATTAATATTTTTTTAAAAAAAAGATAAAAAGATGGGAAAAAAAAGCAAGACGAATAAATTAATTTGAGAGTAAAAGGAATATTCTAATTGTCATTAATTAGCATGTCCATGCAATTCTTGTGAGGCCATGTTAGAGTAAAGATGACTAAAGATGAGCTCTTCTTGAAAATTAAACAATCCCAAGAACACGTGGTAGATGACTTATAGGACTCTAAATTTAAAAATTCGTCACTAAATAAGATCAGCGATAAATTTTATTATTTAATTATAAAATTTGTATATCTTTAATCACTAAATATATTAATAGTACATATGCATGCATCTGGTAATTTGGCATGTATACTTTCCCCTCAAGGAAAGTTACTTATGGATATTTCATTCTTGTATTATTATTATTACATGAAAGTCACCATCAAATTACACCTACTATTATCCTGCAATTTTACAACAAAATCGAACGTACAATTAAGGATTAAACACGTATAATTTTCTCATAAACTCCCACTCATCAAAATTGATTTATCTCTTTCCACGTAAGAGTTCTTGGAAGTTGGATATTGATAGGGAGCACAAAAGGTGAACCATTAAGCAAAAAATTATTTAATTTGCACTTGGGAGTGAAATAAATAAAGTTGTGACCCAATTTGGAAACAAGTAGAGGACGTGGCAAATGAATCTGTACTTAAGTCAAACTTGATGGATCCAAAGTGAGTCAAATTAATAAAGGGGTTATGATTCAATTAGCCTTAAATTTGTTTCGACAAAATCAGTTAATTAATTAGGGTGTATTCGGTAAGAAGAAAAATGTTTTCCACAAAAAATATTTTCCTAGAAAATGTTTTCCACAGAAAAGGTTTTCTTAGAAAAATAAGTAGTTTTCCTGCTTATTGCCGAGGAGCACTTAGGTATAATCTAAGCAAATACTATGAACCCCGACCCATGTCCCGAGCCAATACAGGACCCAACCCCCGGCCTAACACCGGCCCAAAACAAGACTCTGACCTCGAACTTGGACCCGACCCCAACGCCGACCCAAGATCGAACCCGAGATCAAGACTAAGACTATGATTCAAACCCAGAAACTGGAGATACAACCCTAACCTCGACCCCGAGACCAAGCCCAAGATCCCAACCTCGACTTGACCTTTACTCAATACCCGACTTTGACCTCGACCTCGAGACCTGACCTAAGACCCAACACCGAGCCCCAAACCCGAGACCTTACCTCGGCCTTGAGACCCAACCCTCGAACTCGGCCCGACACCCCACTCCCAACCCCGACTTGTCCTTTATACGAGACCCAACCCTAACTCGAGACTCGATCCTGACCTTGAGACCCAACCCCGACCCCTACCCCAGACCTGACCCCGAGAATCGACACTGACCCAAACTCTAAAACTTGACTCGAGACCCAACATAACACCGACCTCGACCCAAAGACACGAGTCTGACCACGACCTTGAGACTCAACCTTGAGCTCGAACCTAAGACTCGACCTTGAGGCCTGATCCCGACCCCGAGAATCGACTCCGACCCTGACCCTGACAGACTTAGAATAGAAATACGGGTTCATCCAAACCAAGTAGTTTTGGCTCAAAACTTACATATGCATTTAAAACTGAAGTAATTCAGTTCACCATTGATGAACTTTAGAAGAAAGAAATGAGAACCAGAGAAGAGGGAAGAATAGAGAAGATGATAGGTGAGGAAGATGAGAGAAAGTTATTATTTTGTATTCAATCATTGTGTCTAATACAAGGGAGAATATCCCAATATATAGAGTGATCAAGGAGCTGCATAACTCCTTTCTAACAGACTCATTAACTAACTTGTAACTAACTTATGAAAAGTTACTGTTCCAACTAACTATAACAGAATTATAAACTTAGACAATTTTGCAGATATATCCACTTCTGCTCATTTAGTCTTGTCTTCAACACTCCCTCTCAAGCTAGGCACCTTGAATATGTCTAGCATACCTAACTTGGATACAAGATATTGATGCTGAACTTTGTAGAGTACTTTTGTAAGTATATCTGTTGGTTGATGCTTGGTAGAGATGTACTGTGTCTTCACCTTTCCTTGTTGAATTTTTTCCCTAATGAAGGGACAATCAATTTTTATATGCTTTGTTCTCTCATGAAACACAGGATTGGCTGCATCTGGAGTGCTGACTTGCTGTCACTGAACACTTCAACTGGTAGTGTAAAGTTGACCTCTAGTTCAGTTAGTAAACTAAGTAACCATGTTAACTCAGATACAGTGGAGGCTAGGCTTCTGTATTCTGCCTCAGCTGAGCTCCTGGATATAGTTGGTTGTTTCTTAGACTTCCAGAAAACCATAGACTCTTCTATCTTGATTACAAATCATGTGACTAACCTTCTAGTGTTAGGACATGTTGCCCAATCAGTATCACAGTAGGTTGTTATGTTGTTAATAGCTTTACTAGACAGTAGTACTCCTTGGCCTGGTTGTGTCTTGATATATCTGACAATTCTTACTGTTGCTTCCAAGTGTGACTTCTTAGGATGTTGTAAAAAGTAGCTTAGTGTTTGAACACTATAAGAGATATCAGGTCTTGTAACTGTTAGATAGAGAAGTTTCCCAATCAGCCTTTGATACTCACAGACATCTGTTAACAGTGGATCTTCATGCCCATCTTTCCTTGTGTCAGACCTTGTTTTGTGTAGATGATCATCAAACTCCTTTGTTGTCCATTTGCTGTTAGCATCCATAGGTGTAGATGTTGGTCTAGCTGCTGTAATACCAATCTCAGAGATGAGTTCTAGAGAGTACTTTCTTTGATGCATGAGTATACCTTGATCAGACCTTGTAAATTCTATTCCAAGAAAGTACTTTAGTTCTCCCAAGTCCTTCATCTTAAACACTTGTTGTAATGCTTATTTTGTCTCCTTGATCAATATTAGATTATCCCCAATTACCAGCATATCATCTACATAGATAAGAATGATCACAGTTCCAAACTCTGTCTTCTTGATGAACAAAGAATGATCATGTTGACTTTGTGCAAACTTCAGCTTCAGCAAATCTTCTGTTAGTTTTGCATTCCATTGCCTAGGTGCTTGCTTCAAGCCATATAGGGATTTGATGAGCCTCCATACAGATTTATTCTCCCCTGGCTCAAGAATCCCTGAGGCAAATCCATGTAAATTTCATCAAAGAGATCACCTTGAAGAAAAGCATTAAAAACATCCATTTGGTGGATGTGCCATTGCTTAGAAGCTGCAATAGCTAAGACTGATCTTACTGTCACCATCTTGACTACAGGAGAGAAAGTCTCTTGATAGTCAATCCCTTCTTGTTGGCTATAACCTTCTGCTACCAACCTAGCTTTGAATCTCTCAATCTCTCCATATGCCTTGTATTTAACTTTATAAATCCACTTGCAACCTATTGGTTTCTTTCCCTCTGGCAAACTCACAATGTCCCAAGTATGATTTTGTTGCAAAGCTGTAATTTCTGATTGCATAGCCTCAATCCACCTAGGATCTTTGACAGCTTCTGAATAGCATTTAGGTTCTGTGACAACAGAGAAAGCAGATAAGTATAACTGATATTTATGAGAGATGTTATCATATGAAATATAGTTAGAGATAGGATAAGGTGTGTCTTGGTGACACTGGTTGAGTGAAATAAAATCCTTCATCCACAGAGGTGGTTGTGTGCCTGTCCCTGATCTTCTAGGAGGTTGAACCAGTTAAGTTTGTTGTATATTCTGATTTGGTGCTGGTACTGGATCAGGTTGTAGCTCTTCCTGTTCATGTAGAGGTACTGCATTATGTGTATTGTTCTCTTGTGTAGGATGAGTATGAGCTACATCGGTATGATCTGTATCACAGTGCTCAACAACATGTGAGTCAGTAGGTAAGAACTGGTAAGACATAGAATCCATCAAAGGAAAAATAGGAGGCTGTACAGAGATGTTGTTAAATGGAAAGTCATCCTCTTTAAATACTACATCTCTATTGACAAAAAATGACTTAGTCTCAAGATCATACAACACATATCCTTTTTGTATTTCAGAATATCCCATAAACACAGCAGACTTGGTTCTAGGTTGTAGTTTATCAGGTTGATTCATTATTTTAGCATAGCAGAGACAACCTAATACTCTCATGTGAAGGAGTGAGGGTTGTCTATTATAAAATTTCTCATAGGGTGACATGCCTACACCAGATAAATGTAATCTGTTTATGATTTATACAGCAGTGACAACACAATGCCCCCAGAATTTTATAGGAATGTTAGCTTGAAATCTAAGTGCCCTTGCAACTTCTAAGATGTGTCTATGCTTTCTCTCAGCCACCCCATTCTGTTGAGGTGTATAGGCACAAGACCTTTGGTGTATGATGCCATGATTTTTGAACAAACTGTTACACCAGTCATTAACAAATTTAGTTCCATTATCTGTTCTACATATTTTTATAGTTTTGTTGAATTGAGTTTGCACAAACTTAAGGAAGTATTGAATAGTCACACACACATCAGATTTCAATTTGAGCAAATAGATCCAAGTCATTCTAGAGTAGTCATCAACAACTGTAAGGAAGTATTTATTTCCATCAACTGTAGGCACCCTATAAGGACCCCAAACATCCATATGAACTAGATCAAAACAGGCCACACTTTTTTTACTACTAATAGGAAAAGGAAACCTAGTATGTTTGGCACTAAGACATATATTACACTTGTTGACTACATCAGTTATGATATCTACTTTGTTGGGTATCATCTTATTAAGGACAGTAATCAAAACATGACCAAATTTTCTATGCCACAAATTGATATCTATTTGACTAGAGGCTATTTGTTGAGTATTGTTAGCAGCCAATTTTACAGCATGAGAGAAGGTGATTCCATTGAGTTGCTTCAACCAGTAAAGACCTTCTTCATGCCTACCAATCTCCTTCACCTTCCCACTTGAGAGATCCTGAAAAATACAGAAATCAGGATAGAACAAAGCTACACAATATAGTTCCCTGGTGGCTTTAGACACAGGCAATAGATTATACTTAAACTGTGGTAGTAAGATTACATTTCTCAAAGTACTTCTGTTAGAGATAGAACTGCAACCAGTACGAGTTACTACTGACACTTCTCCATCAGACAGATGTACTTTCCTAGGATTAGTAGTTTCAATTACAGTGTCTTATCTAGCATAGTTGGATCAGACACCATGTGATTAGTGGCATCAGTGTCTATGATCCACTCTTTTTTCTCACTTGTCACTAAACAAGCAATAATTTTAATGTTCTTACCACTTGTGTTACCCGTTACATCAGAGGTGCTTGCTACATTTGTTGCACTTTGGACATTATCATTTCTATGAATGCTGCTGTTCCTGAGCACATGCATCAGCTGATCATACTGCTCTTGAGTAAAAACACAAGTTCCAGGTGGTACAGCAAATTGCATTCCTTGTGTTTCGTGCCTTTGATATAGGCCAGCAACATTAGCAACAATGTGGTTGCTGTGATTCTGACCTATCTGATAGTCTTGAGCACCTCTTGAGTTGATATGATCCTGTCCTTGATTCACTGCATAGTGTTGTCCAATAGACCCTTCAGCTTGCACATTATAGGCACTATAAGGTTTGCCAGAACCGCCTCCTGATTCAAACCTTTTCTTCTTTGGATATCCAACCAATTTATAACAATTTTCTTTCAGATGGCCCTTCATCTTACAGAAGTCACACTGGATAGAGTAATCCCTTTTAGACTTTGGATAGTTGACCTTAGTGTTTGTATACAAAGTTGTAGGATCATAACTAGATGAAGGTACAACATCAAGAAGTCCAGTAGAAATAGTAGAAACAACCTTCTGGCCTTCCTCATTCAAGATCATGGCATATGCCTAATTAACCGTGGGCAATGGTACCATAAGTAAGATTTGACTTCTTTCTTGTAGACAAGAGTCATTCAACCCCATTAAAAATTGGTACAACTTTTTTCTCTGCAAGTAAGCCATGAAATCCCTTGATTTATCACACTCACAGCCTGGTGAAGGAACCAGGGCCTCAAATTCATCCCACAATTCCTTCAGTTTGGTGAAATACATAGACACAAACGAAGTACCTTGTGTCATTGTGACTATGTCCTTATGAAGACTGAAGGTTCTCGACCCATTGACCTTGTCAAACTTTTCCTTCAGTTCTTCCCACACAACCCAGGCATTAGTGGCATACACAATTCCACTTAACAAGGTATTACCAACAGAATTCATTAGCCAAGATAAGACAATGGCATTCACTCTTTTTCTTCTTGAAACTTTTCTTTTTTCCAAGTACCGTCCATAAAACCCCACTTATTTCTCCCTAACAAGGCAATGCGCATGGATCGACTCCACAGAGAGTAATTCTCTGTTCCAGTTAATTGAAAAGAGACCAGAGATACACCACTTACATCTGAATGGTGCAGATAGAGGGGATGATTAATGTCAATTGCTGGAGATGAGACAATCGCTCCTCCATTCACCTGAGTTCCTCCATGTCCTGGTACTGTATTTTCCAGATTACCAGACACATTTAAATTCACTCCATTGCGAGTTTCAACCATCTTGATCTTTCCAAATTACTCTGTTTACAGAATTGTGAGAGGAAAACCTGTCAAGACAGATCTACTGATTTGCGGAATTTTCAGTTGATTATAATCAAGACTCTTAAGAGTTGAGATCGAGACTCTTGACAAATCTTTTGTCAATGCTCTGATACCATGAAGTAATTCAGTTCACCATTGATGAACTTTAGAAGAAAGAAATGAGAACCAGAGTAGAGGGAAGAATAGAGAAGATGATAGGTGAGGAAGATGAGAGAAAGTTATTATTTTGTATTCAATCATTGTGTCTAATACAAGGGAGAATATCCCAATATATAGAGTGATCAAGGAGCTGCATAACTCCTTTCTATCAGACTCGTTAACTAACTTATGGAAAGTTATTGTTCCAACTAACTATAACAGAATTATAAACTTAGACAGTTTTGCAGATATAGCCACTTTTGCTCATTTAGTCTTGTCTTCAACAAAAACATCCACTAAATAAGTACAAATAGACATGGTAGGTTTCACATTCAGTAACTCAAATGACTATGATTAAATCACGAACTCGAACCCATAAAATTTAAATTTTGAATTCGTTTCAAAGCGAGTTGCACTATTTTGACCCATTAATTTGATGGGTCAAGTCAACAAACGGGTGATGAACCTACCTGTTTAAACTTGGGTGAATTGGGTTATTGTCACCTTTAATGCCAGCAACCTTTTCTATTTTTTGCTTCACTCTCATGTGATATTTTTCATGTTGACATATAACAGTACTAGGCAGGAGAAGAAAAGGTAACAACACAAAAGTGGAATTGCTTAAAAAGTTGGAACTTTCTACTTCTAATGATTTCTAGTTCTAAGTGCTGTCATTACTGTAGAAGTTGTGAGTTCATCATCATGATATATATAGCACAATGACCATAGTCCAAACAATTGTAGTCTGTTCATATTTCACTATTCCTTTAAGTCTTGAAATTCATAATATTCACACACCCTTTGAGAGAGAAAAATGTTTGTATATAAGTGTAGTTTAGCAAGTGAAAAAAAAAATAGTTTATGTATATATTTATGACTATATATAGCAATGAGAGGGGCCCAGTAGAGAAAAAAATCAGGATAACAAGCGTTAGCGCAGACATCAAGTAAGGGCTCATAGGCTACTTATGCCAAATGAACATCCGATTTTTTTCCGGGGGAAGAGAAGAGCTCTAGGTCAAGCCTCTTATTCTATTTATTCTATTGGGCCGTCGGGCAGGTAAGCGAGACAGAAGTCTCATTGTTCGTGGTGTTGCAATGAATTCATTGGATGATAATAGCGTATAAAGATTTTCTTTCTACTTCCTCCTCTATCTAAGTGTCAAGTTTTTATCTGCAAAGCGGGCGATAAAAGCAGCGAGCAAGTGCTTGGTAAGCCAATAACGTAAACCGGTTGGGGCACTCGAAGAAAGGGGTGCATTATCCACTACTATTTCTACTTACGACCTTCAGCTCTTTCACTTTTTTCTCTCACTCTATTAATGTACGCCTTGGCTCACCTTACCTCTAAATTAAAATAAAAATTTATAAAATTAATTTTTATTTTTATTTTTTTTTGAAAAAAAAGCTATAATATGATGAGTGTGAGATTTTTAAAGCATTATTAACAGATGAAACTTATATCTAAAGTGAAGGGAAAGTTAGGACCATGATTAGTGTTATTTAATCCATCAAAGCCTCACAACTACATCAATTTTCATTGTTCATTACTTTATAACCCCCTCTAATGCAAGAAATGTACAGGCAACAATTACATCATTATGGCTTAAGCACCATCTTAAAGAGACTAATTATCTAACTAATTGCAACCGTAAAACGTGGCTATAAATATTTATTAATTTTCATTCCAATTGTTTTGGATATCCACTATTGTTGGATCACAGTATTAACAAGATTAAACAAAAGTAATCATTAACAACAAAAGCTAATGATGTCATTTGTATGTAACGCATACATCATTAGACCAAACAAAACACTAATTAAGTCTCAATAACGTGATAATACAAGCTAATAGTAAATTATTTTTATTATGAATTCTTTTTCTTTTAATTTTATTTTGGTAGTCAAAGCCCACTTCAAAAGTTTTCGAGTAAAGGTTATATTAAAGTAATAGAAGCTTTCTGATTATTCAACTCTATGATTAGTGATTCAATGATTTACAAGTTATTGTTTCACCCATTAATAAACACATTAAGGTAAAGCCACTGCAACTTTATCAAATTCGTCATAATCTTTTCTTTCTTTTTTGGGCTTAAAGTTATCTTTTAGATCTCAATTTTAAATTTTCTTTCTCAATTTAAGCTAGACGAAGTACAAAATTCAAAGTTTTAAATCAGATACTTACTTCACGTGGTCTAAAAAATTGATGTTTTTCTTAATATTTATAAATATTTTATTTCAATTAATATCCACATTTCATTTATAAAAGAATCTGATCATTCAATCCGAAATCTTAAGAAAATGGATAGAGTGGCCTTCGATATTCAAAACCCCTTTGGCTTTGGAGAGACTCAGGAATCCCCATCCTCCGATGGTAGGGATATAGGTTCACAACTTCTGCATATCAACGATTCCTTATCCGCAGGAATATAGTATGTGGACACTTACGTAACCAATGAGAAATAAGTGTATTTCTCTAACACCCTCCCGCACGTATAACCTGATTTTTGAGTTTATACATGGACTTTTTCTTTTTGAAGATCGAAGAAAGATCAGACTCAATAGGTTGAAGAATGAGTTGAGCTGAGTAGGTTCAACGTGCAGAGTGATCGGTGAAGTGACCTAGGACATTAAAAACCTCTTATAAGTTGCATCAAGGAAATTCACAAAGACCCAAGCTCGAGACCTCCAAACTCTTCGAGGACTACTCATGAAGTTGGATGTGCTTGAGCACACTTTGATGCCATCTTGGGAGTTCCATGTGTGGCTCATTTTCTACATGCCCTCGTGACCTCACTTGCTCACGTGTTATATACCCAATAAGGCTCATTTGCTACATGCCCATATGGCTCATTTTCTCTCAAAGACTAAAAGAAGATACGTGATATATAGTAATCCAAGTGTAATAACACATCATTTTCCCAAATACTAATGAATATCTAATAGCATTATCGGGTTAATTAGGATTTGTGTAGCCTACTGAAAGGCATTAAAAAGATTTGAGTGTCGACATAAATTGTCAAGAACATGATTTGAAGACTCTTACGCACTCAATGAGAAATAAACATATTCCTCTAACAGTAACCTTGATAACATCTATGAATACGATACGACACGACATGACATGAAACGACTACTAAATATATTTATACTCAATCAAACACTATTGTATAAAAAGAAATAAAGCAGGTAGTGGAGTACTCCTAATTCTTACTGAATATTTGGTGGCTGTCACACCCTTTCAAATTAATCATCATGGCTAAAAGAAACATGAGGTCATGGGTAGGTAGGATAAATAAAATCCATTTAAGTGTGAGTCTAGTTTTAGTTGTGTGGATTGGTTAATGGTCAGTCTCACTCTTCCTTGAGATTTGGCAATTGAAATAAACTAAGAAAGTACAACTGAATCTTTGAAATTAGATGCTTTTGTTGGAAGAAGTTTCACCTAACCAATGCCTTTCTTGTCATTCTTTTAAGTTTCTCACTCGGCATGTACATCTGAATTCTGACTAATTCGAATACATGCTATCAATATCCACGTACATCTGGTATTCACTTGGGTTCTAACTAATTCGAATTCACCCCACCAACATTTGCTTGGAGTTTTGATTAATCTGAATCACGCCATGTAAAGTCCATTAGAGATGCAAATACTCCCTTTCAAAACTGAAGATATTTACTTCAAAATCTTAAGACGATTAGGTGACCAGGTTAAATTATTCCAATTCTTCCCATAATCAAAGGGAAGTGATTTGACATATGGTCCTTTCTAACTATTCGACGAGCCACCTAAAAAACAGAATACTGCTGGTTAAGCAATGTATGGTATCAATTAACAGTTTTGAGCAACCCATTCATTATTGCAAAAAAGCTGGGCTTCTAAAGGCTGCAGGTCTGGCCTTCCACGCTTGTTCAATTGAACCAACTGCTTATAACTCGAAGCATAAACAGTCCGTTAATCGTACAAAGGCTTTCTCAGTACCACAGCAGAATCATGTGTGTACTTGGTGTATTACCCCAGCAGTATTCCAAAGAGCACCCCAGATCTGCGATCAATTGGAAGAAAAATTCTCCACGCCTACTTTTCCATTGACACCAGCTACAGTGCTCACTGATACATCACCCCCAATATCTAGCAACTTGGCTACTAAGAAGAAATCCCAGCTACTACTTAGAAGAAATCCCATATACAAAGCTGACCATCACATCAGCAATCACTGAATTACCAACAATTAGACAGCTAAAAGCCTAAAACGCCTAAAAGATCCAAATAGAAGGCAGTTTTTGTATAGCAAGATACCACTAACCAGTAGGAAAAATTGTTGATAATTAACAATAACAAGCCATCTATAAAAACATATCAATTTCAATTGATCGGCAATGCACAACAGCTAGTTTGAACCTAAACTTGGATTAGACACAATCTTGGAGGATGTCTCTGTACTCGATAAAACCAAGCTTACGACAAATTACATGTTCTCTATCAAAATCTAGAAACTCCCACTGACAAAAGCCCAAAAGCTCACTTAATTTTCAGCAAATTTGCCCATCATTTTCGCAATGATAGGAGCAACCTTAGGATTTGCTTGATGCTTGGCCAAATTAGCAGGGTTCTTCATCACTGCAAAACACCAGCCACATTCAGTAAGAGAAAAACATGAAACTAGTATATCTTAAAACACCCATAGTATGTGTAACATTAAAGTTTACAAGGATGCGATTTTCCAAATCTACTACAAGTTACCATAGACAATAGATCAGCAATAATGTTCTAATCTTGCTAGAAACAATATATATAATCCTATGTATACTAGCTCAACTGTTAATCTTTATCTGCTTTACTCAAAAATGGTTAACTCATGGAAAAGCTACTTAACAGGTCTATCGTTTCTTTCAAAAGCTTAATGAGAAAAAGAACAAGCAAGGAGATGGACAGAATATGTTTTCCTGTGATATATGCAACAGGACTCTCTACAGAGAAATTGACATACTCCTAGTCAAATTTCGTTTGTTTGTCTGTAATTAATACGCATACTTGACCATCTGCTGTTGCTAATTAATTAGATTTTCGCATAGGAGATACAGAACAATCAAACAGCCCTATGGTCGTTTTCCTTCTCTTTTGTTTTTTCCTTTTGATATTGGACCTCACAGGTACTATCAAGTGGCATAGATATACTGAGGTAACACAGTGAAGAAATTGAAGGTACTTAATTTTTAACTAGAACAAAGAGGCGATGTTTCAAATAGACTTCCACTGGTGGACTGGTATATAGTTAATAAGCTGGTAATAGAATTAATTTCCCTTGCCATGTTTATACCGTGCTGATACATCACAAATCACATGTGGTATTTAACCATCAGACACTAACAAGCATATTAAGGAGATTTTCCAAAATATAAAGCATATATATTTGTTATTCAACTCAAAATGAAATTGATATGTTGCAAAGCTATTTGAACTTTAGAGCATACAATAAATATGTGATAATTGATGATCATCTTCAAGTGAAACAGCTGAATGACTTGTCAAGAAATGAAATGCCTTAATTATCTAAGCAAAACCATGTGAGAAATAACTAGAATAGATAGGCTAAAAGGTTGGGACCAAAAAGGAAAGTACCATCTTGCAATGCAGCCATGACATCTGGATCCTTGAATGCCGCCATTAATTCAGGGTCCTGCTCCAGCCAAAAACATAAAGGATATTTTAGTTTGACAAACAGTGACTTAAAAGATTCATTTACTATAAAAGCAATGCAAGATTTTTCTTTTTTATTTGAAATTAATTTCACCTAAGATAATACCTTTGTTTAAGCATCTATACTAAGACCCATAATTTGCTTCAAAAGTAAATATGCAAAAGTAGATTTATTTACATTCAATATTTTGCTGTAGTCCATGTTACCGGGCATTCCTCCAGGTGCGGCCCCAGGCATGCCCCCAGGAAAGCCTCCGGGCATTCCTCCGGGTGCGGACCCAGGCATACCCCCTGGAAAGCCTCCGGGCATGCCGCCTGGAAAGCCTCCGGGCATGCCCCCTGGAAAGCCTCCGGGCATGCCTCCTGGAAAGCCTCCGGGCATGCCACCAGGAAAGCCTCCGGGCATGCCACCAGCTCTCCTACTTGATGAGGATTCTTCTTGCTTCTTGGCCTTTTCATAAGCAGCCTGAGATATAAAGCATAACCAAATATTAACATGCAGAAAAGGTGCCACCCGAGCATAAAACCAAACAAGTAATTAATGGTTACCTGAGCTTCAGCCTTTCTTCGTTGTCTCTCACGCTCAATCTTTCTATCTTCTCGTTCTTTGCGCAGCCTATCATACTTCCTGCGGTGTTCTTCAATTCTATGTGCATTTGGCTCAACCTGTGACAGAGACAACACATAATCACTTGACACTAAGGACCATTGCCCCTTAAACCAGATAACAGGGGGCCTATTAGTATCGCCAAAATCTTTTTATACAAAGAAAAGGCCACCTAGCACTACAACTTAATCACATAGATGTAATGAGATTATATGACAAGAAGCAACCTTCTTAAGCACAGCACTTATTTCCTCATCATAGTCCAGCTTCGAAGCCACGTGAAGATCCTTAGCAGCTGCCTCCCATTGTCCCAGCATGGCTCTGGCAATGCCACGAGATTTGTAACCTTTAGCAGAATCTGGGTTTATCTGCAAGAAGAACAGCACAGTGTCCATCACATGAAAAACAATTTGGGAAGACTATAATGTATTCAACCACATGACAGAAAAATGGATTAACTAGGAAGCATGCAAATCTAATGCCTACATGACTCCATGTCTGCCTCAAGAATGGAAGAGCATGTAAAGAGGATATGCCAGATAACTTATTCAGGGTATTTTCCATATAAAGCCCGCAAGAAATATTACTCGGTCAATGAAATTCTTTTTTTATTATTTTTGGATAAAGCCATTCACTGCAATTACTGAGTGACCTTATCAAAAAATAATTGTATTAGTAGAAATGTATAAAGGACAGCAAAACTCAGGTAAGCAAATCTGATAGCAAGACCAACCTCCAATGCTGCAGTTGCATCTCGTATGGCAGCATTTGGCTTCTTCATCTTGATATAAACACTAGCTGTGTAAGACAAAAGCAACAAAGTGTGATTCGTTGAATGCAAATGAATACTTGAATTACAAAATATCCACTTTGAAAGCAGGTGGTAAATGTACCTCTAGTAGCATACATAATTGCTGATTTGGGATTGAGGAGAACTGCCTTTGTAAGATGCTCAATTGCATCTTCTAGCTTACCTGATGAACACAAACAACAAAAGTAAGCCACATGATGCCACTGATTTTGTGAACACACAGACATGTGTGCCAAACATATAGACATTGAACAGCATCACCTTCAGAAATTGCTTCCACGGCCTGAGCTTTGGACTCCTGAGAAGCATCACGGCTTTCTTCAGTCACCTCTACAGAAGGGTCTCCCATCTAGAAAAACAGATTTGAAATGTTAAAAATAAACATGAACCTTTAAAGCAAAGCAGAAAGAAAATGTTAGTAAAATCAGTCAGATTGCTAACCTTCTGTGGCTCATCATTGTCAGGTTCCACGGTGTCACTCTCATCAAGCTCAATATCAGATTCAATTATCTCAGGTTCCTCCTCTTCTTCAACTGTCTCTTTTGCATTAGCATCATTCTCAACATCATCTATCTCGTCATCACTCTCATCCACCACATGAGACTTCTGCATAGAAAATGTCAGATCAATAGGACAATATGAAATCCAAGGAGAGGCCGGCATATAACTTTCACATTAACCCATATGTAATGAGAAACCCTGGACCATACTAATACAATAATTAAAAGAAACCTTATAAAGTGGAAACTTGCAGGTATGTCAAGAAAACCATAATCAAATCAGTTAATCAAACAACTACACCTTAAACCCACGCTAGTTGTGTTCCGCATCTACAGATATTCAGTCTACTCAAGCCCATTTCACTACAACAATAATCAGTAATTTTCCTTTTTAAGGCATATCATAAGTTTTATAAACCTCACACTTGCCTAGACGGAGCTAAGTCAGGGACGAATTTACATACAAAAAATGGGGCACGTGAACCCGTGGTCTTTCCGTAAAACTAGGTATTTTATGTATATATTTTCTAAAATTAGTATAATATTGCATGTTGGCACCCATGATACAAGAAGGCCAAATGGTGCACCTGGTTAAAGGTTAAGTTATTTACTTTGAAGACTAGGGATCAATTCCCACTAAGTACATTTATTTTATTTTTTTGGTAGTGCACCCGTGTTCTAGAAATCCTAAAATCGCCTCTGAGCTAAGTCTAACAACTCAGCCTTGGAATCCCCGGCTTCCATTGTATCATTCTTAATTCCGAGAGAGCGTAGGTTTTTTTAGCAACTTCCTTTCATATGATTTTAGGACTAAATTGTTCGGGAAATAGGGCATCGGTCCTATTGCTCAGTCAGTATCCACACACAGAATTTTAAGAGCCATACATCTTAGTCTTTACCTATTTGTGATTGTACAGGTTACTTTACTCAACAGAAACACAATATATTAAGATTTTACATAATCACTACCCCCTCTGTCCCAATTTATGTAGCACTTTTCGGATTTCGAGATTCAAACAAGTTTATTTTTCATATATCTTTTAAATATTTTGAATTATCAATTATTGCAACTTCTAGTTAGTTTCTAAATATATAAATTTTTTGTTTCAAAAACTTGGAAGATTCCATGCTGAAATTCGCAGTCAAACTTCAACTATTTAACTGTCGAATTCCAAACGATGCCACATAAACTGGGGCAGAGGGAGTATAATAAATTTTCTTAATTACTTCAACAGATAATTAATTAATAGCATAAACTACACTATCTCAATTAAGTACAGAATTCTAAACAACCAATCCCGAGAAGATTAGGTGACAAGGAAAATACCTCTTTGTAATCGCCGGTATCGTAAGCAGACGGAGGAAATTTACCACCGAGACTGCAAAAAAATAATAATAATAATAATAATGAAAAAACTAAATCAACATGAACTCCGGTCAGCCAACACTAGAGAAAATTTACAATTTTCGAATGGAATTGAATAGGCGTACCTTTCAATGTAGTCACGGAAGAAGGAAAGAGAAGGATCAGAGAGAATAGAAGGATTGGATTTGCACTGTTCGACGAATTGCTTCAGTTGATTCAACTTCGCTGCGTCCATTGCTTTTCTTCGATTACCTGCAGATTCAAAATATTCGAAATGCAAAACCCTCGCAAAGAAAATGGACGGACTCGACCTGACTAGCTTCTTCTAGTAGCTTCTATTACTGGATAAACACTCTTGCTCCGTTTTTATTTTCTTTTTTTATTTTCATCCCTGGTCTTTTTAAAATTTTCCTTTCGTTATTTAAGTCATAATTTTCGATTTTTTTAATTTTCATATCTAAATTATTAGGTGTTTAAAATTTTTAATTAAATTATTATTAATTATTTATTTAAATATATCTCAATATTTTTATATTTGTTTTTCATATATAGGTCAATTGATTAAACCAAGTCTCTTTTTGTCCTATTTTATGTGACGCCTTTTCCTTTTTAGACCGTCCAAAAAAGAATGTCACTTTACTATAATTAGAAATAATTTAACTTTAAAATTTGTTGTTTATTCTCAATGAAATAATTTACAACCACACAAATATCTATGAATTATTTTAGATTATACGTTTCAAAAGTCATTCTTTTTTAAAAAAAATATCATGCCAAGTTAAATAGTGTCACACAAAATGAGGCGAAGGGAGTATAATTTTTTTCATATACCTTTTTTTTTAAACTTATCGTTGTTCAAATTTTGTATTATTAGTTTTCGCAAGATGTCATGTTATTTGATCCCAACAAATGATATTACAACGAGGTAAATATCTATAAAAATTAAGTAATATTTTAATTAAAGAATATATTATACGAGCTGTAATATTATTTTGCTGAAGTTTTTCCTATTGAATTTTTATGGCAAGATTTTTAATAAGATGTTATTAACGTGTATACAAGATATACGTACTAATTTTTTTTTCACCAAAAAAATTTTCACATAATTTTTTTAATAAGGTTTAACGAGACATTATATATCGAAGCATGAATATTCAAAGAAAAATGTTATGAAACTAATCAATATGGATGTCCACTAATTTATAAATAAAATCGTACTATTACATATTATTTCTCAGCTTTCATCTTTATTATGTAGAATAACTCTCACACCTTATCCATGATCTTGAATGGATTTGATGTCATGTGCATGACAATCTTTTGTATTCCTCAAATATCATACTATAAATAATGACATTAAATGCTATTAGTTATCATATTATATATATTTAAAAAACCTAAAAAAATAAATAAGAATTTTTGATACTCTTCTCTTATGTCTCTTTATTTGTTTTGTTTGTTTTCAAATTATAATATTCAGCGATTTTTGAAAAATGATACAATAGTAATTTTAGGTAAAAGAGAATTTTCTCATTTGTCATATATTTAATTAGGAGAGATATTTTAGCAATAAAAAAAATATACACAATGTAATTAAAAGATAAAAATTGAACAATTATATTTATATAATTTTCAAAAAAAGTTATAATTTTTTAAAAAAAATAGAAAAAATTATATTCATATAATTATATTTTTTTCAAAAATAAAGATTTCAAAACATGAGTCTGAACTATTTAGTGCTAACATTTAATAATATTGCTATTTTATGTCAATAATCTCCACAAGTTCATATATTATATCATTTTCTCTTTTTATATTATTTTTGATTCTTTTTTAGAAATCAAGAAGATTGGTATTAGAGTATTGTTCTTCTATTTTAAGGTTAAGACATTAATAAATAGCTCTAATACTATTTATATCTTGATATGTTGAGAAATATGACGTATTCCCTATGAAAAGAAGTTTTGAAGTTAAAAATTTTATTAGTTTTTTGATTTATATAACTTTTTAGAGTGTTGCTAGATGATCACTATTACATTGTCTAAATACAATAACAAATATACAACAACATACCCAGTGTATTCCCACAGCGTGGGGTCTGGGGAGGGTAGAGTGTACGCAGACCATACCACTACCTCAGAGGTGAGGTAGAGAGGCTGTTTCCGATAGACCCCCGGCTCAAGACAAAACAAAAAAAAAAAAAAAAAAAAAAAAAAGAGAAAAAGAGGCTAAAAAGGGCATATCAATGATACATGATAAAAACAAGATAAAAGAAACAAGAGACGGTAGGAAGCAATATGTAGTAACAAACAACAGACAGACAGACAGAAACAGAGCACTGCCACACAATACTACCACAAGGAATCCAAGAACAAGAGACTATAAGCGTGACACTACGATTACTAGTCGGGACACTACGGAAAAACACTCCTACCTACTAGCCTATACCCACTTCTACCTACTACTCTTCTACCCTAATCCGCGTCCTCCACACTTCCTATCTAGGGTCATGTCCTCGGTAAGCTGCAACTGCGCCATGTCCTGTCGAATCACCTCTCCCCAATATTTTTTCGGTCTACCTCGTCCTCTCCTGTAACCATCCATAGCCAACCTCTCACACCTCCGCACTGGAGCATCCGTGCCTCTCCTCCTCACATGGCCGAACCATCTCAACCTCGCTTCCCGCATCTTATCTTCCACCGACGCCACACCCACCTTATCTCGGATATCCTCATTCCTAATCCTATCTCTCCTAGTAAACCCGCACATCCATCGCAACATCCTCATCTCCGTCACCTTCATCTTTTGAATATGGGCGTTCTTTACTGGCCAGCACTCAACTCCATACAACAAAGCTGGTCGGACCACCACTCTGTAGAATTTGCCTTTAAGTTTAGTAGGCACCTTCTTATCGCACAAGACTCCAGATGCGATCCTCCATTTCATCCACCCAACACCAATACGATGGGTGACATCCTCATCAATCTCTCCACTTCCTTGGATAATAGACCCAAGATACTTGAAACTCCCTTTCTTTTGGATGACCTGTGTATCCAGCTTCACTTCTACGTCATCATCCTGAGTCGCCTCACTGAACTTGCACTCCATATATTCAGTCTTGGTCCTGCTCAACCTAAACCCCTTCGACTCGAGGGTCTGTCTCCAAACCTCCAACTTAGCATTAACTCCTCCGCGAGTCTCGTCCACCAAAACTACATCATCCGCAAATAACATGCACCATGGCACCTCACCTTGTATTTGCCGCGTCAATACATCCATTACCAAGGCAAATAGAAACGGGCTAAGGGTCGATCCCTGGTGCAACCCCATCAACACGGGAAAGTGCTCCGAATCTCCTCCCACAGTTCTAACGCGAGTCTTGGCCCCCTCATACATGTCCTTAATTGATCTGGTGTACGCCACGGGTACACCTCGAGCCTCCAAGCACCTCCAAAGGACCTCCCTAGGGACTTTATCATACGCTTTTTCTAGATCGATGAACACCATGTGCAAGTCCTTCTTCCTTTCCCTGTACTGCTCCACCAGTCTTCTAAGGAGATGAATAGCTTCTGTAGTCGAGCGTCCTGGCATAAAGCCGAACTGGTTCTCTGAAATAGGCACGATCTGTCTCAACCTCAACTCCACTACCCTCTCCCAGACCTTCATAGTGTGGCTTAGCAATTTGATACCCCTATAGTTGTTGCAACTCTGAATATCGCCCTTGTTCTTGTACAAAGGAATCATCGTGCTCCATCTCCAAGCTTCAGGCATCTTTGCCGTTCTAAAAATACCATCAAACAACTCGGTTAGCCACTTCACACCTGTCTCACCCGAGCTTTTCCAAAAATTCACGGGAATCTCATCTGGCCCCGTCGCCCTACCCCTTTGCATCTTACGAATCGCAACCTTAACCTCTTCAACCTTTATACGGCTACCATAATCATAGTCCCGACGCCTCTCTGGGTGTGCCAAATCTCCCAGCTCAAAGCTTTTGTCCCCCCCTTCATTCAAGAGTCCATGAAAGTAAGACTGTCATCTCCTCCTAATGAGTACCTCATCTACTAGTATTTTGCCATCTTCGTCCTTGATGCACTTCACTAGGTCAAGGTCCTGAGTCCTCCTCTCTCTAGCCTTTGCTAACCTGTATAACTTCTTATCCCCACCTTTATCCTCTAAAGCCGCGTATAAGCTTTCAAAGGCTGCCGTTTTAGCTGCCGTTACCGCTAACTTAGCCTCCTTCCTAGCTAACTTATACGCCTCCCTATTCCTTCGCCTCTCCTCCTCATCCTTACTCTCTACCAACTTCGCATATGACCCCTTTTTTGCCTCCACCTTTCCATTTACTTCTTCGTTCCACCACCAGTCCCCTCGATGCTTGCAAAGAACAATAACAAATATATAAAAAAAATTATAATACTAATATCTACCTGATTTTATTAGCAAAGAACAATTCTATAACCTCTTTGCCACAAATTAAAGGTAAAGAGTCTATGAAAAGGAATAAGAGAAAATAAAATTAGAAAAGATGTTGCTTATCCTCACTAATATCAGTGGAGATTTAATGTTGGTGGGAGAAGTAATCTTTTTCCTTCAAAACTAAGTGAAGTCTTTATTATTGTGTAACATAAACTCTTTATCGGCTAAGAATATCAAAATTTTATTATTTTTTATGTAATAACAATTGAGATAAATATGATAATTTTTCTTTTAAAAAAATATATGATTTTCTCTAAAACTCAAATATAGTCCTTTAAAAAAAATGCAGACAAATAATACAGTACGTCTACTCAACTTCCTCTCCTTTTTTCTAACCTAAACATGAATTTTTTTAAACCCAAAACTTATAGTTGTGCAAGAAAATATGAATACAATCGAAGAAAACATGAATATAATCGAAGAAAATATGAATTTAAATGAAGAAAACATGAATACAATTGAATGAATTTGACAGCATAAAAACACGTTAATACAGATAAAAAATTATAGCTAGTCCGACAGATATATATGAATGAAAAAAACTGGTATGAGCTTATTAGGGCACAGTTATACAGATCTATCATATGAGAGTTTGATGAATAAAAATGAAAGGATCAATGTTTATTCGCACAATAATTTCAACAATATTGTACATTTAAACAAGGATGAAAAAGTCGATGAAAAATGCAATGAAGAGATTAAGAATGTTAAGGAACACATTTTAGAAAATGAGTCTAAAGAACATAATGTTGATTGTGAATCGGAGGATGATTTCACTGAAGTAAATGTAATTACAGGTTCAATCTCAAATTGTGATTTAGAGATAAAGATTTTATTTACATGCTACAAAGAATATGCACGACTGAAAGGACTTTCTATCATGAAAAGAAATTCTAGCAAGATGAGTGATGACACCGCTAAATACATATATAACATATATTTGTGATAGGGATAGAAATCACAAAATTAAGTATACTATCAGCAACTAAAATGACAATTGACAAGTATTATGTATTATTTATTTTTTTAGTTAGAATGACAAGTATTTAAAAATGGAGAGAGTATTAAAAAGATGAAATACAAGGATATAGTTAAAAACATACTATTTCGTTTTGAATTTTTAAAGTGACACTTATTTTGACACAATTTTTTTTTGCTAAGGTGATACTTAATTTAGAATAGAAGGGTATTAGATAAAAAATAATCTTTTTGATTTCTTGAAAAAATTACTTATTTTTGAAATAAACTAAAAATGCTAAAAAAATTACTTAAAAAGGAAAATAGTGTTATAAAACAAAGATAATATCAAAAGAATTATATAATTAACTAGAATCTGTAATAAAAAGAGAAGTCAAATATTAGGAAGAGAATATTTTTTTCTTTCCTTCATTTTTTTGATGTTTTTCCAATGAGAACGCAAAACTTTTTATTTATGAAATAAATTTCTCACACATATGCAACATACAATTTGACAAGTTACTCGACAACTTAAATACAACTAAGATATAATTAAAATGCAAGTCATTTTAAGTACAAGTGCTATAATTTATACTTCTAGTTTAATCTATTAATAAAATATCCAAAATACAACTTGTCAAAATAGATAATTGTTTGTGATTAAAATTTTATTGGTCAGTTGTTGGTTTTCTTATCTTCTTTAAGTTTTTTTTCTTAAAAATCGAAAAAATTGATATCAGAGTCAATTTCTCTTTTATTAGGGTATTATTATCATTTATTAACACTGCTATCATGTTATTCTTATTTTCCTAAATCTTTGGCTTTCAACGACCAAAATAAATTGGATTCGATTTTTCCTTTTAATTATCCGGTTTAATTTATAAAAATTCAAACTTTTTAACGTTTGAACGTGAGATTAATCAGTTACTTAAATTTAAAAGTTAGATTAGACAAAAAAAATATAAAAGTCCGGATCCAACATAATAACAAGATGAAAAAAAATTGATAATAACTTAGGATAAGAAGGATATTTAGTTGCTACTCACTATTTAAATTGAATATTTAATATATCACAAGGTTAAATGCAAACATCAAATAAAATTTAAAGTAATAATATATATTAACTTATTGATAACAGGATGGGCATTAATTAGTATGAAGTATGGAGTTGCATTGGACATTAGACATAATAAATCAATAGATATAGCAAGTAATACATATATGATTTAACAATAACTATTACTTTTTCAAGGAAACAAATTCAAATTCAAAGTAAATCTAAACAAGCTTGTTATTTTCATGGTGAAATTTGCCTGTTCTCGCACAATTGATCGAGGCTTTTGAAGCATTACTAAGCATTAAGAATCTCTAATTACAAAACTGGTTATACATATCTAGTCATTAAGACGAGGACACAAGTGTTAGGGACGACCTATACGAGTTTAGAGTTGGATTAAGAATTTTGAGTTTAGAGTTGGATTAAGAATTTTGAGTTTATTGATTGTGTAGTCTAAGGACCCGTTTGGCCGTAAAAATAAAAAACGTATTCACTTTATTTGGTATTCACTTTAAAGTTGAAAATAGAGCTAAAGTTGAAAATAGAGTTGGTGTAGTATTTAAAAATAAAGTGGGAGGAAAAATTGAATCCAAAAATAGTGAATACACCTCAAGAGGCGCTTTTCAAAAAATCAAAAATTGTGAAAACATATTCGAGAATATGTTTTTGATTTTCATGGCCAAACAAACATTCTGAAATAAAGTGAAAATGTATTCTGAAATATTGTGAATAATATTTATGGCCAAACACCTACTAAAAAAATGCAGTTTACTGGGTCTTGGTTAGCGGATTTCTTAACAAAAATACAAAATTTTGATCAAAGCTATTGAGTTCTGCCGAACTAGTAGCTAGAACTCTAATCCTCCGCTCGACAGTTAAAAACAAAGATGCATGGATGAGGATTTCAATGATTGATGTTAAGGCTTTGTATGGTACATTTTGTGTTACTTGTTCTTGCTTTCTAATGCCAAGAATAATGATTAGAGAAGAACTAATATTAATTAATAACCTGCCACATTTCGCTTAAATGGGGTATTTGGGCTAAGGTTGGACGGATTGAAATGAGCTAACCAATTGCCCAAAAGTTGTTTAGACTGATTTTGCCACCCCTACCACGAATACATCAAGAACATGCAAGCACAAAGTATGCAAATCGCGGAACATCAAAATATCTCCTCCAACTCACGCATCAATTCAGTTCATCTCAACAGATAATATCATAATACAATGGAAAACTTCACAGAATGTAAGTGTTTAAGGTCTGGAGTGCAATCTGTCAGTTCCCTAAATAATACTGAAGAAAAGAAATTCATCAACGTTTCCGCCAATACTTGAAGAACACAATCAGTGAACTAAGCAAGCACGAAGGAAGCCGAGAGCACGAGTAAGCTTGACATTCCAGTCCATGCGACCCTGCTCACTCCATTTTTATCTTTTGTAGCTGGGGTGGTGACTGTAAAAGTTTCACCAAGACAAAAATATTGTTAGCAACAACGTAATGCAAATTAAACATGTATCAATATGTAAGCCAATCAAAATTAACGTAATCTTGAATCCGCATTTGACTGGGAGATTAATTCAAAATGAGGAAGAGATGGATGCATATGATTAAGACATATACGTTTCCATTCTCCATTTGGCTAATCTTCGCGTCCACTTCAGTGACTAGAAGTGCCTAAACAAGGTACTTCAACACATGATTTGTAAACTTATTCTGATATGCCAATTTCATTTCGAACTGCCACAAAATTTTCAGAGTACCTGGGGCACATAATATTAAATGGGGTAAAATATTACTCGGCAGAAGTTGTAATAGTAAAGATTGTCATCCTCTATCCCCATTCTTCTTTTCTTTGTCAACCTTAGGAAAACCTTCAATTGGCATGACTCAAGCGGTGGAAAACAGAAGAAAAGAAAACTTACTCTAGAAAGACAAAGCGAACAGGGCATAAAAAAGACTATAAAAACTTAATCCATAGCTGTGTAGAAAGACGAAAAGCAACATCCACGAGAAACTGCTCCGTATAATACCCTATTATGTTATTCGGATGCTCCTAAAATGATGCATCACCCGTGTCGGATCCTCCAAAAATAGTGCATTTTTGGAGGATCCGACACGCACCTATCAACATTTTTGAAGAGTCCGAGCAACATTATAATACCAATGGCTTATTGGATAAGAAAGAACAAGATTCTTAACATTGAGAAGAATGGCTCTCTTAATAATTAGATGAAGTCAAAACATTTTCATTTCCACCATGAATGACTTCATTTCCATTTCAACTCATCCTCTTATGAAGCAGCTTGACTCCCTCAAATTGAGCTTTTCAAAGTAGGTCAATTTTTTGGGCCGAAGATCTAATATTAATTGAACACCACTAAGAATCAGGACGAACACTTCAATTTAAGTTTTCATTAGAAACAATTAATTATTGTGTCCGGGAAAGAAAGGGAAAAGTATTTTGCAACCTTAGAGAAACTTTGATTAAAACATGAAATTTGAAAGAGAAAGAAACAAAATACTTATTTGTATGAATTTAATTTCTCACTAGATATTATTCAATTTTGTTTTTGTCTTCCCCGCTAATCCTCTAAGGTGCAAACAAAGAGAGACACTACTAAAAAGGTTTATATGTCTGATACCAAATTGACACCTAACGAAATCTCATTACAGCACAGAATGAACAAAACATGTTGAGTACATCGATAAGTCCAACATAAACATTCTTGTCGGATCACAAATTTATTAGTATATCACATTCTCGTTTGCAAGAAGAACACAATATTATGTTTTGTCTAAAGATCTTTCCGAGAATTTACTCAGTGAAAACTTATTTAATAGTTGGGACAAGTCAAGGAATACAGTTGTGCTGTAAATTTTCAACATTTGGGGCTCTGAGTTACTGAACAAGGACAACCATATGAAGTCAACCCTTGAATTTATAATCTTTCTACATCTTAAATTTACAACCTATTTACTCCCTCCTTCGATTTGTTTGACTTACTTTCCTTTTTAGCCTTTTTTAAAAAATGTCTCTTTCCCTTTTTAACAATTTAAGACCACAAGATTTAAGGACATTTCGATACTCCCTCTGTCCCATATTAGTTGGTCATTTTCCCTTTTACACACATCTTAAAAAATCATAAATAAGAAGGTAGTTTTACTAATTCACCCCTTAAAAAACTTTTTTGGAACTTTACAAATAAGTGTTCATACTTTAAAAAAAGAATTAATTTAGTTGAGACGGAGGGAGTACAATCTACATATCTTTAATTAAAACCACAAGATTCAAAAATCTTTTTTTACTTTCATAAACTTTGTGCAAAGTCAAAACCAAACAAACAAATTGAAACGAACGGAGTACTAGACATATTATAGTGGAGCAAATGAACACAATTACAAACACCTATGATTCACGATTCAGTAAATTTAAAGGAGCAAGGTTCAATCATTAATAAAAATAAAATCAAATTGATGAATACTCAATGGTAACAAAATCGAAACAAACGAACAATTCAATCTCAGTTACCTGGTGGCGTTTTCTCAGAAGGAGAACTTGAACTTGGAGCAGCAGCAGCCGCTGCAACAAAAACCAATTTTTTTAAGAAAAAAATCAAATTAATGCTCGAAAATGACAGTTACAACAAAAATAATTAATCAGATTTGAACTTTGAAGTAGGGATTTTGCTTGATCTAGGGGTGGCAATTAGACGGATTGGGTCAAATTTGGATGGATCAAAATGGGTCAAGACCCAACCCGACCCAAATTTGCTTGTTTTAAGATGGGTTGGTTGGGTAAAACGGGTAAATCCAGCCCGTCCAATTTTTACTAAGTTTTAATTATTTTATTTACCCTTTTATAAATATTTTTTTTTCTTTAATATGACTATATAGGAGTACAACATATCAAATTAAAACAATTTTTTTAAAATACTTTGACAAGATTTCTGAAAAACCAATTCGGATTACATATCAACCCAATTCTCAATGGGTTGAAATGGGTTAGACTCAAATGGGTTGAAATGGGTTAGACTCAAATGGGTTGAACTGATAAATGGACGGGTCAATAGTCAGCCCAAACTTAAACAGTTGAGCGGGTTGGGTTTGATTTGCCACCCCTACTTCGATCGAAGTAGAAACAGAGTTATCAACCCCAAGCCAAAAAATTGAGCCCCAATTCAAATCCCCATATCGAAAAGTTAAAAACAAAATATCAAAATCTGGGGTTTTGTTTTGTACCTTTACAAGCAGAAACATCTCCAGGGATATTACAGTATTTAGGAAGTCCAATAGCTTGAGTAACATTAATACCAATAGAAGGCAACAAAGTTGGATTTTCATAAAGCTTGCAGAGACATTGAAGATCTTTAGTGACAGCTTCTCTAAGTGGGTCACAACAAGAAGCCGGTGGTTTAGTTGAGTTGAGGTAAGGTGCACATGGTACTAGTTTAGAAGCACACGACGGCGTTTGGGCCACTGTGGTGGTCGCCGACAGTAGCGCCGCCGTTATTGCCATCGTGATCAGCCAGGAGAGTTTGGAGGAGAACATTTTTTTTTTTTGGGGGAATTGGTTTGATTTTTTCACTTCGCACGGAAAAGGTGTTAAAAGAGTTTTTTTTTTTTTCTGTTCTCTTTAGATGAGTAGGGAGTTGGGAATCTAGTTGTGGGAAGTAAATGCTAGTACATTAATAGAGATGTACATGCACTATAATACTCCCTCCGTTCATTTTTACTTTTCCATTCTATTAAAAATAAATGTTCAATAATACTTATTCAATTTATAAAATCGAGATAATTTTATAGTTCCTAATTTACACCTATCATGAATTATAATTATTTCCTTATTATATTTTTCAAGACATTATATTTATTATATTCAAAGAGTGATATGATAAAATTATCATTTTATTTATAGTTTCTTAAGAAGTGTGTGCAAAGTTAATAGTGGACAAATATTATTGGATGGGAGAGTACTACTTCAAACCATTTTACTTGTGGATCCAAAACAGTTGTCATTTTAAAAAAATAAAAATAAAGTATAATTAATTATTTTTTTTTTTTTTTTTTTAGTTATAAATATAGAAAAATATTAATAGAGTGTAAAAGAGAAAAATACTAAATATTAAGAAATAATAAATAAAGATAATTTAGTTAAATTATATTCTAGTTAATATTTTTCTTAAGGAATATGTAAATGAAAAATGTATCAAGTAAAATAGTCTGAATAGAGTAGAATTGCTTCGTTCATTTTTTACTTGACACTGTATAAAAAATAAATATTTTATTTTACTTGTTTATTTTTATAAATCAAAAAATTTCTTTTAAATATTATTCTTATTATTATTTTCTCTGTCCCAAAATAAATGTCATGTTAGCGGGAAAAAAAGTTATTCCAAAATAAATATCATCTTTAAAATTCAAGACAAATTCTTTAATGTTTTTTAAACTTTCGAATACTTTTCTTTTAACTTCAACTTTTAATTACTCAATTATTTCCAACTTTACTCAAATAAACCGTGTTTGGGAAATTGTTTTTTTTTTAAAAGAAAAAAAAATTGAGGGCAGGAGAAGGAGAAATAACAAAGGGGATTATATGGTAAGAAATAAAATCTTCATCAACAAAATAAAAGTTCAGGTAATCAATGAATCAAACTACTAATATTTTTCAAGAAATGATTAATTACAAATGTCTAGTTTGTTAGTAATCAGATATTTCTTAAAGACTTTTAACCAAAGTAAAGGAGTTAAAAATTAGGATAAAATAGACCAACTACTACTAGTACGTACTAGAGGAAAAGGTTAAGGGGTGTTTGGTACATGAACCTAAATTGGTTTGGGATTACAGTTTTGGGGTAATAATCTCTGAATTAATTTATTTCATCTGAAAATGGAATAAATAATTCTAAATTTGATGAGATAAAATTGAATATCTCATAATTAAATATGGGATAATATTTATACTGAATTTGATAGATATTATAAATTTATTTTGAAATAAATTTTTTATCGTCTATCAAACGCAATATAAATTTTATTTCACACTGAATACTTAAATATTCTATCTTATTTCACATATTAAACGATCCATAATTATTACTATATCCCAATATTATTATAAGATGAAAAAAGACACATGGCCGAAGAAATTAAACAAAACTGCGGTACACGATCATGAATTGAATATGAACAAAAAATAATCAAGAATATTTGAGAAATAAAATATGGTTTAATAAGAAATTAAATAAAACTGCTCTACACGATCATGTTGACTAAATTACTTCTCTTGCTGGCTAGAGTCTAGAGATTTCTTACTCAATTTGCTTTTCTTTTGTCAACCGAAAAACAAAAACTACCTTTCTATCGTACAAAGTTATTTTTTTATATATATATATGTTATTATTTCGATTCAAATTGTATTTATAAGATTATATTATATATATTATTGTTATAGTAGCAATAATATTATTTTTTTCAACAAAACAATCATCTCTAAATTCATTAAGGACACGATATGTCTAAATGAATATACAATATTGCTTACAACCTAAAAATATCATTTTCCAATAAAACTATGTAATATACAAAATAGAAAATGTACTCTCAAGTCTCAACTTCCATTCTACTTTAATTAGCTCTAGATGCAGCTTATATAATTATAAATAAACTATATTCTGATTATTTTCTGTCAACAATAAAGACAGATTGTACATAAACAAAGGAAAAAAAACTTACCCCAATAATTTATTTTCATCACTAGGAATGGCAGGCAGTCTATGCCAACTACTATATTGACAAAATGCCACTCATTAAAGTATTACGATCATACTCCATTCACTTTATTCTCTTTTGGCCTTTTGGAATTGTTTAGAAAATAGTAGTAAAGAAGTTTTCACATTTGCTCCACTATCAACCTTAATTAATTTTGTGAACTAAAAACACGAGTTAATTCTCCAAATTATCACTCAAATTTTGAGAATTGCCTTTAAATATTATTTTTATTTTATTTAGGATCAAAATATCACTCAATTATTATTATTTTCTCAAAAAATACTAAACACCTCAAAAGTCTCCTTCTATCCTAGTTGGCATGCCACATCATTATTCATTAAAACTCATTTCTTAAAAAATAATAGACTTATTTAACTCGTCAAACTCATTTAACTAAAATTATAATTTTAATAATATTATAACTTACAGGAACATGTCTTTTAATTTCAAGTAGAATTTGAATAAAATTGAGAAATTTATAATTGGATTCAAAATCTAAAATATAATCTAATTAAAAATGTCTTTTTTAATGACAATTTAATCCTTTTCAAGTAGAAGTTAAAGTTAACAAATTAAGGGTATAAAAGTCGTTCAATATTTAAAGGATATTTTGGTCAATCAATATTTATATTCATGCTTTTATAATAATAATAATAATAATAACATATTGGTGTGTAATTTTATGATATGGTAAAATATAATATAATAATGATAAAAGAATAAAAATGGAGAGATTAAATTGCAAATAAAAGTTAAATAATAAGTTTTTCTCTTTATATATATATATATATATGTGTGTGTGTGTGTGTGTGTGTGTGAGTTTGAATAAATGAGTTTGATGAGTTAAATATGTTTATATTTTTTTAAAATGATGATTTAATGATATGGCATGTCAATTAGAAGAGAAGGAAATTTTTGAGGTATTTAATAGTTTTTGATAAAAATAGTGATAGTTGAGTGATATTATTGTCTTTTTTAAAAAATAAAAGTAATTTGTGTAGGCAATTCTCAAAATATCAATGACTATTTAGGAAAATAACTTTAGAAAAAAAATATAAAGTTTAAATATCGAAAATGATTCCTAAGCATGAAAATTCCTTCTTAATAAGCTAATGTATTTTTTTTGTAAAAAAAATAAGTAAATAAGATTACAATTTTTTTTAAATCGATCAAAAGTACTTTACGACTGGAAACCTACTGTATGTGACATATGTAAGAAATATGGTCACATGAGTACAAATTGTAGGAAGAACAAAACAATTCAGCAAGGGATCTAACAAGCGAAGGAGGGCCTAAGTGAAAGTGAAGCTGTAGGGACTGATAAGGAAGGTGAATCAGGGTCTCCAAGTAACGTTACTAAGGGCAACCAAGTGTTAAAAAATAGAAAGGAAATTGAACCACCACAACAACCGCAACAATGGAATGTAGCTGGAAGGGGGAAGAAGCATCAAAGGAGCACAAGGGTAAATCCAATGCACCAACGGCTAGGAGGGGGTATACCACAGCTGGTGCCAGTGAAAAATTCTTATATGACACTGGGGAAAGCTAGAGTTGAAGCAAGTAAGGAGGGTAACGGGAATGAGGGTGGACCATCATCTCTCCACATGGAGGATGGTTAATATTCTCAGCTGGAACACAAGGGGCCTAAATGGCCTGAATAAGCAGAGAGAAGTCAAATTTCTATGCAATAATTTGGATGTTGGATTAGTAGGTTTACTTGAGACTAAGATCAAAAGTAATAAGGTTGAGACGATTGCTGGAAGAATGTTCGGAGGGTGGCACTATTGTACTAACCATGCATCTCATTACGATGGAAGGATCTGGGTGGTTTGGAGGGGAGACCTGTATATAGTAAACACAATTAGTGAGAATGCCCAGGCTTTGACTTGTAAGGTCTGCTATATTTCTTTGCAAGCTGAGTTTATGATCACGTTTGTCTATGCTCATAATGTTAAGGAAGAGAGAATGGATCTTTGGGAGTATATAACACAAGTATCTATGGGGATGCAACTACCATGGATAGTACTATGGGATTTTAACTCTGTTTTGCACATAGAGGATAGGAAAAGTGGTAATCCGGTCACTATGAATGAGGTACGAGAGTTTCAGGCATGTCTGGATTGTAATGGTTTGACTGAACTTCCCAACACTGGTTGCTCCTACACATGGAACGATAAGCAGGAAACAGGAAGAATTTTCTCTAAAATAGATTGTGTGTTTGTGAATGGCGAGTGGTTGGATATAATGCCGGCATGCACTGTCAAGTTTCTACCTGAAGGAATCAGCGACCATAGTCTTATCCAAGTCACACTATAGCAGCTGGGACATAGGAGGAATAAGGCATTTAAGTATTGCAATATGTGGAGCTCTCACCCACTGTTCCATGAGATTGTTAAAAAAGGTTGGGAGGTTAATGTTGAGGGATGTAGAATGTTTCAAGTTGTAAAGAAGTTAAAATCGCTTAAACAGGATTTGAAAAAACTACATGCTAGGGATTTCAGTAATATTGTAGAGGAGGCGGCGACAGATAGAGAAAATTTGCTAAATTGCCAAACTCAACTCCAGTTAAATCCCCTAGATGTTGTTTTACAGGGAGAGGAGAAACACTTAGGGGAGAAATTCAAGAGATCTAATTACTTGGCTGAGGTTTTCTTACAACAAAGAAGTAAAGTAACCTGGATCCAGTTGGGAGATGACAACACAAGGTATTTCTTTTCTGTTATCAAACACAAGAAACTCACACAAGCAATGACACAGTTATAAGATGAAAATGGGCAGATGCAACATGATGGTGAAATGATAGCTGACATTTTTGTCAAGTTTTACACTAAGCTATTGGGGGAACCATGAAAGCATAGAGAGCCAGCATCACCATATTTCATGCAAAATGGGCATAGACTGACCATAGTCCAACAGGTTGGGCTATTACGATCATACTCAGAGAAAGATGTTAAAGAGTCCATGATGAGTATCAATGCGAATAGAAGCCCAGGGCCTGATGGTTTTGGGAGTGGTTTTTTCATCAATACTTGGGATATTGTAGGGAATGATATAAATGAGGTTGTATTGGAGTATTTTAGAAGTGGCCAGCTGCTGAAGCAAGTTAATGCTACTATAATCACTCTGATTCCAAAGGTGGAGAAACCAATTGATGCTGGACAGTTTCGACCAATCTCTTGTTGCAATGTAATTTACAAATGCATCTCCAAGATGTTATGTAAGCAGTTGAAGGAAGTGTTGCCCTCTCTAGTTAATGAAACTCAGGCAGCTTTTGTGCAAGGTAGATCCTTGGTGGACACTGTGTTGATCTCCCACGATTTGTTGAGACACTATAGTAGGAAAACTATGCCTAGATGCATGATGAAAATCGATTTGAGGAAAGCCTATGATATGGTGAAATGGAAGTTCCTACAAGAGATGATGGAAGGGTATGGTTTCCCTGAAACTTTCATTAAGTTGATAATGACTTGTGTGAAAACAACAAAGTTCACTATGAAAGTAAATGGTAAAGGGCATGGCTACTTTGAGGGGAAAAGGGGTTTGCGATAAGGAGATCCCATCTCACCTCTGTTATTTGTGATGGTGATGGATTATTTGTCTAGGGTATTGGGGAGGATGTGTAAGTTGTCGGATTTCAGATTTCATCCTATGTGCAAGCAACATCAGTTAACACAATTAACCTTTGCAGATGATCTTATGATCTTCTGCAAAGGACATGAGAAGTCTGTTCAAAGGGTGATGGAAGCTTTACGACATTTCTCCTTAGTGACTGGTTTGGTAGCAAATAATGACAAATCCAACATCTTCATAGCTGGTGTAGATGCTGGGACAAGAGCAAGGTTATTAGAGATGACTAGTTTTCACGAGGGACATTTCCCTATTAGATACTTGGGACTGCCCTTATCCTCTAAGAAATGGAGCAAGATTGAGTTCCATCAACTAAGTCAGAAAATCACTGAGAAAATTAGAGCTTGTTCAGCTAGGCATTTATCCTATGCTGGCAGATTACAAGTAATAAACTAGTTCTATTCTCATTGCATAACTTTTGGGGGAGTGTTTTATTCACCCTCAAAGTGTTCTTAAAGAAGTTGATAGAAAATGTAGGGATTTTTTTTGGAGGTCTTCCGAGGAAAAGAAGAAAACACCCTTGGTTGCTTGGGAGCAAATCTGTAGGCCTCGGAAATAAGGAGGACTTAATGTGAGAGGCGGTAAATTGTGGAACGTTGCTGCAGTGGGCAAACTGATTTGGCAAGTCATGGAGAAAGCTGATAACCTATGAGTAAAGTGGGTTCATGGGTTGTATATGAACAATTATGTAGGATTCTGGGAGTACTGACTACCTAATGATAGTAGTTGGTATTGTCGTAAACTCCATAAGATCAAATTGGGAATGATCAATTGGTATGTTAATGGACGGTACTGTCTCACAAGTACTAGTAAGTATTCTGTGTCCCAAGGTTACTTGAAATTACTAGGAGACTCACCTGTTCTGGAGGTTTCGGAGTTAATATGGAGTAGAGTTCTCGTGCCTAAACACAGGGTCATTATGTGGCTGGCAATCCAAGGGAGATTACTAACAAAGGATAGGATTTGCAGCATGGGGATCCATTGTGATAATACTACGTGTGAACTGTGTGATCAGGGGAATCAGGAGAATACGAGGCATCTATTTCACGATTGCACATGGACTGAGGAAGTGTGGGCAGAGGTGACGCAGTGGTATGGAATCAAACTAGAACAACATAGTATAAGAACGGCAATGGAGCGCATACAGAGAAGACATTGGTGTAAGCTAAAGAAAGAGATTCTGGCGGCCATCTATAGTGCTGGGGTATATCAAATTTGGATGACAAGAAACCATAAGCATTTTATGGGACAAACTGTGAATAGCAATTTTGTGTTACGACAAATACAACATACAGTGAAGGAGAGAGTTCATATGATGCGGGAAGACAAACGAGCGGGAAAAATTAGCTCATTGATACAGAGGATATATAACTAGTTTGGGATATCTGTTTCTTTCTTTAGTTTGTTTTGAGGCTCGGTGCACTGGAGTTTTTCCAGAATTGAGTGCTCTTGTTGTGTAAATAGACGATTTTGGTTGTATGGTAATAGTTCACAATTGTTACCAAAAAAAAAAATTACAATTTTGGTTAAATGAGTTTTGATGAGTTAAATAGGTCTATTATTTTTTAAGAAATGAGCTTTAATGAATAATGACATGGCATGCCAACGGATTGAAGGAGGCTTTTGAGGTGTTTAGTATTTGTAAAGAAAAATAGTGATAGTTGAGTGATATTTTGGTCCTAAATGAAACAAAAGTGATATTTAAAGGCAATTTTCAAAACTTGGGTGATAATCTGGGGAATTAACACCATTGGTTCAATCTATTCTATATATATCGGATTTTCTTTTGAACCCCAGAGAAATTCGAGTCGTTACTCTTTGGATGCGTATTGAGTAAACTCACTTATGTGCAATAGCTCGCAAATTACACCAGAAGCGGAGCTAGCATTCAAGATACGGGTTCGATCGAACCTAGTAACTTTGGTCCAAACTCTGTATTTGTCTTAAGAAATCTTTTCAATAGGTACAAATTATTAATTTAGAACCCACTAACTCAAAAAATGCTAGAATCTCGAACCCATAAACTTTAAATTCTGATTCCATTTATGAACTACACATGAGATATAAAGTGGATTAGGCAAGTGTGATGAACTCAACTGAGAAGGCATTGGTGGAGAATCAATTTTTGGCCTCCCTTTAATTATGAAATACTACTTACTGCACCAACTCAGTCACTATCGCAGATTATATTACAGATTTTAAAGTGTTTTTTTTAGTAAGAGAAGAGCGACTTTATGCTTGTAGCCCCCTCTCTCTATATATATTAACTATTATCTTAGAATATTTATTTAAACGATTCTTAAATATTTAACGCTAATCATTTTGTTGAAGAAAAAATGAATTTTAGTTCAAAAACAGATTTTATTCGATTGTGTGATCTGTCATGAATTATGATGATAAAATTAAGTTAGTATTAATTAATACAAATAAGTTTGAAAGCAGATATATGAAAATTGTAAATCATACTGGCCTTTAAAATTCTTCTAGATTTTTTTATAATATAATGTTACGTTTATAAATGCATTTCAACCACCTGAAAAGTAGCAGTATTTCATTTATTTACTCAACTAACACGTCTATACTGGTCCCATGTTAATATATGTCAACCAGACCAAAATTAATACTCCGTTATCCTAATCTATGGATAGCTGAAGTCTATCGAAAATAATCTATTTATTTATTTTTTATAGGAATAAAGTATGCGTATTTATTATTCTTTATATTGAATTTGTTATTATTATTGTTGTCGTCGCTTTAATATATGAGAAGAGATTTGAAAATAGAAAGTTAAAATATTTAATTTTTTGTGTGAGATTGTGCATAAATTTCAAAAATGAAAATTTTCAACAAGAATGAAATAAGTCAATATAATTAAAAATTTAAAATATTTTAAACAAATTGTAAAACCTGTAAATTGAAAAAAAAAAGTTGAATTTTTCAAAATCGTAACGCCTTCACGTGGAAATTAATGGAAGGTGATAACAAAAAGGGGGCCAACAAAAATAATTGTTGTTTTCCTTTTCACAAGTTAATCATTAGAACTTCACATGTCATGTCCTATATATAATTAACAAAATATTGCAATCAAGAATTTTAATAGAGAGTTCTGAGTTGCAAATCTTTAATTGGAGTTAATTAGTTTATGACGTTTATCATTAATTCTTTTGAAGATTTTCCTCTCCATTCCTAGCTAATTCTTAATTAATTAATCTTAAAAATCTAATTATAATCTTCCTAACCACCATTTCATTTATTCAATTGATCTCACTACTTTAACAAATCTTCTAAAGACGTTTAAATTTGTGTGTGAACTCGTTGATAAGTAAATCCCTTTGTAGTTAATTTTACATGCATGTATCCTTCTAGGAGACTTCTTATCGGCAAACAAACAAGTAAAGTTGTTGTTGGGAGAGTTGTCTCAGAAATGAACGTCGGAGTGCGCAAAATCGAATTTAATCGAGTTCTAATGTGAATACCAAATACCAGATAAAAAATTTAAAAAAATTATAACGTATGTGCAGAATACTACAACACTCACTATTTTTTTTATAATGAATACAAACCTAATCTGAATATATAATGTTCAAAATTCAAACTGATCTTTTGTATGACGTCCCTATCTATTGCGCACAAATTAAGTTACAATCTTCCATAGTATCTAGACATCTTGAATTAAATGGAGAAAAAAAAATGAAATTTGTCTCTAATATTAAAGGTTCTTGGATTTAGAGGCTAGAACACTTTGGTGATGTTGAAATGTAAATACATACTTTCTACAATTGAAATCATGATAAGAGAAAAAAATATGAGTTGATCTAGAGCAGTTGTGAAACGTAGATAAAAGGAAACTATGTAATACTTTCTGCATTATTTATTATAGGAAAAATTATATAACTTACCAAATATTCATACCTAATTACTTTCTATATCAATAGTATAATTCAATTATATTTCACAACAGAAGGTTTAAATCTATTGCTATACACAATACGGATTTGTATACAACATTAGTTTGTATTTGTGTGTCGAGATTCCACAAAATATACAATACGAATTTGTATTTATTTGTCGAGACTCCACAAAATAAACAATACAGATTGTGTTTGTATGCCGAGATTCTAAAATTCCACAAAATATGCTGAGATTCCAACTCAACTCTATTTGTATTTGTATAACGAGATTATATAATTGCTATAAAAAATATTAATATGGATTGTAATTAGATAAAATATTACTATGAAGATTTTATTAAATTCCTATTAGTTGCTGTTTATGAAAGTTGCTCATTATTATACTCCAAAACATGTATAGTAATCGATTGGGCTTCAATAGGGACATGCAAGCATTATGAGTGGACTTCTAATTAAACTTCAAAGAAGAATGGATATAAGTTGGGCCATTAATGGGGCGAAGATATGTACATAAATTATAAATCAATTCTTTCGTTGCAATTTGAGTGACATTTTTTAATTTTTAAAAGTTATTTTGACTAATCTTCGAGAGAAATGAGTAAGTAGAGTCTATCACAAACTCAAGTAGATTGACCCAATTATATAATACTCCCTTTATTTTGACATGAAGTTAAAAATAATTTTTTTAAAATTTATATAACTGTAAAAATTTTAAATTTGTAATCAAATATGTTATCGTGAGTAGGAGAATTAGGATTTTTTTACTAACTAAATTTCAATTATAAAAAAGTAAATATATAAAAAACAAAGGAATTCAATATTTATTATATATACGTAAAAAATAATTAAATTTGTGTATTATGTATGATTCAGATGAATTTCTTCCTCCTCCTAATTCCATTCATGATCATAGTATTTGTGTGACCATTAAAATTTCTTATCCCCAAAATATAAAAATATGTTTTCTAAGATATTAATAAGAAAATATTTCCTTTATTTTATTTTGTTGGTTTAATTTTAATTTGACATGAAAATTAAGAAACTAAAAAATGCATCAAATCATTATTTAATCTTGTGATCTTAAGCATGTCTTATGAAAAATTATAATTAAAAAATTATAAAAAAAGAAAAAGAAAAAAAGAGACACTCTTTGAAACTAATTAAAAAAAAGTAAATAAACAAATTGAAACGGATAGATTAATATCAAATAAATGGAAGGAAAAAAGTATGTAGATAAGAGTGTCTTTTTGGTGCGCATTTCTAACGGATAAAGCACCGGAAAACTAACTAAACTCAATAACCAGTCATTTTTGAAAGCTCTCAATAACGGCCAATCAATGGCCGCAGCAGCATTCAGCATCAGTTTAACTAGTTCCGCCATTGGAGCTCAATTCTACAAGCCCAAATTCGTTAAACCTAAGACTTTCGTAAAGCCAATTCGCTGCTCTGGTAGACTAGAATGGGTAATTTCTCGCCCCTTTCAATAATAATCATTTGCTAACACTTTGTTTCGATGGTTGTTACCTGTGGTTTCATAATGTATGGTACTGTACTGTATTGTAAATACAATATTTGGATACACTGTATCATTCTCTACTGTTTAATAATATATTTTTGTTGTTTGGTTTGATACATATGGTGTGTTACGTCCATCCAAACAAAGTGTACGTGTATGATAAAATTGGTGAATTTTGATTTATGAATTAACAGGACCCGGATGGATTATTGGGTCCGCCGCAAACGGGTCATATAGCCCGACTCGAGTTCCAGAGACGCCTCGAGAATGATGCGCAGGCCAGAGAAGATTTTGAACGGCAAGTACGTGAAGAAAAAGAGCGTCGCAGAGTTCTTCGTGAGGTAATTTCTGTTGAATTGAATGAATGTTATCGTCTTATCTAAAAGTTTAAGTTAATAAGAGGGAGCATAAGTATTCTTGTTTATTTATTCATATTAGGCCAGCAACCACACGCCCCTCAATGTGCGTGGAGCCGTGGGCTATAGCTTGTTTGATCAAGCTTTCAAAATCTGAAAATTTCGAAAAGTATTTTTTTTAAAAAAAAAATGTTTTTGGAGGCTTAATAGTTTGTGTTTGACTAATCAATTCGAAAAATACTCCAATATTAGACAAGTAATTTATACTCGGCCAAAGTTTAAAAGTGCTTCCAAGTAAAAACTACTCCATTTGTTTCAAATGTACCAAAATATCATTTAATCTTGTGGTTTTAAACATGTCAGGTATAAAGTTGCAAGTTGCCAAAAAAGGAAAGAAACATTCTTTTTTAAACAGACTAAAAATAAAAGTAAGACAAACAAATAAAAACGAATAGAAAAAAAACAATTTTTGCTACTACTCAAAAACACATTATTTTCCTAGAAGTATGGCCAAACAACGCCACTCTCTAATACAAGTGTTTTTTTTTGGTGACTATTGATACAGAGTTGAATCTAAAACATACTAGTTGATAACATGTTAAAATTGATGTTACCACTTCATATTAAGCTGCAAGAGAGGGAACATTTTATTAATTTTACACTAGGTCTGCACCGATTTGTGGAGTAGTCAATAAGACATCTATGAATCTCTTCTCGTTGTGTTATGGATGCAAATGTAATGTATATCTTTGTCTTGCCTGTTCTTTTCATGTTGATCATAGTCACGAGTGATTCCGGATACAGTGGAAGGGCTTGTGGAGTTTTTTCTTGACACTGAAGCTCAAGAGATTGAGTTTGAGATTGCAAGAATGAGACCACGGTGAGTTATCTACTCTCCAATGTCACAGCTCATGTGGTAACATTTTGCTGCTCTTGTGGCAAAGCCAGAAAATGCTATAATTTGTTCGAATCTTTGCTGCATTAGTTTGATTCAGCTCTGTTAGGTTATTCAATAGTTGAGAATTCAAAGTTACTGCCTTTTGCTTTTGATCATCCTGTGATCATGAAAATGCACATGTATTTCGAGTCTGTTTTTTGTGAACTTGTGCAGAAAAAGAAAGCTATAATATTATAAACTTTGTAAAAAGATCAACTTGTTTCCTCTTAACATAGAGAATGAGTATTTCTTTATTATTTATTATCGTTCATTTTCTTGACCTTTATGTTGTTATCAAAATTTGAGAAAGTATTGGTTCTTGACCTAATTTAAAGTTTGTATACATTTACTAGATGAACTGGGACAAGGCCTTTATCTTCTTTACTTGAAAATTTCTAACATATTTAGTTTGCAGATTGAACAAAGAATTTTTTGACCATCTCCAAGTGGAACTCGGAAAGCTGCGCTTTTCTGTAAACAAAACTCAGGTTTATGCCGACAATTTCCTCGATTTACTGTGAAACAGATACGTCAGTGAAATGATACTGACCGTGATATTTTCGCAGGCAGTGGAAGACAGACTAATTGAACTGGAAGCACTGCAAAAGGCCCTGCAGGAAGCAACAGGTCTGATAAATTGACTATTTGCTCTTTTGTTAGAGATTTCCAGACTATTTTACATGGAAATGAGTGTGGGTATCTGGATTCTTCACCATCTAATTCTTAAGTTTTGGATATACCGAGGAGTACGGATGTGGTTGCTTTGACACGTCTAACAAATGTATAGTATAATGTACATAGATATCTTAGTAATTTAAGAGTGATTGAACTAGAAGAATATAAGCTAATTCTTTCTAAGTACATATTTTGTTCCATGAGTATATCTCGGCAATAACAAAGTTTTCTTATCCTTTTTTTGGAATTATATATATGCACATATATAAAATAACACATCTAGGCGTATTGATCAAACCCTGTCCATATCCTGCATTAAACTGAAATCATGTCGGATTAACACATGATTAACATCGGGGAGGGGGGGGGGGGTCAAACTATCTTTGTATCATAGGTATACATGTCCCACAGTCCCAGATACAGTTGAGGATAAAGTCTCAATATTCAGTTATCCTGTAGAGTACTTGTGACATTCTGCCGTACTATTTTTCTTTTTCCTGCAGAAGCCTACGATAAATTGCAAGCAGATCTTGTAGCAACAAAGAAGAACTTAACCGAAATTTTGACTTCAAAGGATGTCAAGGCTACTGTATGTGATAGTTTTTAAATTATTCTTTTATGTGCGTATGTACGTGTTTGTGTGTGGTTTGTATATTTTCTTAATTTTGTTTTCTCAATTTGGATTCTTCCATTTTCTCGAGCAGCTATTGGATTTGGTTGGGAGGAATCAGCTGAATAGACCCTTGTTGACGCTTCTTGATGAAAACATTGCAACTGCACATAGTGTTAACCAGGTGAGACAAGCAAATTCCATACAATGCAGATAGAAGTTATGCGGAGTGATGATACATGTTTGTGAAAACACTGGTGCAGCATAACAAACAATAACTGAAACCTAAGTAGAAAAATGTGATTCGAAAAGCAAAAAAGAGGTACCTTTTCGAACTGAGCATCAATAACTGACATATAAATTCACGCAATTTTCATCAATTCAAAGAAAATAATATGCTGAAAAAGCACCTTGTCTGGGTTGAGAATTGGTTGGGTAGAAATGGTAAGGCAGAAGCTATTAAATGTTCCTCATATCATCTAGTGGCAAGATCCTGGTCATGAATTAACGAAAATGTGCAAAAGCTCTATTTACCTCTGCCATTCTATGAGTCTCTTCCTTTTGGTGTGGAAAGTGAATTGCCATTATCAGCTTACCACATTCCTGAGCAGTCTAACGACCTTTGAAGTGAAGTTTCTAGCCAATCAATTGTCAATCTTTGTTCGATAAAGAGGCAATGGAATCTCTGAGTTATATGTAGAAGTTCCTATCATTGTTTTGTTAGTTCATATTTGTTCAGACTAATTCTGATAAAGTTGATCGGTTTTCCTTCACTCAACTCTTTTCTGGAGTCTGACTCCTTCATTGACAAATTACACAGATATACAAAGAGCAGAAAATTATGTCTGATTTTTCCAATTGCACTCCACATAAATCTTGTGAAAAATGTATATTCAAGTTCAAACTTAACTAGTTATCTTATCTTCACGTTTGGCTATTATTCTTTTTGAATCTGCTCTTCGTTGCTAATAGGAGAAAAAGAAACCTCCATAATTTAAATTGAACATGATAAGTACCTTTATGCTTTTGTAGCATCTACTTATCCGCTAGTTGAGTATGGTCATTCTTGTTCTAGTGGATTGAGCATTTATTAGGGAAGAAGTTTTTCTTTGGGATGATGAAATCAATCATATGATTGAACTGCAAAAACCGATTACTCTTGTGAAAGCTATTTCCTGGATGAACAAGAATTTTAGCTCATGGGAGCTCATCTCATGCTTGAAAAACACAAATTATCACAAGTTCGGATAGGGTTAAGAACTGAAAAGATGAGAAAGTAAATGTAAGATGAACAGTTCAAAGATGCTAAAATGTGCACACGCCTCGAGTGTCCACAATATTTGTCTAACTGCCCTGCCATGAAGTGGTTCAATATTTTTTAGATACTCGGTGAATGTTCTTCATGAAATTGATAGATGATAAAATAGGATTATGCAGCAACATCCCCCCACTTCCCCAGATGTTCAAGCTTGCTATTTTCTCGATACACGTTGGCATTCACTTGGATACACTTTTATCTCTTAAAGATTTGTGTTCCTTTACAAGGATGTACAAATGGATTTGTTAAAAGTTTGCCAATGGCTACATATCAACACTGTCATCGTAAATTTGTGAATGTATCATTTTGTAATAAGCAGAGCCACTAAATACTACTGTCTAACGTTGAACTTATCTTCCTTTGGAAATGCAGAAACAAGCAGCGGAATACATGGAAAAGCTGAGGGGACTTGTTCTGAAGTACCTAACAGTATAGGTTTCATCTTAAGGTTATCAAATGCTTGTCTCATTTTTATATAGAGTAATGGTGAGAATTTCTGGTTGTTTATATTCTAGTAATGTAGTACTACAAAATTTTGTAGGAATATGAACTTAGAATGAATCCCTTGTAATAATAAGAAGAAAGTATCCCCATCATTCGTGAAAACCACAGTGGGAAGAATGAGTAACCAGTGTAACTGAAACTCCATGTTTCTTCTTCCTTGTATGTTTGAAAGTGTGAAACCATGTTTTACTGAAAGTAGCAATTAGACTATATTTTGAATGCCTAGAAAGTCATTAAAATTTATGGAAGTACTACTAGAATGTGAAGGGGAGTCTTGGAGAGTTGTCTCCGTGAAACCTATAGGTCCTGGGTTCGAGTTGTGGAATTACCGACTGACCCTTACATCGGGTAGGCTGCCTAAATCACATCCCTTGGGGTATGGCCCTACCCCAGATCTTGCAGGATGCTTCGTGCTGCCCTTTTCTTACTATTGGGACTGATTTCTAGACTCTTGTCCTTTCTTGCAACTATCACCAAGGCACTCTGAGTTAGTGATGTTCCCAAAGTTGGATCTATGTTAATATCCATGAAATAGGTACTCTGGATGCTTATTATATTCAGTATCCGAAATTCATTGGTCTGACTAATCCAAATTCGTAAGCGCTCCCAACCAAAACTTTTCTCATTCCTAGAACTCGTACTCAAAACTTAAGGGTATAAGGATCTCATCCATTCTACCACACCCTTTGATAGTTACTGAATGCTTATATTGTGTTTGTTTTGTCTACTGTAATTTGGTTATGACAAAAATTTAGCCCCTTAATTGTATCATCAATCATCATAGCTTGCTGCCAGCACTTATGTTCGAGTACTAATAGATCCTTCTGAAAATATGTCAAAATTTTGAGGCTCCAACAAATTTTAATACTGAATTCTATGATTTTAATTTCACTTAAAATAATATTAAATATTATAAAAAATAAAAATATAAAATTTAAATAAAAAAGAAAAGAAAGAATAACTATCTATCTTTTATCAGAAATATTTTAGAACTTTGAATTAAATATAGTTACTGAATGCTTATATTGTGTTTGTTTTGTCTACTGTAATTTGGTTATGACAAAAATTTAGCCCCTTAATTGTATCATCAATCATCATAGCTTGCTGCCAGCACTTATGTTCGAGTACTAACAGATCCTTCTGAAAATATGTCAAAATTTTGAGGCTCCAACAAATTTTAATACTGAATTTTATGATTTTAATTTCACTTAAAATAATATTAAATATTATAAAAAATAAAAATATAAAATTTAAATAAAAAAGAAAAGAAAGAATAACTATCTATCTTTTATCAGAAATATTTTAGAACTTTGAATTAAATCACTCAAATATTTATATTAATAAATAAAGTTTTTACAATAATATTCAAGGTAATGCATTACAAACAAATGACTAACATCTTACTAACCACGATTAATCCTTACTTTTATAAATAATAATATTATTATTATGTGAAAATTAAACACTTAATGTCTTTTAAAAATACTAGTAGCACGTAAGAACAAAAAATTACGACACTAAATTATTATTATTATTTCTGTGTGTATATACATATATTTAAGGGTTCTTATTAAAATTTGATTTTAGATCACTAATTTTATTGAGACGCCTTTTCAGGTATATACAACCATAAAATACTGATTAGTTGGTGAACTTTCACATGAATAACAATAACAATTAACAGAGGTACTATTGTTTTCAACAATTGGTACATTTTCAGACACTAGGCACAGACCAAAATCACAAAAAATTGTATTCAATTTTGTGTTTTTTCTTTTTTTTTTTCCTCCGAAGCTTTCATCTATTCATTTATTATGGACATAATATGTTTAAAAGATTGTACATCAATATTCACAATTCAACTTGGAAATATTCTTTCCCAAGACAACCCATACAATAACGATGTTGAAAATTTAGCTACGTTATGAACTACAACATTAAACTTTCTAGGAATATGTATAAACACGATGTGCTTTAAATATACAGACTTATTCCAAATATCTTCACAGGTTACATCTATATTTTGAGTAACCTTCACATTTTTTTCCCCAGTATATCTACTACACTTTTCGCATCAAAGAAGATATGGAGTTTCCTCCATCCATTCTATATCGCTTTTTTCACAGCTTTCCTTATTGCGAACGTTTAGCAATTATAGACTTCCCAGCTAATGTTCGGGCACTTTTTTCTTGTTCTCAATATAAGAACAATAGAGAACCATCCAGAAAAAAAGTAATCAACTGCATCATGTTTTATAGTCACATGTTGGTCAAAGATTCTCTTTAAAACTTTTGTCTTAGTTGCCCAATAAAAAATTAGTAGTTTCATAATTAATTAATTTACAAGACTATAATACTTATCCTGTTGTGTTGTAAAACTAATTTCACTTGGTACTCTTGATTCTCAAATTTCTCTCTCACAAGTAGACAAGGCACACGTTGGTGGGTTTAGACATATACTACTTTATCTTAAAAGTTTGTTCATATCTATCAACTTGGTGATAAGCTTGAGGCCACCAAAAATAAAAAAGTAAAAAAAACAAAATCGGTCCACATAAAACATTTCATATTTATGTAAGGTTTGAAAAAGATCAAACTCTAAAGAGTGTGACGTAGACAACCTATCCTAAAGCAACTTGCATTCACATAGGTTTTGGAAAAAGCCCATACCTCAAGGGGTGTGAATGCAAACAATAAAAAAAGTTTTTACAGCTTAAATTCATAACCTATAAATTACACGAAGACAATACTTTACCATTACTCCAAATTCCACCGAAAATAAAAGTAAAAAACAAAGAGATTTGATAAACTTAGACCACATTCCAAGTTGCAAAAGAAAAAGAGTATATAATGGCAGATTTTTGTGAGAAATGTTAAGGTGGAAAGCTTGAATGTTGCATAGAAAGAAGAGGCAAAAGCAAAAGGGAAAGGGGCATTTGAAAAACTTGTGGGATTATACCCAAAAGGAAGAAGATATTTCCATTTGTTTTACTTTAGAATATTGCTGTTAACTTTTTTAATCATGTTTGGCAAGTACTACTAGCAATCCTTGTGCCATAAGAAAGATGTGATAATCCTGAGATGGTTGAAGATTTAAATATTATGAATATGAATTTACGATTTGTTTACAATTATATTCATATATAAGGTTTGAAATTAAACCTATCGAGTATTGATTAACTTAATTGTCCTTTATATCTATCCTAATTGAGAGAGTGTTTTATCTCCCCAAGTGCACAAATATCCGATTTTGGGACCACCATATGAGCCACACTCGTGGTGCATATCAATTTTTGAAATAACTTTAGATATGCGGTATATGAAGTTTCATATTGCTGAAGTTCTGTTATATATGGCTGAATCTAGTTATTTTTGTTTGAAGTTCTGGTAAAAATGACTGAACTTGATTGAACTTCAGCCATATAAATCTTCAACGAGCGCATATCTTAAATGGTTTTAAAATCAGTAGATGTGAAAAAGAAAAAATAGAAGTTAAATAGTGTTGTCCAAATAAGATACCCCTAAAATTTTTACATGTTTTAATTCTAATTACTAGTTTGGAATATTGAAGGGGAACTTTCGTGTAACGAGTAAAATTGCTACCATGTGAACAAAAGGTCACAGATTTATCAAACTGTAAAAACAACCCTCCACATAAAAGGAGCTTTAATGCACACTTTTTTTTTTTAACTAGTTTGGTATAAAATAATTAGGAACCCTTTTAAATTCTATATAAAGCTTCACCATACTCTTGTACACTACACTAAAAAGTAGAGTCATTTCAAGATCCATCCCAAGAAAAAAACCCATGGGCAACCATAGTCTTCACTTGCTAATAGTATTCATAGTTTTCCAATGTTTGCTTGCTAATAACACCATGGCTAAATCAGCCATGAACTCAAATCCAGCTGCCATAAAATTCATCAAAGTTTCATGTAAAGCCACACTTTACCCTGTCTTATGTGTCCAATGCCTCTCTGCTTTTGCCAACACTGTCAAACAGAGTGAAAAACAATTAGCTCATGCTGCTTTATCAGTCAGTTTAAGCAGAGCAAAATCCACTACCATATTTGTATCTAAGTTAACAAGAGTGAGAGGTCTAAAGCCAAGAGAAAAACAAGCTGTTAAGGACTGTTTGGACAACATGAGTGATGGTGTTGATCAGATAAATAAATCAATTCCTGAATTAGGACATACTGGTCAATTTTCAGCTGCACAAGACTTTATGTGGCATGTTAGTAATGTGCAAACTTGGGTAAGTGCTGCACTTACGGATGAAAATACTTGTCTTGATGGATTTTCAGGGCCTGGTATGAATGGAAATGTTAAAGCTGCTTTAAGGTTGAGGATTCTTCATGTTGCACAAGTTACTAGTAATGCACTCGCTTTGTTTAATCGCTTTGCGGATCGACACCGGCCTAGTACAACCATCAATAGTCCTTAATGTGACGGAGAAATTCCTGGTAGGGAGCGCGAATTTGAATTAGTCGGGCCGTCAGTATGTTTTTGAAGTCAAGTGAGGTTGCTAGTTTTGGTGTGTATATTTGCATAAGCATGAATTTGGGCCTCTTTGTGCTAAGTAGTAACAATATATATACTGGGTATTCAGATAGTCAACCAACTAAGCTATACTATGATTTCCTGTATACTGTTGTAGCAGGGTTTGTGAGAAAAAGTTCAATATTGTTGATGCAATGAAGATAGTGCAGCTTAGTTTTCTGGTCTCTATATGTGAAAATGTAATAAAATATGATCTTCTTGCTTGTATGAGCTTTGTTTTTGTACTGTTTTCACTTTTGTATAATACATAATACTACCTGATATTGAGCTTAAATTAAGAATGTTCTTGATTTTTCTCATTTCCTCAAGTCTCATCTATATTTTTGTTTTGCGTATATCTCAATTAATTGTCCTCCCATCAATATATCTATCAAAACTCGAAGGAAAAAAATCACCTAGTATACTGGCATTCATTTGAATTTGAAGTTGAGACGTTATGGCCCACTTAATGATTTGTCAGTGCTATAGGACTGGTCCTGCTCAACTACTTTTGTAGCCATTGGAGTCACTGTTGTTGAACAAAGTCATAAAAAGTGAAAAAGACATATAATCTTCATTTGGATTTATGATGTAGGGGCTAGGGTGAATAGTGAAAAAGTTTATTAGACTTGAATAATGTAGCCCTTTACAAACACAACTTAGGTAAACGAATATCTTTGATTTTCTCTTTTGCATATTCAATGGAGAAAAAATAATGTTCAGTTTGATAATGACAAAAATAACCTATCTCCTACGCGTAAAAATGAAAACATCTATGTAAAAATGAAAATCACTGATAAAAAAATTACATAATTTGATTTGAAAAATAAGTTTTAGGAATTTTCTCAAGTTTTCGCTTATAAAACTTCAACAATGTCTTCACATCTAAACACAAGTTCATCTAAATACTCTTTTATCTACAACTTCAAATGCAATTTTTTTTTACTACTTAATATTTTGAATAGGCTATAGTGAGCAATGTCTTTTCTTATTATGTGTGTTAAATTTTACACTTTTTTAATAATAAAGACACATGCTATTGACACCAACTCTGATTTTATAATCAAAGTTTTTTTTGGCTTAGTCTTCTCTATGATTTGAATTGTGATCTAGTAATAGTGACGAATGATTTGATCAATTATACTCTGATGAAATTGAGTCGTCAGTGTAACAATATTTTTGTCGTAATTAATTACAATAATATAACACGACAAATTGATAGGAGTATAGTTTATAATTTGAAGATTTTTTTTTATAGAAAGGCTTCTGAGCTGATTCAATTTGTTTGTCTTATCTTTTTAGTTAATTTTAAAAGAAATATCTCTTTTTTTTTTAAGAATATTTCCTTTCTTTAGTTACAATTTTTCACATTACATGATATGTTTAAAAAAATATTGTGATACCATAAAATTCTTTTTTTTTTTTTAAATTTTGTGTTGAATTAAAATTAGAAAAACAAATTAAAACAAAGGGAGTAGTTCGTGTTTCCCGCCGCAATCTCCGGCAGATTGTACGTATGGTTATCTTCAATTTTATTTTTCTGTTTAATTATTTATTATATTTAGGGAGACAAACTTTTTTATTTCTGTTACCTGCCCATGGACCAAATTAGATCATGAGTGGACTGCCATTGTCTTTTTCCCTTTTTAATCTTTTACTATTTGATTTTTGTTGGAATGCATGCATGAATAGAGTTGGTGAAAGATATACGTACAACGTTTGGGTGAACGGGGACGAATCCAAGATTTAAGTTAACGTATATAATAATAATTGAGTTTTTATGAGTAAATATTTATAAATATCTAGATTCAAAATATAAAGATGTGAATATATGAAACATTTTAAAAAGTTCAATATTTATTATATGTATGCATAAAAAATATTTTAATCATATATATGTAATGTGATTTTTTGACGAGAGAAATTTGAATGAAACCATTTTCGATACCCTAGTTCCGTCCCTGCGGATTCTTGCCAAGTGAGAGCTGATAATAATAGGGTAACTTACATAAAATACACATCTTTGGGAGCTAATTACTCTTTTTCCCACCTCACTTTGCTCGGATACATCGCCCCAAAGCGTGATACATCGCCTCACTTGTGGATAATTGCCTTTGATACATCGGAGCGATGTATCACGAGGTGAGGCGATGTATCACGACCTGGAGCGATGTATCAGAGTGTTTACATGTGGTATATTAAGTAATTAAAATAAAATAGTGAGAGAATTAGTAAATATGGTAAGGAGATAAGTCTCTTTTGTAGTTTAACCATAATAATATCATAATACAACCCACAAATCACAATTTGATATGCGGGTCTGTGAGCACGTGAAGCCCAACTGGCCACGAGAAACCTTATGAGCAGGGGCCCATAAAGATTCTCCTTATTATGGGCCCATTGTGGGCCCAGAAGTCAATGTAATATTGGAGGGGCATGTTGAGGAAACACCAACAAGGAAAGCACATGAAATAATTATTTCAGTAAATAGTCCCCCTATGGTTCTTTTTTATTAGAAATTTCATCACATTATACTGGAGTTTTATGTAAAGGAAGTTTCCTATTAGATATCGGTGTCTTATTTGTATAAATGTAACTTCAAATACACTGTTATATCGTGTTTTAGCTAGACGTATTTTGTTTAAATTTTATTTCCAGTAATTATTTTGCAATTATATCCTAAACGTTGGGTAAGTAAGTATAAAAGGCTCAAAAACTGGCCATCCCACGTTGTTTCTACGAGTATTAACGGTTGAGAATTTGGGCCAAATAAATTGTGAGTGTAATTTTCCCTTGGGATGAATTGATGTAGGCCCAATCATTATTATAGACAAGCCCAAACCAATGTCGAAAATTCAAGAATCAAGATGTTATATTAGAGGCCCAAAATTGCTATTTCTTTCAACATTACCTTTTGTAATTTGACAAAAGCGCATTGGTTTGACCTACTTTTGCAATTATTTAGAACGCACTAACGTAACCTCAAATATGAAGTAAAGGAAATTTTTTAATATAACATATGAATAGTCAAATATTCTAATCATCATATATATAATTCGTTAAATGGGAAGCAGAAGTAGATTCAACATGTTCGGAACATTGATATTTCCAGCAAAATCTTATATTTTCCGGTAAAAATAGTTGTCGTAGTTTAACATAGAGCAATTTCACGCGCACAATTACTGTGCAGATGCACGATATCTGCCATGTTAGCGAGTTGTGTCTAATTGACACACTTATGAATACGTTCATGTGCTCAATTGAAATTAGCTAGACAAATAGTAAGGGTGTCTTAACATGAAATATTCAAATAACTTTAAGGAGCCACACATGTATATTCTCTAAAACATATACAAGTACATTGCCAGGCATGGCAAATTGCACAAATTCAAGATTGAAATATGAACAACAACTCGTAGACAAGGCTTTAAGACTTATTAGAAACACAATTTTCAAGCACATTATTAAAACTTTGAGCCTTTCAAGTACGGTAGAAAGTCTTTTTATTGTTTTGGAAGCCTCTTGAATTTCTCCTTCATCGTGAGTATTGGCACTACTTGAACGGCCATTTATCTTTTTGAAAGCCTCTTGAATTCCGTCATCATCATAAGTCGTAACAATGGCCACTACTATAACGATTTTTTATCGTGTTGAAAGCCTCTTGAATTCCACCATCATCGTGAGTATTGGCACTACTATAACGATCTTTTATCGTGTTGAAAGCCTCTTGAATTCCACCATCATCGTGAGTATTGGCACTACTTTGATGATCTTTTATCGTTTTGAAAGCCTCTTGAATTCCATCATCATCGTAAAAATGGCCACTACTATAACCATTTTTTATCGTTTTGAAAGCCTCTTGAATTTCACCATTAATGTAGATTCGTAACGGTACTGATAGCGCCCTGACGAATTGCTGTGGCCGTAGTAACACAAAGGAGCACGAAAAAGATGGCTACTGTGATGTTTTTATCCATTGAGACTATTTTGTTTAGTTTCTATGCTAAGATATATCGAGGGTTGTTTATAAATGCATCTAATATACTATATAGTGAAGAATTTAAGAGAGATTTGTTTGTATGTGCCTTTTGCATCGTTATTAATAAATTAATTCATCAACATTCAACGAAACATAGTTCACCTAGGTAGTTTTTGAGAGAGAGATTAATACCGATGTAGAATAGTTTGTTTGTGCCTTCTCCAAAACAAAATCCAATCACTATAGGACAATTGAATGTGTACATTATAGTAAGGAGATTTAAATGTTACACTGCAATTAATCTAAATTTTTTTGTGTGTAATAGACATGATTCTTTACTGTAAAACGAATATAGTACAACGGACTGTTATATGGAGATTTAACTTATGAAAATATAATTCGTCAAATCTGTCTAGACTTGGGTGGATTGGACTCATTGGAGATGCCAATTTGGAATGCATAAGTGATCGAAGTTGATCCAGAAAAGGAAACTAGGCAAAATATAGATTTTTTTTTTACTATCTTGAATTTGTTTGATATGTATAGTAAAAATAAAAAAAAAGGAAGAAAAAGCCTTTATTAGTTTTTATTTCTTCAAATAAGCAAATTATAGAAGAACAAACAAACCAAAAAAAATTAATTGTGAGACAGACGAATTGGTTATGATCGTTTGTTTAGTTTAAATTGACCTGCCCATCTTTGACCAAAGCAAATTTAGCCCAAAGTAGTATACTCCATGTCCTTGTATCAAACATATTGTTACATATAAACTTCAAATGATGTCATTTATTTCATGAAAATTGGATAGTACAACGTAAAGGAAGGCAACTAGCCTCCCTTTAACCAACTAGAATAAAAAATATACTTACCTTTGAAAATAAGTAACAAGTACAAAACACCAAACATACTGAAAGAAACTAAATATGAATTGGAATTTGGCTTATGCACATTGGAAATCCTTGGGTGCATATTTGCCACAGTTGTTGAGCAACAAGCTGAGTGAAAGTGGGACATTGAGATTAATTCCCAACACATTGGCTTTAAGGGCAGTGCAAAGGCAAAGTGCAGCATCAAGGTCAGCAAGTCCTTGAATTAAAGAGCAACATTTAGTCTTAGCTGGGCTACTTCCAATAACAAGGTGTAATAAGTCACCCAACAAATTGGCACATGCATTTAGCTTTAGTGTGTCCTTTGGGCACTTTCCTTTTGATGATGGGGTTGATGGGGTAGAGGGGGTGGAAGGGGTAGGGTGGGGTTTGGGGTGTGGGGGTGGTGGGCATGGGACATTAGTGGAACTAACCATAGTGAAGAAAAGAATGTTCAATGTGAGGAGAAGAGCAATGGAGGATGCACCAAACTTAGCCATTTTTCAAAGTTAATTAATTAGCACTCTCAACTATTGAATGTGGCTAATTAGTGAAAATGTTGTTTGCTTGGTGTTTGAGATGATGAAATGAGTGGCTATTTATAGGTAAAAATTATGATTTTTTTCCTTCTATTTTTCAGAAAATTGAGAGAAGCCCATGTGGATAGACAATATTGTGTAGACAAGTAGCTGGCCAATGCAAGTTGAGATAGTACTACTATTATTGGATTATAAACTTGTATTTTTGTGGATTTCATTAGTTATCTCTATTAATTATATCTTTTTAGCTTCCTCAAAGATTAATTACACATGCTTTATTTTCACATGGTACTTCGATTATTCTCTAATTATTTGAACGATATAGTTCTTGAACATGCAGCACCTGTGCCAAGACCTGGATCTTATCAAGATTATAATTCGTTTGTTCAGTTTGGAGAATAATACTAGTACTAGTAAAAGTGAGATCTGTTTTTCGTCTAGCTATTCTCTATTGTACATAACAAAAGAATGACATATACTACTAAGTAACTTTGTTGAAAAATAATTATGGTAAATTAAATGACATGTTATAATATGTAAAAGTATACTAATAGTCAAAGATCTTACGTTATTAATGTACATACTACCTATATTCCCACAACTAAAATAACATGAATTAACGACTGACAAATTCTATAGCTAAACAACAAAATTATATCGCTAATCTTATTTAGCAATGAATTTGCGATAGGTTTCTGGTAGCTACGAGCGAATTAATGATGAAGTTCATAGCTAATTCTATTTTTTTTTTGTAATGTCTGATCATGTGTTAAAAACAAAAGTAATGGCTCCCAGAGCATGATGTAAAATAAATGACTCGAGGGAATAATTAAAGATTTATGATCTGTACGTGGTACATCACGGATTAATTTTGTGCTAATTGAATAATCAATCTTAATAATGAGTTAATCGAGAAAAAAAAACATACTACGCCCGTGGGCCGTGTGAATTCAATGCTTAAATGTCGGGAAAAAATAGTGGCAATATCAAAAGAATTGTTACAAGAGCATTTTACTTATAAGGGCAAATTAGTCAAGTTGTAATTTATTATTTATTTATTTATGATAAACATGTTAAAAGAATTGTTAAACAGAAATTAAAATAAAAGAGGTAAATGTAAAATAATAAAAGGCAACTCCGCCAAAAAAGTATGAAGGAAAATCTGAGGGGAGGTGTCTGAAATAATATCTAAAATTAATCATAAATATGAGTCTTATATCTTATTTGCGAGATTTTTTTTTTCAATCTTGTTTTCGTTGGACTAAATCAATCCAAAGACACTCTCACACCATTAAGACACTACACTTTATATGTAGCTTCTTTTCTCATTTCAACTATCAATATGTGATTTTGTTCACGCATCCAATAATCTCTTACTTGAGCTAAGTTCCACATGACCCATCATTTCATAAGATTATCTGAAAATTAATTGTGTCATCCACAACATCCGAGTATTTATGGCCATCAAAGCTCATAAGCTTCTTTTGTATATATGCATCTACAAGCCAAGGTAATAAACCGGCCCATAAAAGGGAAAAAGTAGTAAGTGTTGCCCCATGCCACCACTCCGCCAATTCAATACTCGTCTTGCAGAACTATTGGTTCTAATGCCAATAGTTAGGCTCTACTAGTCAAAAGATATACTATAATTAACATGGGGTGATGCTCGATCCTACACCTTATATATGCGGTTTCTTCTTTTTCAATCATCAATATAGGACTTTAATTTGTTCAAATACCCAATACTTATGTCTTATTCGCGAGAATTTCTTTTCTACGATCTTGTCTCCCTTCCACTTCAAGATTATACAAAAAAAATCAAAAATATCTCGTTAGGGTTCACCACTTTCAAGTCAATGCGTTCATTCCGTGTTATTGGAAAATAAAGAATGTAAAAAGTTGTTTTCTTAACTAGTTGAATATAAGATAATCCAATAATGTCACCATCTTTCTCTTCTGTCAAAGAGATTGTATGGCCTATGTTTAGTTTGTCGTCAATATTAGAAAGCATAATTTGGATATTAGGAAGAACAATCCTCAAGGTCAAAGTGTGAAAACAAATATTATCAATTATAGTTTTCTTTATACTTTTTAGCACTATAATATGTGTGGTGTATATAGATCGTGGCCAGTCTATGGAAATCCAAATAAAATCACAGCAAATATTGACAATTTATCATCAAAGATGCTAATGCAAAGTTATTATTGTTTTTTAGTTAAAATATTATCATTTTAACTTTTTATTTGGCAATCCATATAATCACAAGAATAGATATTTTTGATACATGGTTCATAGTCAAAGTAAACCATAGATTCTCGTATTTGTTTGAAAAAATATGGGCTGAACTATTAATCATATATTGTAGCTTAGATTCTGAACTTTTAATGAAAACAACTTGATCCACTCTGCTATTAATTTCTTGTTTATTCATTGTGTACTTTAATTTCTTGAACTTTTGGTCTTGAAAGTGAGATTTTGAAGATGCGACTAAATATAATATGACCCATTTTCTTGGTAATGAAATCAAAGTTTTGTGGATGCTAATTACAATCCATAAATTAAGGGAAAATTGGTAAAGAAAAATCAAAGATGAATTAAAATAGTCTACGCAAATTTATCCCTAGATATTGGAGGTCTGTTAAGGTCGTCATGACGAGGTCTGCGGAGGAAATTTCATAAATAGCGGTACTTTGAGCCATAATTATTAATTATAGTGATAGTTTGACTAATCATCAAACGTCGCAATAGTTTAATATATTAATAATTTGCTTTATATCAGTGTATCAATTTGCTCTATATCTATTGTATATGTTAGCTCTGTAAGTTTTATCTGTTTCGCTCTATATTTGTTCGCTTGGAGCTATATTAATTCGCTCTATATCAATGTATTGTTAGAACCAAAATAATTAAGTGTCATGCGGAAGCTAACAAATCAAACCTCGAAAGACGCTAAGTAAGAAGACAAATGAGAAATATACCAAAAGAGACAACAATAATTTAATGTGGTTCGGTCAATCGACCTACATCCTCGAAAGGAGATGAGCAATCCACTATATAAAAGAGAGTACAATATATCGAGAGAATCAACCTCACAAAATTCACTCAAAATAAAAAGGAGGTTCACACGAGTGACACTATAACATTTGTGTCTCACAAATTCTCTCTCCAAACAAAACTTCAAAGCCCTTTAGACTACATTGTGGATGCAACCAAGTTAGAAGGAATGAGCCTCTATTCATAAACCTTTTCCTACAAGAAAAAATAGTAGCCAATTATGGAAGATTTGTGCTTTCCTTTTTCTCCAATTATGGTAAGAAATCAGGACAAGCACCCAATATGTATCAGTTCGTTCTGATTTGTTCACTTGAAGCTGTATCGATTTGCTCTGTATCAATTCGCTGTTGTTTTTGTTGTATATATGTTCGCAGATTGAATGTGTATATTATTATCTTTAAGGAGATTTTAATATCACTGCAACTAATCTAAATCTTTTTGGACATTTAAATGTCTGATCATATAGTAGAGTAGTATTACTAGCATGCATGGAAGTAAGAAACTTTAAAGTTAACCTATGAAAATGCAACTCGTTCAATCCGTACGTACGTGTAGACTAGCATATAATATTGGAGATATTCTGGATCTAGCATAAGTTATAACCTATCTAAATGCTTGAACCAATTTGGACTGCATACGTGATCGAAGTTAATCTAGAAAAGAAAACTAGGCAAAATATAGAAAAATAAGGATTTTCTTTGTTGGATATATATAGTAAAGCAGAAAAAGCTTTTAATAGTTTTTTTTCCTCAAATAAGTAAATTATAAAAGAACAAATCATAAGCACCCAAAACATTGATTGAGTGAGCCGAATTGGGTTATGATCATTTGTTTAGCTTAAATTGACCTGCCCATCTTTGAGAAAATCAAATTTAGCCCATCAGTAGTATAAATACTCCATGTCCTTGTATCAAACATGTTACATATAAACTTCAAAAGACATCATTTATTTCATGAAAATTGGATAGTACAACGAAAAGAAGACAACGAGCCTCCTTTCTAACCAACTAGAATAAAAAATATACTTACTTTGAAAATAGCAACTAGTACAAGCATACAAATTACACTAAACACACTGAAAGAAAGTACTAAACATGAATTGGAAATTTGGCTTATGCGCATTGGAAGTTCTTGGGTGCATATTTGCCACAGTTGTTGAGCAACAAGCTGAGGGAAAGTGGAACATTGAGATTAATTCCCAACACATTGGCTTTAAGGGCAGTGCAAAGGCAAAGTGCAGCATCAAGGTCAGCAAGTCCTTGAATTAAAGAGCAACATTTAGTCTTAGCTGGGCTACTTCCAATAACAAGGTGTAATAAGTCACCCAACAAATTGGCACAAGCATTTAGCTTTAGTGTGTCCTTTGGGCACTTTCCCTTTGATGATGGGGTTGATGGGGTAGAGGGGGTGGAGGGGGTAGGGTGGGGTTTGGGGTGTGGAGGTGGTGGGCATGGGACATTAGTGGAACTAACCATAGTGAAGAAAAGAATGTTTAATGTGAGGAGAAGAGCAATGGAGGATGCACCAAACTTACCCATTTTTCAAAGTTAATTAATTAGCACTCTCAACTATTGAATGTGGCTAATTAGTGAAAATGTTGTTTGCTTGGTGTTTGAGATGATGAAATGAGTGGCTATTTATAGGTAAAAGTTCTTATTTTTTTTCTCTATTATTCAAAAAATTGAGAGAATGCCATGTGAATAGAGAATATTAGACAAGTAGCTAAGCTGGGCAATGCAAGTTGAGATACTAATATTATTGGATTATAAACTTGTATTTGTATGGATTTCATAAGTCATCTATTAATTATGTATATCTTCTTCCGCAGAGATAAATAACACATATCCTTTATTTTCACATGGGACTTAAATTATTCTCTGTAATTATTTGAACATTGTTCTTGAACATGCAGGATCTGTGCCAAGAACTGGATCTCATCAAGATCATTATAATTCAATTCGTTTGTTCTGTTTGGAAAATAATACTAGTAAATTAAAGTGCGGGCTGTTTGTTCTTCTAGCTATTCTTTATTGTAAATGTAACAAGAGAATAAAATGACAATATGACATATAACAAATAACTTTGATAAAAATATGTATATGGTAAATTAAATGACATGTTACAATTAACATGTAAACATTATGTTATTAGTGTATATTATTACCTATATTCTGATCATATGTGTTTAAAAAACAAAAGTAATGGCAAGAGCCTGATATAAAATAAATGACACGAGAGGATAATTTAAGATTAATCATCTGTACGTACGTGATACATCGCGGATTAATAATCTGCTAATTGAACAATCAACCTTAATAATGCGCGTTAATAAAAAAGAATATATATTTATGCCCGTGGGTCGTATCTAATTTAATGTCATATTTAGCGAAAAATAATTGAGTAATATCAAAAGAATTGTCACAAGAGTATATTAATAAGAGAAAGTTAGTCTAAGTTATAATTTTTTTAATGATAAATATGTTAAAAAAAATTATTACAAAGAAATCAAATAAGCGAGGTAAGAGTAATATATAAATCACAAGGAGGTGAGTGCTATGAAAGAAAAATCAGAAGGTCAATGAAATTATTTCTAAAATAATTGCATACAATAATTATTATGAGTTTTATATCTTATTTGAGACACTCTCACACTATTAAGATATAACACTTTATATATAGCTTCTTTTTTTCCCCCAATTAAGTTATCAATGTGTAACTTTATTCACGCACCTAATAACAGTCTCATACTTTAGCTAAGTTTTACATGACTAATCATTTCATGAAATTATCTGAAAATTAATTATGTGTCACCCATGACATTTAAATATTTAATTGTGGCCACCAAAGCTCGCTTCTTTTGTGTATATGCATCTACAAGCCATGGGCAGACGTACTAAACTTGCCCATAGACGGGAAAAATAGTAAGTGGGGCCCACGCCACCATTGATCAACCAATTCTATACTCGTCTCGCACTCTGATACCAATTGTTAGGCTCAACCAATCTAAAAATACTGTTAACATTGTGTGATGCTCCTACACCTTATATATGCAACTTTTTCTTTTTCAATTATCAATATAGGACTTTAATTTGTTCAAATACCCAATATACTTATGTCTTATTCGCGAGAATTTCTTTTCTACGATCTTGTCTCCTCTCACTTCTAGATTATACAAAAATTCAAAACTATCTCGTTAGGGTTCACCACTTCAAGTCAACGCGTTCATTCCATTTTATTGGAAAATAAAGAATGTAATTAAAAAGTTGTTTTCATCAAGAGACAAGAATTAACTTATTTGTGCAACTAGTTGAAGCCCACTTATTTGTGTGGCCTATATCTAGTTTTTCATTATTAACCAAGTCAATATTAGAAAGCATATTGTGGAAAAGAAAATTATTAAGAACAATCCTTGGGGTCAAAGTGTGAATGCAAATGTTCAGGTTACCAATTACCCCCTCTATATGTTCACAATTTAGTTGTCATGACGTTAAGATTTTACACGCTAATAACAACAATAACATATCCAATATAATCATATAAGTGAGATTTGAAAAGGGTAAGACATATACATACTTTATCTCTACCTTTATAAGGTAAATAGACTATTTCTGATAAACCTTCGATTCAAAAAAATTAAAGTGAAATCACATGATAATTTACTCCTTATTAATCCTTTAATCTTATTTATTTATATGTGTCTCTTAATTCTAGAATAACTAATACTAAGAATAAAGTTTTTAAAAGAATTATAAATGCTCTCTTAATTTTATATTTCAAATGACAAAGATTTAGAATAACTATTTTTAGTATATACACATTATGACTAAAGGGGAAAGAAGGGAGGATCTTTCTTTACATTTTTAGCACTATAATATGTGCATGTGGTATTGATAGATCGTGCCAGTCTATGGAAATCCACAAAAATAAAAAAATATCACCGCAAATATTAACAATTTATTTGTCAAAGATGCTAATGCAAAGTTATGATTGGATATGTTCATTATTAAAATATTTTCATTTTAACTTTTTATTTGGTAGTCCATAATCACAGGAATAGATATTTAAAAGCTTGGATGGTTACACAATTTTGAGTAATTGGCCAGAATAGTCACTCAACTTTATTTTGTCTTTCAAAAGTCACTCAACTTTAGGTAATTGGCCTCCATAGTCACTCAACTTTGTATTGTTTTGTAAAAGTCACTCAACTTGTCTAAATAGCTTCTATAATCATTTTTGAGATAAATATAATTTTCAATTATTTTATGACATGACATCTCTAATTTTTTTTTAAAAATATATTAAAATATTAAAATCAATATTAAAATTATTGATGAGGTTAATGCAAATTGTATTCTGTTTTGGTTTGTTAAGATCATGTGTTCTGTTTTAATGTGCTAGGAGTGTTGTCAGTATTTACGATAAAAGAAGAAAAAAAGAAGAAGCAGCGGTTGTCAGATTGGCAGTCACAATTTGTATTAACCTCATCAATAAATTTTAATAGTTATTTTAATACTTTAAAATATTTTTCTAAAAAAATTATAGATGTCATATCATTAAATAATTATTGCTATTTATCCCAAAAGTGACTATGGAAACTAATTAGATAAAGTTGAATGACTTTTAAAAGACAAAATAAAGTTGAGTGCTTATGGAAGTCAATTACTCAAAATTGAGTGACTTTTAGAAGAAAAAACAAAGTTAAGTAATATGACTCATCATTTCATGGGATTGTACTAACTGTGTGTAACCCATAACATTCAAGTATTTAATTATGGTCACCAAAGGGATCATTAGCTTCTTTCGTGTATGTGCATCTCCAAACCACGAGTAAAGGTAGTAAACCGATCTATGGAGTATGGAGGGGCAAAAGTAGTAAGTGGGGCCCATGCCATCACTGCGCTAATTCTATACACATTTTGTCGAACTATTAGTTTTGTTACCAATTGCTAGGCTCAATGAATCTAAATTTTTTTTTTTTTAAACTATCAATATAGAACTTTAATTTGTTCAAATACTCAATACTCATATCTTATTCGCAAGAATTTCTTTTCTACGATCTTGTCTCCTCCCACTTCTAAAATATACAAAAATTTAAAATTATCTCGTCAGGGTTCACCACTTCAAAGTCAATCCGTTCATTCCATTTTATTAGAAAATATAAAGAATGTAATTAAAAAGTTGTTTTCATCGAGAGACAAGAATTAACGTATTTGTGCAACAAGTTGAAGTCCAATATAATGTCATCATCTTTCTCTTCTGTCAAGGAAATTGTGTGGCCTATTTTTAGTTTTTCAAATTATTAGCCAAGTCAATATTAGAAAGCATATTGTGGAAAAGAAAATTATAGAACAATCCGTAGGGTCAAAGTGTGAATACAAATATTCAGGTTATCAATTACCCCTTGTCTATATTTTCAATTTAGTTGTCACATTAAGATTTTACACGCCAATAACAATAACATATTCAGTGTTATTTTATAATTAGTGAAATTTAGAAAGTTAAAAACATGTAGGCAGACCTTACCTCTATGATATAAATTACTCCATGTATATGTTCCCAATTTAGTTATTATGTTAAGATTTTTCATGATAACAACAATAACATATCCAGTGGAGTTTAGAAAAGGTAGGAATATGTATGCAGATTTTATCTCTACGACTCTATCTTTGTGAGATAAAAAAATTATTTCTAATAAGACCCTCGGCTCAAAAAAAGTGAAAGCAAAGCAGAAATGAAAAGAAAATAATGGCAGCAGAATAACAAGATTAAAAAGAAACAAGAGGCAATAAGATATTACATGCCCATTTAAAAAAATCTTAATAACATGATGACTAAATGGGAAAGAAAGGAGTAGTTTTCACCGAAAATATTGACAATTTATTTGTCAAAGATCGATGCTAATACAAAGTTATCATTATTGGATATGTTCATTATTAAAATATTCTTATTTTAACTTTTTATTTGGTAGTCCATAATCACAGTAATAGATAGTTTCGATACATGTTCATATATTCAAAGTAAATAAAAGATTCTCGTATTTTATGTCAGGGGTTTGAAAAATATGGTCTAAACTATTAATTAAATTGTAGCGTAGATTTTTGAAAATTTAATGAAAACAACTTCATCCACTATGCTATTTATTTAATTTCTTGTTTATTCATTTTGTATTTTAATTTCTTGAAAATTTTGGTCTTGAAAGTGGAGATTTTGAAGATGGGACAAGTACTATAATATGACCCATTTGCTTGGTAATGAAATTAAAGTTGTGTGGATACTAACAATATCCATAAATTAAGGAAAAATTGGTAAAGAAAAATTAAAGGAATAATGAATTAAAATAGTCTACGCAAAATTATCCCTAGATATTAGAGGTCTATTAAGGGCATCATGACGAGTCATAGTCATTGAGCTTGGTGCGTTAAATGCAGATCTAGGGCTTTTAATGGGGTTGTCGGCAAGCCAATACTATTTTTTGCGCAGATCTAATATTTATATTGAGAAATTTATAAATATATACTAAGAAATATGTGTTGGGAATCAAATAACAGAACAAACTCTTAATCTAGTGGCAGAAATTGAACCCATTTTAAGCTTTGTGTCCCTCTTCGATGAGGGCCGCGTTAATAATGAAGCATCATATCATACCAGTTTATTGAATTTGTTCGATTGAAAAGAGAATGTGTACCCAACTTTCATTTATAGGATCCTCCCCATAAATCATACTGGTTGTTAAAAAAATAATGTAAATATTTCTACTGCATGCTTGACAAAAAAAAGAAATTACATCTCCAAATACTATAACTAGAATTGGATATTAAAAAAGTTTGAATAAATTTGCTCTGGGGACTACATCTCATAAATTATACGTAGTTCATCCAGTGACGAAGTCAGAATTTTCATTAAGAAGTGTCGATATAAAAAAGTCACAAGAAAAAATCAGCAAAATTCTAGAACTAAGAGTTTGTTTTAACCCTTAATAATGACAATAGAGTCCATCTTCTAGACTTTTAAATTGTTTAAAAAATATAAACAATAGTATATATTCATATAAAATCAAAATTTGACCTATTTATCTAGTATAACTTTTCAAAGAAGGAGTGTCGAGCAAAGGTAGCTCCGCCCCTGAGTTCATCAAAGTATAAGGTATTATTCTATACATTCGAGTTTACGTGATACACGTTTTTTAGTTCTTTTCAAAAAATAAAAATAAAAATAAAAATTGATACACTTGAATTTTAAAATAATTAATTTTATATTTTTCATTTTATTTTTAACGATAAAATTTTATATCCATACAAATTTTTTGATATATCTAAAATCATAAGCTTAAAAAAATTTAAAATCATACAAACGCAATAATATATTCAAGATCATAAGTCTCAATAATTTTCATATTTTTTTAAAAAAATTCGTACCAATTCGAACTATATCAGAATACCATTTATAGTATTTCTGAGCTGGCTGAAAGTCATATTTCAGAAAGAAAAAAAATAGTTATTTTTCTATTCTAATAATTATTAGGACATTCCACCGACGATCAGAGGATGTTCTTTTCTGATTAACATATTATTAAGATTAATTATTCAATTAGCACATTATTAATCCGTGATATCACTTACACGGCTAATTAATCTTTAATTATTTCGATGTGTCATTCTCTACAAGTATATATTGTCCTGTTTAGCGAACAATTACTTTTTTGTTTAGTGTTAGGTAAGTTCGTTGTTTTCAAATCAATATCAATATATAATATTCCCTTAGTATTAATTTGTTTTTCTGGTTTAACTTTACAAAAAGTTCAAAAAAAATAAGGAATACTTTTAATTTTTATGATCTTAAATTAAAGATACGTAGAATGTAACAAAATGACTTTAATTTTGTGGTTTTAAACAGACCATGTGAAAATTTGAAAGTAAATTATTGGAAAAAGAAATAAAATATTCTTTTAAAATGGACTAAAAAATAAAATAAGACAAACAAATTAAAAAGAAGAAAGTATGTACAAAAGATTTTGTTTTTTTAAAAAAATTAACTATAGCTGGATGATGTTTATGCGCATCAATCACAATATTTATTTAATTTTTCTTGTTGTTTTCCTTTGGAACGAGAACTTTAAACCAACTAAATCCCGTAATTAGGTTCGTTGTTTACCTAAATTTTTAAAATCTTATTATTTTGAAAAGTATTATTTTGTTGAAAATATTTTTCTGAAAAATAACTTTTTGATAGTAACAGTTTGTGTTTAACTAATCAATTTGAAAAGTACCATTTACCAAATGTAAAACAATAATTTGTGTTTGACTAGCGTTCCAAAAATGCTTAACGAAAAAAACTATTTTGTTCAGCTTATGAAAAACAACTTCTACTAGACTATTACTACTAAAAAACAATCTTTACTAAAATAAATACCGGTTTTAACTTCCTACGAAGCTTTGCTAAATATGCTCATGTTAATACATTTGCTTGGGTACTATAGTTTATAGGAGTCTTTTAGCTCTATTAGAGATTTTATTTTGTTTGCCAAAGATGATTTTAAATGCATAAAAAAGGTTAATAAGGATTCACATTACTAAAAAAATCACTCTTTTCTCATTGAATTTCCCATTGAAAAATATTCAGGGGTTATTCCCACAAATATTTTGATTGAATCAGTGAGAAAAAAAGTACTAGTATTTTCATATGGAAAATTAGGAAATCTTTCATTGTTTCAATGAGAATCTATTTTTCACGATGCGTTTTTCTAGTGAGCTGGTTTGGTGAAAAATTAATGTTTTATATCACAAATTTCTCATTGATTCGCGGTGGAAAACCCTTTGTGATCTAAATCATAATTTATCTTGGAATTGAGACGTAATTGTTATGGTTATCGACTTGTCGCCGGATTAAGAAAAACATAATAGTAGCCTATCAATATCAACAGAAAAATATAAAATTAGAAGAAATTAACTTCTTCGTAGTGTATATTGTACAAATCCCAAGCCTAAACATTTCTGGCATAGTAGATCACAAAAAACAAATAGACTGCATTATTACCTAGCTAGTTTCCAAGCTGAACAAAAGAAATAAGTGATCTTGATTTGATCCAAGTTTTGGCACAGGTCGATTCAGCATGTTCAAGATCAATGTTCATGTTCAAATAATTAGAGAGAATATTAATCTAATTAAGTCCCATGTGAAAATAAGGGATGGATAATTTATCTTTGAGGAAAAAGATAAATAGACAACTAATGAAATTTACAAGAATACAAAGTCTATAATTCATCATATGTCCTAGTCCAAGTTGTATTTGCCAGCTTGTCGATCTTGATATATATTCTCTATATTCTTCAGAAATTTGGAAGTAGGAAGGAGAAAAAAAACATTTTCAGTCCCTCAGTTATTGATAAATTTTGATCTTGGTCCTACTTGACGAAGCTCAATTAACCTTTAACTAATTGAAATGTATGTTTTTAATCCCTTTATGCAGGAAGTATGTTGTATTTGAACTACTTTTAGAATCGTACATGTTGTGGTTAACTATGAGTAACAATACAAATTTAACACAATAATGGAATTAAATGGTGGACGGTTAATAATTATGGTAAACTTATGGATATTCATAAGCAAATGGATTAAAAATGCATATTGTTTTAGTTAATTGAAGGTTAATTATGCTTAGTCAGATATCACAAGAACCAAAATTAGAATTTACTAACAATTGAAGGACTAAAAGTACAATTAATTAACCTCAATAATAATAGAATTTCCATCTATAAATAGCCACTCATTTCATTATCTCAAACACCAGGCAAACACCATTAATTTTCACTACTAATTAGCCACATTCAATTGTTGAGAGTGCTAATTATTAAGTTTGAAAAAAAAAATGGCTAAGTTTGGTGCATCCACAATTGCCCTTGTTCTCACATTGAACATTCTCTTCTTCACTATGGTTAGTTCTACTAATGTCCCATGCCCACCACCCCCACACCCCAAACCCCACCCTACCCCTACCCCTTCTACCCCATCAACCCCATCATCAAAGGGTAAGTGCCCAAAGGACACACTAAAGCTAAATGCATGTGCCAATTTGTTGGGTGACTTATTACACCTTGTTATTGGAAGTAGCCCAGCCAAAACTAAATGTTGCTCTTTAATTCAAGGACTTGCTGACCTTGATGCTGCTCTTTGCCTTTGCACTGCCCTTAAAGCCAATGTGTTGGGAATTAATCTCAATGTTCCACTTTCCCTCAGCTTGTTGCTCAACAACTGTGGCAAATATGCACCCAAGAACTTCCAATGCGCATAAGTCATTGGTTTTTCCATTATTTAGAAATTTTCAATTTTATTTTATCCTTCAGTGTTTTCTTTGTGTATTTTGTGCGTTTATGGTTAGAAAGTCTAGGCATTGTTGCCTTGATTTCTATATATCAGTTGTATCCAATTATTTGTATTTGTAATAAATTTGACATCTACTAAGGTTATATGATTAAGTTTTTCTCTTCGGGAAAGATTGACAAATGAAATTTAAATCGATGAATGGAGCTAAACTTGAGTTGCTTAAACGTGTCGAAATTTATAAACAGGTAGATCATAATTCAATTAAAATTTGCTTAGGTTAAAGATGGACAAGTCAATTTTAACCTGAACATCTCGATCATAATTTAATCCGTTCAATTTATAATCATTTTCATTTGTTTAATTTGTTTGTTCTTCTATAATTTGTTTAGTTAGCAAGTTAAACTAATAAAGATCTTTTTATATTTATTTTGACTACCTAACAAAAAAATCTTTTTTTTCCATGTATTGACTAGTTTACTCTTTTATTTATGGGTCGATCAATTTTGGTCACTTATGGAGTCCCAAGCTTTTAGATAAGCTAACTTGTGCAAGGTCCAAATTAAAATGATACACAAATAAAGATATACTCAATCCAACTTGCCTAAGTCTACACAAATTAAACGAGTTACATGCTTTTTTTGTCAAGGAGTGAAAGCCACTCGACTGTAAGGAGAGGAGCTCACAGACGAGACTAAAAGACGAAACATATAAAAGAGAATTCAAGGGTAAGGATGAGATGATTTTCATAGGTTAAACTTTAATGTTTCTTCTTCGCATGCTGCTATTATTATGCTAAAAATTTTGTGAGATGTAGTTCTCAGAACAAGCTTCTTTGCACCTTCTTTGTAAATTGTATCCTACTCTAGTAAGTTTTTGGTTAGGTGTAATTTCTTTATTGATCAAGCAGTAGAAATGTTTACATTATTTTCACTAGCAAGTAACAACCAGTGAAAAATATAGTATAGCACATGGTCTGAAATCAGCTCAAACAAAAAAAAATCTACGAGACGGACTCGCAGGTACTACTAAACTCCTTATATGAAAATAATACACTATACTCATATATTTACGCTGATTGCAGGTCATTACTTATATGGTAGTTGATATATATCCTGCCAGAAATATGGAAGAAAATATATGGAACCAAATATGCAAAGAAACAATCCTTATGTTTTTGAAGCAACTCTTCTTTTGTAACTGTTGCTCTCGATAGATCTAGATGCTTGTGGAACTGTTTCAGATACATCAGTTCATTTTTGTACGTCCATGGATGAACGTTAATATTTAAATAAAATCCTTCCATTTTAAGAAAAAAAAGATAATGAAAGTTGGGTACACATTTCTTCTATGAATGACACAAATGAAGTACGCCAATATTTTAACTGAAGATATATCATGTCCTGTCTAATAATCTTCTCCAGTTCTTCTTTGGTCTATCTCTACCTCTTATAAGAACTTGCGTAATATCAGTTCAGTGAACAAATTCAATTATAACTGGCACAATATGACATTCAATCATCAATATATCAAGGGATAAATTTGCGTCGACTTCTCAATCACCAAAACTTAAAAGATGATCTATTGAATAAGATTCTTTACTTTTTTCTGGCTATTTTAAAATTTTATTAATATTCCTTTGATTTTTCTACCAATTTTCACTTTAATTATGGATTGTTAGTATCCACAAAATTTTGATTTCATTGCCAAGCAAATGGGTCATTTATACTTGTCCCATCTTCGAGATCTCCTGTCACAAGACCAAAAGATAAAGAAATTCAAGTACAAAATGAATGAACAAGAATGAGTTGTCCTGTCACAATTGGTTGAATTTCTAGGCACCTATTGCGCAGCTTATGCATAAAAACAACAAACAAACAAATTAAATAGCATAGTGGATCAAGTTGTTTTCATTAAAATTTTCAAAATCTAAGCTACAATTTAATAAATCAACCCATATTTTTCAAACCCGTACGAGAATCCATGGTTTACTTTGAATAAATGAACAAGTATCAAAAAATCTCTATTCCTGTGATTGTGGATTGCCAAATAAAAAGTTAAAATGAACATATCCAATCATAAGTTTGCATTACCATGCATCTTTGGGGATAAATTGTCAATATTTGCGGTGATTTTTTTTATTATTATTATTTTGCCACGATCTATCAATATTCAATACCACACATATTATAATGCTAAAAATAGATATAAAGTTAATTGAGAACTTTAATATCTGTACTCATACTTTGACCCAAAGGAATATAATTGTTCTTCCTATCCTAAGAGTGAAGTATCAAAAATACATCTATTCTTTTTTTTTGAGTTTTATATCTAAACTATTAGAAGTGTGAGTTTCATACCTAAACTATTACTCATAGTTTGAGAAACACGCTTCAACGTTGACTGGACTAAGTGTTTGTATACAAACACATTTAGGTGCGTTTGTGTTGCGTCCTAACACACACGCAAGTTTACGTGGTCGTACAAGTAATATAAGATTATAAGTTCAGATATCGTACCCACAGAGACTTGTCGATTAACTATTTTACTAAATTAAACTAGTTCTAATTATTTATTCAAGCGTAAAATCTCAAAGAAATATTTATTAACCAAAGTAAAAAGAAGAAGTCAACCAATGAACAATTAACCAAACAAAAAGCAGGTTTTTACGTAATCAATGTGATGAAATCAATCTAGGATTATGGATTCGCTAACAATCATGTTGAGTAAGCAATTTCATTAACTTGTTTATTTATCTAGTTGTTGATTTTGGGGTTGATTTTACAACTATGGTCTTCCGAGCCTCTAGTTGCCTATCTAAAATAGCATCACAACTACATCGTTGAGCAGGGATGTGACATCTTATTCCGAACGCTTTTATATATCTTTCCGTATAAACCAAACGAGGCGTTCTAGGTATATTCCTATCCTAGTCGCTAACCTACCCTTTACGTTACAAAAGAGAGGCCTTGCTCTCTATATTCTTCGTTCTATCCCAATGATTCTTCTTCCGAGTTCACAAAGAGATTATAGATTTATTTTAGTGGTCGCGAAACATTAAAATAGTAAGCACAAGAATATAAGAACAACTAATATGATAAACAAATAATCGAATCAATCGTCTACTAAACAATCATGTAGTTAGCTACCATAACCCTAGAACGAGAAGTTTAACTCCACATAGACATGGAGCAATTACAACAAATCATACAAAGAAAAAAGTAAAATAAATAATAAAGGAGAAGAAAAGATGAAACCAATATTCTCCGCCCTTCACGGCGGCTCCTAACACTTTGTAGATCAAAAGTTGTGTAAAAATCGTGATTTGAGATGTATTTATAGAGTATGAGGAAAATAACCCCTTTTCCTACTTGGATTTGGAGTAGAAAAAAGCTGAAATTTTTTCGGGTTAGGCTTTGGCGCGCCGCGCCACCATAGCGCCAACTTCAGTCTTCTGAAGTTTGGGGCCTGGGGCGATGCGCCAGCCCCACCCATCAATAGTTTGGGGGCTGGGGTGGCGTGCCAGCAGTACGCCACAACCCAGATTTTCTTCTTTTGCTTTCTTTTTCTCCCGAAACTTTGCTAACTCCTTTCCAATGCTTTTATGCTTTTCGTTTTAGCTCTCATGAGTTGTTTTTCTCCATATTCTCCCTACGAAATATCTAATCACACATATTAGCTCATAATCAATAATATGCAAATAATCATAGGGATATACATCACTTTTGCCCTCAAAACAAGGCTAAAACATGAGTAAATGAGGCAAGCGGGCGTATACATACGCCCAAGATCACCACCCCACACTTAAACCTTTGTTCGTCCTCGAACAAATCACTACACACTCTACAAAACTTCACACCTTAAGATATCAATTGAACAGGTCTACTCACACCCAAGTTAACTAGACAGTTCAATCATGACCCATAATCCACTCAACATGCATACATCAATCATATTTTCACAAACCTTTCATTGAAATCACACAACCTCTAAAACTGACTCTTTATGAAAAATAAGGCCAACATGACCATGTATGAATATAGCCATCGTTAGTGCACCAAATTGTCACCATTTTGTGCCCTCACATTTAAGATAGATTCTCTTTACTCACATCATATATACATATTCAAATTGGAGCATATAGATAAAAAATTCACTCACTTTCTCAAAGAAAGTTCCATGCATACAAGACATACCATAAGCTTGCCCTTAGTGTAATACTCTATTAACAAAGCATCAAAATTATAGGATCAAAAGGACTTTCATGGGTTGTAATGTCGGCTAAGGGACGGGTAGGAACACTTTGGCCAATAGTGACTACTTTTCCTATGCACTTTAAGACACTTACTTTAAACTTTTTTTTTACTCTTTTTCTTATATCACCTCAACTTCAACTTATGTTCACGTTTCTCTTCAAACTCCCCCCTTTTCTTTTGGTTTGTCGCCCTTATCCTTCATTCACTTATTGGTATCAAGGAGATTTTTCTAACTTCTTTTTTTTGTTTTTCCGCTTCTCACCACCAACATACATCTGATTTTTTTTTACAAGGGCATCACTTCTAATTCTTATTCTTACCACAACAACCTTCCTCCATATTTTTACTTTTTCTCTTTTGTTCCCTTCTTCCTTTAAGTCTTTCAACTACAAAATATCTTAGGGACTCTTTGGATCAAATTAATGCAGGGTAATCAAACAATGGGTGTTGACACCCAATTTTGGCTCTCCGTGCTTAAAATTAACGTCTTCAGGTTTCCTGATCGTTAAAGAGCACAAGATACATTTTTTACACATTTTTCATGAAATATAATAATTTATTGATAATCATCCTTATTTTAGGAGTTTTATCAATTTATTGATATATTTTTATTTCTCACAGTTTATTGATAATTATCCTTTATTTTGTAAATATTAGGATTTTATCAATTTATTGTCATTATACAATTCTGACAATCGCAATATTTTTTACAGTAATCCGCACACGTACACAATACAAATACTACAATTTCAATCATTTAAAACACATTACATTTTATTTTTATCACATACCAATGCACACATTTTTGTACATTATTTATATTCTCTAATACATTCCGCAAGCACAAGAGGTCGGAGCAATTAATTATAATACGCAGAGCAACGAACCAGTCAAGTCAAGGTCTTGTCATCTTTAATAAAGGTGACATTTGACATGACTGAATTAGGCTATCGTCCTCTAGTTAATAACCTTGTGCATTGGTTAATAATTTGGGTCAAGTTAAGGTCTTGTCACCTTTAATAAAGGTGACATTTGACATGACTGATTAGGGCTATCGTCCATAGGTTAATAAACTTTATACATTGGTTAATAGAGTAAATAATCTATTAGATAATAACCAAAGAATAAAGGGTAAAAAGCTATTATTTTTTGGACAAAGGGGGGATTTGTTTTGTATTATAAATAAAAGGGGAGGGGGATATTTTATTGGGGGGACACATACACACTACATACACGCACCTTTTTTTTATACACACACACACACCCATCAGATGTTTTCTTTTATTTTCTAAAGCCTCATGTTCTCATTCTCCTCTCACTGCTCTCTCGATGTCGTTGCTTCGCCGGAGGTGATGACCGGCGAGCTCCCGACGGGTCACCACCCCATGACCCTTGGAACTCCGGCGAACTCACAACGCCGGAGCACTCCATCACCTCCCACGACCCCTGGAACTCCGGCGAGCTCACGACGCCGGAACACTCGGCCACCAACGCCTGCTCCCTCTCTCCCCGCTCTCCCCTTTCCGTCGCTGCCTCGCCGGAGGTGATGACCGGCGAGCCACCACCACACGGCCAGCACCTCTCCCTTGCTCTTTCCCTTTCCCTCTCCCCCTGTTATATTTGTTACGCTGAAAACGGCCAGATCTGGCCGGAATCGCCATGTAGCAGGCGTTGCTCCGGCGAAAGCTGTTGAAGCAACGCCACGACCACCACTGCTTCATTTTTTCCGTCGAACTGAATTTATTAGTTTTATATATTATGTGTTTGACTTGCACAGATCTGGCCGGAGTTGTTCATTCTCCAGCAAAACTCCATTTTTTGTCGGGGTTCGTTTACATGTTTCGGGCATTGCTTTTAATTTTTCCGCTGCTTGTGTTGCTGCTGTAGTATTTTGTTGCTATTTTCCGGATTGTTTTGGCTAATTTTGTGTCGATTTTGACCCAAAAATTCACTCCGGAGATGATCTTGCTCGCTACTGTTTAGTCGATTTTTTGGGGGCTGTTTGGACGATTTTGTCCTTGCTCTTTACTATTTTTGATATTACACTGATATCGAACAAATACTACACTGCATTGGCCAATGAAAAAACTCCCGTCGATTTTTGAGGCCTCCACAATAAAAAAGACGGATACATATATACATACGTAGCGAAAAAATAAGTTTGGGCGATGACGAAATCTTGTTATTACAAGACGAAATAAAAAGTTTTATGATCCGCATCTTGGCGAGGTGATCTCGGGTGGCCAACCGATGCTTCGCAGCCATGGCGTATCTAAAACTTAATACAACTACATATCTGAGCCCATACTACATTAAAATTCTATTTTCTTATATTTACATACATATATGTATTTCTTGACTTATTTTGGTAAATATTTATTTGTTATTAATATTTTTACTAAGTGTTTATACAGGTACGTGAGGATGCTTCCCGAAGATGATAATTAAAAGGAGTTTGAAGATCTCCCCAAAATTCATTGCTTTATTTATATCCTTGTAACTCTTGTAATTGTACAAAAACTAAAATATAGTGAAAACTTTACTTTTGGGGTGTCGGGTGGGAGTGTCCATTTATTTACTTATCTATTTTACACGCTTAGGCAAAACTTTAAGTCGTAAATACTTTTATAAACAAATTAATTTAACTTAGATACTTAAGTTAATTAATTCATATTTTTACGTTACGCAAACATTAGGACGTCTTTTCTTTTCTTTTCCTTCTAATTAGTTTACTTAAACTTTACAAATAATCCTTTTACACATTCTTTTGTTAAAAACACTTTTAAACTAATATTCCTTTCTCATTCTTAAACTCATTTTTTCTTGCAAAAGTGAAACAATATTTACATAATGAAAAAAATGCAAGTCAATCGATGTAATTATTGTACAATCTTTTCAATGCTCCTTTTACATTCTTTGCTCAATGTATTTAACATACACTACTTACACGTTTTCTTTATGTATTGTAATGACCCTTCCGGTCATTTCCACGTTTAAGTTTGAAGTCAAGCAAATCGACAAAAGATATCGTAAGACCTTTAACAAATTTCCTGAACTTTGGGTCAAATGTCTCGGGGCTTTTCTCCCAATATATAAAGAGTTAGAAGTCCCCCGAAATACCAAATCGAAGGTCTACGAGTCTAGTTTCCAACGCACAAAACCGCACGTCGAAATAATCTCGGAGCAAAGAGTTATGACTGTTTTACCGCGGACTGTCTGGCAGAAAATGGGGTTGCGAACCGGGTCGCGAATCGGGTCGGGTTAAACTCGATTTTAGCCTCGATTTCACGTTTTAAAATGCCATTTCAGTTCTAAAACAGTGATAAAATAAGGGAGGATCCCGAGAGAACTCTTGAGTGTCGAAATCGTGCGTATTTGAAAGTATTTATTTTATAAGGTTTTTATACTCCGTAATATTTTAACGGAGATAGTAAATTTAATTATGTTGAAAATTATTATTATAATATAATAGGTTTTATTGGAAATGATTTTCTATCAATTATGGTATATTTAAAATATTATATTTATTTTATCACGAATTTATTCAATACCCGAATACGTACGTAGCGGGGACCCACCTATCATTAATTGGATAAGGGGAGATGTGGTGTTGACACACACCCCCCCACGTGGAAACCAATTGATGAAGTAGGCAATTGCTGCCAAACTTCATCATTTGGGGAGCAAATTAAATAAGTGGCTGCCTACTCATTCAACCATTTAAGAATATTGCAAATACTTATTGCTTCCTATTCACTGGAACCGTTTGAACAATTGCTGACTCAAATTGTTAATTATCAAATAGAAAATCAATTATCTACGTCAAGTTGTTCCGTCCCAAATCCGAATCCGATTCCGATTTAGTTTTGGATTTTCTCGGAGTGGTTCGAGCTTGGACATCGTTGTTCCAGCAGCTTGTCATCGGACGACAGGTAGGTTACGATTTAATTTCCCTAGACTCCGTATATATAAAATAAAAGTGTATTAATGGGCATCCTTGGGTTGGTTTATTAGGTTGGTACCACAGACCTTGACCGCTTTATTCATAACCGCCTACTTTTGTTCCTCCGTTGTTTGTAGTATTTGCCGGTATATTTTATTTACCCTTGTGGTCCTGTGAGGCCTTGTTGACTCTGGAACATAGAAGGTGGGATTTTGGGAATGTCCGCGAGTCCCGGGCATAGAATTGTCCTTTTAGGCTGGTTATGCTTGCTGAGTAGCTGTGGGCCTGTGCAGGGTCGATAGGTTGATTGTGAGCTGCGGGGCAGCTATTGTGTGTAATCATACCATTTCCATATAAAGAGGTTTTATCCACGTTTTACTGTGGTTTTGGCTTCGGGCCTACTGACACTGTTTTCTAAACCTTGCATGGCCCGGGGGGCCCGTTTTTGATGGAATGATTTGGAAATGGTTGATTTCACTTGTGGTTTAAAATCATCAGTTTTATGATTATCGCTAGACTCGGCAGGACCGGAGTGCTAGTTGAGTTTTCTTACTACTTGAGATGATTTTTAGCCTCGGTTGGACCGAGCACCTGAAATGATTTTTTACTGTTTAGACCCGGCTACGCCCGGGCACCCTTGGAGGGGTTTTTGAGATATTTTCCTACTATTTTTAGTCCTGGACAGGGTCTGGGCATGCATATTCGAGACTGGGTCTCTATCTTGATATCGAGACTGGGTCTCTATCTTGATACATGTTCTGATACTGAGATTTAGTATGGGGTCTGGGACCTCCATGGACCTTGCTATCCGGGCCAGGGCTACGGGCTGCGTGTGCCGGAAGGGGTATACGGTGGAGTAGAGGTATACGGGCAGAGGCCTTCCATGGAACCTACCTGCTGGGCCGGATCGGCGCCGGAGGAGGTACATACAGAGATACTATGGCACTTGAGATCTTCATGCATCATATCATTCATGGTTCGAGGTTCCACCCTTGGTTGCTGTTTGCTGATTGTACGCTCCGGTAGTATGGGATGCCGGAGGGTTTGTTTTCACTTGTTTGTGTTCCTCGGTTGTATGGGCGGCCGAGGGACTGTAGGTAGACTTTTGCTTTCTACTTATAGAATTGTTCTCTATTATGGATAAGTATGAGATGGGTGTGATTAGTTGAGTTTGATTCATGTCTCTGAGCATGCCTATTATTACTCTTCCTCTCTTCTTCTTACACTTGAGGTTACCGGTATACCGTCCATTTCGTAAACTTATTTTGTATACACTGTTATTGCAAGGATCCCAGGTGCGTTGTTTCTTACTTTCACCTGTGCCTTTGGTGTGTATATTCTGCTTACTAGCCTCATCTGTGGTTCTGTTGTTTTCCCTCTGGGCTAGTTTCCTGTGTACCTTTCGTTGATTTCTGTGACTACTTGCTTCTATTCTGTCTATTACTGCGCTTTTATCTTATATATGCCCAGTCGGCCTATGATACCTACTGGGTACCTTATGCTTCGCATTTGGTGCTCACCCCTACCCCCTGCATCTTTGGGTGCAGATCCTAGCGTGGGCCATCGCCGGTAGATCGCTGTGATTCGTGCTTGGGGATCTGTTGAAGACTACTTCAGGCTGAGGGTGAGCTCTTGGCGATCGGAGCTTAGCTTTAGTTTATCTTTTGCTTCATGTACTCTATTACCATTCAAAGACATCTGTATATATTCTTTTCGGTTTATTTGTACTCCATGTATATAGTTTGGCTCTGTACTATGATACCAGGTCTTGGGGTTTGGTTTAGTTTCCGCAGATGTATATATTTATATCCCTGTTATCTATTTTATTTGTCTTGTTCCTCTATTTGCTAGATAGTAGCCCATTACTAACTGTTCTGGGCTACGGGGATTGGTTCACCTATCGGGGGTTGTAGGTGCCATCATGACCGAGAAATTGGGTCGTGACAACTTGGTATCAGAGCTATAGGTTCACTGGTGTCATCGGTATAGGAGCCAATGTCTAGTAGAGTCCTACGGAATCGGGGCGGAGACGTCCGTACTCAATCTTTGGGAGGCTACAGTGGCATTTTAGGAAATTTAACTCTTTCATTGCTTCTGTGTCGTGCGTTGTACCCTTGAAGTTTCTGGAGATCTCATTTATTCTACTTCATTCTTCCGCAGATGGTTCGTACGAGATCATCGGCAGCACGCGAGGATGAGCCTCCCCCTCCAGCTAGGGGTCGAGGACGCCCTCGAACAGTGACACCTTCTAGAGCTGCTAGCGTGGAGATAGAGCCCGAGCAGCATGTGGTTCAGGGGCCAGCCCAGGTACCACCAGCTCCTGCGCCAGCTCCAGCGCCAGCTCCAGTACCTGCTCCAGTGCCCACTTATGTGCCAGCTCCAGCCGCAGCTCCATCTCCAGATATTCGGGGATTACTATTGCAGCTTTTGGGTGTGATTGGAGAGCGGCCTTCTGAGATAGCACAGACATCCGCTCAGGGGGCAGCCCTGGGTACACAGAGCTCAGCAGCGCAGCCTGCTACTATGGCTCCCCATGTGGAGGTTATTCCGGTTCCATCTGTTGCACAGCCTCTTGCTCCTCGCCCAGCTATGACAGAGTTAGAGCAGAAGGCGTTGGGTAGGTTTTTGAGGTTAGCACCTCCGAGGTTTGCGGGTACTTCTGGACAGGATCCACATGACTTTATTACCACCTGTGAGGAGATGTTGCATCATCTGGGTTTGTTGGAGACCCACGGGGTTGGTTATACTACCTAACAGTTGGAGGGCCCAGCGAAGTTATGGTGGAGGGCTCAGGTTGCTTGTAGACCACTGTCGTCACCTCCTTTGACCTGGTCTGAGTTTTATGAGGCCTTTATGGCCAAGTTCCTTCCCCAGAGTGATCGGGAGCGTCGCAGGGAGCAGTTCACTCACCTTGTGCAGGGATCTACGACTATCTCGGAGTATGAGACCCGTTTTCATCAGCTAGCACCGTTCGAAGCTATGATCATTCCTACCGAGGCTGATAGGATTCGCATATTTGTATGGGGTTTGAGGCCAGAGATCAGAAAGCCAGCTGAGATATTGATTGCCAGTGGTCGGTCATTCCAGGCCATTGTAGACTATGCTCGCACAGTGGAGGACATACAGCGACATGATCAGGGGCCCAGAGATAAGAGGCCTCGATATCAGGGGGTCTATAGTGGTTCCAGATATGGTGGTAGAGGTCCTGGCCAGTGGAGTCGGAGTTATCATCCACAGCAGTACCAGGGTCAGTCCAGCCGACCGGTTCAGGCTTCCCTTCAGACTTTCGATAGTACCCAGTTCGAGCAGGGTCAGGGCAGCCATCAGGGCTATAGCGACCAGTCTTTGGGGGGTACAGTTTCTGGGGCATCAGGTCATGGTGGTCATTCGGGATTTGCTGGTTCATCTCGACTGAGTAGGCCATCAGGGGCTTGTTTTACTTGTGGTGCGATAGGTCACTTTGCTAGAGATTGCCCTCAGCAAGGTACAGTTCAGTTGGCCGAGCCTTTACGAGTAGTTCAGCCCCCAGCTAGAGGGGGTGGTCGTCAGAGTAGAGGTAGTGCTCCGTGTGGCAGAGAAGGTGGTAGGGATGGCGGTCGGGCAGGTGAAGGTCGTCGTCAGTTTTACGCGGTCCCTAGGAGACCAGAGGCAGAGGCCTCAGATGCTGTGATTACAGGTACGATTTTTGTGTGCCATCAGTCTGCTATGGCTTTATTTGATCCTGGATCCACTTGTTCATATGTATCTGCCTACTTTGTGCGTTGTTTGGGGTTGGCTAGTGAGCCATTATCTGTTCCTGTTTCTGTTTCGACCCCAGTAGGAGATTCTTTAGTAGTGGATCGGATTGTGAGATCCTGTATGTTATCTATTGGTGATTCAGAGACTTGGGGTGACTTGATGATTCTTGATATGCTAGATTTTGATGTGATACTGGGCATGGATTGGTTATCCCCTCACCGTGTGGTTTTGGATTGTTATGCCAAGACCATTACCATAGCTGTGCCCGGTGTATCCCTGGTTGTGTGGCAGGGTTCTGTTAGCCATGCACCATCTGGGATCATCTCTTGTCTTCGAGCTAGGAAGTGGATTTCCCGGGTGTTAGCTTATTCTAGGCATATGTCTGAGATTTTAGTGCTGACCCTACTTCTCCTGAGTCTGTGTCTGTGGCTTCAGAGACTTCTCGATGTGTTTCCTACCGACCTGCTAGGCCTTCCACCTGAGAGAGATATTGATTTTGCTATTGAGTTGGAGCCGGGTACTAGGCCCATTTCTATTCCTCCTTACCGTATGGCTCCTGCTGAGTTGAAGGAGCTTAAGGAGCAGCTCCAGGATCTGTTAGCTAAGGGGTTTATTAGACCTAGTGTGTCACCTTGGGGTGCTCCTGTTCTCTTCGTGAAAAAGAAGGATGGGTCGATGCGCATGTGTATTGATTATCGGCAGCTGAATAGGGTGACAGTGAAGAATAGGTATCCGTTGCCAAGGATTGATGATTTGTTTGACCAGCTTCAGGGATCAGTCGTGTTTTCGAAGATTGGTTTGAGGTCTGGCT